>JAQJVL010000020.1:335000-1002500 GCA_035578905.1 Stictocephala bisonia
GCTGAATAAATAGCATATCTCGTGAAAAATAGTCAATTATCGACCCATTTTTGGTAGTTTTAAATTTTGTTAGGCTTCAAAAAACTACATAATAGCCATTTTATGTGTTGATTTTATTTTTACAACTAAGGATTTAAGAGCTTAGTAGTTTAAAGAAAAAAGAACATTTACTAAATTAAACATGATTCAAGATTCAAGATTCAAGATTCAAGATATTTATTTGACATTAAATAATAGTAAATATTACAATAGCCATCGTCAGAATTACAAAATGAACAATACAGTGAAAAACATGTCATAACAGTGTACACTTAGGAAGTTAAAACGTAATACTAATAAAAAAAAATTAAAAATAGGTTTTACAAGAAAGTCGTACAAGAGTCATATTAAAAGGAATACAATTGGACATTTGATTCTTATCCCTAAATCGGTAGTGGAAATTTAAACACTGCAATCAAACACCAAATCAGCAAGATCATCCTCCAAGAAATCATTTACCCTATAGAAAGCCATTCCACAAAGCCAATATTTGAGTATGGATTTAAATTTATTCAATGCCATGTATGAAGCAGAGTGAGGAAGCTTATTAAAAAGTTTAAGTTGCATATAAATATGACTTTCTATTGACTTGGACAGTCTAAAGGAGGGTAGGTCTAAGTTAGACTGATTTCTTGTTGCATGCTCATGAACAGTCAATCTATTTCTATAACTATTAAAATTATCCTTAACATGGAGAATGTTACAGTAAATGTATAAACTAGGCAATGTCATAATTTTTAGTTTCTTAAATACATTAACACAACTGTCTGTGCTTCTTAACCCCATCATAATTCTCAGAGCTTTTTTTTGGCAAATAAAAACTTTAGCTGCTCCAGAACTATTTCCCCACAGTCTAATACCGTACAGGAGTCTAATACATACACAGATCACAAGTATAAGTCAATAAGCTTTTCTTGAAAATCGACTACTAAAAGTTATCTATTCACCTTACCTCTCCCACATCCAACGCCAACATGGGCATTCTATACTTCCCAGTACCACAAACCAGCAAGGAGACCTACAAACAAATAGGCCTTGGCGCGAGTTGGGTAGCATCACGTGAGATGAAAAATATCATCCATCAGCAACCGTGTTAATATCGTGCCAGGAACAACAAATATTATGGCTGAAATGAATTTAGTCCTTCAGCACGATAGAGGTCCTTACCTCGGCCAAGAGGCTAGACAGTTCAAAGGCACAGATAGCCTTCATTATATATTAATTACAAATATATATCTCATGTAATAGGAATATTTGTGCCAGTATTTCTAACATGGTTAGCAAGTGAGGTCTTCCAGTACTGCATTACATATACATGGGACTACATTAGCGCTCCACAAAAACAGCTGATAATTGGAGGTTATGGCTATCGCGTATGATGTATAACAATTTTTCAAATTGGGAGGACTAAATTAAGTAATTCTATGCTGAAACTCAAGATCAAGACTACAAATGGTTGAGTTTTAAGTTAAGAAAGATAATGTAATTTTAATTTGTAAGAGCCAACTTCGAAGCCACTTTCTTCATAGTGTTCAAGAGATGTCTATCGCTATTTCTTCTCATTTTTCGGTCTTATCATACACATTCTGAGTTGATTGTCATTCCAGCAAAGCCTTAAAGTGATACAATTGGTTTTCGGTGAGTTAATTATTTCCCAATTTTATAGTCAAAATTAGTTAATGTACCTTCCCTTGAGACAGGAAACATATAAAACAAATTGTAATCGCTACATTAGAACTTGTGGCCTTATGAAGAGATGAATTTAGCTGATTTTACATCCACGTCAAGACAATACCGTTCAAAGTACAAATTTAATTTTTTATAACTACATTTTTCACACATAACAGAAGGGATTAAGATGTTTTTCAGTTTTTCAAAAACGTAGTTATAAAAAAATTAAATTTGTACTTTGAATGGTTTTGTCTTAAGGTGTTGCAATATGTTTTCGGTGAGTTAATTATTTCCCAATGTTATAATCAAAATTAGTTTATATACCTTCCCTTGAGATAGAAAATATATTTAAAACATTTTTCCTGTCTCAATGGAAGGTACATTAAGTACCAATTTTGATTATAAAATTGGGAAATAATTAACTCGCCGAAAACCGATTGCACCACCGTTTTAACTGTTTATAGTAAGAACTTGGCTGGATGCCGTTAGATGTTCGTAGTTTAGATTGAATTTGGCTACTCCTATTGTTTCCCTTTAACGATGTCTTAGGTCAATGCAAGGCTATTAACTGGAATTTTTCACGCATGCGATTCAAAAGCCTATCAAAACTTTATTTCGGAGAGGGGGGTGACAATAGGAGGGTTCGTCCGGGATTGGTCACAGACTTGGCGATCATAGCTCTGCGGCTGGACACGGGGTGAGTACCTAACGCATGATCCTCTCCGTTCGTTGATGACTTTCAGGAACGGGAACTGTCACCATTTCCAAACCCAATACGAATTTTTATTTTAGCATATTAATGAAAAACAGTTAAATGGTAAAAATAACTGTTTCATTATTGAGAGTCTATGTTATACTGATTTAGTGGTGAAATAAACTGCTCGTTTGTATTTTTAATACAATGATAAATAATAGTAAACAAAAAGCGATGATTTACAAATCATAGAATACATTTATAAACTAATGTACTAATATTTTCCCACCATTTTCAAACATGAATAAAAGTCATTAATCGAGAGACACTTCTATAAACATCCTACTAGATGCTATCGTGTAGTTTTTATGATATTGTTACAAATTTGGAGGAATAAATCAAGTAATTCTATGCTGAAACTCAATATCAAGAATATAAATAGTTGAATTTTACGTTAAGAAAGATAATGCAATTTTAATTTACATCCCAACATTATGCACTTAAAAAGACATCCCAACATTATTTTACATCCAAGACGTAACCATGATATTTTAAATAATATCTTTGCTATTTGCTGTTTCATAATTTATTTTATGATAAATGTAATCTTGGCACAAAGGCTGAGTGGAACAGAGGACTTTACATTTACTTTTATCATTTCATTTAAGCACTATTTTTTGTCTTGGGAGGTGTTCAAACGAATGGTCCTTTAGCAATGTTAATATATATTTTACTAGTTTTTAATATATATTTTACTAATTTCAATCATTGTTTTAAAGTCTATAAACCAAATTACTATTAAGAAAAACTTATTTTTCTTGTAGTTACCGATAGCTTAAATTAAAGAAAATTTAATTTTCGTACTAAGAGGTAGAAATTTGATATGCGTTATTTAAAGATTTTCTTCACAAAACAAATGATTTATGGTTGTGTTTGAAATAGATTTTTGCCGAATGAGATTGGTTTTTTAATTAGTTATAGTTAAAATAATTAAATTAATCTACATTTTACTTCACATTTATTCACATTATTATAAAACATTTTACTGAGAAAAGATCATTAGTAGTTCTACACATTTAAGGGAATTATTAATAACTACCCAAAATCTTTAACAAATTTACATATCTAATTTTATAAGATGCTGTTGAAAATTTAAGTTTAAAATAAATTTCTGGTTAATGCACTTTAAAAGGAGGGCATGTTTGAACGACTAAGAGTTCAGCCACGAGATGCAAGCACTTGCACTGGAAAGTGAAGTTAAAAGTTACCGACTTGATCAAGGATCTAGGAATTAAAAATGAAACAGATACCGTAAGGAAAAAGAGAAAAACATATTTGCTTAGTTGTAGACAAACAGCAGGAATGTGTCGTTAACTCCCCTACCTTAGATAGCCCTAGGGAAGGGAAGTGCCCTCATCCCTTAACAGAAAAGGGGATGAGATGAATTGTGTCTGAACAATTATTGATACAGTTAAGGTTAGCAAAATTGTTCTCTGACTATTTATTATGTTATTGCAACCATAGAAAATGAAAAAGATTTTTTTAAGAGACAAGAATGTGGAAAACTATAGATCACAAACAAGTGGTTTGCGAATATTTCGATCTATTATGAAGTTCAATTTAAACTTTCCTTTCCATTTTCAACTCTATGAATTAATTGTTTATTGCTTAAAAACACCGTTAATCGAGAGTGTATGATTTAAAAAGAAAACAATATTGTATTGCATTCAATCAAAAGTATATTAAACTTTGAAAATAAGTTTCATTATGATTTCAAGTACATTGTGTTACTTTAAAGAATCTATAACAGTAATATAAAACTTTTGAACTGACATGATGACAGCTTTATAATTTTCACAGACTATAGTAACATATATAATGTGTTCTCTTCATATTCATACAAATAAAAAATTACAATCGGGATTTTCGTACAAGGATCGGGATCACACCAACAACAACAAAATATCTCATTTAGGCCTAAATACATTTGGAAACTTTAGATAAGGTAATATTAATAGAGTGAACATCTAAACAATAAAGAAAGTTAACAAGACTAAACATATAAACAGTAAAATAATTACAAGAGCGAAGATTTAAAAATATCAACAACAAAAACGTACTATCAAAACAATTTAAAAAACATAAATTAATATGCGATACAATAAATATTGATAAATAAATGTCACAACAGCAAGTTAAGGCATAGAACAGTACAGAATGTAGAGGTCTAATGTGAGTTAATAACAACGTGATATTATAAGGGATTGATTACACAATTGTACAACACTTTTAAGTTGTATTTAGTTTCAAAATTGTTATTGCATTTCTTGAATGTTGGTTTAGTTTCAGATATCCCTCAATGTCACACATTTTATTAGTTAAATTGAAATTTATTTTATATAAAATATAAAATTTTAAAGTATTGTGTAATGCTGATTACTTAGTTGATCATTGTTCAGTTTCAATCATATTATTAAAGATTTATTCTTTACTTAGTTACCACATTTTGTTGTATTGTTTTGTTCTAAATTTGCTATTTTTAAAGATATAGGTCTACAGTTATTTGATAATATTCAATAGTTGTTAAATTAATCATTTCCAAGTTCATAATTACAGTACACAATTTTATATAATTAATATTACTAAGTACTTGGTTAATTTTGTATACTTGATTATTATTTTTGTAATTTAGTACGTTTAATTTTATGAAAAAAAAGAAAAAAGTACTGGGTAAAAAACTCAGCTCAGTTTACCCCTACACTATAGAGCGGTTCCCTTGCCTCATGGGGTGAGATTCAACAGGAAATTGAAGGTATAAGTTACGGGGACAGTCTCGGGTGTCCGTGTTTGGTTAGACAGTGGACCGGGGGCCAGAATTGAGAAACGGAGTCGTCAGTTACCCGACAAATCAGACCTATAACAAAATTTTCTTTGTCCAGGATAATCTGCATTTTATTGACTTGGCTATAGAGCTATTAGCTAGTAACTAAGGCTACAAGAATATATCTACACATATTAGCAGTATTTTTCAATACATATTTAGCCGAACCTTTAAGATAAACTAAATACTGTACGTATAAATAAATAATTAAATTTGTAATAAATGTAATATAATTGTAAATAAATAGTTTCCTAGTTAGCATATCACGTGTTGATAGACAATAATAAGTGAACGTCATACATAACAAATGTATTACAATGTAAGTACAACAAGCACAATTACGGTGGTCGATGTCAGTAAATCACATTTACCTACCTCAGACACACGAGAGATGTTTTTCTCCCACTGGTTGGAGAAAGGTAACTTTGGATTACCGAAACTACCGGAGCATTACCATTTTATCAATATGGATCAGTAAGTGGGTCATTATTATCATATGAGTTTGGTTGGATGGATAGGTAATTAACATAATATGTTAATGGTTGGACAGGTAGGACATTACCATCGTATATCGTACAGGCCAGTGAGTGTGTTAATACCATAGTGTGTTTGGATGGGCGGATGGTTCATTATCATCGTATGTTTATGATTGGGCGGGCGGGTCAATGCCATCGTATGTGTAAGGTTGGGCGGGCGAGTCATTGCCATCGTATGTGTGTGGCTGGACGAGCGGGCCATTGCCATCGTATGTGTAAGGCTGGGCGGGCGAGTCATTGACATCGTATATGTATGGTTGGGCGAGTGGGTCATTGCCATCGTATGTGTAAGGCTGGGCGGGCGAGTCATTGACATCGTATATGTATGGTTGGGCGAGCGGGCCATTGCCATCGTATGTGTAAGGCTGGGCGGGCGAGTCATTGACATCGTATATGTATGGTTGGGCGGGTGGGTCATTGCCATCGTATGTGTAAGGCTGGGCGGGCGAGTCATTGACATCGTATATTTATGGTTGGGCGAGTGGGTCATTGCCATCGTATGTGTAAGGCTGGGCGGGCGAGTCATTGACATCGTATATTTATGGTTGGGCGAGTGGGTCATTGCCATCGTATGTGTAAGGCTGGGCGGGCGAGTCATTGACATCGTATATGTATGGTTGGGCGAGTGGGTCATTGCCATCGTATGTGTAAGGCTGGGCGGGCGAGTCATTGACATCGTATATGTATGGTTGGGCGGGTGGGTCATTGCCATCGTATGTGTACGGTTAGGCGGGTGGGATATAGCAATAACTACAGCTATCTGTACATATTGCTGGTAAGGGCAAGTCTGGATGCCCACAGAGGCATATTGCAGACTGGACTGCAAACATAGAACTGCCTTACTACTGTCTATAATAACTATTAAACTTAGTCAAGACTGTAGTAAACCAATTTATCGTAAAAATACGCATTCTTAGTTTTTATTTTTTAACGAATCTGGAAAGAAAAAGGAAAATATAATAAAAGTTATACTTAATAAAGCTACACTCGGCCTGAAATGTCATATTATTAACTCTAAATAATGACCATGGACTGAATCCTTACACATTCTGAGCTATCTCTTTATAGTGTTACATTGTAACGTTAGGAATTTAATAAATAACATTTAGACTAGAGCCTGTATGGAAATAGAAATACCTTCTTAAAACTTTTACAAAAGTTCAGGCATTTTTAATTTCATTCAAGCCTGGAAAGGAAATTCAAAGACAGTGGACAAGAGTGGCACTAGCCTGCTGTCTTATAAATGTATGTCATTTAAGCTATTCATCACAACAAATAAGAAACAAAACAACCTGTTAACAACTATCAGTTGTTATATTTTTAGCTTTACACTTATGTATTCTGTTCTCAAAGTATTTGTAAGAGCTTTAATTCACAGTTTATTCATTTTTATTTATACTTTAATTATGAGCTTTTTTATAAAGTACACGAGTTGTAATTATTCACCCAGATTGTTATTAATTGCATAAAACATGTTAACTATGAGTAAAAAGTTAAATATTTTTTATTTTTATTTTCCTTGACATATTTTCATTTTTAAGACTCTCCACCATCAGTGTACTATCAATTTATAAAAATTTAACAGAATACTCGCATACGATTATAATGGATTATACAGTAAGTACTTAAGATCCATACTAAGTGACACGGTCTAAAATTAGTTTTATAACGAGAGAAAAAACACTTGGTAGGAAAATATGGTTTATAGTCAATTAATTTGAACTAGATTTCTTCTTTAAGCAATTTCAAGAAATTCCAATAAAATTGATTGGTCGTAAAGAACATTCAAGGTTTGAAAGATCAATTTAATGATTCGTTTATTTAATTATTTTCATTTATAGCATGCTCTAATAACATTGGGGTTTCTTATTTTCATTTTTATTAATGTATGATTTGAAATAAGCACAACTTTGCATCCTTTAATTTCATATGTTTATATAGGTTCTTTGATTATTGTTAACATGTGTTTTAATTAGTTCACAGTAAGTTTCATAAACTACATTCCTAGTTTCTTACTTTTATGTTTTAATTCATTTAAATATGATTTTAAAAGCAGTAAGGATGTTGAATTTATAATTGATTTCATTTCTTCATTCTTGTGTCTCTTTCTAGTATAATATTTGCGGAAAGATTGTCGTTATTTTTATTCGCTTACAACTTTTTTCCCCTGATATAATAGTAATTTTTATAAATATTTGTTCAATCTTGAAAGTGTATTACAAATATATTATGGTTAACAATGATCTTAGTAATTAATTTATTGAACGTGATAACAATCACAATAAAAAAGCAAATCCAAGCATAATAACCACTATGCATAAAACAGTAAAAATAACACACATATTTTTCTATTTTATTTCTTCGTTGACCTCTTTGAATGTTTTATATTCTTATAATCTTTTAATTTTTTTAATGGAGTAAAAAAGTACCACTATTTCACTCCTTTGGATTGTTTTGTGATATTAAAAAATAAATCGCCAAATGAAAACTGCTCATCAGATATACATGAAACTTTACTTTATTATAGATACATTAACTGACAACCAATTTCAGAAAGTTTTGCTTGTGCAATAAAAATTTTTAATAAATTTAGTGCAGTAACTTTTTCTCGGCACCAAGTAGTGTCACAAACATTGGACAAGTCTTCTTATTTTGAGAAGTCATGTTGTTGTCAATAATGCGAATATATAATAATTTGTGTTTTATATATGCTGAGTGATTTTACACTGATTAATGATTGGTAAAGTTACCGCCTGCCCTTGCCTTATTACTGACACAAAAACAATAACATTTATTAACGTTTTACTTTCAAAAATTGACTACTAATGCAACCTAGTGGCAATATTATGAACCACCAGAGAGTGCGCATCAAGTATGCTCCTTGTGGATATTTGAAGAAGGTATTGTATTATGCCAAAGACAGTACGGATATCGACAGAAGTTAATTAAAGCATTGATTTTATATAATCAATGATTATAGTAACTCAACGTAACCAGTAAAGCTCAGCCAAGTATGAACGGATTTAGACTAAAGTCTGAAATAAATTTACAAACTATAAAACTGTTGAAAAAATGTATC
Source organism: Stictocephala bisonia (assembly GCA_035578905.1). NCBI lineage: Eukaryota > Metazoa > Arthropoda > Insecta > Hemiptera > Membracidae > Stictocephala > Stictocephala bisonia. The sequence goes on from JAQJVL010000020.1 coordinate 343,901, forward strand.
AAAACTTTGTAATTGTGTACATGTCCGTATACTAAACATTTAGACATATTTTACTCGTTTTTCGCATAGCCCATGAAGGAAGTCTTAACAATTTATAATACAAGCCTACCTCTAATTATACCTCATTTTAAAGGTCTTTGTTTGTACAATACAACAGTGCAAATTTGAGGTCAAAAGGATGACCAACTCAGAAATACACCCCCTCATAGAATTTAATGTCACATCACTAATACTTCCTGGGAACAAGGATAAGTTAGTTATTGGATATTGCATAAGACATTAATTTATTTTCACTACAAAATATGTAACAAATTATTATAATAATTTTCTTATTCAGTAATTATTTTTATAATGCAGTCATTCATTAATATTGTATAAAATCGACAACATACTCAGTAACAGGGATCTGAAACTGTTAAATAAATAGCCGTATAACTGAGAAGTATTAGTTGTATGATATTTAAATATTTTGAGAGGCTGTGTTTTCTGACTGGGTCATCCTTTTGACCTCATCTTTCCACTTTTGTATTGTACAAATAAAGACCTTTAAAATTAGCTATAACTCGATGTAGGCTTACATTTAAAATTTTTAAGACTTCCTTTGTGGGCTTAGTGAAAAACGAGTAAAAGATGCCTAAATGTTTGGAAATGTATTTAACAAATTTCATTACATTTAAATCAACAGTTTTAAAACTAATAAATATATTCCATACTTTTGCCCAACCCTGTATATATAGTACACAAGAACTCATTTAGAATAAAATTTATTTGAATTGAAAGTTTGTCATGAAAATTACCTAAAAATTAAATCATAGGTACTCTTAACCTTAAATGAACTATTTTGCTCTGAAGAGTGAGAGTTTAAACAGTTTTCTGGTGAAGGTTGCTTTAGATTAATGTTTTGGGGGTGTATTCCATACCACCCGAGCCACGGTTCCTCCCATTCTACTGGAACAAATGGCACAGCGTTGATCTGGTCAACTTCACGTTTTGAGTGACATAAATTGCAAATCTAAATCTGCCTAAGGATGAAGGAGGCAAGATAGATACAAAAAGTCATAGAAACCAAGCTGTACCAATAATTTTCTGTTCTATTTGTTAAAATTTAAATTACTGAAATTCCCCTTAGCACAATGAATATTTGCGTTCGGGGAAGTGTGAAAAGTGGTTAGGTCATGACGCTTTTAGGTTTAGCAGATTTGACATTCCATTTAAAGTAGATATGGCATTGGTTGTCAAAGATGGGGTTACGAAGGCTTCTAAAGGTGTCACATCTTCCATTTATTACTAAGAGTCTGTTTATTAATTATCTGGCTATTCTAATAGCTAATCACAGTCCTATTAGTGTTAACAAACTATTACAATGGGGATGTCCAAGCAAAATAGATGCCTATGATCCACTCAGTTTGGACTACCCGAGAGTGAAGGGCAGGCATGGGTTGGTTAAACCCGAGTTCTAAATCTACCAACAATTGTACCTTTGTATTATAGTCTCTGCCAGACTTAGATGCAGAGAGTCTAGGTAGGTCGGGAAGGCCTAATTCTCTGTTAGCTAAATAAAAAATATAAAGTTTTAAAACTACTATTATTCTGCTTCATGATTAGTCTTTGTTGAATATGTATTTGAATATACATAACTAGACATATTTTACCTAGGTCACAAATAAAATCTGGAAATGTACAAAGCATTCTCTAGGCCTTGTCAGTTTTTCCTAATTATAATTTCATCTATCTCTAAGTAGGCCTACTTCCTTTTTCTCTTTTTACCTACTATCCCTAGTTCCACTCTCATAAACTTCTGCTTCATTCTTCAAACATTAGGGTTGAGCAGGACACTGTTTATTCTGTTGTGCCGTCCCTCTATGGCGTTGGTTGTCCTATGTCTTCTTTCATAGCAAGACCACATTTCTATTGGAACTGCAGAGTTCTCCAACCATTGCTCGAAAAATTAATGGAAAAACTTCGTGAGGTTTTCATTTGCTGGAGCTGTAGATTGAATGTTGATGAATCCTTATCCGACATCTTGTAGTTTGATTAAGGCCAGTGAAGCACACATCCTTATGTGAACACGCACATCTTTGCTGTCCCTGTAGTCATTTGTCAATCCAAGCTCCATTGGAAAAGCCGTTTTGTACATTTCCATATATGATCTGTGACCTAAGTTAAATCTGTATATTGATGTGTGAGCGGCTGTTACATATACACATTCAACAAAGACTAAACATAAAAGAAAAAATGTGCTTTCAAACGTGACATTTGTTGTTAAGTACTGCTGTTCGTCAGTTACACTACTTATTATAGGCCTACCCCACCCTAATTGGTGGTGTACGTTTTTTCGCCTGTCACATTTCACTTCCTCAAGGGTCAGCCCGTCTCTCCCTCGTCAAACAACAACCTGACAGGGTGTGCGCTTATTTCGCTAAATTCCAGTTGTACGCTTTCTTCGCGACACCATACATATACTGTAGTAACAAAAGTTAAGGCTGCCTAAAATATCACGTTTGAATCTTAAAAATTAAGCGAATTTGTGTATTAATATAATTTTTGTAGACTGTAAGGAACCAAATATTTTTAATAAAAGTAAATTAAGCAATATTTATAATTCCTTATATTTATTTTAGTATTATTTGGAATAACAGTAAAGTTTGTATTGTTATTATTGAAATAATGGATACTCGTGTTTCCCCTGACAGTGCAAGGAGAATGCGACGGCCGTGTAAGGTTGCTCTCAATTGTTTCATGTTGAAATGAGTCTAGATCATCAACCTTTGTTAGATACTATGGCAAAAATTTGAATGATGCCAAGGCGAATACTACTCGAAGTAAGTGTTGCGTTAATGGTGGACAAGCTAATTGTAAACTGAATATGTACTGCACAAAGTAATATTCCGCTACACAACTACATGAATGAGCACTATTTAACAAACTGTGTACAACTAATTTAAAACGAAAGAGTGTGTATGGCCTATATATGTCAGAGGTACATACATTCATGACAACGTTACATAGTGGCCAAAACTGACAATGGTCTGACAGAACAATGGTGTAGTATAAATTTTAATAGGAAATCATGAGAATCAGAAACTTGCCTTTGGCCAGATTCAGGGTTAAATCTCCATTATTATTAACGACTATACCCTTTATAAAGCAAAATGGTGTACGTGATTGGATTTATTTTATGTTTACGATTTAGGTTGTATGTCAATTTGTAGTTCATGAGAACTTAATTAGTGTGTTCTATTTGCATGTAAGTATATTAGTACACAACAATTAATTAAAAATCTAGTGCATTCAAATTAACCAACAATATCTTGTGAAACTGCGATAAACTGACTGCCTGGGAATGTGCAATTTAATCCAGTTGTAATACCCCGCAATCGGCCATCTTTACTTGTCTGATGACGGACGCTCGCTGTCGCATATCGCGTATCACTAGCTAATAGCCTACTACACAACATTTAACTACTACAGCACATAGCCTACTACAACATTTAACTACTTAACTACTACATCACATAGCCTACTAAAACATTTAACTACTACATCACATGCCCTGCTAAAACATTTAACTACTACATCACATGCCCTGCTAAAACATTTAACTACTACATCACATGCCCTACTACAACATTTAACACTACATCACATGCCCTGCTAAAACATTTAACTACTACATCACATGCCCTGCTAAAACATTTAACTACTACATCACATGCCCTGCTAAAACATTTAACTACTACATCACATGCCCTACTACAACATTTAACTACTACATCACATGCCCTGCTAAAACATTTAACTACTACATCACATGCCCTGCTAAAACATTTAACTACTACATCACATGCCCTACTACAACATTTAACTACTACATCACATGCCCTGCTAAAACATTTAACTACTACATCACATGCCCTACTAAAACATTTAACTACTACATCACATGCCCTACTACAACATTTAACTACTTAACTACTACATCACATACCCTACTAAAACATTTAACTACTACATCACATGCCCTGCTAAAACATTTAACTACTACATCACATGCCCTACTACAACATTTAACTACTACATCACATGCCCTGCTAAAACATTTAACTACTACATCACATGCCCTGCTAAAACATTTAACTACTACATCACATGCCCTACTAAAACATTTAACTACTACATCACATGCCCTGCTAAAACATTTAACTACTACATCACATGCCCTGCTAAAACATTTAACTACTACATCACATGCCCTACTAAAACATTTAACTACTACATCACATGCCCTACTACAACATTTAACTACTTAACTACTACATCACATGCCCTACTAAAACATTTAACTACTACATCACATGCCCTACTACAACATTTAACTACTTAACTACTACATCACATAGTCTACTACAACATTTAACTACTTAACTACTACATCACATGCCCTACTACAACATTTAACTACTATAACACATAGCCTGATAGGTACAGCATTTAACTACTAAATCACATGCCCTACTAAAACATTTAACTACTAAATCACATGCCCTACTACAACATTTAACTACTACATCACATGCCCTACTACAACAATTAACTACTTAACTACTACATCACATAGTCTACTACAACATTTAACTACTTAACTACTACATCACATGCCCTACTACAACAATTAACTACTTAACTACTACATCACATAGTCTACTACAACATTTAACTACTTAACTACTACATCACATGCCCTACTACAACAATTAACTACTTAACTACTACATCACATAGTCTACTACAACATTTAACTACTTAACTACTACATCACATGCCCTACTACAACATTTAACTACTATAACACATAGCCTGATAGGTACAGCATTTAACTACTAAATCACATGCCCTACTAAAACATTTAACTACTAAATCACATGCCCTACTACAACATTTAACTACTACATCACATGCCCTACTACAACATTTAACTACTACATCACATAGCCTACTAAAACATTTAACTACTACATCACATGCCCTACTACAACATTTAACTACTTAACTACTACATCACAAATCCTACTAGAACATGTAACTACTTAACTACTACATCACATGCCCTACTACAACATTTAACTAATTAACTACTACATCACAAATCCTACTAGAACATGTAACTACTTAACTACTACATCACATGCCCTACTACAACATTTAACTACTTAACTACTACATCACATGCCCTACTACAACATTTAACTACTTAACTACTACATCACATAGTCTACTAGAACATGTAACTACTTAACTACTACATCACATGCCCTACTACAACATTTAACTACTACATCACATGCCCTACTACAACATTTAACTACTTAACTACTACATCACAAATCCTACTAGAACATGTAACTACTTAACTACTACATCACATGCCCTACTACAACATTTAACTACTTAGAAACTACATCACAAATCCTACTAGAACATGTAACTACTTAACTACTACATCACATGCCCTACTACAACATTTAACTACTTAACTACTACAACACATAGTCTACTACAACATGTAACTACTTAACTACTACATCACAAATCCTACTAGAACATGTAACTACTTAACTACTACATCACATGCCCTACTACAACAATTAACTACTTAACTACTACATCACATAGTCTACTACAACATTTAACTACTTAACTACTACATCACATGCCCTACTACAACATTTAACTACTATAACACATAGCCTGATAGGTACAGCATTTAACTACTAAATCACATGCCCTACTAAAACATTTAACTACTAAATCACATGCCCTACTACAACATTTAACTACTACATCACATGCCCTACTACAACATTTAACTACTACATCACATAGCCTACTAAAACATTTAACTACTACATCACATGCCCTACTACAACATTTAACTACTTAACTACTACATCACAAATCCTACTAGAACATGTAACTACTTAACTACTACATCACATGCCCTACTACAACATTTAACTACTACATCACATGCCCTACTACAACATGTAACTACTTAACTACTACATCACAAATCCTACTAGAACATTTAACTACTATCACATGCCCTACTACAACATTTAATTACTACATCACATGCCCTACTACAACATTTAACTACTTAACTACTACATCACAAATCCTACTAGAACATGTAACTACTTAACTACTACATCACATGCCCTACTACAACATTTAACTACTTAACTACTACAACACATAGTCTACTACAACATGTAACTACTTAACTACTACATCACAAATCCTACTAGAACATGTAACTACTTAACTACTACATCACATGCCCTACTACAACAATTAACTACTTAACTACTACATCACATGCCCTACTACAACATTTAACACTACATCACATAGTCTACTACAACATTTAACTACTATAACACATAGCCTGATAGGTACAGCATTTAACTACTAAATCACATGCCCTACTAAAACATTTAACTACTAAATCACATGCCCTACTACAACATTTAACTACTTAACTACTACATCACAAATCCTACTAGAACATGTAACTACTTAACTACTACATCACATGCCCTACTACAACATTTAACTACTTAACTACTACATCACATAGTCTACTACAACATTTAACTACTTAACTACTACATCACAAATCCTACTAGAACATGTAACTACTTAACTACTACATCACATGCCCTACTACAACAATTAACTACTTAACTACTACATCACATAGTCTACTACAACATTTAACTACTTAACTACTACATCACATGCCCTACTACAACATTTAACTACTATAACACATAGCCTGATAGGTACAGCATTTAACTACTAAATCACATGCCCTACTAAAACATTTAACTACTACATCACATGCCCTACTACAACATTTAACTACTACATCACATGCCCTACTACAACATTTAACTACTACATCACATAGCCTACTAAAACATTTAACTACTACATCACATGCCCTACTACAACATTTAACTACTTAACTACTACATCACAAATCCTACTAGAACATGTAACTACTTAACTACTACATCACATGCCCTACTACAACATTTAACTACTTAACTACTACATCACAAATCCTACTAGAACATGTAACTACTTAACTACTACATCACATGCCCTACTACAACATTTAACTACTTAACTACTACATCACAAATCCTACTAGAACATGTAACTACTTAAATACTATATCACATGCCCTACTACAACAATTAACTACTTAACTACTACATCACATAGTCTACTACAACATTTAACTACTTAACTACTACATCACATGCCCTACTACAACAATTAACTACTTAACTACTACATCACATAGTCTACTACAACATTTAACTACTTAACTACTACATCACATGCCCTACTACAACATTTAACTACTATAACACATAGCCTGATAGGTACAGCATTTAACTACTAAATCACATGCCCTACTAAAACATTTAACTACTAAATCACATGCCCTACTACAACATTTAACTACTACATCACATGCCCTACTACAACATTTAACTACTACATCACATGCCCTACTACAACATTTAACTACTACATCACATGCCCTACTACAACATTTAACTACTACATCACATGCCCTACTACAACATTTATCTACTACATCACATGCCCTGCTAAAACATTTAACTACTACATCACATGCCCTACTACAACATTTAACTACTACATCACATGCCCTACTACAACATTTAACTACTACATCACATGCCCTGCTACAACATTTAACTACTACATCACATGCCCTACTTCATCATTTAACTTCTACATCACATGCCCTACTACAACATTTAACTACTACATCACGTGCCCTGCTACAACATTTAACTACTACATCACATGCCCTGCTACAACATTTAACTACTACATCACATGCCCTGCTACAGAATTTAACTACTACAATTCATAGCCTACTACAACATTTAACTACTAGAGCAAACCCCAATACATGGTATATTTCAATTAGATGAAATATTCAATAAAAATTCCATAGAACAATGATTAACTGTAACTTATAATAAACGATATAGCTGTTATAAATTATTTCACGTAAAATAGAAAACTTATTTGGTAAAAACATGTGCTAAATTAATTGTTTTGGCTTTACATTATTGATAATTTATGTCCTAACGTTGAAATTGGGCATATGGCATCAATTAAGAAGATCTAGAGTCAAACAGTCCTTACTACAATAATTCAGGTTTTGTATTAGTATTATTTATTAATGTAATATAATTTGTAAAACATAAAATAAATATATTGTTGCAAATCTCTAAAATATTAAATAAAATTTCACGATTCTGCACGGCCGATTTTTAAAGAGGCTTTAGATGATCAGCAACACAAATAATAGGTCTTCCTGCATAATGAAGTGAATTTAAAGCACTATAAAACCGATTCAACGTTAGTTATCAGACCACGAATAAATAAATCCTTTTTTGCTATTTCCATTCAAGTATGTTGATTGAACATATGAACAACATCATAAGCTGGAACACTTTTAACTGACCAAGCGTGGTTACTGTTTTAACTCAACATTGCCATTTCATCTGTGTTTGGTCTAAGATTACAGCCAAACTAAGCTTCGTGATATTTGAATGTAGGAACTTTATTCGAAAAACTACTTAGATGGTAATTTATTTGAAATTTACTTTAGCTCGAATTGTTGAGGATAAAAAGGAAAACGCCGCTCAACTTTGTATATAGGCAATGCACGCAGTACATCCATGTTGTCATATTTAGTCTACGTGGTTCACGGCGAGCTCATAAAACGCGTGAATAACTAACTTATTGTAATGACATTTCGCATCGAAACACGCTAAGCGAGTTGTACTGTTCAGTAAAATACATAATTGTCTATATAAATAAGACGTGAAGCCGGTTTTGCTCTTCTGTGAAATTAGTTCGTTCGGTTTTCACAGGTAGCGCCAACAGTCTCCCTCTATCTTTCTTCATTCCTCACTGTTTCTCTCCAGCACACGCTGAAGTGACAAATAACTATGCTAATAATACGTCAAAAAGTCGTCTTAGTGCTTATTTGAAACCAATCACCGTTAGATATCGGCACAGATGCGCGTCTACAGCAAAGACATTCCCTTGGACTGTCTGTATATTAAATAGTCAATGGTACTAATACTTATTAACATCGATCGCTGCTTTATAACAAACAGCGCTGAGTAAACACCGTGGCTCCATTACATTAAGTGTGCCTTAAGTAAATGATATTTCAAATTTTGTATAAATCATGATTGATAGGGCTTAACTACAGAGACCACTCGTACCTTGGACGACAGCGACAGTTCAAGCAGGACGAGCGGCGAGACGACTCGGCGTATAATCGTTACGCTTGGATCCGAGCCGCAGGATCTCTAGAACAAAGGTCCCAGCCACGTAATCGATAATTGTGCTTTTTGGCTGAGACACAATTCGGCAGCTGTTTGGACCGTCGACTCGAAAGTCAACCAGGTGTAAATGAGGTCTAATTGTTATTGTTCGGGAAGTAGAAGTGAGCTGATGCGGATCATTCACGAGAAGAAATTCAGAATATACTAGTGTTCTAACCATCCACTAAACTACAGGTTCCGGGAATAAATGAAGCATCAGTATAGGGAAAGAGGCTTGTAATCTGACACGTAATTGTTGATGTTTTCACGTCCTTCTTTCATTTAAAATGAACATGTATTTTTGAGGCATCAACAGGAAACTAGACTGTGCCACGCTGCCTTATAAAAAACAACGAAATTAAATATAGGAGGATAACAAATGTTACGTTATTTATGTTCTTTGACTGGACCAACTTAGGAAACTTTACACTGTTTATATACGTCGACGATGAGCATAATGGAAATAAGACATAATGTAACAAGAGATGGGAGTTTTTTAGTGGAAGATGGAGGGCTCTTCAAGGGACCTGTATATTTGGTAGGCAGGATGGCAATGGAGAGGTGAGTGTGTTTGGTAAGAGAGAGGATCCATCGAGAGACAAGCACACATTTGGTGGGGAGGAGGCCCATGGAGAGATGAGTATGTTTGGTGGGGTGGAGGGCGCATCGAGAGGCAAGTGTATATTTGGTGAGAAAAAGTCCCATGGAGAGGCGAGCGTATTTTGTGGGAGGGATGATCCATCGAGATGCAAGTGTACATTTGGTGGGGAGGAGGCCCGTGGAGAGGTGGGTATGTTTGATGAAAAGGGGGAGGGCCCTCCGAGAAGCAAGTACATTTGGTGGGGAGGAGGCCCGTGGAGAGGTGGGTATGTTTGATGAAAAGGGGGAGGGCCCTCCGAGAAGCAAGTACATTTGGTGGGGAGGAGGCCCGAGAAAATATGAGTTTGCTTGGTGGAAGAGGGTCCACATTGAGGGACTTGACTCATTGAAAGGCAGATTATACGAAAAATCATGCCAAATTTGTTACACAACCGTCGTGAGTTTGGGGCAAGCTTTTTTTTGTTCCTGTGAACATCTTGGGTAGCCCCCTCCATGAATAACTTGGATAGCCTTGGTTAGCCCCCTTAATGGACTTGGTAGCCACCCATGATTAACTTGGATAGCCAACTTGGTTAGCCCCCTTAATGGACTTGGTATCCACCCATGATTAACTTGGATAGCCAACTTGGTTAGCCCCCTTAATCCACTTGGTAGCCACCCATGATTAACTTGGATAGCCAACTTGGTTAACCCCCTTAATCGACTTGGTAGCCACCCATGATTAACTTGGATAGCCAACTTGGTTAGCCCCATTAATGGACTTGGTAGCCACCCATGATTAACTTGGATAGCCAACTTGGTTAGCCCCCTTAATCAACTTGGTAGCCACCCATGATTAACTTGGATAGCCAACTTGGTTAGCCCCATTAATGGACTTGGTAGCCACCCATGATTAACTTGGATAGCCATCTTGGTTAGCCCCCTTAACTGACTTGGTATCCACCCATGATTAACTTGGATAGCCAACTTGGTTAGCCCCCTTAATCAACTTGGTAGCCACCCATGCATGATTAACTTGGATAGCCAACTTGGTTAGCCCCCTTAATCCACTTGGTATCCATCCATGATTAACTTGAACAGCCATTCTTGATTAATAAAAAGCATAAGCACTTATCCACTTGGATAGTCATCCTTGATATGTCTATTATTCTACCGTGTGCGCGTGCGTGTGTGCATGGGCACGCGCTTGTGTGTATAGGCGCTCCAAAATCTAATTCTATAACTTACAGAGCAATTTTATTTACTTTCCGTATGAAAATCAACATACTAATATTGATTACTTTGAGTTGTTATATAACAATTAGGTAAGCTATGTTTCCAGCCATTTAAACCATTGACGATTGAAAAACAACTCCGAATGTACTAAACCGACGTTGAAAAATAAAATCAGAAACTACTTAGATCAATAATGCATGATCTATAATTAGGGATTTCTCACTACACAATTAGGATATATTCTAGTCTTGTTAGTTGTTACGTTTCTCGATTTTGTTCATTTTTGTATGTGATTTTGCATACGTTTTTGAATATGTCACTTCATTTATCTTCTCCTGGCTCTTCAAGGCATTTGAAGTGACATCCACAATATACTAAATAATTAAGATTTTCAAAAGCATATACTACTTTTTCTCCTAGAAGTTTAATTGTTATATAAAATATAGATAATTTCCATTGTACATAATATAGTCTATTTTTTTACTTTCTTACAACAGATGTGTAATTTACTAAAGCAACCGATAGGCAGTTTATAGACCATGTTAAGGTTAGTTTTGCATTATATTAATAGACCATAATAATGAAAGCCTATTGGGCTAATTTACTAGATAAAATATTCCAACAGAAAGATATTATTTATTGGTAAAATAAATGCTTAACAAAACTAAACATGCATTAATGCTAAAATGTTATGTTTAAACTATTACACTTATTTAATCTACTAATTCTATAAAGGTTTTAAAAATGTGGTACATTTCCATGAAATTGTTTTTAATGAATGCTTACCTTCTAGTGAAGTTTGAATGCTTAGAAAGCACTATCTCCTTAACAGAATGGAAGACAATCTTACTACGAACTGTCTTTGTTCTATTTGTGGTAAACAGAAGGAATTCTACTCTTTGTCTTGCATGATCTTGGATTGTCAACACTCATCATTCAAACTCAAAATAATTCAAATATTTTATTACCAGCACATTATACGATGTATAGTAATCGTCAGATCAATAAATACATAAAATTTGAAACAATTACGTCACATGGAACCCTCATTCAATCATACAGCATTTCTACCCACAGCACATTCATTTATGCCAGATTACTTTAACATAAGGCAACCCGAAAAGAGGTTATGTATTTTTCCACTATAAATAAACAGCTGATTCCAAGTTCTTTTGAACTACGCACTTCTTGCGAATTTCAATCAGCTGTTTGATGTTTCAGTTCAATCTTTGGAGAGGCCCATTAATTAACATCGGCATTTTATAAAATCTAATTTTTGTAGTTTTAACAAAAAGGACTGAAACCAGTTATAAAAAATTTAGCAAAATAGGTAAAGCGTATAAAATACTTATAGGCTATGTTATAATTAACCTTTTTATATTTATGAACTAATAGCAAGTTATTTGTTTACATACATTAGAATTTGCAAAAACTACCCCAGATTTCTTATATGTTCTTATAAATAAAATAAGTTTTTATACTATATTTTTAACTTGATTAACATTCGTATTAACTTGATTATTATATGTTCAACTGCCATTCTTCTCTAAATATTATTACATCTAAGAATTGTATACACCTTGTTCTTATGATCAAAATTTAGCATTACTTCATCAAAATTATACGAAATAAAATTATATATCTGGAATTTAAAGTTACGTTACGTTACTTTCAAATGTGTAAGCGGATTACATAAGGATTACAACAAGATCAAGTAATTTAAATTTACGATCTCAAAGTCATGAAAATAATGTTTCAGGAGATTGATACGAATTGATGTTGTCGAAAAGTTAAAATTCTAAAATTTATAGAAAACATTCTTACTAACCATGTATTAAAGTATAAACTCGATTTATTAACGGGGTTTTTGAAGTTATACTTCTTTGCGCCCGTTAGACACTTTGGGATGGGATGTTGGTCGAGAAACCGCGTCACGCTGAAAAGTAAGAACAAATTTTTAAGAACTATCGATTGTTAATCGAAGAAATGTAATCGAAGAAATTACTGATAATGATAATATAGGTGTATAATATAATAATGAAGTCACGTATAATATATTGAAGATAAATATATTGAATAATATTGAAAAATGTCTTATATTTCATTTATATATCCTGTCTTTTTGTGTGCGTGAGTGGGTGTATGAGAATGGCCAAAGAAGTATAACTTCCACCGTGTGGTCCGACGCACACCCAATTTTTTTTAGTAACATTGGTGTAAACTTGATGTACAGTGAAAATTAGTTAAAATTCCACAACTTTTTTTGTTCCAACTAGAATAAAAATCATTAAAACTTGTAATACAATTCAAAAATGCATATATCATAACATAAAATCAAACTACGAAAACGATGGTATTATTAGATTTTTCGTATGCCTCTTAGTTCCTTAAAAAACAACCTTCAAACTAGGTTGCACATAATTTCTGCGCCGACAGTAGTATGTTCCAGTACAAAAATTTAGTTTACAAAAAATATTAAGAACAAATTTTTAAGAACTATCGATTAATCGATTGTTTTATTTAACAGCTGTTAATCAAATAAATCAATCAATTAATATAGCTTCACAAGAAATCAAAACATAAAAATATAAACAGTATAATTTTGACATATTTAAAACCCACAGCTGATATTCTTTTTATATTTGACTTATTATACCTTTATGCATCCTGCTATTTGATTAACATTGAAACTTTAGAAGTCCAAGGGATGGAGCCCTGAGGGATTAAAGAAACGGGAATAGGACAGAAACCTTCCCTGGGGGATATAGAACAACTTCCCCAAGTTTCATGGTGATCGGCTGGACGGTTTGGTAGCGCATAAAGGATAGACAGACAAACAAACATACATTGGATTTTATATATATATATATATATATATATATATATATATATATATATATAGATAATAGAAGGTCTACGGTATAACTTCCCCCGTCTGGTCCGACGCAGACAATGTTTTTTTGTATGAATTTACTGTACAACAACCGATGAAAATAAACATACCATCTTCTTCTTCGTAGTCAACTCTGAACACCAATGCACTGAGGACAATCAAGAGCTGATGTATTTGCGTGAAATTAAGGGGATACAAGATAACATCACGTGAAACTTCGTGAAACCAAGAGCAAAGAAGGAGTACTTTTTGAAATCAAAGTTTATAGCTGTCTGCATATTTAGTCAGTGCAGCTAAATTTGCTAGAAAATTCTCCGAGGGATATAGTGCTCCAGTCACATTTCTTATTAAATATTCTGTCTTGTATTTATAAGATTTTTGTAAATGAGCAACCCAAGATTATCTCAAAGGATTGATGATTACACTGAATGGCGTCCCAAAAATATTTGTAAATGTTGAATGTTAATGTGAGAAGCCACCTCTGCAGGTAGCTGACTGAGACTACATGTGAAGCCACCTCTGCAGGTAGCTGACTGAGACTGCATGTGAGAAGCCACATCTGCAGGTAGCTGACTGAGACTGCATGTGAGAAGCCACCTCTGCAGGTAGCTGACTGAGACTGCATGTGAGAAGCCACCTCTGCTGGTAGCTGACTAAGACTGCACGTGAGAAGCCACCTCTGCTGGTAGCTGACTGATACTGCATGTGAGAAGCCATATATGCAGGTTGCTGACTGAGACTGCATGTGAGAAGCCACCTCTGCAGGTAGCTGACTGAGACTGCATGTGAGAAGCCACCTCTGCAGGTAGCTGATTGAGACTGCATGTGAGAAGCCACCGCTGCTGGTAGCTGACTGAAACTGCATGTGAGAAGCCACCTCTGCAGGTAGCTGACTGAGACTGCATGTGAGAAGCCACCTCTGCAGGTAGCTGATTGAGACTGCATGTGGGAAGCCACCTCTGCAGGTAGCTGACTGAGACTGCATGTGAGAAGCCACCTCTGCAGGTAGCTGATTGAGACTGCATGTGGGAAGCCACCTCTGCAGGTAGCTGACTGAGACTGCATGTGAGAAGCCACCTGCAGGTAGCCCTGATTGAGACTGCATGTGGGAAGCCACCTCTGCAGGTAGCTGACTGAGACTGCATGTGAGAAGCCACCTCTGCAGGTAGCTGATTGAGACTGCATGTGGGAAGCCACCTCTGCAGGTAGCTGACTGAGACTGCATGTGAGAAGCCACCTCTGCAGGTAGCTGACTGAGACTGCATGTGAGAAGCCACCTCTGCAGGTAGCTGATTGAGACTGCATGTGGGAGGCCACCTCTGCTGGTAGCTATTTGAGACTGCATGTGAGAAGCCACCTCTGCAGGTAGCTGATTGAGACTGCATGTGGGAAGCCACCTCTGCAGGTATCTGACTGAGACTGCATGTGAGAAGCCACCTCTGCAGGTAGCTGACTGAGACTGCATGTGGGAAGCCACCTTTGCAGGTAGCTGACTTTGCTAACATAGAGCAAAACATTTGTTCTATGTTAAAAGGATTTACTATGAAGATATTGCACCAAGTGAATAATCATAACATTGGCAAAAAATAAAAATACAGAAGTAAAAAAAACAAACCTGATAGTTGTTAAGGGCACAGAGCTTTGTTACTCCTACTATAAATACTTAGTTTTCATTTTAAACTATCATTTTTTTAAATATTTAGTTTATTATTAACAGCTAATAGACCATTTTCGCCTTTTCTATTAGCTTATTTAATAAGAACATTTTTATTATTAGTAATATAAGCATTTTTATAGTAATTAAAGATTAACTTGGGCACCTTTATCTTGATGGAAAACAGTGTTGTGTCAGAAAATTCCTACAATTATTTTTTTGCTTTTATTGCAGACATGATGGTGCACTTGTTAGACGTTTGTCTTTTGGTTACACTAAGGTGCATTGGAGGCAATGCCCTGCCTCACCCTATAACACCCCTCCAGTTTCAAAACGTGCCATGGATCACTGAGCCTTTTTTGAGTCATTACAAAGGTAGTCTTTTGAAGCTGTTTGGGTTGGCGAAGAAACAAATGGATGGGGAACTGAGTTCCTCACGTAAGACGTGGCTGGGTCTGACCTCAGCTGACATGAGTCTAGACTGGTCTGCATTAGTGGGGTCTGAGGACGGGTTCTCAGTGACTGTAGGGACCACACACTGGACAGTTCTTAAGGATCATCCCTTCTATACACTCCCTGCTCTCAAGCCTGAACGTGCCTACACTGCTGTCATCACTCCTGTAGGAGAAGATAATCCTTCTAGCCACATCTTCCCCTTCACCACTCCCATAGACGTGTCAGGTAACTTATCATATTATTGAGTCGTGGTAACCCTGATAAACAGAATGTCCAAATCAAATGCCAAGGCATTGGAGCAATAGTGAAACACGTTAACAAAACCTAATATTTTGTTATCTATAGTCCTGTTCCCTTAGACTCATTTGTGATGTGCAAACAAATCATCAAGGTATATGCGAAGCTTGGTAAACCTGTACACAAGCCGTTAAAATATGAACACCTTTCCCCCACCCAATGAAATAGGTGGGTCTGGAAGTTCTTTGGAAATATTGATTAGATCTTTTATGGATGATGACTATCATCTATATCAAAATGTATTACTAGCTCTATAATAACCTTTATTTTGTTTATTTATAAAATCAAACATTTTATTGAATAATAAATATAATAAATATAATCACTAATGAAACAAAACAGTTGAATAAAATAGTTGAATTTAAAACTGATTACATTAATTTAATATAATCAGAAAACAATCAGTATAATTGATCAATTTTATACTTCTGATGGTGGTGGATAAAAACTATAATCCAAATCGGTTCTAAAGGCAGCAGAGAGTATAGTATAGGCTAGACTTCACCCACATACCACCTCTCCCCTATATCTATCTTTCCTAATCTTCAGATTCCTAGCAAGTTAATATTTAATTTGATGTCACGATTAAGTACCATATCTTATAAAAATACTCTTTTTAAAATATTCATCCATTTTGGTTTTCAGGGTGGAGAGATCCATATATTTTGTTCTCCTGAGATATTCCGAATCAGCTAAAGAATACAATAAATTGTATAACTCACTTGATAGTTATTCCTCAGTTATACCTTTTTTTATACAATATTGGAAACAGAATTAGGTTTGTACTTAACATAATTCGAAAATATCTTCAAATGTACATTTCCAAAACTTTCATATTATCAAATACCTAGTCTTATTTCAAATTAAGTTTTGAGGGTTGTTTGCCATTTCAATAGATTAAGAAAAGAATTGGTTCCAAATTATATACCTGAAAAATTATATTTTTAGAGAGATCACTTGAAATTTGTACATCCTGGCCTCTGGTACTCGATAAGTTTCAAGGGAGCCCTTTCCCTCCGCAAAAACACAAAAAATATGAATTTCTATTTCAACGATTTGGTTTGTAATAATGATCATATCATAACATTTGAAGTGTCATTTGATAGAGGAAAAACTGTTGTAGTGGACTATAATTGTTTTTGTATAAAAATGAGTATTTTTGTGATTATTTACAGTTAAATATTTAAAACTTTAATTGTAATTTTTGACAATTTTAAATAAAAAAACTCATGTTCCTCTAGATTGGACCTTTAATAATCATACAGTTCATTCATTTTAACTCATTATAACAATAAACACGAAACACATAGTTGAAATAGATCAGCATGTTTTGGGCCACTGACAACTTCCTAACAATGACTTGGCGGTTAGGGAAATGGCCACCTTAAGTTATGCAATTGTATATTCCTGCAGTTACTCTACAATGTTTCAACAGATTTTTGTCTCTTTTTCCAGACCATTCAGTAACCGATGTAAAAGCTTCATGACATCACTAATGTCAATTTATCAAAACAAATGAAGCTCCTTTAAAAAGCTGAATATTTTTTTGTCAAGGAAAGCCTTTTTTAAATGGTTTTTGGCTTGAAAGTCTTGGTAGGTATTTATTTTAGATTGACGGGTTGTCGTTTTTGAAGATTGAGATCAATTAAATTGTTTTCAATAGAGTAGGGATCATATGATTTTTATAGACATATTTATAATCTTTGTCAATTCAGTTATGATAGTTTCAAAGAATTATTTCAAGAGCCATTTTGAGAAACTGTTGTTATCTCAAATATTGTAAAAGATAAATCTCCCTACTAACTAAATAACTTCAATAATTCCTTTGTCTCTAACTTTTACAGGTGATGACCTAAATGAAATGATATATAATAACAAGAAAAAGAACTGCTCTTCATTGAAGACAGTAAAGCTCACTGAAATGTCACTGACCATAAAGCTAGCAGGCGTAGACAGTGAAGGGTTTGTTTTGGAGGTCCTCGACTTGAGTAACTCTAAACCTATCCAATGGGTGGACCTTCCAGTGAATTCCAGCAAGGCTGTCCTCACAGGCCTTCAGCCAGACACATTTCTTGAGCTAAAACTGAAGCAGATAGTGTCTTCAGATCCTCTTGTATCTCAAGAAATCTTGAAGAAGAAGGTATTTACTGGAGGCTGCTTATCACATCCGACAGAGAACTTGACAAGAACCTTAGATCTATTCTTCCCTTACAGAAGAGGTGAAGGTAAGTTAAAATTGCTATCTATAGTTGAGTTTATCAGACACAATAATGGCTAGACTGCAGGTTAGGAGCCAATGTTTTAATTTTGTACCAGCTTTTAGAAATCCCAGGAACAATCGATCTATTTCCGCTGCCTTCACAACTGACAGAGCTGTGACTGCCTCATTTAACTCTTGGAGAGTGAAGGACCTTGAAAAGTCTAATGGTGCTTACAGGCTTCTTTTGATCTTATTCAGTTTGTATACAATCTTTTTGTCAGGAGGTTAGCAGATTAACTTAGATAAGCCGACAATGTATTTTACTATGTCCATAGGTCTCGGATGCAGCCCAGCACTACTTCCGAGTGGCTTAGCAGCAGAGAGTTTCCGTAATAAGCACTAAGGCTGCCTGCTGCTGTGGATAAAATTTAGTTTTTATATTTGTATTTACCCTTTACTCTCTTCTATCATTATCGGTAGAGTGTAGCAAGGATCCAGCTGTGTCAGAGTTTTTGGTAACTTTAAACTCCTTGTATAGATCCTTACATTCTTGACTCCATCCTTTAACATATTCTTTTCTAAAGCCCCTGGGGATACACAGCAGAGAAAACGACAAAGCTAGTGAAACGATTTTAATTTCTTTACTAAAAGTGGAATGAACCAAATGCCATCTTCAAGCCTTGTTGTAAAGGTCTCCCAGTCAACTTTGTTCTGATCTAGGCCTGGGAACAGATTGAACAAAGGGAACCTGAATTTCTACATATATCAGAGTAGGCCTGTGATGTGAATAGGGGAAAGTACCAAGAACACACCTCCTAATATTTAGGGAGGTTAAAGATTGTTCACATAAACATAAGTCCGGGAATAAAACCGAAGCTGAGAAGAAAGTACTTGCATCTTTAATATCAAATACAAGAAATATGTTTTTTGTTTCAGCCCAGTTGGTTAGGCTTCTACCATTATCATCATCCGATGAGTAACTCCATTATCTGTGTTGACTATTAAATTCCTCAACATACAGGACGGGGTGTTCGAAAACTGAGAGAACTGCGTCTGACTATAAGATATCAGATGGTCTGTACACATTCACTATGGTAGTGTCAGATGATTTTACTGCCGGTATGAAAATATTGTCATCAGAACTATTGTGTACGACCTTAAATCTCATCAATGCTAAGCTTCAGGTATGTTGCTACACCATAAGCTCTATGTCCGATATTCTCCATCAGTATATACCCAGATATATTGCCTCTTGCACTGCATTCTAGTTTTTCAACGTGTGTTTCTTGGAGTGCAAGGACATCAACACTGCTTTCTAAGAGGACTTTCTCTAAACACTCACGCTTATCTCTACTCAGACCCTCGACATTTAAATGGAAGATATTCAAAACAGAACTTTTATCTTTATAATTTTGCTGGCCCTGAGAAGGACCAATTTTTTTGGTTGGCAGCTGACATAGCTGGAAGATCACACAAATGATAAATCAGCTACCAAAATCATCGTTCACCCATAAAGAATATTGCTCTGAACACTTGGATCACTAAAGACACTTTTTAAATCCGATTACGTGTTCAACTACATGATGAAAATGGATTAGTGGGTCATATTTAAAAACTGTTTAATCAAAGAGCACTGTTGAATTTAAATGGCTTTAGTAGCAGTATGACAAATCAATTAGTTGATATGCATGTTGGGAGGCTTGTATTCCCACCAAATAGAACAATTAGTTGTTTTTGATGAAAAGTATTATTACTAAAAACAAAACAAATTAAACTATCTAAACAGATCAATAATCTATCTATGTTTGTTAATACAAATATGATCCATATTATGTACAACACTTTTTTCTTCTGCTTAACTTTTGTTATCAACCATAATTTTTAGTTTCTTTTTCAATAGTACCTTAGATTTTAGTAACAAAATAATAACTATCATATGGTGAAAAATGACTCAGTAAGTACCTACATACAATAAAATGTATGTATTTTTTTTATTTTTTTTTTTTTTTTATTTTTAAAATGTATGTATTATCAGTACCACCGTGCTTGTATGGGTTGGCGGGTGGGTTAGTACCACCGTTCTTGTATGGTTGGGTGGGTGAGTAAGTAACACTATTCTTGTATTGGTGGGAATAGTGTGTGTGTGGGCAATTAGCAATTCAACAACATACAATGCACATAGTTGCTTCATGGTAAGGTAAATGTGATGGTATATTTTACAAAAGGATTTTGGAAACACTGTTTCAAATCCTTGTGTTCAAAAGTATTCTGCTTTGTCTGAAATAAGATAAGATAACAAAAGATCTTTTGTCAGGTACAGGTCTCAGTAGTAGCCGATGGGATGTTCGGTGCTACGCTGATGATGAGGTGTTCACAGGATTCCCTTGCCGGGACTCAGACATTTGTGTTCCGCAGAATTGGATGTGTGACAAGGATGAAGACTGTCCAGGTCAGTTTGATTAAACAAAGAACTTTTAATATCTTCATTTGAAACATTTGTTTGAATTTTGTTTATAGTACTCATGGTATTCTATCGTGTTTAATGATCATGTATTTATTGGTTATTGGTAAAAATGAAATGCTAATTCTTGTAATTAAATTTACTTTGATTTTCAATATTTTCATAGTTTGAAACTGTTGTTAAGAGATGTTCACAAGAATTGCCTGCATCTTTGATTTACAATTGTTAGAAAATTGTGACTGAGAAGTTAAACACGCTACCTAAGTTATTTCACTTGGAAACAATTTTTCAAAACTAAAGTGTAAAGAATTTCCTGGCATATAATTCATTTTTTATAATCTCCAAAGCCTTAGATATTTTTGTCATCGGTAAATATATGCTTTAACATTTATTTATTTCCATGTTTAGTAAAGAACATTTACCATCCATATTCACCCATCTACCCTCCCATACATGTACAGTAGGGATGACTCATCTACTCCCCGTACACATTCGGTGGATCATTTGCATATATAAATAAACTAGACTTTCTGACTGGAATTTCAGTGGTATACACTTTGAACAAAATTGGAGCAAGTACATATCCCTGTGGCAGACCATGGTTCAGTTGTCTAAAAGACTTATCCTCACGGCTGAGATAAACTTTTATAAGTCTGACACTAAGCATTGACTCCAGGCTAAATAACTAGCTTGAACCAGTACAGGCCCATGATGAGAGTGGGAAAAAGCACAAACAACTTTCCTCCTAATTGGCTATTGTCTTAACGATCGTTCACATTAGCAGAAGCTTAAGTCAGAGGAGTAACCTCAATGTCATCGAGCTGAATAAAAAGTGGCTGAATCTAGCATCAAAGATTAGGAAAAGGTTGTTCATTTCAGTCCAGTCAGCAAGCTTTCTCTCATTCTCATAGTTGGCGTTGTAGCCCCATTGGCTATGGTGACTGTTAAAGTCCCCCACATAGAGGACATGGTACTCAAAACTTAGCAAAATTCTATCGTCAGGCCACTTAATGTTAGGAAACTTATAAACAACAACTATAGTAGTTTCTGACACTAGGATTGCCAAGACAAATATGTTATCATGCTTTACGTAAGTTGCAATACCATATGCCATCAACGAGTCTGTATCCAGATATATTCCTCTTGTAATATGATTATTTTCTTCATTGTGTGTCTCTTGGAGTGCAAAGATATCAACAGTGTTTTCAAGAAGAACCCTACTGATGCACTCACTCTTTACCTTGTTTAAGGCCTCAGCCTTAAAATGCACTAAATTTAAAACAGAACCTATTATTTTTAAATTATCTTGGTCCTCAAAAGGTCCTTTTTTATTTTGTGAGGAGCTGCCATAGCTGGAAAATAACAAATTCGTGACAGTCCACCAAACATATTTGTTGCTCACTTAGAACTACCCAGAGATACGTGCAGCTTTAAAGACTTGCTGTAGACACCAACGACATAACCCCCCCCCCCCACAGTGGTGATAACCCACCCACTCTCTCATATTCGTTCAATGGTGTTGACCCAACCACCCTACCATACACGTACAGTGGTGATGACTTACCAACTCTTCCGTACAACTACAGTAATGATGAACCCCTACAATTAACGTTATCATTATATTTTCACTTGCCGGGGGGGGGGGGGGGGTAATACAAATGTTTGTATATGATAGCTAGAAAGACCATTCAGTATTTATTCAATAATAATTACATTGTTTTACTTATGGTGTTTTACATCCTTTCACAACATGCAACACTATCCTTCATGAAAATGTCAATATCTTACCAAGTTCTAAAACTTAGTAGGTAAAGCAGGCTTCCAAACTTAATTACTTTTTCCAATACCTCTTGTGATTAGAATGTGAAGATGATTGCGTAATATTTATTGAATGGTAGGCTAAAAAATTAGAGCTTATAAAACTTCCTTCCTTGTCATAACAAAAACAAACAAATAAATTCTAAAGCATATTTCCTTTGGCTGCTTACATTTGAATAATTCTTAATCTATAAATATTACAGCCAAATAGGACTGGTTGACTCATCATAGTTTATCAAATACTAAATGGCTTTGGACCATGCATCTTGGCACAAATATAGGCTCTAGATGCATATCAAGAAAGGATTTTACAGTATTTTCTCTCAAAGAGCTAAAATCAGGTAGATAGTAACCATCCCGATACTGGCCAATCAGATCCATTGTTACTATTCACCTTGTGAGTGAGAGCTTAGGACGGTGCAACTTGATGTAAAAGGTTATTTTTTAACAATGTAAGCGTGCAATGTGACGAAAAATATCAAAATTTATCAATCTATAAAACAATAAAAATATTGTTATTTTCATACAATAACTATCTATTTATAAAATTGCCAGAGATTCCACAAGAAAGTGCCACTCTAAGATTCTACTCTGCTCTTATCTTTCATTTTGCAGAACATTTGTTTCTTTAATAATAGATCTGCAAAATAAGGCACATCCTTAAACTTTAGACCTATGATTAAACAGAATGGTTTAGTTTCCCAAATGACAGCGTACGAAACTGAAAACAATAATCAAATCACAAAATAAAAAAATTACACAATTCGTATCTATACGATTTGTTATGTTGCATAACAGATGGAGATGATGAAGATGATTGTGACCTCAGGTACAACCTTAACACTTATTGTAGGAAGAATGAGTTCCGCTGTCTAAAGAGAAGGGAGCACGTGTGTATGCCTATTGAATGGCTGTGTGATGGTCGCCACGACTGCACAGATGGGTAACTTTTTTCTCATAATATTTTTTCTATTTAATTTTTGTTCTTTTTATTTTGAGGTTAATATGGATGAAGAATCAATTTAATAGGAGAAATAGGTCAGCAAACGTACCTAAAAAAGGTCCGATATTCATTAATTTTATATATTATATATATATATATATATATATATATATATATATATATATATATATATGATACAAAACAGATGTTTTTTTATGTTTAAAGGTAAAAAACACAGTACGTTACAGTGTCATGTGTTTTTTTAGTCTTGTGATTGTGTATTTGATCTTCAAGAATCATTCATTTCCATACATTATACTGTATACATTCATGCCTTCTGACTGGTAAAACTGACTACCCATATACATGCTACACAATAACTACCTCTTGTTATCTCACCAGGCTGACTTAAACATGCAAACAAGCAACATAAGTTATTTAACTACAAGGAGAAACCCTTGCACGCTTCGCATGACACCTAGATCTTTAACCTTGGCATGTGACTATAAAAATTAGTGGTTACACAGCTGATGAATAATAAATGAAATTAGATTACCATTGCAACTTTAAAGGCCAGCGGGCATAGCCCTACAGTCTAATGTGAATAAAACCATGGTTAAAAACATTCCCTGGAAAATATAATATTCACAATTGTAAGTTATAATATCTGAATCCGATTTTTGGTGAAATGAATACTGATAAATACAACTGAATCAGAGTAATAAAATTTTGTTTGATTAACTTTTAATAGATTGCTTTAAGTTAGACATAGTTATATATACTCGTATATTAAGATAACTGACAATGTTCGTGCTTGTAAAAATATGTTCTGAGCAATAAAGAACTTCAATTCATTAATATGGTTTTGTAAAGTTTATAACTATCTGAATTTAACAATAGCTAACATTACATACAATCTTTTGTTCATCTATACATTCTTCAACCCTTCATAAATATCTATTGGTATTATATATATATCAAGAGCAATATATATATTGGTATTAATTACATGTAAATGAATAGTACTGATACTAAACAATATTATTAAAAAAAACCTAAACGTATAGCTTCTTTTTACTTAAAGACAATTGCCATCTTCAAGTTATTCGTTAGTACTGGTCAGTATCATTCTCTTAAACCTTAATTACTTTCAATCCAAAGGTGGGATGAAGACCCGAGGAACTGCAGGGGTTACTATGGCCGTCCCGGTGGTCTCCATTATCATGGAGTAGCCTGTCGTGATTCTTACTTTCGCTGCCGCAATAACTTGGGATGTGTTGCTCCAAAATTTATTTGTGATGGGGAACACGACTGTGGAGATGGATCTGACGAGTGGAACTGTGGATCAGATTATCTTAGTTGTGACTCTATCAAAGAATTTAAGGTAAAGGAAGTTCATTAAAGATAACATTCAGTTCAAAAAATACATAACAGAGTACAGATATAAGGAAACAATTAAAACATGGTATTTAAATTTATAAGAATTGATTGTTTTCTTATTTTGATATTTACTCAATATATATTGATGCACATAATTTCCCCCTCAAATATAAATCTTTTTACAAAGTAATCAATCTTAAATCAAATTTAAAAAGTCATTATATTATAATTTTTATATTCTAATTTTACAAGATTTAGTCTATATTCTTCTCATAGTTCTGTGCTTGTAATGTTTTTTTTTTTTTTTTTTTTGATAATGTATTGAACAATAATTCTAAGTTATTGAACATAGAATTATTGTTCAATAACTTAACCTGGATACGGGTTTAAATTTAATATAGGCAAGTGCAGTGTCCTTCATCTAGCTCCGCACAATTGTGTACAGACTCTGGGGGGACAAGGTGTGGGTGACATGCTCGGTGGGGAGAGACTGGCAGTCTGTGACACAGTCAAGACTCTTGGTGTCATGTTAGGCGGTAGTCTCTCATTCATGGACCATGTCACACACACTATCCAGCAAGCCATTGGCAGGCTGAGGGGTCTCTACAGATTAAAAAATTTACTACCAGGCTCTGTAAAGCTCAGTCTCATGCAGTCTTTGGTTTTGTCAGTATTTCACTAATGTTATCCTGCCTTAGGAGGACACTCAGAGAGTTCAAATTGTACAGAACGCAGCGATCCATTTTGTATGTTCCCTAAGCCGTTTTGATCATGTGTCCTCCTATCGGGATGAGTTGGGGATGTAACCCATGGATTCCGTTTGCAGGGTATTGACCAACTGCATGACGCACAAGGTCTTGGGCCTCAGAGAGCCACAGTATTTGTGTGACAGGTTGTTGCCTAGAGACCAGGTCTCCCAGCGCAGCACCCACCATGACAACCAGCTTCATTTCTGAAGGGTCAGACTTGAGTTGGGGAAGAAAAGTTATTCATATTTTTTGCCAAAATTGTTCAACGACCTCCCCGAGAACCTCAAAAATCTGTCTAGTCTTAGTTTTAAGCCTAATTTGAAAAAGATCTTTGGGAAAAATAGTTAAATTTCGTTACACGTTTGTTTGCTAGATATATTATTTTTTAATTTTAGTTAGTCTTAGAAATACTACTGATATCGAGTTGTTTTGTAAACCAGTGTAAACTGAAATCAGCTTTCAATAAAAGGCATTTTTATTTATTTATAACAGTTGATCATGTTAGAGTGAATACAACATTCACAATTGTAAGTTATAAAATCTGAATCCGATTTCTGGTGAGATGAAATCTAGAACACAGCAAAGGTTCTTAATCTATCGTGCATGGAGAAGGCTAGACTGTTTGGCCTGTCTAAAAAACCTGAAACATATTAGGCTATACCATCTATACAAATTTCTCCACGTTATAATCTGACAGCAGTCATTCTTTCGCTGTGCTGGAATTTCATGTATCAGTAATGCCAAGGAACACAACACTGAATAATTCACCATTTAAGTTTATTGCCTCGTGTAAAATAGTAAATTTATAAAGAGCGTCTACTGCTCACTAAAAGTGCTCTTCAATCTCTCAGAGGAGCCATCAGGTTCTCAAGATGAGCACCAATAAAACAGGAACCAATCTAGGTAAGATTAACAACAAGAGAATACTTGACTATGATAAGGTGTTGGTAAGTGGACCGACCTACTGATCTGGATTCCAAGCTCTGCTTGACTCATTATAAATTAAGCAGCTCGAGAGGGTCAGGTAAAATGAGGCTATAGAGGTCCAGTTTATATATACAAGCAGTTCATAAGCACTGGTGGGACAAGCAAGTTGCCTCCAACAATGAATGAGAAATGTCATGAATGAGGACTTTGACTTTGCTAATGAATAATCTAGAAGAGTGGATCTTTTCTCATGTTGGAGGCATCTTGCTTGTCCCACCAGTGCTTATGAACTGCTTGCATATATAAACTAGACCTTTATAGCCTCATCTGACACTGACCCTCTCAAGCTGCATCATTAATAATGAGTCAAGTAGAACTTAGAAGTCAGTTCAAGATTTAGTATTTTACACAAGGTAATAAATTTTGAGTTATTCAGTGTTGTGTTCCTTGGCATGATAGATAATGAAATTCTAGATATTTCATCGCACTGCCTACGTGTTATAGCAACACCATCGCATGCCATGCCTTTTATAAGATACAGTAATGGTTTCACCAGTAAAATCTTACGAAAGGGTTTGAAGACCATTGAATAACATTGAGGTTATGATATGATGCTGATAAACCAACTCAAAACTCATTATGTGTGACCAGGAACCCAACAAAATATTAGGTTGTACAGTTGCCCTAACTTGGAGACGGCAACACCGAAAAACCAGAAAATTCATCCATGAATTTATAAAAGGCTAATCTATTCAGTATGATTTGGTTTCCAGTAAAATGGAAATAACATGCAAAGAGTACAAGTACTAATCAGCACGCTCCATAGTAGCAGGAACCTGATGGATCACACGAATGCAGGTAGACGAACAGAACATTCTCAGTCTGAGTCTCTTCTCTTGTACTCCAGCATGACCTTCCTTTAGTAATTTTGTCATCTCTACTGCTGAGTATATATATAGATATATCGTATGGTTTCTTGTCAGCTACCATTATTATTATTTTTTTAATTTAAAATTATGTAAAAGCCGAGTTTTATGGTTGGACAAAAAGTGTAAAAGTCATTACAATATAATAAAAATTAAAAATGAATAAATAACAAATGATCTCGTGTCACAAAGTTAAATCCAGTCTATCAAGCCATTTAAGACCAGTCTCACTGATTATATTTATGTTATCTAATCCCTCCGTAAAACAGCGGATCAAGGAGCACTCTGTAACTCCCATTTGTATTTCCAGTAGTTACATCTGCCCACTCCAGTTTGGAACTGATTCAATAATGTCCACTCCCTACGAGGGAGGTTCATCCCACCTGCAGATATTGATGGATCGTTAATAAGGAACTTATTTTGTCCATAAAAATTGTTCCACGCTATGGCCCAGCTAGTATTGGGCGAGAAATTTGATCTGCTCAACTGAAAAGCAGTACGTAGGAGGTGGGTTTCAAGATTTTAAGTGACCGTTCTGACGTGGAAGATCCTGGGTAATGGGAAGGTGCGGTGCATTCAAGATCTTATTGAATTATTTACGTAGTGCCTCCTGACATCTTATTTCCGGAAGCCAAGGGAGTGGAGTTGCCATCAGAGTGCCACTACTAATAATACTACTAGTAATAGCTCTCATGGCTCTATTAAGTTGAACATCAATCGCTTGTCCAACTCAAGCGATAGTATTGAGTAACATACCACTAATAGTAGAGAAGAATCAAAATACTGTTAAAGTATTCTGCCAAAGCAAGCAAATGTTAGGCTGCTCTGAGATACTAGAGGAAATACAGTATATTATACATTACATTGTATAACAATAGTCTTAGTGGTTTTATAAGTTTTAGTTTTAATTACAAATGTTGCAAACATATTTTACTACAAATACGAGTTTAAAATGTTTTTCTAAATTCTGAAATAAATTTTAAGGTAGTTGATTTAGAAAAAAGATTGAGATATATGTCTGTTATCTAGTGCTTTCTATCGAGAAGCAAAGAAAAATGTATTCCTCGGACCTGGGTATGCGATGATCAAGAAGACTGTGCTCATGGAGAAGATGAAGATTATGACACTTGTCGTCGAGTGGTGTAAAGACTGAAATGTCAAGTCGAACTTCAAAACCATCTGAATAATAGCGAATAAAATTGTTTTTCTATTGTAAACTTCTATAGATTTGTTTTAAATTTCAGAATGAGGTTTTTAAATAATTAAATCTATGTAATTTTATATTTATGGTCTTATTTTGTTTACCAAACCTATAACTCATGACTTTTCCTGTTGTATAGCATAATTGTACTTGATCATATTACTTTATTATACTTTAGTATAATAATGACTTTAGTTCATATACAAATCAATACAGGGTGAGGAAATACTGTTGGGCCCAACTAAAATATTACAAAACTAATTATTATTTTTTTTTAAACCATCTGCCTTTTTAAGTAATGACAGACCTTCACTTAGAATGTACATATCCTTAAGCATGATGGGTTGCTAAAGGCCACAGCGACAGCGAGGTCCCTCCTGGTGCATGTGTGAGTAAAATGCTGTGTAGGAGAGTGACCTAGCAATAAATGTACTCTTGTTGCATTTCCCAAGCAGATATTTACATAATTCCCTCATATTTAATAAATTGTAGCAGTGCAGTTTTTATGTACAGTATATGAACAGATTGTTTCAAAACTCTCGCTAGAAACTTTGGGATATTACTCCATCGACCAAAAGGAGCCAAAAACTAAACGGCAGGAACAGTCTAACTCTTTTCATTCACTGTCTGTCTGTCTGTGTTTTTATTTAAAAAATCATATTTTTCAAAATACTCAACCAAATTTAACCAAACTTAATCTAACCTTTTATTATAATAAGATCTACTTATGAAAAATGTTAAGTCAAGATTGCCTCATTCACTTCAAAATAATGCCTTTGAAAACTTGAAAAGTATTAATTTTATAAAAGTTAGAAGTGTTTCTTTTTTTGATGATTGAAACAAATGTAATGATATATTAAATTTTTATATTGAATAACAAATTACTTAATTATTTGCAAAATTAGACAGACGGTACAAATCCTGAGTTTCTCCAGAATGAGCCAACAGACCCACAATAGAACACATTTAATTTAATTTAATTTAGTGTAAATAAATCAACACATTTAAAATATTATTTTAGTTGTTATTTGATCCATTGTTGATGTTTTGGTTTATTTTGAAGACATAAAAAGTCATTTTTTAACTTTTTATAAAATTAGTACTTTTCGAGTTTTTCTAATTTAAATGGCATTAAAAAATTTTGAAATTAATTAGGTAAACGTGACAAAACTTTTTTCATTAATAGATCTAATTATAATAAAGGGTTTGCTTAAGTTTGGTTAAATTTGGTGGGGTATTTTGGAAAATATGATTTTTTCATAAAAAACACTTACAGACAGATAGTAAACGGAAAGAGGTGGACCATTACTTACAGCTAGTGTTTGACTCCTGTTGGTCATTGGAACAATGGCCCAAAGTTTGTTGTGAGAGTTTTGAAACACCCTGTATGTTATTAATCTACTCTTTCGACCAAAGATATTAGTACAAATTTCAACTTAACAATTGTACAGATCTCATTTATAAACCAATATTTGGTTACTCTTTTATTTCTTAATTTTTACTTTACAATAGGTTGGTTAGTAGTACCATGGGTTAATAAGGCAGCCTGTGAGGATTGTTGTGTAAGTACTTTTAGTCCACAATGTCCCTAATATTTGTATCATATATAGTGCGATTTTAAAGAGTTATATACCTGGAAATGCTAAATTAGCTACTTTGGGTAGCTACAACTCCACTAAGAATTTTTGTTGAATCTATCCCTCCATATAATCATTATTTATAAGTTAATTTTTGATAAAAAATACTTCAGCTCTGACACTTCCGTAAAAGAAACTATCGTCAAGTCTGAAGAGGTGAATTAGTTATTAGGTTATCAAATTTTAATAGGTGAATAAAATATTAACAAGTTACCACAATTTATTGATTTAGAATCTAGGCCTCTAAAACAAAATAATATAAAAATCGATGAACCCAGAGAAACGACTTTCCTGTCTCTAAAAGGGTGTCCAAGTCTGAAAAACAGGGAAAAAGAAGGTTATCATATGTCATTTGTTATCAGCAATCAATAAATCTCTGAGTTAACACAGCCACCCCTACCACCAGATGAACTACTAATGATAGTAACTAAGGGTTGGTTTTGGTAACTCTCTAACTGCACACCACACTGTATTTATCGCGGTGTGCAGTTACTTTTGAGACCTCCCTTCAGGGTACCTTATATATAGGCAAGAGTTAGTTGTCAAGCAGCATGGCCTTGTCAGAGCCTTATCCCTGAATGTGAACCCTCACTACAATTAAAAACTAATTATGGCAGATAAATTATTATAAGCTAAATAACTGCATTAGGATTCAAAATGTATAACCAATATCAGAAATCATGAGACCT
The DNA here is from genome assembly GCA_035578905.1 of Stictocephala bisonia. Classification (NCBI taxonomy): domain Eukaryota; kingdom Metazoa; phylum Arthropoda; class Insecta; order Hemiptera; family Membracidae; genus Stictocephala; species Stictocephala bisonia. Next base: position 375,402 of record JAQJVL010000020.1, read on the forward strand.
CCCTTCAGGGTACCTTATATATAGGCAAGAGTTAGTTGTCAAGCAGCATGGCCTTGTCAGAGCCTTATCCCTGAATGTGAACCCTCACTACAATTAAAAACTAATTATGGCAGATAAATTATTTTAAGCTAAATAACTGCATTAGGATTCAAAATGTATAACCAATATCAGAAATCAAAAATGAAAATATATTATAATAATAACAATAAAAACAATAAAACATAACAATAACAAATATTTCTTGGTGTTAAAAAATTAGTTATTACAAGCTAAATAAAAATAATCAATATCATACAAACAACAAAAATATAAAACTTACAAGAACAACTTTAGTTTATCCTAGAATTGAATACATTTATACACAACTTTTTTTAAATTTGATTGAAGTGTTTGAAAATATGTTCAATTCATCATTTTTAGATCCTACTCACTAGTATTGTATAGATCGTCAGGCAGAGTGATATAGCAGGAGAACCAAAGTGAATTTGCATGTGTAACTGTATGATATAAGGAAAACGAAAAAAGAATTATAACCTACCCCTAATATTAAAATTGGGCACTTAGGTATATAACCTGCCTTTAACCAATTTGTATAAAAACATATGATCATAAATCTTCCTGCTGCGACTCAGGTCACTGTATTCAAACACATCACGTAACTCACTGCAAGGAACTGAAAAAGTGTGAACATTAAAAAATTAAAAAAATTAATAAAATAGCGTTTTTGTACTTTCTCTAAATCTTACTTAAGGATCACTTGTGTTGGATACAAGTATATGGCTCTCCAGCCTCAACCTAACCACTAATTCAAACAAGGTATTCATTTTTAAGTTACTAAAATTCACAGCCTGCCTAAACATCAAGCCCATCATTTTCGATATTGATGAAATGTTGTTATCGATGTAAGAACTAAAAGAGCTGTGAAAAAAAATCCTAGACCCTTCTATCTAATTGCAGAGGCGTATTTGAAGATTTGCCGCCCATGGGCTAGACACAATTTGCAGCCCCCCCCCCACCCAGTGGCGTATTTCACGTTTTGCCGCCTAGGGGATATAGCGGCTATCTGCCCCCCCCCCTTTGTTTGTATCATAGCTAATGTTGTACTAAAAACTTAGTAGGTAGTAGGTATCAACATAAGCTGAACACTATAAGTTAAAACCAATTTATTTTAATCACGTTATTAATTGAAATGTTAGTTGTGTATTTTAGTTTACAAATGTTGTAATATGACTAATTTAGTAGAATTGTTGAAAGAAATAAGAACAATTTACAATAATAAATCAAGTAATATATGAGTTGTAAGTATGCAAGTTAAGCTGGAAAGTAAAATTTAGAATTTTTAAAATAACAAATAGAACACAACTTTATATTATTTACATGTCTATGGCGATGAAATCAACTTTCTTTTTGCTTTAGAGGCCGAAAATGAATTGATGTTATTATTATTGAAAAAATGTTAGTTTACCCACCTGTAATATCTCAGAATATAATATAGATGACTGGCGAAATCGGTTAGTAGTTTAAAGTGTAATAATGTTCACAGTTCCATTCAACTCCAGACTCCCCATACTTCCTTGTACAGTCACACTGTGCACTAAACCACAACCAAATACAGTACGGTACCATACACTATAATCTGCGTTTAAAGGCGCGTCACACAGCGAATTCGTGAAGAGGAAGAGAATCTCCAGTCAGACTCAAGGCCGTTTCAGGGTGGGGGTGGGGTAGGGGTGCGAGTTGGCGGCGAACATCGGACATACATACGTCTTCCTCTACCCCTCTTCCCCGGACCCGCCTATCAACAAAAGTACACAACTTCTGCCGCTCTCGCTCTATACATACATTCGTAACACAGTTAGATGACAGCCGTAACTTGATAATATTTTGTAAAGAACAGTACTTTGTACTTGACATTGACGCCCTTAATTTTCAAATATTCTCAAAATACCATTACATGCCTGGTAACTTCCAACTCCTTTGCCGCCCCTTAAATTCTGCCGCCCTGGGCTACAGCCCCTATAGCCCCCCCTAAATACGCCACTGTCTAATTGATCTGAAAATGATTGTTTAAACTTGAGAACATTATAACTCCTTGAAAGGGTCAATTACATTATACTTGTCAATATTAAAGGTACAGTTACACACTCTTACTCTTATTACAATAACTTATTTAGGGACAGTAAAAGAATCATGTTTTATATCCAACAACTGATACTGTCATTTGTTATCAAAAAACATAAATTAAAATTTAAAAAAATAGAAAACTAAAATAGAAACTAAACCCTGATTTTTTCCAAGTTCCTAACTTTTTCAAGGCTTGTCATTTAGGTTAAAAAACCTTTTTAGCAAAATTTCCCAAGTTTTTAAAATTTATAATTTAAAAGTTAACTTTTTAAGCACATTTGAATTAATGGCAGTTTCCATTTAAGCTAAAAATAACGTTAAATTGTCCTAGCAGTACTTAGGCCCACAGTGTTCATAATGTAACAGCTGTCTATTAAATAAAGTCTGAGTGAACATTACCTGTATGGTATTAAAGTTTCCATAATATTGTAACCATTCTCTTGACAAGTCTTGTTCATGTTTATGTTCTTTAGGGCAGTTCCTAAATTACGTAAAGCCTGAAGGGGGAGGGGTGTTTTGGCAGCGTTATACACCGTCACGAGGGAGGGTGAAGGGGCTTCTACGACGCAGCGTTACGTAACTACCACAACAATTTGTTTTGATTCATTAGCAAAATTTGATCGTTTTTCCCAAAATACAAGATTTTTTCAAAGTTAGAGGAGTTATAGTTAACACTAGTTAGTTATAGAGTAACACTAGATATAAAAGATTTATATTATCCTGTAAAATAGCTCATTTAGGCTTTTGATTGTCTGTCTGATAAGGGGTGTATTGATTGTACACATATTCCTCCCCATTATAAAATAAACGGAACGGCCTAAACAATGACTTTATCATAAATCAACATGTGCATAAAAGTAGATCAACAAAATTACAGGGGGGCTGCTGCCTGTGTTACGTCATTTTTGAGAGGGGTTAGTATTCCATTACAAGTCCGTTACACGAGGGGGGTGTCTGAAAATGCTGATTTTAGCGTTACGTAATTTAGGAGCCCTTATTAATCATACCCTTTGTTATTAATTATATCATTTGAGTCCATCTTGAATTTAGCCTAATTGATTTTTTTTATTAGTTATGTTTACAATTTAAAATATACAAAATAGAACTCAAATAAATTACGAAATTAAACAAAACATGTGTATGTTTGACTTGATGATATTACGATGATAATATTGCTCATGATTCATGACTAAGGTATTGTAATATCTTATTAGTTCAATATTTCGACATTCAACCGAAAAATTATTGTTTTCCTTTTTTATTTTTGCGAAATAACTGTTTTGTCGGGAAATCAAAACACAAACTTATTTAATTGGCCCAGAATTCAATTACTGTCAATGTTGTTATTTAACCTACAAAACTTCAAATAATTGCAATTAACCGTGCAAACAAAACAAGATATTTAATCAGCGTTCAAAGACAGGTAAACGTATGATATTTCCAAAATAAGGAAATTTCCTTACTCTCCACAAATAGCATAGTTACATGATGCCATTACTCACTGGTTACATCCCGGGATAGGAGGAAATGTTATACATACACAACATATACCTTTTATGTCTATGTAATTCTACTATTACTCTATAGTTTTTATTTTTATCCAACACCAGCTGGTAATGACTGACTTCATCAGCTGATTGTCATAGATTTCATCTGTTTTGGCTTTCTCTTTTTATATTGTAGCCTACTATATTCATATATACTTCATATCATTTCATTGCAGTAGTTTTTCGCATTTAGGTGATAGTGGGAAAACTGACAGGCAGTAATTTTATATATTTTCATCGATTTTATAAATGAAACATATAATTTTAAGATAACACCACAGCTAAATGGAAGGTTCTAGGTTTCCACATTCTAAACAATTTGTTTAGTAGTTCTTAAATTGTAAATTATTATTATGGCAGGATTTATTTATCATCAAAGTGTCAAACACTTGAGAAAGGAGGTTAAAAAAATAACCTTTGCAGTTCCACTCATTAGGACCATTTGCAGTCAGGTGCGTATTAAAAAATATCTGTAGGCTATATTAATTGTCTTTTGTACTTATAAGAAGAGATATACTTTACTTTCATGTAAAATAGGGTTACATAAAACTCATGTATGAGAAACACTAGATAAAAAAGATTTATAATATCCTGTAAAATAGCACATTTAGGCTTTCGATTGGCTGTATGATGAAGGGTTGTATTGATTGTATTAACCCTAGATCGTAAGCATAAGGAGAACCAATGTGAGCTCCCTACTGCTAGGTCCTTTTTTCGGCGCTGCACAAGCTTTTTTTGTAAAAATCATAAAAAATACTAAATATGCTCCAAATGTAAATTTTATCATATCGTTTTTCTACTCAAGAACTGTACTTTCACATACTGCCATAAACACTTACAAAAATAGTTAGTAAATAATTACTGTCATGAAAAGATTGAAAAACTTAAAAAGTTTTTTCGTAAATTATAACTTATAACACTCCTTAGGAGCACTAAAAATTTTTTATAAATAATTCCAAGATAGCCAAATTGATTATTATTTAGTGCACTATAAAAGTATGTTGTTATATTTTAGATTAACTAGTAGGTTTTTTTTTATATGTTTGTTTACATAAAATGAAAAATGTGCAAAGATACAGTATGTTCACTGTAGGTAATCAAATAGTACGTAAAAATTTTAAAAAATCACTATTGAATAGACAAGAAAAAGTTGTTTAGAAAAAATAGTCATATTGTGCACATACACAAATTGTTATATTTTTAGTTTATTGGGAAGAATACAAATTTTACCACGAAAACGAAAAATTTCAGTAAAAAATGACATAACAATCTAAAAATAAGGGATATGTATAATTTTTTGCTACATGTACTGTATTAGTACAATGTATTAGCTACAATAAAATGTAAAATATGAAATTATTCCAAAAAGTGTAAAACATAAGTCCGACCATAAGTCAGCGTGCGTAAATTGTGTAAACGACACTAGAAAAATAGTACATATTGTAAACATGATAAAAAATATAAAATAATTTTTGGAATTTTTAGAACAGTAACACTTGATAGAACACATATTTCTGAATAGAAATATAAACAATTTATTACAGTAGCGCCATAAATAAGGTTTTCGGGCTATATAATAACGTACTACGTCATATTGTTTTCGTGTAAATAAAATAAACAATCTATTTAGATTGCTTAGAAATAATACATACTATTTTTTATTTTTTTCTAAGATTATTATAAGTAGTCTACACTAATAACCTATCCATACACATGTTGTTAGCTGAAATCGGATAAAAAATAAATGTTTAGGCTAGTACGTACTTAAGTATATACACGGCTTTCAAACGACTTGAAAAATAGTGCATACTGTAAACATTATACAAATAATTGTTGGGGAGTTCTTAGAACAGTAACACTTGATAGAACACATATTTCTGAATAGAAGTATAAAAAATGTATTAAATTATTGCCATAAATAAGATGTCCGCGCTATATAATAACATTCTACATCATTGTTTTCAGCTAAATAAAATAAACAATCTCTTTAGATTGCACAGAAATAAAATATACTATTTTTTAATTTTTTTCTAAGATTATTATAAGTAGGCTACACTAATACCCTAGGTATCCTACACACGTTGTTTGCTGAAATTGGATAAAAAATAAATGTTTAGGCCAGTACCGACATAAGTATCAATTTCGCTATTTAACACTTACAGCGAATAAAACAGTCACAAAGAAAATCATACGTGCATCAAGTAAAAATGGCTATGTCTACTCTAGCCATGTCGTTGCCAGGCTCTGCTTCTGCCAGTAAAGTGAAAACTTGTCACGTGACCATTGCCAACTTACTTAACGAAATTCACTCGAAGCAGCACTGATCAACTCAACAACTCTGTCTATCTAGCTAATTTATTATTATTATTTTTTTTTAAAGTTTAAGTTAGTTTTTATCTCAATAAATAAATTATTAGCTAAACTTTTATCAACAGCATAAATTATAACGTACCTCGCTTTTGGGAAATCATGTAAACGAGGGTTTACAAAAAGACTTTTTGTAAAATACCCAATGCAGCTAAGAGAATGAAATTTGTTTTGTTGGATAGAGTATTTAATTCTCTACAGACTGACATTTGGTACGCCCTATTCTGTCTTCTGGTTATTCTTCAGTTATATGTCAAACATCGGCAATTTTAATCCCTCCAGCCTCCGCCGGGTGGGAATTGAGCGGAAGTTTTGGGTTGCATGTTCTAATTTTATTTCCTACGTTTATAAAATGGCATAACAAAATTATATAGAACAGAACATTCTGTGTCGATTGGTATCAACTTTGTAGTGATTGCTTGATAATAAACATATGTTTTATTGATTTTAATCGTTCCTCGCTCTTAGAAGGGGTTTTGTGAATAGCATAAATTATGTTGTTCCTCACGATCTAGGGTTAAAAGCATGATTTGGTCATTGGTTAAAATGTTGATGTATTACTAGGCAATCGATTTTCTCAATATTGTTTTAAAAAACATTCTAGTGTATTTATGCACTTTCCAACTGGTTCTTAAATTTTTATGGTATCAGAATCAGAAATACTTTATTACATGAACTTTGAGAACAGTTATAGCGTCATATATTATACATTATTAGATAGTAAGATAAGTAGTCATTGTTCTATCTTGTCGATGAACTCCTGGATGGTGTAAACTGGGTTGTCAATCAGCCAGGCATGGAGTTTACGTTTCAGGAGGTCGCCTTTTAGTTGTTTGAAGTCTGCCGGGAGGATGTTGTACAGTTTACTGCCTATAGAGCTGGGTTTCTTATCATGGAGTGTTGTTCGATGTTTTTGAATTGGGATTCTTGCTTTATGTCTTGTGTTGTATGGGTGTGATCTGTTTTCCCTAGATAGTTCAAGTCTGTCTACATGCAGTATGGCTTCCTGAATGTAGATTGCTGTGACTGTCATGATCTTTAGCTCTTTAAAAGCAGGTCTGCAGCTGTCAAGGGGTGCCAAGCTGTCCAATGTTCTTATTGCCTTCTTTTGAATTGTAAAGACTCTCTTTATATTGAGTGCAGATGTTCCTCCCCATACAAGGATTCCGTATCTGAGATGAGTTTCCAGCAAGGCGTGGTATGCTACTTTTGCTGAGGCGGGGTTACAAATGTGCAGGATTCTTCTAATCACATAGACTGCAGAGTTGAGCTTCTTACAAAGCTTGCTGATGTGCGGACCCCAGGTTAGGTTAGCATCCAGGAGGATTCCAAGGAGCTCAGTTTCGTCAGTTTGATTAACACCAGGCAGGGGTGGGATATGGTCGCTTCTTCTTCCAAAGTTGATTTGTTTAGTTTTTGATGGGTTTGCAACCAAGCCATTCGAGGAACAATAGTCAAAAGTTATGTTAAGAGCAATTTGAGCATTTGTAATTAGGTCTTCAGGACAGTCATTGTTCATCAAAAGCGTTGTGTCGTCGGCGTACATGATTGCAGTGCTGTAGTCTTTGATTGTGTCAGGAAAGTCATTCGTGAGAAGGATGAAAAGCACCGGCCCCAGAACCGAGCCTTGGGGGACTCCTCTTGTCAATGGTTGTAGGCCAGATCTTGCAGTGTGGAGGACTCCATTTTTGGTGTAGTTCAGTTCCACTAGTTGTCTACGGCCTGATAGGTAACTGCGGAACCAGCTATTTGCGGAGTCTTGGATACCTAGGGCCTGCAATTTGTCTAGAATGATCTCATGTCCGAGACAGTCAAAAGCTTTTGAATAGTCAAGTAGTATTGCTGAGGTGTATCTACTCTTGTCAATATGGTCTATAATGTACTCCACAAGGTCCGTGATGGCTGTGCAGGTAGATTTGCCCTTCATAAATCCATGTTGTCTTTTAGTCAGAAGCTCATGGTCGTTTAAGTGCCTCATTAACTTTTTAAGTACAATTTTTTCAAATATTTTTGAGAATGTGGAGATAATAGAAATTGGACGGTGATTGCTTAGTTGGGTAGGATCTCCTTTTTTCAATTTGGGGTAGACTTTGGCAGTTTTTAGTGCTGATGGGAAGGTGCCATGTTGAAAGGATTTATTAATAATTACAGTCAGAGGGTGGATGAGATTATGAGCACATTGTTTTACTAGTTTAGCTGAGAATTCATCAATGCCACTTGAAGTCTTGCTCTTGAGCGAGGTAATGATCTCCTTTACTTCTTTTTCGTTTGTGGGTGACAGTGTTAATTTATGTTCGATTAGAGGTGCTTGGATGACCCTTGTTCTGTTTATGCGGACTTGTTGATCTGCGTTTCTCAACGTATGCTCTGCTATGGTAGAGAAGTAAGTGTTGAACTCCTGAGCAACTTGTTCAGGTTTGTCTATCTTCTCCCCTCTTATATTCAGTTGTATTTGTTTATCTTCCTTTTTTCCTCGTTTGTTTATTCTTTCTTGGTTTATGATGTCCCATATTGCCCTGGATTTGTTGTCAGCTTGGTTGATATGGTTGGATGTTGTGTTCTGGCGCAATTCCTCCAGTTTCAGGTCATATGTTTTTTTGTTTTCTGCCATTATTGCTTTGTCGTTCTCATCTCCAGATATGTTGTATTTGTCTAGTGCTTTGAGGTAGTTTTGTTTTAGTTGTAGAGTTTCTGTGTCTGTATAGTTTGCGTGTTTTCTGTTTGGTTTTGACATTACCTTTTTGATTGGGCATGCGGCCTCCAGTTCTCGAGTAACCGTATTTATAAAGTTGTTATATGCATCGTCAACTGTTTCAGCTGAGTGTACACTGTCCCAGTTGTAGTGTCCTAATGCCATGTTAAGAGAGTAGATGGAGTTTGCATTTATTTTCCTTTTAAGCTGGTATTTTTGTGGATTATGGTTTGTCTTGGAGGATAGAGTACAGAGCTGGGCTTTGTGATCTGAGAGGCCTGTTTGGAATACTTTTACTTCCAGACTGTCGAGAGGTAAGTTGGTGCACACACAGTCAATAGATGTTTCTGTGCGATGGGTAACTCTAGTGGCTGTAAGGGTGAGTCTTGTTAGGTCGTGGAGTAGAAGGGTCTCTTGGAGGCTGTCGTTTGGTTTGTTGGGCCTGAGGCTGTCTATATTAATGTCACCGAGAAGAATAATCTTGTTTTTGTGTGAGTTCAGCTCTTCTAGGAGGCTCGAGAGGATTTTCAGTGCATCTTCTATGTTTCCTTTTGGTGGTCTGTAGAGTCCAATTACAATGAAGTTTGTGTACATTGTTTGAAATGACGAGTAGCTAATTTCACAGAGGAGTTCTTGGCTATTATTTTGTATCGGAATGGTTTTTTCTTCTACATCGATGTTCTCTTTTAAAAACAATGCAACCCCTCCATAGTCATGGTGTGATCTACAGTAGCTTGTGACTAGTTTATAGCCAGGAATAGTGGTATTGTTCATGTTGTCTTCTGTGAGGCCATGCTCTGTTAGTACTAGTATGGTTGCAGGTACTTCATGAAGTAATTGGTTGAGACGATCCCTTTTGTTTTCTAGTTTTCTTATGTTTTGATGGAGCAGTGTTATGTTCTCGTCGGTTTGCTTTGACCCTAATTGAGCTGTGTGGTTTTTATAATTTTTTTTGTATGCTAATCCTTTGGTGTTCTGGTGTGAAAGATGTAAGTGTTTTACTGTGTGTCTTTCTTCAATTTTTTGTATTGACTGTTGATGTAATAACGGGTTTGAATCATGTCTTCTTTTAGTCTTGCTTTTTTCCTCTGGCGCTGGGATAAAAAATGTGATGATTGCCCATTTGGTGTCAGTGTAGATATTTTAGTGAGCAGTTTTTTGTAATAATGCACTTTGTAATTGGACGCTTCTAAACTAAGATTTGTTGATAAAAAAGTGGTAATAAATAATTGTTGTATATATAGGAGAAGCTGTTTTAGACAAGGGACAATTTTTTTTTCTACTGAACAATGAGGAAACTTGTTTTAACACATTGACTACTAAAGGAAATACATATATAGGGCCTATCACCCCAGAAGCTAATATCTAAAGTAATTTTATGAACTTTCCTTATTACATTAGAAGACTGTTTATGACAAAAAAAATATATCTGTCATCCAAAATGGCTCCATAGGTGACGTCACAATTCAGTCCGCGGGGTCAGCACGTCACGCCGGTTTTGTCACGCACTCCGTGTCTATAACGTCCGAAATTGCACCAAATACATGTAAAAACACATAAAACACTGTTTTTTGTTAGTTGTTGCAGTACATGAAATATTTATTTACATATTTATATCGTTTGGGGTGGCTCAGGCTCTATTGCTGGTCTTTATGGAACTTGTCAAATATGATATAATAATATAAAATATAAAACAATAATACATAACATTGATATAAAACAATAATATGAATGTATAAGAACAAAATAATATATACAACACAATATTATAACTGTACTAACGCCTAAAACCAAACTTTAAAGTCAATAAACACGGTTAGCACAGGCTTGAAACATGGGAATCGGAAACAAACTGCACGTCAAAGTCGAGTTGGAACAACAGAATACACTCACCAAATACGAAGTTACCCAGCCCAATGCTGAGCTCACACAGAGAAATAGGCCAGTCCGTGGCAACATCTCGCGGAACCATGGGACCCGCACTGAATGTATTAATATGTTAAGTGCCATGTCGTTCAAATCAGCACGGCAAATGTAGTTCCAAAGTAACGATGTGTCGGCCGATCGAAACAACTGTGCCGATACAAGGTATTTAAAAAAGTTTGTCATCAACTAGCACTACCTATCGGATAACCGATGAACGTTTTTAACTAATCAATATCCAAACTAAACAGAGAAATATTGTTTTTTTTTCACTTTTCATAGTCAACTAATTATTGCTATGAAACAAATTTAAATCCGCCAATATTTGTCGTTCCGATTGGTACGACAGCACAGTTTACGATTCCACTAGTCTGCAGCTAGAGCCAATTATAATAAAAACAACTATTAAAAAGTTATTGTTGTTACATTTATTTATGTTGTTACTCGTGTTATATTTTTGGCCTTTTTGCTGTTATTTGTTGATGCTATAGGCATGTAGCTTATTTTACACGTCTCTTGTTTTTTCCAACTCCAAAAAACTCGTTTGATTCCTTGGAGGTAGTGATGTCCTGTTTGTTTTACTGGAGGAAGTAGACCAATCTAGAAGCTCCATTAGGTTCATGCAGATGACTTCCTTGTTATTAGTTATAGCCGATCAAAATATGACCTTATGAAGCGCGGGAAACCTGTGTTATTCGTCATTGAAGGAGAAAAAAAGAGAATATCTTAATCGGCCGATCGACCCGACATGTCATTTTACAGTCATTTTTGGTGATGTAGAATTACATGCCAGACCGATCGGCCGACATTTCTAACACATATATAAATAGGAAGTAATGTTAGATATTTGATCTAGTATCTATTTTATATGTGCATACCAAAAATTTTACATATGCAATGACGAATAAAGGTTGGCACTACAGGGTATGTTGCTCCGATACTGCCTTGGCACTTAACGTGTTAACCCTTGGAACCCCAGCCGCAGATATTTTGTCCTCAAATTTTAGTAATTTTACTATCTAAAAAATCTTGCGCCAAAGATAATTAGCTGGTAAAAATCGATGATAGTTACTGGTAATATAGCTTCAGTATGATATTACCAATCGCAAATAAATCCACACTTGAATGTATAAAAACAGTTGGTGGTTTTAGTTTCTGTTCATATTTTAGTTGTGTTAATCCATTTAAATGATCTTGTAGCATTATATTGATTCAAAACTTCATACTCTATTAAGTGCACTGCAAAGTTGACATCTGATGTTGCTATGCATGGTAACTTCTGTTGTTGTTGACACAGTATCTTGTTTATTTGTCCAATATAGCACAATGTTAATGCAATAAAATTGATTAACATCCGAACAGTAATAAATAGATTATTGAAAATAATAAATTTAAATCAACGGTTTAAAATTAATATGTAATGTACAGGAGATAAAGAAAGTATGTTGCTTTTATGTAGAACCAATTGTATTTACTTGCTGTTTTCTCTCATTTATTTTTTTACTATAACCCATCCCTGTCTTATTGAGTGACAGAGGTTAATGACCAAGGGTCAGCCACCTAGCAGTACTTCTTCCATTTGCCACAAGTCCGCTTCCACAGAAAATTATATGCCTACTGTTGTTGACACAGTATTTTGCTGTGGCGCTTAAGTCTTGTTTCCTTTTCGTTTATTGTTTTTATATCGTATTGATAGTTTTAGTTGTTTTAGTAAATAGTTTGATATACTTTAGGAAATGTTGTATGATTTCAACATATTTGTTCTTAAATAAGCTGTATACAAAAATATACAATATGAAGGTAAACTGGGCATAGAATAATAGTTTTTAAATTATTTTTATGAAGAGTCTTTGGCATAAACGAACAGTTCTTTGAAGAATTTATGTTTTGTTTTTACTATTATTATAAGCCTTTTATTCTAATTTGGTGTTTTTTAGATTTTGCCTCTTGAGTATAAAATATTTTTTACTCTGTTATTTTTGGGATAGGGGGTTGAACTTTTACAAATGTTTTAACAATTACATAAATTGTTAACAAATACAAAAAGTTAAAACATGATATTGTTATAAGTACCTTTTTCTTTCGAAAAAATATCAGATTAAATTTTTTTACTTTTCATAACGTGTCACTTTTAAATTAACCCTTTCACCGCCATGCAAATTTGTTGCATCAAACACGCTCACCTGGCTAACCCTTGAACTGGCAGTTGATTTTCTCCATAGTCGCAGGGCATTTTTGCTGTATGTGTAGACGTTTGTTATTAAATTCATAAAATATAGTTATTTTATATAAACCTACTTATATTTGGTATCAATATGTTCATAAATAGGTTTTTAATTTTTTTGTAGTATGTAACATCTATTTAAATTTGTTGTTGTAAATCATGAAAAGTGGAGGGTACCTCGGAATAAATGATGGGGTGATGAAAATGCAAAATACCAAAATATTCTAAATTGTATCTAGTTTCAATAAATTATAAATAACATAGTTGGAAATAAATTTGTACTAAAAATGTTTAACCTGAAACAATAAACAATTGTTTCCAAGAAAACATTTATATTACAAAATTTCCTAAAAAACTTAGTACAAACATGACAGAGTTCATTTTTATACTAAAATTTAGCTAAAAAGTTGTATCAAATAAATAATTAGGCTAGGTTATTTAAATATTTATAGTTGTAAAAATAGCTATATACAAAATAATAACCAATCTTGTTATTACATAAAAATACAGGGTGGTTATAAAGTCACTTCCCACGAGCTTTCACATTTATACAATTTACATTTCAAGTTTTTTTAATGTAATGCCATTCAGGGCCTCTTTTGTAAATGGGCCCTGGCCCAGGGCGCAAGATTGAAGGGGGCGCAAACAAGAGGAAATATTTTAAAATCACGCGCCAATGGATTGCGCGCCATATTTTAAATTCACGCGCCAACGGATCGCCCACCAACCCTCTCCACTCCTCCCCCCACTCCCCCGCTTCACGCATGACTCATCACTGTCACTGCCTGCATGTTGCTACTTGATCTTTGCCTTGTCTTTCTTTGTCAGTTCGTTTTGTGCAATCGCGTGAGACATGTTATTAGTTGGCTTGTGAATAAGTTTATTGATGTGTTTTTGCTAACTATTTTAATGCGATTGTATTTGTATTTATGTTCGGTTTGATCTTTTATCATAAATGGTACAAATAGTAGAATAAAATGCTTGTTCTGTGATTTGTGAAATGAGTAAAAAACCAAGTGGCAGTGAATTTAGAAAGAGGGCGGCCAAAAAGCTTTTGGACAGTGAAAAAGTGTTACAGAAAGTCTCTAAAATAAGTAGTTTTTTCAGTGAACAAAAAACTGCACCTGTAGTAACTGTCGCATTAGAAGGCCCTGAGGATGAGGAGGGACCTACCCTGTCGAGGGAAGAGGTATGTAAACCCAGAAGCAGTGACGATGTTTATCAATCAGCCGAACTAGTTACGACTGAAACTGATGATTCAGTAAGTGAGGTATTGCCGAGTACAAGTACAGGTACAATAAATTTAAATTTTAAACCCGGCTGTACAAAGCCAACCACCTCATCTTCAGTTTCATTTTTATTTGATCTTGATGACCCGGCTACTTGGAATACTAAAGATGAATATGTGCTAAAAACAATCTTAACTACAAACGTAAAGCAAAACTTGAATATTGATTTTTTGAACTCTGTCAGAATTTATCCAGACAAAAAGCGTACATTATCTGACAAAATCTTCTCATGTGTTTTACCCAATGGGGAAACTTATAACAGAGATTGGTTATTGTATTCCAAATCAAAAGGTTGTGTTTTTTGTATCCCATGCTTATTATTTCAGATAGAAAGTAAACAAACTGCGTTTAGTACATGATTTAACGATTGGAAACACGCAAGTGTGCTCGTTAAAAGTCACGAGCAATCAAGTGACCACAGGAAAAATATTTGTACATTTTTGTACAGAAAAAAAAACCGCATCAGTAGACACTTTATTGTTATCTCAATATGAAAAAGAAGTGAAATATTGGAGAGAAGTTTTAACGAGAGTAGTTAGCGTTGTTCGATTTTTGGCATTGAGAGGCCTTCCTTTCCGAGGAGACAACCAAACATTTGGTTCCTTATCTAATGGTCTATTTCTAGGCTGTCTTGAACTCTTGAGTGAATATGATCCGTTCCTATCTTATCATATAGAGAAATATGGAAACAAAGGGTCAGGCAATGTGTCTTACCTTTCGTCTGACACCTGTGACGAATTCATTTCAATTATGGGCACTAAAGTCTTAAACCAAATAATTAAAGAACTCGAAGAAGCTCATTATTTTTCTCTGATAGTTGATTCTACGCCGGACGTGTCGCACACCGACCAGTTAGCAGTTGTTTTAAGATACGTTTCACTGAACGATGTGTGTGCTAAAGAACGTCTTGTACAACTTTTACCTGGTGTTGGTCATAAAGCGGAAAGCCTACAGCAAGCAGTTTTAACTTTACTTAACAATCTAAACTTAGATATTTAAAATTGCCGAGGACAAAGCTACGACAATGCATCTAACATGTCAGGTTACTACACAGGTCTACAGGCAAGAATAAAATCCGAAAATAACAAAGCAGATTATGTTCCGTGTGCTGCACATTCCTTGAATTTAGTTGGAGTTTTTTCAGCCGAAAAATCATGCCCTGAAGTGACTAGGTATTTTTTGTTTTTACAAGGACTTTTTACTTTCTTCGCGGGGTCAACTTACCGATGGGGATTGTTGAAAGAATGTATCAAAAATGAAAACAAAGAAAGGTGAAAGCAAAACAAAAACAGTGACACGCTCACTTTACCGAAAAATTTAAGCCAGACTAGATGGTCTGCTAGAGCAGACGCTGTGCACGCTTTATCTAATGGTTATAAAGAGTTTGAACTTGTGCTGAAAAACCTATCTCAAGATGTTTCACAAACACGTGAAACGAGAGTGGCGGCTGAGGGGCTTAGCAAACAGTTGGGAAAGTTTGATACAGCTTTTCTTACTGTACTGTGGAATGATTTGTTAATGAGAATTGATAAAGTTAGTTCAAACTTACAAAAAGAAGAGTTGGATTTTCTTGCGGCAGCTAAACAATTACAAACGCTTAAAATGTTCTTAGAAGAAAAGAGGGACAACTTTGATCACTTTGAGAATGAAGCAACAAAAATGTGTGGAATGCAAGCTGCCAACTACAAAAGAAACAGGAAACCAACACTATTTGCAGATGCAGACGAGAAAAGAGAAAGTTTTGACACGAATATGGACCCTAAAACCAGATTTAGGACAGAAGTTTTTTTAACAATAGTTGACAATCTTACGGCACAGCTCGACACAAGAACACAAAGCTATGCTTCTCTTGGAGACAGATTTGAGCTATTTAACAATTTTAAGGTAAGATATTTTTAATATTCAACCTCCTTTTCAACATATTATTTTTATACTATGTGTGTACCTGTCATTCTAGTTTAATTTATTTTCACTTAATACTTAATGTAATACTAGAAAGCTTTACATATTATTTTTAAATTGAAGGTAACAAACAGGTAATAATGTATTATATGTTTTTATTTGATTTTTTATCTGTCATCTTCAATGTAAAAGTACTGAAAGTTTTTATATTACAGGACAAAGAACCTCAAACAATCAAAACCCAGGCAGAACGACTCGCATTATTCTACTGCAATGATATAGATGTGGATAGTTTTGGAGAGGAGTGCCTTTATTTCAAGCAGTTCTTAAAGGTTGATAGTATAGAGAGACTTCGAGACGCATACAAGTATTTAAGAAGTCCTGAAACAGGTCTTGTCTCTACTTTCCCAAACCTGGAAGTAGCCATGAGGATCTATTTAACTCTACCAATGACGAACTGCTCGGCTGAACGAGGGGTTTTCAGCTCTAAAAAGGATTAAGTCAGTGACTAGGTCAACACTTGAACAAACTAAGCTGAACAATTTAATGATAATGTGTACCGAAAGTGATGTAACCCTAAAAATGAACTTTGATGATGTCATTAACGAGTTTGCTGAGAAAAAATGTAGGAAACGACCAATCATGTAAAGTTTTGAGTATTTATGTTTGTAGTTTCACCTGAAATAAAAGCTAAATTTGGTTGAATTTGAAGTTTTTTCATATATAAACCCATTTTATAAATCCAGTTGATGGAAGGGGGAGGGGCGGAGATCGGGCCCAGGCCCATAGCGCGGTACATGCAAACCGCGGGCCTGATGCCATTCATTATGTAGTTAGATGTTCTAAGTTTTTAATTATGGATTATGGAATATTAGGTGTAACTTGAGGTCCAAGATATAGGAGTCAAATTCCAAATTATTTTTGGAAGACAGTCATGCAACATGGTATATTTAAAATTCCAAAGGGTTTTGTACCGTTTCCAAGATATCTGTAGGTTAAAAGATGTAGAAGTTGACTTAAAATTTGTTATGAGAAGGCCTTCATGGGACATGTCTCTTAATATTGCCTTTTCACCCTGAAAACAACGTTATATTTAAAATTCCAAAGGGTTGTACCGTTTCCAAGATATCTGTAGGTTAAATTTGTAGAAGTTGACTTAAAATTTGTAATGAGAAGGCCTTTTTGCAACATGTGTATTAACATTGTAGTGGTTAAACAAATTTTGTTGTATTTTTCCTGTCTCAAGAGAAGGTACATTAACTTATTTTGATTAGAAAATTGGGAAATAATTAACTCCCTGAAAACCGATTACACCACCTAAGTTTTTGTCAGTTGCGTACAGGTTGTTGGCATTATCATAATCATAACAGTAAGTATTTCTGTCAACTCATGAAAACATTTAAAAGGCAGTAATTTTGAAAAATACTTCATAGACACAATTGGCAAGTAATTTCCAGTTTCTGTTAGTTTTGAAAATTAAAGTTAGAATATAGAAAAAAATTAAAGATCATCTAAGTAGTATATAAATTACATTAACACATTGTTAAATCCATTGTAAAGAAATGGTAAGATACTAAGCACAAATTAAACTTCTTAGTACCGCAATAAACATAGATAAAATAGGAAATATTAATGAAATAACAAATGATACTTAAAATAATATATTTTGTATAGATTTTTCTCTTTATTTTTATAAAATGTACATTTTATTTTTTTTAGTTTAAAAATAATATTTCTTTAGCAAATCAGTCGTTTCAATATGAATTTTATTCATATTGTTTTTACTAGGCTATATGTAGAAAGATAAAATGCTGTTTTTCTCTGTTTAAACTGTTCATTAAAATGTTATTTTTTGTATTTAAATTTGGCCCTAAGTAATGAAATATTTTTGTCATTATTAAATTTGATCTATTCCTAAATAAATAAATAATTATAATTCAATTCTCAACTATCGCTTTGCCAACTATGAAGAGTTTAGTTTATATCAGTCAAGGTGAGGCATGATAGAAATGTACATTGGTGCCAGCTGGCAAAACTTATGCTTTATTTTAACCTTTGAGGCTAAACTAATAGAATCTCGACTTTCAAGGCTGTGTTTGATAAAGTATAAATGCAAGTTGATTTTAACACATGTTCAGGGTTTATTGAAACATAGAAATAGTACACAGGACTTAAATGAATTGGAGTTCAGGTTTATTAGATTATGAAAATAGTCGGAAGAAATTTATTATAACTGACCTAGTTGAAACAAGTTAGATAGTATTAGATAATTACCTGGATACATGTTCGATACTTTGGGTCTTTTAAGGCCTACTATCCACCAGCGAAGCCAGATTACAGGATTATTCCAGATTGTTTTCATAGGCTCTATATCGGACTAGGTTCAGTTTCAAAACAAAGTTCTATAATACTAGATTCTAGAATCCAAACAAGACCTGTTGTACCTTTTTTTATTTAAAAAAATTAATAAATAAATTTTAAAAATTGAGGTACGGCACTAAGCTAGGAAGTTAATACAGTACATTCAAAGGCACAAATTTTCATGATACTCTTTTCTAAAATTAATTTTTTATTTTGTTTTATGTGTTTATGTACTAATCTCAATCAAACTTGCTGATGCCATTTTCTCCTAATTTATTATAAATAAAATCGGTTTTCCTTTAAGAGACATTTCATCAAGTGATGTAATTAACAATCTTATTAAAACATAACTCTGCTTGTGAAGTCACCTACCTTTATAATATTTTTGGAAATGTTACAAAAAATATTAGTTTGATGGATTTCAAAATTTGTTTCTCACTAACCCAAGATCAGCCACTGCAGAACAATACATGCAGAACTCTTTATCAAGGGGGACAGTTTCTTTAATTGTGACCTAATGCCAGCTGCTTCAGTAGAATAGGATTGTGACAAAATGTGGTTGTCCAGTTTCCTTTTTCACAAAACTGCCAGTTGTATGCAATGCCGACCCTCGTTCATTAATCATCTATTTATGACTATCACCATTGATTTTATACACAAATAGATTTCTCATACAATGTTAAATTTTGAGTCTGAAAATATCAGCTGTTTTTGTGGTCCATTGTGGAGCGCTAGTGTAGTTCCATATAAATGTAATGCAGTTTAAACCAGCTGTGGTTGCGGGCCACACTAACTAACAAAATTACTGCCACAAATATTCCTATTAGATGGTTTATCTATTGTAGGTGTATATAATCAAGGCTATCACATACTAATTACAAAAATAAAAGCTATACCAAAATAAAGAGGGAATCAAACAATATTCATTTTAATAAAATTAAATCACAATGTTTTTAGAGTCAAAAAATAACCACAACGATTTCAATCTTTTCAGTTTGAACAAAACAAAGTTAATAAGCGAGAAATATATTTATTTTTTGATTAGGGAAATCTTACTGTAAGAACTTTTTTAGCAACTTTGTTGGAAACCCTCCAAATTTAATTTTTCATCCCAAAATTTAACGTACTTAAATAATTTTTTGTTAGTTAAATGCAAAGTTTGTATGACGCTGCCAAGTTTTGGTGATTTGGAATTTTGTAATATAGAGAAATCTGAACATTTTTTTCACTCCCTCTTTCCTATGTAGTAAAATTATATCTTTGACACTGACAAGAACGGATGTATTAAACCTTATCAATTAGTAATCTTTTGCTGATTTGCAAGCAATCAACTCATATAGCTGAATTTAATTATACTATATATTCATAGTCCATATTCATAGTTGAGTTCATACTGTTTAACAATTCAACATTTTTTAGATAAAATGATATTAAATAACAATATAACCAATAATAGATAAAGTTATTATTTAAATAATATCAATTAACTATAACCACAGTTAATTAAATGTTGTAGTTATTCCTATTAATCAGTTCTTCTCATTTAAGCGGATGTGAAATGGACATATTCATAATGCAAAAACATGAAGATATAATAATAAATATAGACGTATCAAAATATTATTACATACATACCGGTAAGAAGAAATAGGAAGGTTACAGCGCAAATTAAATCTGATGTCAGGTAACTTGTTATTATATATATTTATTTATGAGTTACCCATTGTAATATTAAACATATGCTCCAGAACAAGTACAACTAGTAAAAACTATTTGATTCAATAAATCACAAATCAATTAAGGCTCAGGTTGATTCATAAAACTTACAGAATACATGGTAGTACATGGGAAAAAGTTACGTCACCACTTGGGCTGGATTGGTGCAGCCCTGTTATACAGACCTGGGATAAATGAACTTGATTTGCTTGTTTGAACCTGATGACTGTATATTTACATTAACATTAAATTGATGTTGAATCTGTAAATCTGGCATATGCCTTAAACTTGCAGGTCTAAATTTAACTGAGACCTGCTTTTCAAGCTACGTTCCTGATTTGAATATGAATATTAGTTTTTATGTAATTTTGAATTAAAATGATGTTGTAACATGTAAATTGAGCACATCAAAAAACAGATATATGAAAAAACAAATAATATTTATAGTACTTAAAGAGGTTTAGTTACTATCAATGTCGGGATATTTAGAAGTTGAAGTTGGTTGAACCAATCAATACACATCTATAAAAAGCGAAAAGCCAATGTTAAAATGTTAGACTACTTTATTTTCTAATTTTGCTATCTTGGCGCAGACGCCGCTAGGTTGAGCTTGTTGCGTGGCAGCCTTGAGAGAGAAGGAAGGTTACAAATTTCCATGAGAATGAGAGAGACAGGAAACGTCGGACAGCCAGCGTTGCGTATTGGCAGCCACTCACTCTAAGCTCATTTTGTCTGCTAAAGAAAGTGACTATTTCCCTATCTCTTTTCGCTTCTTATAGATGTGCATTTATTGGTTGAAATAACCTCATATGGTGCAATACAACAAGAGATTCCCGTTTTCAGATAAGAAAATCAGCTTATAATAAAATTAGCTAGCACTAGATGACAGAAATTATGACATATAATTACTGAACGGCCGGTTAACTTTACCACTAGTTCCAGTTTTAGTTTTATATGTGGCAAGCTTTTTTTTTCTTTCAAATAGATATGCTCATTTGAATGCCGTTGCATTTATGGCTCATACATCCACTTTGCACAGATACAACATTTATGGCTTATCCACCCACCTTGCACAGATACAACATTTATGGCTCATCCACCCACCCTGTACAGATACAGCATTTATGGCTCATCCACTCACCCTGCACAGATATAAGATTTATGTCTCATCCACCTACCCTGCACAGATACAACCTTTATGGCTCATCCACCCACCCTGCACAGATTCATTATTTATTGCTCATCCATCCACCTTGCACATATTCAACATTTATTGCTCATCCATCCGCTCTGCACAGATACAGCATTTATGGCTCATCCACCCACCCTGCACAGATACAACATTTATTGCTCATCCACCCAACCTACACAGCATTATTCAACATTTATTGCTCATCCATCCGCTCTGCACAGATACAGCATTTATGGCTCATCCACCCACCCTGCACAGATACAACATTTATTGCTCATCCACCCAACCTACACAGATACAACATTTATGGCACATCCACCCACCCTGCACAGATACAACATTTATGGCTCATCCACCCACCTTGCACAGATACAACATTCATGGCTCATCCACCCACCCTGCACAGATACAGCATTTATTGCTCATCCATCCACTCTGCACAGATACAACATTTATAGCTCATCCGCCCACTCTGCACAGATACAATATTTATGACTCATCCACCCACCCTGCACAGATACAACCTTTATGGCTCATCCACCCACCTTGCACAGATACAACATTCATGGCTCATCCACCCACCCTGCACAGATACAAACTTTATGGCTCATCCACCCACCCTCTACAGATACAACATTTATGGCTCATCCGCCCACCCTGCACATATACAATATTTATGGCTCATCCACCTACCCTGCACAGATACAACATTTATGGCTCATCCACCCACCTTGCACAGGTACAACATCCATGGATAATCCACCCACCTTGCACAGATACAACATTCATGGCTCATCCACCCACCCTGCACAGATACAGCATTTATTGCTCATCCACCCACCCTGCACAGATACAACCTTTATGGCTCATCCGCCCACCCTGCACAGATACAATATTTATGGCTCATCCACCTACTCTGCACAGATACAACATTTATGGCTCATACACCCACCCTCCACTTGTGCTATATTTATGCCTCATCCGCTTATTCTTCACAACTACTGCACTAAGTTTTAAATCTTTATTGTGATGTTACAGAGCAATGAGCCTTCATTTGGACTACTCTTTGATATAGATGGTGTAATAGTCAGAGGAAAAAAAGTGTTACCAAAAGTACCTGAAACTTTTAAAAAATTAATCAACTCTGAAGGGAATTTTCGTGTACCAACAGTATTTTTAACTAATGCTGGCAATGGGTTAACCCAAGAAAAAGCCCAGCAGCTGAGTGACTGGCTTAAAATAAAGGTAAGGAGACATGTTAGCATAATTTTCTGGTGTTAATATAAAATCAGTGTATTTATTGTGTTTCAGGTATGTTTTTGAGTTCTTCGGGTATCTCTATGGCAATAATCAAATAAATAATTTAAAAGGAATAAATACTCGTAAATAATAATAATAAAGAGAACCCTTTTTCATAACAATTAGTTAATTAAACAATGTCATGACAGAAACAAAATTAAGTAAACAATATTATTTTTTCTAACTAGAAGAAAAGGCACTATTGATAAATGATAATAATTGACATGTCCTCAATTAGTGGCACAGATTTAACCATACTATCTATGGATAAAAACATCAAGCAACTCCAATTCATGATCTACAGTAGTAAAGAATAAGACAAAATAAAAAATTGTGTGGATTCAATTTCAATTTAAAATAAATTTTACCATATAGTAAATATGATGTTGAGAGCATATTTTAACTAAATATTTCATGAACATTATCATAAATATTCTCTTGTTTGTTAAAAAAAATTGTTTATATTAATTTATACAAACCACTAGAAATAAAAAAATATCTTTTTCCTAATAATTGCTTTTGCCGTTTCCATAGTTAAGTCCTAGTGGCGCAATGTTCTTCATGGACTGTGTTTTTCAATGTAACCTAGCCCGTTTATAAGCTGTACTTCTGTGCAAGCCATGCTTGTTTTGGCTTCAAAATGATAAGGTATTGTTCATTATAATTTCTAATATCTAATGATTGTGGTTTTCAGTTTTTGGGTCAATGAAAACTATTTTTATATATGAGTTATGAAAACCCATTGCACATTTTAAAATTGCTTTATGATAGAAATTTTATATTCTACAACTCAATTTTAATAAGCTAGCTGATTAGTGCATAGTATTGATAAAAATGACAGCTCATTGAAGTTGTATTGTACATAGAAATAAAGAAGAAGTTATAACAATTCCAGTTGGTAAACAGACAAATTTTACTATTTATCTCTTAAGAGGGCTCTAAACCCCCGCTCTGGGAAGCGTAAAAACTGCTTTGTGCGGTCCAAGATACTGCCTTTATTTACTGTCGTAAAATTATAAATGAAGTATCTATTTAAAGACAAAGACATTTCTGACTCAAATCGCTTTTTAAAATTTTTGAATTCTCCTTCATTTCGATTTTATAGGTTATTGAAGTTATCCAATATTCAAACTAGTACCAAAATAAAACTGGAGCTGTTATCGAAATTTTGAAAAGCGATTTGAGTCAGAAATTTATCTAGTTTCAATTTAGTTTTGGTTTCAGATCCATATCTTTAAAACCTCAGCTGCAATATAGGACCGCGCAAAAGCCTGCATGGTAATTTATTGCTAAAATATGCGGTGATTCGTGAGATCCAAGTGGCGAAAACCCGAACTTCTTAGTCGCGGATGGATTTCACTACTTCATTCATAAAAACCTTTCTTCATTTAACTTAACATCGATGGATGCAATGTAGTAGGTCTACGACGACTGATATCAGTATTATTTTACAGACTGATTTACACACTTAGAGTTAGTCTATTCACTTTTGTATGGCTTATTTCATTTAAATTAAAATGTGCGTTCCCATGTGGTTCCTGATATAATCTAACCACAAAGTAAAGCATAAAAGGTTTATTCGTAATGACAGTGCACAATATTTATTATGTCATAACAAATACTGTAATAATCATCTATATACAACATGTCTATGAAATAAATCATATAAAATACATTAACGAATGCGTACAGTAAAAATATTAATTCAATAATTCCTGCTTGATCAAAGCAATAAGTAATTCTAAGTCACTGTCTCTATTGACCTTTATTTTATTTTTAAAAAAAATACAGTAATGTTAACTGGTTACTATTAATTTATTATAGTTCAGTAATGTTGAGGTAGAAAAAATGCTATTTGTAATTTTATAAGAAGGTAACTTCTAAGCTAATATTTTTCCTAAACGGTAACACGGACAGAAAAATATAACAGCCGGGGGACGGGGCGGGGCGGAGCGGCAATCCTTTTGAGAACTTTGAAGTCATGGGGCAAGGTAGTGTTTGGGAACCTCGTACCACTCCCGGTGTATTCCGTTGAACAGCCAATGAGAAGACTTAGGAAGGTAAAACTTGACATAAGTGATATTTAAACATTGTGCAATGTGAAGAAAAATAATAAAATACGAATTTGAAAAAGGTTTCTTAATTAGCATAGTACTTGTTGGCAGATGAATTTAATAAAATATTAATATAAACTGAACAAATATAATGGTGACCGATTAAGGTAAACTTGGTTTACCGAAATCGATCACCATAGCATTCGTAGCCTAAATATTGCACTTATTTTTTTATAAATACAGTATAAGTATTATACTGTATGAAATTTTCATTGTGTGACGTTCTCTTGTGTATTGAACTAAAATTGTTAAACTATTATTAAATTGCTCAAATAAGATGTTCTGCTCGGTTTGATTTTGTATTAATTTAATGCACTTTCAATTACTTGAGTATCCACTGACCTAATTGGGTAGCTTGTGATCAACTTGTGGCAGCCACACTGATCAACTTGGGTAGTCATCTTGATGGACTTGGCTAGCATCCGTGATCAACATGGCTAACACTAATGATCAACTCGTGTAGTAGAGATTAGATTTAGATTTAGATTGAAAGGGGATGTACAGTTGGTCCAGCCAACCCTTGCAACGAAGCCTGGGGCTTTTTGTGCCAATCCCGGTGCCTAATCGTCGTAAAGCTGGCAATCCTTGACCAGGTCAAGGAGCTTCTTCACTAGATTAGTAATTTCCGACTGTCCCAGAGGTGAGCCTTCAAAAAGTACTCTTCTCCTGGCACCAAGAGCCTCACACTCCAGGACAATGTATTCTGCCGACGAGTCGTCCTCCCCACAGAGGCGACAGATGGGATCCTCTGTAAAGAGTCCCACTGTTCTTGGATGCCTCCGGAATTTGCCGTGACCGGTGATGAGTCCCACCAACAGCTTGACGTGCAATTTACTCAACCCAAGAAGTGGCTTTGTTAACTTCTGGGAAGGATTTCTGACAAGAACCTTGCCGAGTCTTTGCCCTGGGAACCGCCGCCATCTTTCAAGATGTCTGGCGCTGACCCAGTTTTTGATTGCTGTTTTGACAGCTGGAGCCGAAACGCTGCAGGCCGGCTCAGGACCAATGAAGGGCTTGATAGCATCTTCCCTAGCCAAGGCATCGGCCTGCTCGTTGCCTTCTAATCCCCTATGTCCTAGGGATCCATTCCAGCAAGACCTGATTTCTTGAGCCCAGGATGCTGAGGGACTCCACACATTCCCAGACTAGACCAGACGAAACCTTCCAGGAGTCAAGAGCCCCTAAGGCCGCCTGACTGTCTGAGAGGATGTGGATATGTTTCCCGCAAACCCCTATCATAGTTTGCGCTGAACGTATGGCGACTTCAGCTTGGAAAACGGTGCCATACGCTCCCAGGCTCACGCTAGCGTTGGTCCTGGGGTCGCCAGTATAGACACCAAATCCAGCTCTGTTGCCCATTCTTGACCCGTCTGTGAACCATACAATTCGGTTGTGAGAAGAAACCGGGCTACTAACAGCGTCCCATTACTCCCTCGACCTGAAATCCACAGTATAGGGTCTGGTGAAAAGATACTTCGTCCCAATGAAGTCAAACTTCATTGAGAGTACCTCATCGTTTACTAGATTGACCACTGAGGAGTGACCTATACAGGACCCCCTCCAGTGGTCAGTCAGTTGAAGCCTGTAAGCCGCCGCCCGAGCCTCCAGGTTAAGAAGAACCTCCAGTGCAGTTAAAGGGGTCGCCTAAAGGCCCCTGTCATGCACATGCAGGCAAGTCTTTGTTGGCTTGAAAGCCTACCCCGGACACGGTACGGCACGGGAGAGTGGATGTTTGGTAGGATAAGGAATTAATGGGATAGGAGTGCTCTCAGTATCGGGATCACACTGAGAGCTGTGGGAAGGTACCCTTTTCCTTTCTCATCGGTTATGGGAAAGATGAGACCCCGGGCTTGGGACCGGTGCAGCGGAGTTAACTCGTGTAGTACCTTTAATAAACTTGGCCATCCACCGTCATTGACTTGGCTAGTACTCGTGGCTAGTCAACAATGGGTGGCTAGTCAAGTAGACCACAGGTGCTGACCAACGTAATCACTGGTGATTACACAAGTTCAGTCACCAAGGATGCTACTCAAAGTAATTATGGGTGGCTACCTAAATTGACCGTGGCTAAATTGGGTGGCTACCTAATAACCTAAGATTATTAGAGGGTCTACCTACTAAGTTGACCACAGACTCTACTCAAGGTAATCACGGATGGCTTCTCAAGTTGACCAAGGGTCCTGCGCAAAGTAATCACAGGTACTATCCGAGTTGACCACGGGTGCTACCCGAAGTTATCACGAGTGGCTACTCAAGTTTATCATGGATGCTACCCAAGGTAATCAGGGATGGCTACTCTCGTTGACCACGGGTCTTACCCAAGGTAATCACAGGCACTAACTAAGTTCACCACCGTAATTATGGGTGGCTACCCAAATTGACCGTGTGTTCTACCTAAAATAATTGTAGGTCGTACCTAAGTTGACCACAGGCTCTAACCAAGTGATCATGAGTGGCTTACCAAGTCACATAGGATCCTACCCAAAGTAATCACAGGTAATATTTAAGTTGACCACGAGTACTACCCAAGGTAATCATGGGTGGCTACTCATGTTGATCATGGATGCTACCAAAGGTAATCACAAGTACTATCGAAGTTGACCATAGAAGCTACCCAAGGTAATGACAGATATTACCCAAAATGATCACTGGTGATACACAAGGTAATTACAGTTACTACCCAAGTTAACCAAGGGTGCTACCCAAGATTAATCACAGATAGTAACCAAGTTGACCACGGGTTATACTGGAGATAATCACAAATTCTATCCAAGTTGACAATGGGAGCTACTCAAATCACATATAATAAGCAAAATGATCAATGGTGGTGCTACCCAAGATAATCAGAGATATTACCATAGAGGACCAAGAATACTACCCAGGTAATCACAGGTTTGTTTCTAAATATCTAATATCTAAATATTTTAAATATGTTTTAACATCAGCTTTAATCCAAGCAATAAAATCATACCCTATAAACGACACATACATTCATTGATAAATAAGTGTTTAGCGCTTATATACTGTGGATGAGTCCAAACTGCTTAGACAGGTGAGGACAAACTACTGTACTCATATAAAAAAACTGAGACCAAAGTACTGTGTGAATTGCTGAGGTCAAACTGGTAGACTACGTGAGCCTAAACTACCCCGAACATACATGTTTATGAGGCCAAACTACTGTCAGATAGGTGAGCCCAATCTGCTTTGAACGTCTAAAGTTATATGTTCGAAATTGATATATGCTCGCAGCAGATTCTCTGTTGGTTTCTCTGTTTTGATTGTTGGTTATTTTTAACAGTCGTGTTTTAAAACAAAATCTTTATATTTAGTAATTTGTGTAGTACAAATTTTAAAAAGTAATTGTGTAAGAACTATTGTCAAAATAAAATAATTGCTTTTCTCATGGCAATGGGAAAATTGAGCAAGATTATAATATATTATTTTAATTATAATTTATATCACTCATACGGTTAGCTTCGGTTTTCGTCTCTGTCCGCTAAAATGTTTGTTGTAACAAAAAGGTCTGCTTTTTGAAACCAAATTATCCCCGTAGTGTTATTTTCATGTTTTGTAGTAATTCATTCAGCATACTTCAGAAGCAAATAAAAAAGTGGCTACGTTTAAATTATTTTTTAATGTATGGAAATTAGTGTGTTATTGTTGCAATTGCCACAAAACTAACATGTGATAGTTTATGTGAAATAATTTTTTATTTTGTTAAAAATAATTAATAAACCGTACAAAACTATAAAAAGTAAAATAAATTGACAGGCAGTATTTTTTACTATTACTTTTTAACGTGTTTTATTTAGTTTTCAGTAAAGCGTATGCTTTAATGCTTTAAGCGTATTTTGAGAATTGTTGGGGCGTTCATGTAATATTATTTTGTTTTAGTGTTTAACCGAACATAAAAAGATAAGAAATAGAAATTTATTTGCAAATTTATGCCTTTTATTAATTATTTAATCACATAAAACCAATATTTAGAGCACAATCCAACAGCTTTAAAAAATATTTACAAAAACCACGCTTTGTAACATAATTTACTTAATTTTTAGCAAAGCATATCTTTATGTTTATAAATCAAACTCTTCAATTGTTTTTCAATTGTAGAATATAAGTATGAGAGCTTATGCCTAACTATGTTAAATTTTAACCGTTTTGAGAATAAAAAGATTTTAACAAGAATTATGATTTTGGAAAACGTTTCAAGTAGTAATTTTATCAGTGAATAATTTGATTTCACTGTAAAAGTTTACTTTTCTAGACATATATTACTGTTTTTCACAAAAACAACATTACATAAAAACATGTTAAGAAATAAAATACAGCAGCAATACCGGTACTGACTGGAAAATTGACAATTGAAGAAAAGAATAATTGGCCTCTCTGCTCAACATAAATTCAGAGAAGGTCAGGCGTAGCCAACTGAGGATGCGGCAGGTGGGAGGGAGGAGTAACTGGGGTTTCCGGTTGAAAATACTACGAAAACTTACTATACCGGAAATGATCCAAGGAACTATATTGAACTCTGTCCGGCGGATTAAACTTCTTTGTCTAAAAAAAAACTGGACGTAGTTCCAACTTCTATTGCCAGTGTCGCATGACTTCTATATTTTCTTTCCCTTTAGAGCCCTCTTAAGTTATGATAGCAAAAATGTGAAAATTGATATCATTCTCCAAAGAAGCCTCACCTATATCGACCGACACTCATAATGATCATAACTTTATGAAAATAATCAAGTGCTGTGATTCTTTCACCCTAAAGTGTTATTTAAACAAGTGAAGCAAATTCTTTTGGACCTTTTCTGTTAATTCACACTACTTTTTTCCGTTACTTCACTAACCGCTACTTTTTTATCGCAATTACGGTCAGGTTAGGTTAGGTGGCTACTGAAGTTGATCACAAACTGGTAAATTCAATGATTGACTTACCGCCGAATACGCTTTCCGTGTATAAGTACTTGGAAAGCGATAAGATAAGGCCAGTGATATTGGATTCCTAGCGGATAAGAAATACCACAGTGGACATAAAAATGATTGAGGAACAGTTTTCAAAGCAATAGAATGTTTACTAAGTGGTAGTAAATTAACGGAAAATATACATTCTTTCATTTTTGGTGAGTTAGCCTCTGGAACACAAAAAATTATATTATAATGGCTTAGTTACCTGCATTCAAGAAATCCAATCCATTTTGAACATGCCCAAAAGGATGTTTAAAAGAAGTTTTGACTTAGTGACTACTTTAATTATTTTACTCTAAGTTCTACCAAAAACATTTGGTAAAAACGTTTATGGTTACACATAGGGTATTTTAGGGCTTATTGGGCATATATATACATAAATTAAATGTAGATTTGATATGAAAGATATTGTTAATAAAGTTAGGTTTTACCCCAGATCACTAGTAAACTACTTATGCACATTTGATATGAAAGATATTGTTAATAAAGTTAGGTTTTACCGCAGATCACTAGTAAACTACTTATGCACATATGATATGAAATATATTGTAAATAAAGTTAGGTTTTACCCCAGATCACTAGTAAACTACTTATGCACATTTGATATGAAAGATATTGTTAATAAAGTTAGGTTTTACCCCAGATCACTAGTAAACTACTTATGCACATTTGATATGAAAGATATTGTTAATAAAGTTAAGTTTTACCCCAGATCACTAGTAAACTACTTATGCACATTTGATATGAAAGATATTGTTAATAAAGTTAAGTTTTACCCCAGATCACTAGTAAACTACTTATGCACATTTGATATGAAAGATATTGTTAATAAAGTTAAGTTTTACCCCAGATCACTAGTAAACTACTTATGCACATTTGATATGAAAGATATTTTTAATAAAGTTAGGTTTTACCCCAGATCACTAGTATACTACTTATGCACATTGGATATGAAAGATATTGTTAGTAAAGTTAGGTTTTACCCCAGATCACTAGTAAACTACTTATGCACATTTGATATGAAAGATATTGTTAGTAAAGTTAGGTTTTACTGTAGATCACTAGTAAACTACTTATGCACATTTGATATGAAAGATATTGTTAGTAAAGTTAGGTTTTACCCCAGATCACTAGTAAACTACTTATGCACATTTGATATGAAAGATATTTTTAATAAAGTTAGGTTTTACCCCAGATCACTAGTATACTACTTATGCACATTGGATATGAAAGATATTGTTAATAAAGTTAAGTTTTACCCCAGATCACTAGTAAACTACTTATGCACATTTGATATGAAAGATATTGTTAATAAAGTTAGGTTTTACCCCAGATCACTAGTAAACTACTTATGCACATTTGATATGAAAGATATTGTTAATAAAGTTAAGTTTTACCCCAGATCACTAGTAAACTACTTATGCACATTTGATATGAAAGATATTTTTAATAAAGTTAGGTTTTACCCTAGATCACTAGTATACTACTTATGCACATTGGATATGAAAGATATTGTTAGTAAAGTTATGTTTTACCCCAGATCACTAGTAAACTACTTATGCACATTTGATATGAAAGATATTGTTAGTAAAGTTAGGTTTTACCCCAGATCACTAGTAAACTACTTATGCACATTTGATATGAAAGATATTGTTAGTAAAGTTAGGTTTTACTCTAGATCACTAGTAAACTACTTATGCACATTTGATATGAAAGATATTGTTAATAAAGTTAGGTTTTACCCCAGATCACTAGTAAACTACTTATACACATTTGATATGAAAGATATTTTTAATAAAGTTAGGTTTTACCCCAGATTACTAGTATACTACTTATGCACATTGGATATGAAAGATATTGTTAGTAAAGTTAAGTTTTACCCCAGATCACTAGTAAACTACTTATGCACATTTGATATGAAAGATATTGTTAATAAAGTTAGGTTTTACCCCAGATCACTAGTAAACTACTTATGCACATTTGATATGAAAGATATTGTTAATAAAGTTAGGTTTTACCCCAGATCACTAGTAAACTACTTATGCACATTTGATATGAAAGATATTTTTAATAAAGTTAGGTTTTACCCCAGATCACTAGTAAACTACTTATGCACATTTGATATGAAAGATATTTTTAATAAAGTTAGGTTTTACCCCAGATCACTAGTATACTACTTATGCACATTGGATATGAAAGATATTGTTAGTAAAGTTAGGTTTTACCCCAGATCACTAGTAAACTACTTATGCACATTTGATATGAAAGATATTGTTAGTAAAGTTAGGTTTTACTCTAGATCACTAGTAAACTACTTATGCACATTTGATATGAAAGATAT
The DNA here is from genome assembly GCA_035578905.1 of Stictocephala bisonia. Classification (NCBI taxonomy): domain Eukaryota; kingdom Metazoa; phylum Arthropoda; class Insecta; order Hemiptera; family Membracidae; genus Stictocephala; species Stictocephala bisonia. Next base: position 407,461 of record JAQJVL010000020.1, read on the forward strand.
TGTTAGTAAAGTTAGGTTTTACCCCAGATCACTAGTAAACTACTTATGCACATTTGATATGAAAGATATTTGTAATAAAGTTAGGTTTTACCCCAGATCACTAGTATACTACTTATGCACATTTGATATGAAAGATATTGTTAGTAAAGTTAAGTTTTACCCCAGATTACTAGTAAACTACTTATGCACATTTGATATGAAAGATATTGTTAGTAAAGTTAGGTTTTACCCCAGATCACTAGTAAACTACTTATGCACATTTGATATGAAAGATATTGTTAGTAAAGTTAGGTTTTACTCTAGATCACTAGTAAACTACTTATGCACATTTGATATGAAAGATATTGTTAGTAAAGTTAGGTTTTACCCCAGATCACTAGTAAACTACTTATGCACATTTGATATGAAAGATATTGTTAGTAAAGTTAGGTTTTACTCTAGATCACTAGTAAACTACTTATGCACATTTGATATGAAAGATATTGTTAATAAAGTTAGGTTTTACCCCAGATCACTAGTAAACTACTTATGCACATTTGATATGAAAGATATTTTTAATAAAGTTAGGTTTTACCCCAGATCACTAGTATACTACTTATGCACATTTGATATGAAAGATATTGTTAGTAAAGTTAAGTTTTACCCCAGATCACTAGTAAACTACTTATGCACATTTGATATGAAAGATATTGTTAGTAAAGTTAGGTTTTACTCCAGATCACTAGTAAACTACTTATGCACATTTGATATGAAAGATATTGTTAGTAAAGTTAGGTTTTACTCTAGATCACTAGTAAACTACTTATGCACATTTGATATGAAAGATATGTTAATAAAGTTAGGTTTTACCCCAGATCACTAGTAAACTACTTATGCACATTTGATATGAAAGATATTTTTAATAAAGTTAGGTTTTACCCCAGATCACTAGTATACTACTTATGCACATTGGATATGAAAGATATTGTTAGTAAAGTTAAGTTTTACCCTAGATCACTAGTAAACTACTTATGCACATTTGATATGAAAGATATTGTTAGTAAAGTTAGGTTTTACCCCAGATCACTAGTAAACTACTTATGCACATTTGATATGAAAGATATTGTTAGTAAAGTTAGGTTTTACCCCAGATCACTAGTATACTACTTATGCACATTGGATATGAAAGATATTGTTAGTAAAGTTAAGTTTTACCCCAGATCACTAGTAAACTACTTATGCACATTTGATATGAAAGATATTGTTAGTAAAGTTAGGTTTTACCCCAGATCACTAGTAAACTACTTATGCACATTTGATATGAAAGATATTGTTAGTAAAGTTAGGTTTTACTCTAGATCACTAGTAAACTACTTATGCACATTTGATATGAAAGATATTGTTAATAAAGTTAGGTTTTACCCCAGATCACTAGTAAACTACTTATGCACATTTGATATGAAAGATATTTTTAATAAAGTTAGGTTTTACCCCAGATCACTAGTATACTACTTATGCACATTTGATATGAAAGATATTGTTAGTAAAGTTAAGTTTTACCCCAGATTACTAGTAAACTACTTATGCACATTTGATATGAAAGATATTGTTAGTAAAGTTAGGTTTTACCCCAGATCACTAGTAAACTACTTATGCACATTTGATATGAAAGATATTGTTAGTAAAGTTAGGTTTTACTCTAGATCACTAGTAAACTACTTATGCACATTTGATATGAAAGATATTGTTAGTAAAGTTAGGTTTTACCCCAGATCACTAGTAAACTACTTATGCACATTTGATATGAAAGATATTGTTAGTAAAGTTAGGTTTTACTCTAGATCACTAGTAAACTACTTATGCACATTTGATATGAAAGATATTGTTAATAAAGTTAGGTTTTACCCCAGATCACTAGTAAACTACTTATGCACATTTGATATGAAAGATATTTTTAATAAAGTTAGGTTTTACCCCAGATCACTAGTATACTACTTATGCACATTTGATATGAAAGATATTGTTAGTAAAGTTAAGTTTTACCCCAGATCACTAGTAAACTACTTATGCACATTTGATATGAAAGATATTGTTAGTAAAGTTAGGTTTTACTCCAGATCACTAGTAAACTACTTATGCACATTTGATATGAAAGATATTGTTAGTAAAGTTAGGTTTTACTCTAGATCACTAGTAAACTACTTATGCACATTTGATATGAAAGATATGTTAATAAAGTTAGGTTTTACCCCAGATCACTAGTAAACTACTTATGCACATTTGATATGAAAGATATTGTTAGTAAAGTTAGGTTTTACCCCAGATCACTAGTAAACTACTTATGCACATTTGATATGAAAGATATTGTTAGTAAAGTTAAGTTTTACCCCAGATCACTAGTAAACTACTTATGCACATTTGATATGAAAGATATTGTTAGTAAAGTTAGGTTTTACTCTAGATCACTAGTAAACTACTTATGCACATTTGATATGAAAGATATTGTTAGTAAAGTTAGGTTTTACCCCAGATCACTAGTAAACTACTTATGCACATATGATATGAAATATATTGTTAATAAAGTTAGGTTTTACCCCAGATCACTAGTAAACTACTTATGCACATATGATATGAAATATATTGTTAATAAAGTTAGGTTTTACCCCAGATCACTAGTAAACTACTTATGCACATTTGAAGTAGAATTCAATGCAAATTTTACATTAATTTCATGTTTGGATGTATATAAAACATATGCTGCTGTTCACTGCTAAATTAAATTAACGGGTGTAAAAGCATTAAAGTACTTATGAAATAGCAAACATATGTAGGAAGGTAAGTTATTACTAAAAAACTCAAAGTCAGCTATCTCATGCCCCTCTGATCTCAACCAAAAAGTTCAATGGCACTGAATAATAATGGTTTTGTGATTAACCGCATCTCTTTGAATTATTCGTTAAGTTTGCTCTTTTATTATCAATCCTACTGAAATGTACAGTAGAAACCCTATTTTCCGTCAGGGGTCGGGACCGCGGCCGTGACGGATTGGAGAATAGACGGATCATAGAAAATTCACCCAAACATACTTATATCGCTCGAAACTTATTATTAGTGCTTATGCACGTTAAATTAAAATGCATTTTAGTATATATTTATTAACAAAATGAGAATGAAAAGGTTAGAAAAAAGACATTTTCAGAATGTATATACTGCAGGTCACAAATACCCTTTTATTACAGTAGGCCTAGTTTTAATGTAAAACATAAGCTTGTACATTGTGTATTAAGCAGAAAAATTAATTATTAACATTAAACTGCAGTACAGAGTAACATATTAAATCCTAGTTCTCACGGCTAGTGTTTTTGCAACACAGGCCCGATGTCGGTACACGGGTAGTGTGTTGCCGCGACTCGTCTGTGTATCATCAGACAGGACTGTTACAATGGCTTGTGACCTGTGTATGTGTCGCGGCTTAAAACTTCTTCTCTGACCACAGGCCTTTGTAGTGTCGCCTCTTTCCCCATGTTGTACGAGACCTGTTCAGGCAGCCCCGGACGGCCTGTCCGTACATCAGGCAAGCTGTTCCAACAACCTGTTATCTTTTAGACGGCAGATGAGGCCTTACGGATGGCAGGCCGTTGGAACTAGGCTTATGTGGGCTAGATGGCTGGAGGGGGAATTGTCGTCTTCTAGACAGATGAGTCATACGGCAACTGTCATATCGTGGCGCGATGAACCCGGACACTGACGGATAACAGAATCTGGCAGAAAATAGGGTGATGGACAATAGGGTTTTCACTGTATTTTAGGTAATTTGTGTTGAATCATTAGTAACAAAAGTAAAAAAAGTGGAAAAGTACTTATTTTCCATTTTATAAAATCCATATTTATAAGTTAATTTGACAACGCTTACTTATTATCATGATATATGTGTAATTTATTTTTTTAGTGTAATTAATATCATATAGAAGACATAATTGATTATGAGGTTATTGCAGGACTAACCATCGTTGGTGCAGGACTTTGATAGTTGTATATGTTTTAGATGTGTTTTTAGTTATGAATATTTTGTTGTTTTAACAAAGTCAATCTAGACCTCACATACGATAAGGAATCTTTTATGTATCTTAAAGTTAATTTAATTAATATTTTCTTTATTGAATTTTATGTGGTTGGGTTTACATTGAAAAATCAAACACTTAGGCTCCATTAATGATTTAAAATGTCCTTAAACACAAACCAGCTTGTTTGTCACATAAACAAAATAAAAACTGTATCAATAATTATTTAGAAATTAATTTAAGGAACCACGCTTCAACATCAACATTTTATAAAACAATTGTTTGTGATAGTCACCTTTTTGAAGGCTGGAAATCAAATTTATCACAAATAAGAGTAATTTAGATAATTAATGAGAATTGTGATTTTATTCAAAATTCAAACCATATTACAAACAGGAACATATTGGAACTACACTGGCAAACCAATCAGGGTAGGATTAACTCTGTATATGGGGAAATTAAAGGATGATAAGTTGTTCGAGTGAGGATGATAATCTTTCAAACCTCTATGATACCTAAGTTAAACATATTAGATGCTAGAATCTACAGTTTCCGGTGACAACCGCGTCAAGGTACTATCTACAATATTTACAAGATGACCAGACGTTTCGCCCATACTGTGATGTGGCATCCTCAGTGGTTTCTCTGAGAACCACTGAGAACCACTGGTTTCTCAGTCTCAGAGAAACCACTGAGGATGCCACATCATAGTATGGGCGAAACGTCTGGTCATCTTGTAAATATTGTAGATAGTACCTTGACGCGGTTGTCACCGGAAACTGTAGATTCTAGTTATGACACCGGCCGCTTAAGCCTAAGTTCTAAGATATTAGATGCTGTCTTAACTTTTAAAATTAACTTATTTTATAATTAGGACTATGTTATTATAACTATTCTTTAAAGAAAGTTGATAACCTAATGCTAAACTGTAGGCTATGACATTTACTATACTTCTAACAAACACAGGATATGTAAGAACTCATATGTAAATTTTGAAACCGCGTACATAAATTCTTGCTCTTACTCATAATTCGAAAGCGATTTTTTCAGAGATTCACCAGAATTTAATTGTCCAATGACTTGGCAGTTTTTCTTCTATAGTATTTGCATCTTTATTTCTTTGCACTTTTATCATAGTTTGTTTATATTCTTTGTACATACGTGTTGCTTTATTCTATTAATTATAGCTGAAAAACTGAAGAAAGTTGTAGTTAAGCTTCACTATTCAGCTGGGTTTATGATTCTGACTACGGGTGGCAAGGTTACTACAAATAACATTACGTGGGAAATGTGGTGCCTTGAACAACGTTATATAAATACGGAAGAGGCAGGAAATATAATGAAACAGGAAGTCAATGCACCTTCATATGCAGCACATGTGCACCGCTATACTCTTATATCATGTATATAGTTATATAAGTTTAATTTTCTCACTAAATAAATAAGCTGTCTTTATTTAATCTGAACCGGATAGGACAGATTCCTGATAGCCACAATCATCACAATCTGAATAGTTGTGAGACCACTGTACTCATAAGTTCTGCTCCAGCATTGTATTCCAAGTACTTTAAAATACTTGCATTGTATTCCAATGTGCAAAATATAATGTTCTTAGTGATTTTTTGTTACATCAGTTTTTCAAATATTGTAATTTTCTTACAATGATCCTAATTGTCAATCAGTATAGAGTGATTAACATGAAAACTATGTGTAAGTTTTCCCCAAGTTACATAAACATTTTCTATATTTATAATCACAGCATATTTTAGATCTGTTGAAAAGTAAAAGCTAAAAATTCAAAATTTACAAATTTTAGGATCCGTGTGTTTTTTTTCAATTAAAAAATAGCATCGTTATCAGCTAAAGCAGTTGGAGAACTGCATATAAGAATATTTATAAAAGAACAAGAATAATTTTCTGAACTACAATAAACAGTTATACATTTATAATGTAAACTATTCACTCTTTAGTGCCAAAAGTAGTTTATTATATCAAATCAGGAATTCTTAAAATACCATTTCAAAGATAAATTCCATACTTGTACGGTTTACTCATTTTTTACATCAATCCTTGTTAGTCCTATATGAAAAATAACCTTTGTACTTGTTAATAATACAAAATATAGAGCTTCATTCCATCATAAGTTTTCCTCTTACACTATTTTCAATATTAGAATGTTAAGTTATTTTTTAAATTCAAGTGGTTTTGCTGTGTAAGCAGTATACGTGGAGCAATTCACTGTTTCAGGTAACTGAAGAACATGTTGTAATGGCCCATAGTCCTCTTAAAGTCTTCCATAAATTTCACGACAAGAATGTCCTGGTGTCTGGACAAGGTCCAATTGAAGAAATATCGAGAAGGATAGGGTTTAAAAAAATATTCACGATAGAAGACCTAAGAAAGGCATTTCCATTGTTAGATGCCGTTGACCACAAGAGGAGATTATCGCAGGTGAGACTTTCCATTTATATTATATAAAATATTTGTAGGCTGACATCCTTTTTGTACACAAGATATAAATTATCAATTAAGACTAATGGATTTAAAGTTTTAAATTTGTTACAATGAAGCTGAGTTAAGACGTGCATGTAACACATTTATTGCCTCCTCATTCAGCCTCCGATAGGTTACAAACTATGATGGAGTAGTATATTGTAACTTCGAATCATGTACTGTTGAAAATATTTATTTCTTTGGGTATAGTAGAAAAGGGAGTTGGTCATGTTTCAAGGAATTCTGAGGATTCTCATGCACAAGTGCCTATTTTATCCCATTTCTTGCCTTGTTCTTTAATAATCTATAAATTAAACACATTCAGTGCTACGTAGCCGTAAAGTCGGCCACGCAACCACTAGTCTAGTCGGCCAAGTGGTTGTGTTCGGTGGTGGCTGATGGCCGTCTAGTTAGCCATACTGCCTCACTCACATTATTAAATCAGTCTTCGTCCAGCCTTTGCCGGGTTTGCTTGCTAGTATATCCCGCACTTCTGCTGTATCATATGAGTAGGACGTGGTTTTCAGTTTCTGGTTACGGTTATTTTTGAAGTTTCTATTATTGTTTTTATTTTGTTTTTTTTTTTTTGTGAAATTAGGAATAAAATTAAGAATAAAAGTTGTAGAATGTACTAGAAGGAAAGAAACATTAAAATACTCTATTTATGTTCTACAAACGCATTTACCAACCTGAATTGTGTTCTATAGCATGTTTTGAAAACTTTTTCTCAGATTAGACTAATCGTGAAACAGTGTTAGAAATGGACCTGATAATAGTAGTTTAAAATCTTTTTAATTTATTTTGCTTTATTCCTTATATTACTAACTAGTTTATTATGAAATAAAGAGGCGTAAAAAATCTTGGACATTAATTTTTTTGAAAAGTCGTTCACCAGGCCGACTAGACAGCCGGCTGATGGCCGACTAGACAGCCATACATAAAAATAATTTTTTTTGAGTCTTCCACATATACTACTTCTGACAGTCACAAATTGACACTTAAAAATCACAAAAATGAGTTTTTGAAAAAAATATTTTCAGCCATTGGGATAAGTTTTTAGTTTATTTGTGCAGCCACATATGGTGAAAACAAAAATACGGCCTTAGCACTGAACATGTTAAAACAACCTAAAAATGCAAACTTTGAGCAGTTGTAGTAATCAAAGTCCTTATTAGTTACACAATTAAATATACCTAATTGTCTCTACCTCTATTAGTGCCTCTATAGAAAAAGGATATGAGCCAATTTTTTTGCAGTTTTTATTTTCAGAGGACATTGTACAACATATTTTGCAAAGTGATCAAGTGCTAAGTATGATATGTGGGGCTTTTGTATTAATTTTTTAATTTGATTTACTAAATTCATATTAAAGCAAGTTGAAAGCAGAAATGAAACAGTACTAACACTAACAATTAAATAAAAACCTCTGTAGATGATGAATGTTTATGTTTTAATAGCCAGTTGCTACCAACACCAATAGCCAGTTCTCACGAATCGAAGCGGTTGTACTGTACGGAGAACCAGTGAGGTGGGAGACTGTGCTACAGTTGATCTTAGACGTGCTAATGACCAACGGGGACCCCAGCCACCTGCCCAAGGAACACAGCTACCCTCACATACCAATATTAGCTTGTAACATGGACCTGCAGTGGATGGCTGAGGCCAACATGCCCAGGTGTGCAACACACTTACACTCTTCATTCCAAATATTGTTAGACCTGTGTCTTAGGGAGTATTTTTGTAGAGTTTGGTTATGAATAATATTTGGTTATTATGAATAATCAAGAAAACACCCAACCTATCTAAGGCACATTTCGTAGATCCTATTGTTCAGTCATTAATCTGAGGACAACTTTAGTCCATATTTATGAAGCAATATAAATTTCTGTTGTTATAATAGTAGAGTGAACTCATTTTGGTAGTCAAATGACAATGAATATTAAGTATAATTACTGCTGATAATTGACAAAATGGGTCAAAATAATTAGAATATATTCTGTATTATATTTTAATATTTAACATTTACGACCTTAAATGTATTTTAACTTCCAAATTCATTGTACTCTAGATTTTTGTTTCAAGGAATCTACCTGATTTGCATGTTTTACTTTTGTAACTTAACATTAAAATCATGTTCAAACAAGCAAACTAGTTAAGTGCCTGGAGAAGTGGCTATAGTGTTTATAATTTTTTTTTTTTTATTTTATTTCACATAACGTTTCACATAATTTTACAAAATTTTATTTGTAAGTAAACAGGTGAAGAGTCAATGTCCTAAAAAACTAAAACTATCCTAAAACTTATTCTAAAATTACATATCAACGATCAAAGAGTTATCACTTAAAAACTCTTCTACATCATAATATTCTTTCTGAATCAGGAAGTTTTTAAAAATTTTTTTAAACTTAATAATATTTAGGATTTTTAGATTAGACGGAATTTTATTGTAATACTTTAGACCAATGTAATGAGGGGAATTTTCAAATAGTTTTAGCCTATGAATTGGATATTGGAGTTGTTCTCTGAATCTTGTGTTGTAAATATGGCTGTGCTGTTTATTTAAAATTAAATCTTTATTTTTATGTACAAATAATAAACATTTGAAAATATACATGGAAGGAAGTGTTAGAACATTCAGCTCTTTGAATACAGATCTGCATGATTGGTTGTGGTCCATAAAAAGCATTGTTCGAATGTACGTCTTCTGAATTTAAAAAATCTTAAGAATATCGGTTGAGCTACCCCATAGTTCAAGACCATAATGGAGCAGGGAACCAAAGCAAGCATGATACACTGTCATTCTAACACTCAGCTCCACAGTTCCTCTCAGAATATACATTTGGAAACATAAGGAACTTCTTTTACTCAGTGCTTCTATTAGGGGTCTCCATGTGACGTTTTGATCAATAATTAACCCCAAAAACTTCACCATGTCTTTGATAGTTATGATGTTGTCATCGATGGTAATGGAATTCCAATGGATATTCTAATAACTGGGAATCTATTTAGGTTTTAAAAGGAGTAAGTCTAGTATATTCTAGTAATTTATTTTAAAAATTTAACTGTTTAAATCTAAAGTGATTAGATTTTAGATAGATAGTTTTTAGTCTACTGAAAAATATCTAATTTGTTTTTCTTCCATTGTACTATTTTGTTTTGGTAAAACTCAATTTTGTTTCTAATGTACATAAAATTATGAAAAATTAGTCTCTGCTAAGAAAGTTGAGAGTAAACAATTTAAAGTAGGGACCAGCAAGGGAAGCACACCATTTTACTTTTCCTCAAGAACCACTTGTCAAAGGTTTCAATTACCTTGCATGATTACCTAAGATATACATCATTGGAAAAAGACCAAATTATAATATTGTTCAAAATTCAGTTGTAAAGCTTCTAAATTTCAACTTAAAACATTTTCTTACAAATAGTTTGATAAGCGTTATCCATTTAGGTTTGTTACTTATGTATATGTCAAACAGTAATACTGACTCTATGTATGCTTTTGACAAGCTTTGAATTAAAAGCTCTTGTTTCTGGTCTTGCTAAGCAATATATCTAAAGGTAAACATTGATCTGCTCTTGTGCTAGTTGTATTACATTATAAGTGTCAATGAATATGTCTTTGTCTGAAGCAAGTATGATGACGTCATCAGCATTGATGTTGGGTCAGCTGAAATATTATCTGGCACATCTTGAATTTTTCAAATCCTATATTCTTTTATACCTACAGGGTTTGTCCGGAAAATAATAGGACTGAGTCGATTTAAAAAAATTTATTTAGCCACTTGTTACAATTCTTTAAAAAGTTTCAAAATAGGCTCCTTCTGCGTCGATGCAGCGCTGCCAGCGCGATTTCCAAGCATTGAAGGCGTCACGGAAGGCAATCTCCGGAATAGCCTTGAGAGCCGCGGTGCATGCTGCTTGGATCCTCTCTGTTATCTCAAAATGCTTGCCTTTCATCGGCCTTTTCAGGCGAGGAAACAAAAAAAAAAGTCCGGGGGGCCACATCTGGGCTGTAGGGCGGCTGCGGAAGCGTTGGGATGTTGGTCAGGTAGCTGTTCACAAGAAAGGCGTTGTGAGCTGGGGCATTGTCGTGTTGCAACTTTCAGTCGGCTGCGATGTCTTGTCGGACCCAATGGACCCTTCGTTTGAGTCTCTTGAGCACTTCCACGTAAAACTTGGCGTTGACGGTTTGTCCAGGAGGAACAAATTCATGATGGACTATGCCTTCGATGTCAAAAAAGACAATGAGCATCGTTTTGACTTTGGATTTGCTCATTCTTCCCTTTTTTGGGTGAAGAGACGCCGTCGTGTGCCACTCGGAAGATTGACTCTTTGTCTCAGGATCATACTCAAAGATCTACGACTCGTCATCTGAGATTACGTTATTCAAAAATTGGGGATCACTTTCACACATATTCAAATTTTCTTGGCACTCTTCCACTCGCCGCAATTTCTGGTCGCCAGTGAGCACTTTTGGGACCATCTTCGCGCACACCTTGCGCATGTTAAAATGCTGTGTCACAATGTCATGAACCACAGATTTTGGTAAATTTAACACTGGGCAACTAAACGAATACTTAGTCGACGGTCTGAGTTCAAAACTTTGCGCACACGAGTCACATTGTCGGTGATTGTCGAAGGTCTTCCAGCACGGTCTTCATCAGCGACCTCTTCCCAGCCCTCCAAAAAGGCCTTGTGTCACCGAAACACACCACTTCTTGCTTAAGCAACATCTGGGTAAGCCTGCTTTATCATATCAAACGTCTCTGTTGCAGATTTACCGAGTTTCACACAGAATTTAATCGCGTACCTCTGCTCTAACGAACGCTGCGTTTTCGGCTTGCACCACTCACAGAAACACGTCGCGCAAAAATGCCTGTCCTGACTCTCCAAGTGCTCGGAGACAACTGACCAGCTGCTCGTTCTTTAGCTAGGAACGCCCTCAACCGAATCCAGTCGGTGCGCGCACGCTCCAAAATACAGTCGTGGCGGAAGGAAATGAGTCCTATTACTTTCCGGACAAACCCTGTATGTTAGGAACTTGCCTCCCTGCTCTCCTATAACTCAAACCTTCAACTGTGTTTTGGCATATATTTTGTTATTTTTGTAAAATATAATGCTATTAAAAAGTGTAAAATTTGACTGTACAATATATTTTTTTCAGGTTTGGTCATGGAGCGTTCCTTCTTTGTTTAGAGGATCTGTATAAAAAAATTACAGGGAAAGATTTAGAATATGAAGCATTGGTTGGAAAACCAAGTGAAGTGACATATAGATATGCTCAACAGATGATTATGGAGCAAGCAAATAAAATTAATGTAGGCAATAAAATTAAACGCCTGTATGCCATTGGGTAGGTACATATATATATAAAACAATCAAACCAGTAACAGTAAAAGTTAGAGCTGTGTAAGCCTGTGTTTTTGGTTGAGTTTTGAGCTTCAAAAAAAGTCAAGAGCTCCATGAGGTCTGATATTGGTTTCGTAACTAGAGAAAAGAAATGATTAATTAGTAACATTTATTTTTTAAATCAATGTAAGAATATTGAAGCAAAATACAAAGTCATAAATTAACCATTTATTTTTTCAATGCTAAAAACAAACACTCAAAAAATAGATATCATTTATGTAACAAAACTACATTTCATAATAAAAATGTCAGTTGTTTGGTAAAAGTAACTGTTGTGCCTTTAGCAAAACTGTACTCTAAAGCAAATTTGAAAGTAAAATTTACTTTTCTAAAGAAATGATGACGAAAAAAATTATAAAATGTATTGGGACAAGTTATTGTGACAAGAATCTGTTAAAATGAGAATCAGCAAGTTTTCAATGCTCAGAGTACTATGTTTTGTGATAGAGTGATTCCTTAGACCTTTAAATACAGGGTTGGGTAAAAGTCTGGAGACGGTTTAATAGTTTTATTATTAATTGGAATAGAGGATTAAAACTTAACTAATTAAATTGGAAACTAAAAACAAATTTTTTAACGTTCTTACTGACTCTCTACCTCCAATGGGGGACGGCCCACAAGGAGTCAGTAGATAATTTTAAATGTAAGCATACGACTATGTGCATACCACTTTAAAGGTTTTAACTAGTAGAACATCATATCACAAATTAGATCTCAAAAGGTTAATCCTAAGCAAAATGGCGGTGCTCGTAAATTCAGTACTGATCTAAGTGCAAGTTCAAGAATGGCTTAATTTTATTGTAACCATATCAGATGAAGCTACAAAACTTAACAAATGATTGCTTTACACAAACACCTACTTTAAGATGTATTCGGTGTCCTGCTATTCTTCTATGGGAATGGTCCACGAAGAGTCAGTAGAACATTTTAAAAATAAGCATAGGTTGATAAGCAATCATTTTGAAGGGCTGATCAAGCAAATAAGAATGCCACAAATCACACTTTATAAGCTTTATCCGTTACAATATGGTGACAGTTCAACGATTTTAAACCGCCACCATTTTGTAATTTAATGGCATTCATAAATTTCAAAATATAACACTGGTATTTTAATACCATACCTCTGTACATGTATGGGTGGGTGGATCCATACTACTGTACGTGTATGGGTAGGTAGATGGGTCCATACCACTGTACTAAATTGAACAGACAGAGCACAAGGGGTATTTTGAGGTAGAATAGGTATATACAGAAATAGGTAATGACTCCTCCAGCCTCTAGCGGTTCCCCATGTAGCTACTAACATCCCCTTTCTTGATGTGTTGATGTTGGGTCGCTGACGGATTTGTAGGTTGTATGTTCGGGGATCCCTCTCTCTCCTGAAATCTCAAGCATTCTGGATACATAGGTTCCTTCAGGTGGAGTGGGATGGTATGTCCCCTGTCCTTAGTGAATGTGCTAAATTTGTGTGACCCCTGCAATATGTAGCAGGGAGCCACACTCTTCCTTTCCCACACAAAAATATTGTACGGTGGAACATAAAATTGTACTTGACTAGAGAAGGGCGCCATAACCTTGCTTTCCACCATAAACCCACTATTTTGGCATCTAACAGCATTTATTTAATCACTCTCTTTCCCAATAAAAATCATAGATATTCAGTGTTGTAATTTGAAGAATAAGACACAGTATAATCTTTACATACAAATTTATTTTTACTTAAACCATAGTACTGTACAATTCAGTTATGAAACATACAGCTTGTAATTTATTTATAGACTACTATTCTGTCTTAATATAGAACTAAAAAAATACCGCGGTTTATCAGAGCGTGTTATATTGGGGAACTACTGCAGTTGATTTTGATGTCCAGGTATCAAGTTTTAGGGCAGTAGTTTATATTTACACAGTACCTTCTGATGGTCTAGACATTTCAAAATAAGGCTGAAAATCCAGTCCTAAATTGGGTGGTTTTTTTGAGGGAGTGTAATTTACATATATTGTGTAAATGTGAATAATTGGGATAATATTTGCATGGATGAAAAAATTAATACTTTTCATAGTTATTTATCTCTGTTTAGTTATATTGTCATTACAATGCAGTTATTACAATTTTTCAAAAATGTTTATTGGTATTATTATATGTATACCCTTGAATGAGCTTTTACAGTAATAAAAAAAGATATAAAAAGAACAAAACATATAAAATGCTGATGTAATTGTCAATATCATATGCTGTCAAATTCAGATCTCCACTTGTATTTCAGTTTTACAAAATTTTTCAGAGTGAAAGTAATCCCTTCTTTGTCATTTTCTATATTTAATGTATGCCTGTAAAAATTGGTCTTACAGTTACAGGTAACATTCTCTTCTTTGAGTTTACTTGGTTTTTTTTTTCAGAGACAATTTAAATACGGATATATTTGGAGCCAACTTGTACAATGAATGTTTGTGTTCTGGCAAAACAGAAGTACCTGTTGATGTAAATATTAAACAAATGCACTGCAGTGTCACCAACTGCTATAGCATTCTAGTCAAGGTGAGGCACGATTCTAATGTATATAGGGAAAGTAAATGTCCTATGTAGGATAAATTAAAAGAATCTTATATTATGTAAATTAAAATGTCAACACTGGTGAAAGTTGGCTCAGTTTCTATCCAGGTTTTAAATACAGTGGACTCCCGATTATCGGCGAGCGGATTATCGGTGTTGTGGATTAACGGGGATGGCCAAATAAAAAAATTAAATTAAAAAACGCTTTAGAAAAATGTAAAATACTACGCAATAATAAGACGAGGCAGGCTCATCCATGCGCGCACTATCTATAGCGATCGTTTACGCGTGGACACCCTGTAGAAGTGGCTGACCTTGACACATAACCAGGTTATTTGCGGTCAAGTTCGCTTGCTTTGTCACACACGTAAACAATATTGCTCAGTTCAGTGCGCTGTTTTTATTCTATTTTCACTGTGAGTTTGTTTTCGTTCACGAGTTGACATACGTGAGTTGGTGTACAGTGTTTTGTTTAGTGCGTTTTTGTGTTTACGTTACTATTAAAAGTTACGTTACGTTAAAAGTTATTGCGTGTGAATGTGAACAAAACAACTATGCAAGTGAAATAATACAGGCTGGGAGCCATCTGTTTGTTGTTAGCAGTAAAGTATAGCCTAGCTGTCAGTCCCTTGTCAAACAAAGATTGTAAAACTAAATAAAAGCCCGCAACCTACCATTAGGCGTGTTGTTGTACTGTAATACAGTACGCAGTAGCTGTTTTTTGCTCTCTCCTCACATTCCATTAATACACTGGCTGACCCTTGCTCACTGAGCGCATGTGTCTGTCTGTGTGTATTTCTACTACAGACACACTCACTCTCACAAACCCCGAGATTACGAACAGGATCCGGTCCAATTAGTTTGTATTAGCGTAAATTTACTTAGTTTTTAGATACTGGTTATTTTTAAACCGATTAAAGGTCATTTTAGGCTATTTTTGGATTAACGGGGAAATCGATTATCGGCGATCGTTCTGCCACCCATTATCGCCGATAATCGGGAGTCCACTGTACTGTACTCATTAGGTATCACAATTCATACCTAATGAGGGAGGGGCTAAAAGATTAAAAAGTCAAAACTAACTTTATGATACTGCACTTGCAAGTCAAATTGACCTGTATGAAAGATATTGCTTAAGATAATGGTTTCTTGTAAGCCTAATAGTTAGGACTCTTGGCCTCAATGTTGAGGATCACGGGTCAAAATCTTGAGAGGTCGGAAAAACATTTACCTGTGGGGTTTGGATTGGACAATTGTCCCTTTATGATGTTTTGATCTGAAGGAATACACAACCAGGGTTGAAAGAATAAAGAAAAACCAAAAAAATATTATTTACAGTTCCATCTCCTGGCTATAAGCAAAGACACACACCATAAGACCACATACCATTCAGTTTCTGTGGAATGAGTAAAGACTACAGTTTCTTGATTGGCTTTAGGCTGCCATGACTACTTAGTTGAGATAAGAACAACTACACCTTCTCTGATATAAAATCCTGTAAGAATCTGGAGTACAAGACTCCTTGTGCTGTCAGAATGGTAACCAAACACATTCCGAACGACCTTGGCTGACGGGACTCCATCTGTTTACCAGATATCGTAATTTTGAGACAATGCCTCGAAATTGGTATTCTGAGCCAAAGTGCAAGTGAAATTTTTCCAGGATAATGCAGAAGAAACATATTCATACAACTCCCAATGGTCATCCTTCTTCTTTACCGAGATGTTAATTATGACTAAATTTTTTCTGGAGAGATCTTGCATGTAGTTATGGGTAGTGAGTAAAATGCATCTAGGTGTTTGAAGGAAATGGACATATATATCCATCTACAGATAGCTTACTTGACAGCATCTGAAGATCTTTGTTGCCTGGGGCCTCCACCATCTGTGATGAGACCAACTACACCTTCTCTGATAGAAGACTAGCCCTGCAAGGGGTAAAACAGCCATATAGCTGAGTAGCAACATGTAGATCAACAGAAGACTAGCCCTGCAAGGGGTACAATAGCCATATAGCTCACAAGCACCACTTAAGTCAACAAAAGACTACTCAAAGAAGTACAGTAGTCATATAGCTGAGAAGCAACATGTAAGTCAATAGAAGACTATCCCCCAAGGGGTAAAATAGCCATAACTGAGCAGTAACATGTAGGTCAACAGAAAGCTAGCCCTGCAAGGGGTATAACAGGCATATAACTGAGCAGCAATATGTTGGTCAACAGAAGACTAGCCCTCCAAAAAGTACAGTTGCCATATACCTGAGAAGCAATATGTAGGTCAACATAAGACTATTCCCTAAGGAGCAGTGGCGACGGAAGGAGCTATGAGCAGGAGGGTCATACGGGACAAAAGAGGGGGGGTCTGGGGGATTCTCCCCAGGGAACGAGGGTTGTTTGGGGAAAATTTTGAAAACGAACACAACCGGAAATCACATTTTACACTGACCTAGCAGTTAAAGTTAGCATAGAAGTGCAGTATTTTCTATTGTAACATTTTAAAATACTAGAAACAATATTAGATTGTTTTCATTTTGATATTTTATATCTTACCATAGATTGAATATATTCATCTTAGTCAAACAGAATAAATAATAGTTTAGTATTCAATACCCAACTCCATTGCCGGAGCAGTCTATTGAACTCTCACAAAACAAAGCAAATGGAACTTGTAAAATGAATCTCCAATATTAGTAGGAATTTAGAAAGTTACATACCAGTAACCAATGACGAAAACATTTATTTTGAGATAAGTCTTAGTAGGCATACCACAAAACAATAATCAGTTTTGCCATTCACTTTCTCAGTATGTTTTGATTTTGTTGAATTATCAGTTATGTACAAAAAAATTAACTAATGCAATGTTATACTTTTCTAAACAAATATTGGGACAGAATAAGGTTAAATAATAATAGGTACGATGGAAGAATTACAAATAGTGTATTAACACAAGATCTAACTGTTCAGAAACTAGAAATGTTGTACAATAGGGTCAGTACTTACTAATTAAAAACAAAATATTAATAGAATTAGTTTTTGAGATTTCCGAAAGCTAAACATCAACTTTCCACTCTACTGGCAAACATTCCTGCAAAATTTCTTGTTATCCATAGATTTTGTAATGTATCTATGAACAGATATGATGACAAGATGGTCCAACCTGTTTTATGTCAGTGTGAAACGGAGCCATGTTTTACTTCAACTAAAGCAAGACAAAATGATTTTAACCATTGCTGAAGATGCTGGCAATACAAGTATCAACTTGACAACCTTAAAAATTTCAGACAGAAATTTTTTTTTTCTTGAGATTCTTTTTTCTTGAGATAGTGAGATAACTTTTTAAAGTTACAACTAAGTTGCGGACATTTTAATTCCCTTATTTTTTATAAATCTTGCATCATGATTAATAATAGTATTCACTGTTTCTTCCATAACCCCCTGACCTCGTCCTACTCTTTAAGAAGGGTCGGTTGACTCCCCCCCCTCGGTTCCACTGCCAATGGTAAGAAGTACAATAGCCATATAATTGAGCAACAACATATAGGTCAATATAGAAGACTAGGTCTCCAAAAAGTACAGTAGCCATAGCAGAGCAGCAACATGTCGATCACCAGAAGATCAGCCTTCCAAGGGGAAGGGGACTAAGGCATTTCATGAGTGTTGTCAATTAATGGTTCTGTATATGATTGCCATAGTGAATGTTTTTCGGAAGCACCTTGATAAAGGGTTGGCTATAGACTCTCATGTAGTTTGTGTCAAATTATTTAAAACACTTGTTTCAGAAATAAACAGAGTTCTTCATAATATTCATTTCTTATACGAATCATTGAAAATTCAGTCTAATAGACAAATGCAATTTTTCGTGGTAGTTAAATTTAACCCTTAAAACGCGGCATCCGTATATATATACGCATGTTTACAATTGCCCGTAACGCGTTATACGTAATATTTTGCGAGCTGATAACAATAATCTTAGAACAGGCCTAATACAACGTAGCGAGTTCTAAGATTCAAGGTCAAGACTACTTTTAGGTTATTATTCATTTTCGAGACCTTTGGACTGGTTACTAAGCAACGAATGTAAATAATATGAAGTTTTCATTCATTACTGCCTCTGTCGAGGTAACCGCTAGCGCTCGCAGCGAATATATACACATCTGCTAGTCACATGACGCGGCGACCGGCTGGCGCTCGTCAGTCTGCAGTTATTTGTTGTCTGTCTCGTGCATTGTACTAACCTCCGGTGTGTAAACAAAGTTTATTATTTTGAATTTACTCTATATTTTTCATTGTGACGTCTAGTTTTATTTTTGTTGTAAATAGTGTTTATTTTGTGTACATAATCTGTTGTCTTATTGAGTTATATTGTAAATCTTGTTATTGAGTATATTCTATATTGAGTTATATATGTATTGTATATTGTATATCGTTATTATTATTTTTTTTTTTTTTACATTGTACTATCCTGGTTTAGATTTAAAAAAAATATAACTTTACAAAAACTAAAATTATATATATTCAAGAAAATGAAGCGTTAATTGAAAAATTACAGAAAATTGCTCAGCGTTTTAAGGGTTAAATTTATCGTGGTATAACCATTAAATTTATCATGGTGCAGTTTACCTGGATCTTTTTAATGTAACATTCCCATGTACAGTCATGCAAATTAAGCTAGAGTTGTTATCTGTTAGATTTTAGCGTTTATTACACTGGTTTACCTGTTGTTTTCGTGCATCTGTGTGGGAAGAAGCAACCACTGGAAATTTAAGTGGGGAATGGCAAATGAGCAGGCATGTGATTGCGGAGTCGAAGTTCAAACTATGGATCACATAGCTAATGACTACCCATTGCATTTATTTTAGGGAGGATAAGCTGGTCTTCATTCAATCGGAGAATTAGATGTTAAATGGTTAGGAAACCTGGATTTGGCACTGTGATGGGAAATCAATATTTAAAGATAAGACACAAGAACAGTATACTTAAAGATTTTATTTTGTTTTAGACATGTCCTAAATTGTTAATTTGTCTGGTGGCTGTCTTTAAAAGCCATATGATATATATACAGTGTTTCTTTTGTCTGCTATCTAAATTAAAATATGTTTGTTTCTTAAAGAAGAAATCTGTGCTGTTTTAGACCGGTGTATACTCCCATGAGTTGTCAGACAGTGAGTTAGATCACGCTCCTCGGGACTTCCTCAACCATGGTAGAAAGTATCGTCAGCCATCTTATACAGTGCAAGATGTCACAGAAGCTATTGACATGATATTTCAGTTAGAAGGTTTTCAGTAATAACCGACGAATACTTTGTGTATGAATACAACTTTAGTAATTTTTAGTATTATTACTGCCTGAAATTCAAGAATGGGCGTAAATGTTTGTTACTTTACCATGTTATTTTAGTAGTCGACACCTTATTTATTTCATACTTTTTGTTAAAATAATGAAAAATCTAATAATCCAATCAAAATACAAATGAAAATAGTGTGGTAGGCTAACAAAAACTCCGATACAGCTGAAAATTGGCAGAGATCATATACTCAGCATTGCAAATAATATGTCAAAAGTCCTTAGCCTAAAGCGTGTGCTAAAATATTTATTCAATGTCAAATGTCACTAAAAACTGTTTTTTTCAAATTTCTCTTAAACGGTAAGTTTTATGGAAAAATAGTTCAAACTAAAGTTGTAGATCGTACAATTGTCTACAAAAATGTTCATATACTTTTTTAGCTACGAGTCATCAATTTTGAGATATAGTGATTCAAAGCTTTGAAAAGTCATTTTAGTTTGAACACACAAATTATCAAAATATTGTTTTCCCATTCTGAACTTTTTTTTATCAAGGATCACTTTCGTTATAAATATGCCATATTGTGTAAAAAAAGTCTAGGGTGGGAAAATAATAATTTGATAATTTTTATTAACAAACTACTGCATTTTAAACAAATTATACTACTTTTGTGATTTTTAACAGTTACATTCGGATTCAGCAAACAAAAATACGTAAGAAAACATGGCTTTCATCTTTGCTTGCATAATGGGTATCCAGTGTTCGAACTAAAATGACTAAACTCACTTAAAATTGATGATAGGGAAAAATGTATATGAACATTTTTTGTAGACAATTATACGAACTTCAACTTTAGTTTGAACTATTTTCCCATACAATTTACACTTTACGAGAAATTTGCAAAAAACAGTTTTTAGTGAACTTGGACCTTGAATAAATATTTTAGCACATGCTTTAACGCTTAGGACTTTTGACATATTATTTGCAATGCTGAGTATCTGATCTCTGCTAATTTTCAGCTGTATCAGAGTTTTTGTTAGGTTAAATTGTAAATTGACTGAATTATAAGACTTTTCATTACATATAATGTTACATTTCATTGTCTGTCGATATTACTTATAAGCTTGTTATTGCAGTTAATTTAATTTCATCATTAAATTCATTGTGATCTTAGTTTAAAAATAAAATCGGATCATTATTTTTTATATAAATTAATGTTATCGTTGTAAATTATTTTTAAATCTAGTTTAGTACTATGTTAATAATGCTTGTTGTATAATATTAAGTTTTGTGATTGTTGTTGAAATAAATGTATGTGTATATTTTTGAGTGAACCAAATGTAGATAAAATATGAATTATATATTTTGTTAAATTTTGTATTTTTAATTGACCTTTAGTATTCTATTCATAGTTTTATGTAATGTTAGTTAAAAATTAATTTTGACTGCCCTATTCTGATAGCTCTCATCACAATTTATTGTGTAACATTTATTTTAATCCTTTCAAGTTCAAAACGTTTTTATAAACATATGCTGAAAATAATATTTTGCTTTTTGAAATGTGTTACTTTTTTTACTGTGATTAACGTTATACTAGTGTTAAAATTTGGGACAATAGTATTAATTTATGATATAATTTCTTTAGTAAATATATATATCCGTTTGTAACTATATTAGCAGTTACAAGATACAGTTGGTAGAAAACACAAACGAACAAACGTAACTTGAACACATGTTTATAACAATAAAAGTACAAGAAAGTATTTTAGTGGAAGAAGGTATTATTCTCTCACTTCTCACTATTCCATATAGTACAGTAACTTTAGCATTATACCTTGCATGCATTTTATTAGTTTTGATTTTTCGTTACGTTCTTTGAGGTGGGATAGTAGTAAATAATCTAAGTTTTCGACCTCCAGAAACCTTAGGAACTTCTCTTGAATACTCAAAACACGGTGAAATTTTTGGACTTTTTTCAATTTTGGCCATTTTTCACAATGGTGTATTATTAAGTGAAGTTTCACCTAAATTAATTCATAGCAAGGATTGTTTAACGCAACGCGGGAAAAAAACTTTGAACCTGAACAGTATATATAACAGTACAAATTTATATTACTTCACTCTACATATAAATAAAACAAAATTATATACACATACATTGGTATCGACCCACCCGCCTACCAATACACATACATTGGGTGTATCTTAAATCTTTAAATTTAAGGGAGAGTGAAATAGAGTGTAAATGAAAAAAAACACAAGATAAATTGGTTACAATAATAGCAAATAATATTATATGAAACAAGCCCCGTTAACTAGAATAACATATATTTTATATTTTGTCTAGTTACTCTGCAATTAACTGTAATAACATGGAACCCTAAACGCTTGCGTGGCAACCCCATCACCAGAGATTTTTTGGCAGTATAAATGTACAGTGCTACTGAAATACACGTACGTTGGTATTGACCCACCCCCCCTCCAATACATGTACAGTGGTATTGACCCACCTACCCTCCCATACACGTACGCTGGTATTGACCCACCTCCTCCCATACACATACAGTGGTAATGACCCACCCTCCCATACTCGTACAGTGGTATTGACCCACCTGCCCGCCCATACACGTACAATGGCATTGACCCACCCGCCCGCCCATACACGTACAGTGGTATTGACCCCCCCCACCCGCCGCCATACACGTACAGTGGTATTGACCCACCCGCCCTCCCATACACATACAGTGGTATTAACCCACCCGCCCTCCCATACACGTTCAGTGGTATTGACCCACCGGTCCACCCATACACGTACAGTGGTATTGACCCACCCCCCCTCCAATACACGTACAGTGGTATTGATTGACAAAATAGGGTGGTCAATGGAAAACCATTCTATGGCCAATCTATACTTTATTATAGTACAATAGATTTGCTACAAAATGAGACCTAACAGAGCTCCGTAGCCCTATTAGATGCCAAGATACAGCTTATCCAAAATTGGGGATTTTCCAAAATGAGAAATTTTACCCTTTTTTTACATTTTTTGTCTATTTTGACCACAAAGAAGCCGTTTTTAGTAAACAGTGGTAAACTTATTTAATGTGCTTGCAATTTGCTAGAAACTGAGACCAGAACGGTGTCCCTAGGCCTATTAGTTTTCAAGATGGGAATTATAACTCTTTGATGGTTGATATGTAATTTTAGAATAAGTTTTAGGATAGTTTTAGTTTTTAGGACATTGACTCTTCACCTGTTTACTTACAAATAAAATTTTGTAAAATTATGTAAACGTTATGTGAAATAAAAAAAAAAAAAATAAAATAAAATAAAAATGAAAAAAAATGGCTAAATTCAGCCCTTTGGTGTGAAAGATGAAACATTCCATACTGCACTAAAGTAATTATATTTATGAAAACAGTAAAAAATCTTATCTATATGTAACCTTATGAATATGGAATAGAATATATAAAAATAATAGTAATAATGAACAAAAACATAAATCATTTGTTGAACAAAATGGTAAAATTTTTTCCCCCAAGAGAACGAAGGAGTGGGTTTAAATAAAAAATAATTATTTCAAAACATCATCATTAAGGTCCATCTCGTATTCCAGGAGGCGCCGGGTTGGGGGGTGAGTATACGTTCCTCCTCTTACTCAGTCCCTCTTCATTGGTGCCCTCCTCTACGGTGGCCGAGTCTAGGGGCAGTTCCTCCAGGATGTCTTCATCGAACATTTCCAATTCCAGTACAGGTTCGGGCCCATTTTCACAGCCCTGCAGTTGGTGCACACTGGACAGCACCTGACACCTACTTTCCTGTAGCTGCAAGCATTGCCGCATCCTTTCTTGCAACTTCTTTCTCATCGTTAGGAGTTGAGGGGGGCTGGCTGGAGTTTCATCGTTTTGGGGATGACACCCAGAGCAGTCGGAACCCATCCCCATAGTAGTGTTTCCCTCCTGCACCAACCACTGTTGAACCTGAAACAGACCATGTCACCATAGTGTTAATTTCACAAAGCCAAGTTCTAAAAATGGTGGATAAAAGAGGGCTAAAACAATTGTTACCTGATGGTAATTCTTGGCTTCTCTCAGAACATTTTTAACCACCTACATGGTCTCAACAGAGATGACATTGTTTCTTTTAGTGGGATTCTTGCCTGTCTATCGATGAATTCTTAGGTTATTGCCTCCCCACATAATAGGTAATTGTCATCTCGTAAATTAAAAAAAAAAGATGCACAAATCGGCAAACTTGTTCACAACACGCAAAAGAACAACAGTCAGCAGTAGGAAGCTAGCAACTGGAGGTCCTTCGAAGGCAAGTGGCCCCCTCCCCCTTGCCGACTGCTCCATTGTCCTTACTCCTTTTTATCTTCATAAAAACATAAAAAAGGGGGTTGAACGTAGGTACCGGATGAAGACGGCTTGAAGACGACACTGTACTGTCCATTTTGAAAACATCACCCCCTTCCTTATCAGTACGAAGTTTTCTTACATTTAGCAACTCATGAAACCGTATCTCAAGAACTATTAGGCCTAGGGACACAGTGTTGGTCTTATTTTGTAGAAAATTGAATGTACTTGAAATAACTTTATTACCACTGTTCACTAAAAACGGCTTTTTTGTGGTGAACATAGACGAAAACTGCGAATAAAGGGTAAAATGTCTCATTTTGGAAAACATTGCCAATTTTTGACAAGCTGTATCTCGGCTGCTATTGGTGCTATGAAGCTCCGTTAGATCTCATTTTGTAGCAAATCTATTTTAATTTAATAATTTAGAGTGACCATTGTCATAAAATGGTTGCTTATGGCGAAAAACTACCAAAACTGAAAAAAAAACAGGGTTCCCGAGGTTTCTCGAGGTCGAAAACTTGGATTACTTACTACTATCCAAGCCTAAAGAACATATTAAAAAGCCAGAACTACCAAAATGCATGGAAGGTAAGCCCCCTTTTCATGCTAAAGTTACTGGACTAATATGTTGGTAGATGTTACACACAAGCGAAGGTCACTTTAACACAATTTTATTACAATACAAGAAGGCATTTTAGTGGAAGAAGATATTAGTTTTCTCACTATTGCATATTTTGGTAGAAATTACAGATAGGTGAAGGTCACTTTAACATAAGCTTAATACAATACAAGAACAAGACAACATTTTAGTGAAAGAAGAATAGTACAGTCAAACCTCGATATAACGAATCTCAAGGGACCGGACAGAAAATTTGTTATATCGAGTATTTTGTTATAATGAGGTTCGTTATATTGAGGTTAGATTGGTACAATTTCGCTACATCGAGGTTCACAGACCATCGGCTCGGTTGTGTTAAAACGTTGTTAAATTGTATGCTGTACTGTACTGTATCTAAATTGTGTGGAAAACGAAATAAAATGCATAAAATGCGG
The DNA here is from genome assembly GCA_035578905.1 of Stictocephala bisonia. Taxonomy (NCBI): domain Eukaryota; kingdom Metazoa; phylum Arthropoda; class Insecta; order Hemiptera; family Membracidae; genus Stictocephala; species Stictocephala bisonia. The sequence continues at coordinate 432,651 of JAQJVL010000020.1, forward strand.
GAAGTTTATCTTTCCACTCAGTACAAACACGGTCATCGACATTTGCACTTTCACCGCACACTTTTCGAAAAATAAGTTCATTTCGTTTTTTAAAGTTTTGCAACCATCCATTGCTAGCTCAGAAGTTCTCGTGTCCCAGTTCAAAAGCAAACTGTTGGGCTTTTACTTGAAGTATAAGTCCACCTATTGCAATATTTTTGTCTCGGCTCTGCTTCAACCATTTAAGCACACACTCCTCTACGTCCTTCAGCTCACACAACTTTATCTTTCTGATTTTAGAACACAGTACACTTCCGTCATCGAACTTCTCTTTCGTTTTTAAAATCGTAGCTAAAGTGCTGGGCGGAATACCAAATTCTTTCGCGATGTCAAAATTTTTTTCGTCGAATTGTTTTCAACGCATTTGATAATTTTTCGTTTACTCTCTTCGCTTATAGCGCGCCGTTTCTTTTTGTTATTGCCGTCCATCGTCACTAACTAAACTAAATCGTCACTAACTAAATCATCACTATGTAACTGTACATCGTCACTAATTACAGTAAATCGTCATTAAACTACTGTAACCGAACACTTTCCACAACTGAATAAACTTGACACAGGCCGGAGTGGCTGTGGCGAAGCTTTCATGTCGAGACACGATTGTTTGTGGTCTTTTGTTACGGTTGTGACGTTTGTTTACGTTCGTTATAACAAGGTTCAGTTGTGGAAAATTCGCTATATAGAGGTGAATTTCGCTACATAGAGGTTCTAACAACAAAGAATTCACTATATCGAGGGTGATTTATTTTTTCCAGGATTTCTAAAAATTCGTTATATCGAGGCTGTGAGTATGCTTTATTCGTTATGTAGAGGTGAAATTTACATTGATTCTTATAGAGACTTCTAGGGGATTTAAAAAAATTCGTTATATCAAGGAATTCGTTATATTGAGGTTCGTTATATTGAGGTTTGACCTGTAGTTGGTGTTGGTAGAAATATCAAACAAATGAAGTTCACTTAAAACAAGTTAATTGTAATATAAGTACAAGAAGGTATTTTGAAATGAAATGAAAAAAAGTTTTGTTTTGTGAGGCAAAGTTAGGACCATTAGGTCCTCTCTTACACTTAACTTCATAAAGAAAAATTGATACATAACTACAATGAGTATATCTAAAGAGTTCATACGTGTTCACTGATGCTGAGCACATTATTTACAAGCTAAACAACAATACAAAATTAGAGTTTTAAGATAATTAAAACTAAACAAATTAAGCATCAAGCGTGAAAGAACATAAAACAAAGAAGAAAACAAAAAACTCTTGTGCAAGAGATTTACAGTAGAGTTATTTTGTGGAAGAAGATAAAGTAGAGCTACAGTTATCTGATGTTAGTGGGCCGTAGTTACATCGGATAAGTAGAAATGTTGGATAATAGGGAAAGATAATAAAACCATGGTGTCAAGGTTGTCCTCCATGGACAGTTAAACTCTTCTATGTTTGAAATCTATTTCACTATACCTAAGTTCATTAAAACTTCAGTAATGTACAACAAATAAACATACACAATTTAAACTATAGGACTGTAGTCACAAACAATTTTGTTTAAACTTAAATTTGCATATACAATATAATGTGATAAATAAGCCTTATACAGTTAAATTACATAACATTCTTTATAGTATAACAAACCAATGCGTGTAACCGATTAAGAAACTACTATTAAGAGTGCACGGACGCTATTCTCCCTCACAATAAGTGATGTTTGTCCTAAAAATTCTGTACCCTCAACAGATGACAAAAGTGATGTAGCCTGCCCACATGGTACAGTCCCCTTTTAAAATAAAGTCAACCAAGGTTAGCGATAAAACAGCGCACTGTTTGGGAAACCCTTGTCAGGTACATACAGTTTTCGTCATTACGGAACAATAATACAATATTATTTCAGGATGAGTACGTTGGTTAAAATGGATACTTCACTTTTGTCATCTATTGAGAGTAAAGAATTTTCAAAACAGTCATCACTTATTGTAAGGGAGAATAGCGATTGTGTAACTCCTGCCTCTTATTCAGTAGTTTTCTAACCGGTCACATGCATTAGCACTCATTACCTAGCCTTGCTATTTATTGTTAATCAATATCGTTTCCAGTTTTTAATGCTAACTTCACTATCAACTACAATCAAAGTGATCATAAAGGTGGAGAATGCTGTCCAAGGTGGACTACTCATATTTAAAAAAAATATATCTGAGCACTGAAGTTTGCTCAGATATATTTTTGCTCAGAAAAAATAAAATAATCTCGAGAGATTTTACTGGTGTTGATATATAACAGTGAGAGATATAAAGAGAGAGGTTGACCGCTGATGTTGACAAGTTTCGTTCAGTTGGTCAATTAATGACTGTCAGGATGAGAGGTCTGCAGACATCTGTGGATGAGGAACCAATGAACTGAAGCAAGCATGTAAGGATGTTTTTAAAATGGAGGTATTATCTTACCATACAATATAATATAATATTTCAAAGTGATGAAAATAATGTATTCAAAACAATTTAACGTTCACCACAATGGGTCAGAACTAATGAAAAATATTTTGTCACAAAACTACGATGTGCGCCACCAGTGGCACATTGGTGAACTTCTTGAAACCCCGGCATGAGCCACGTGTAGCGCACACTTCAAATGGCATCAATACTCATTCTTGATTGCAGCCAGGTTTTAATTCAATGATCTATGTACCTTTATTGTATCTTATACTAAATCTAGACCAAATGTAATTGGTAGCACACGTTTAATAAAATTATCACAAGGATTTGAAATGTAAAAACAACATCTTAGTAAAATCACATATCATATTTTATTTTATAGTAAGTAAGCTGCAGGATACTGAAAAATAATTTATCTGATACAATAAAACGATATTAATTAAGTTTATTGAAACAATCAAGGCACATTGTTGGATTACCATTGCAAAATGTTGAAACACCCTTTACTATATGATGATGTGCGCCACCGGTGGCACATTTGAATTCAAAATTAACTTTCAACAATTTTGTATATAAATAACTTTTAAAAAATATAACATGAAAACAATGCTGGATTTATACGTTTATACGCCCTTGAAAGCGTTGTCATTTTTAGCAAAGTGCGATGGAGAGTTACACTTCTTTGGTCTTTCAATAATTTGTAGTGTGTACTACCAGTAGTACACATCGTGGTGAACGTTTTATTAGTAGGTATTTAAGTTATAATTAATTGAAATTTTATTTCTTATTTCTCATTTAATAAATCAAATAAAAATTAACAATTTGATTTCGAATTAGTAATGATCTGAAAAAAGAAAAATTAACAGTTTTAGTAAATCATGCTTTGTATAATTTGCTGTTGCTGACGATGAAGCACAGCATTTTGTGAACCTTTTTGAGTCATGTCACCAATAAATAGTTGTTTTCAAAGCTAAAGGTTTGATAAACAATGGTAGGATTTTACCTTGCAAAGGACTTTAAAGCACTTGGCACAATATTGGCTATTTCCAATTATTTTTAACCCTTAAAGAGTCTGCAAGGCTGTTGGCCATGTTAGTTTTAATCCCATAAGAACAATTTTATTTTCGAACCGGACATACGATCACACAAATCCAAATCATACAGTTATTTGCAAATAAATTGCATTTGATCAAGAATGAAATTATGCGTTGGAATCGCTTTGCAAATTCCTAATATAAAAAACATACAAAAAACATTTCGCTTTGAAGTTTTTATTTTCACGTACTTTTCAAAACAGGCGTATTAATTCAAAATATCAAAAGCAAATCAAATTCACAATATGATAAGGTTTAAAATGACTCCTCATACACAACTTTTCGTCAGTAAATAACAAAAAAATATGGATTTGTAAATAACATTGTTCTTATGGGATTAAAACCAACACGGCCGACAGCCTCTGCAAACTCTTAATTGCTCATTTAGAGTGAACAAAACATCCGAGATTAGTTTATTTTGTGTTATCTTGAAGCATAGGTTGGCAATATTGACGGCTCTTGTACTACCTTTCAATGTTGTTGGAGTCCCTTTACCCAAATTAATAGTACCATAACTACACTAACCTTAGCAATGGCAGTTAAATCTGAAATAACAGGAATGTTTCTGTTTTATTTTAAACTTAAAAAACATATATTTCTGTACCCTTATTTCCGTATTGACTGAAAATCAAAATATTACACAATAATTACAGAATAATAAAAATAACTAATTGCCTCAATAACAAAATAACTTAAATAAAATAACTATCATATTAAATAAAAAAATAATAATTTGAAATCCTTATTCTATAAAATAAATTATGTGTATAGAAAAATATTGTATTGTGATAAAATTAAGTAATCTTGACAAGCAAAAGAGTTTATTTAGTTTTATCCAACTATGTCGTTGATTTGTACATTATCATGATTCCAACCAACAGTGTGATAGTATTAAATAAAGTGCTATAACAAAAAATGAACTGAGTGTATCTTATATTTTTATTTTAGAATTAAAAAAAAAATCAGTGTCATTTATCAAGTTGAAGGATATAACAATCTATTTAATTTGTGTTTCTAAGACATTTTATATTCATAAGAATATTATTTTAGTTTTAAAAAAATTAATAGCGTATGTAAGCTTTATAAAAAGATTACAGGAACTGTAATTGATAACCTACATTATGAGATAAGAGTAACTTAATGATCAATTAATAGTTTTGGTTAATTATTGGATTAGAAGGGTCAAAGACAAGGAGCTAAGTCTCTGCTTGCCAAGCAGCTAACCCAAGTTCAATTCCTATTAAGTTACGATACAGTTTTTCCCTGTTACCTTATGGTTTGGTTAAGCCGGTGGTGCCAAGTTATAAGTATGTGATATTCTTACATTCTTGCATATGAGACGCTGACACAACGTTGTTCGTATTTTAAGGCAAATATGAATGATGATATGAGTGTATGATGAGTGTGGATGAGTGTAGTCTGGTTACTAACTGAGTTCAACTGTTCCTCAGAAAGGGCCATTTATTAATAGCCCAACAGCCAGGGCAAAACTAGGGGACCTACAGCTTTACGTGGAATCCGAACCATGTAGTGCTGGTCTGATTTTCAGCTAATTGACAAGCCTGATACTCATGATTGATAGACCTAGGACTCCTAAATACTATATTTGTTTTCAACATTCTTTAATTTACTTGATAATCCTTCCTTTTTTTAATCCCATTTGAATCTTTGATGCAAATCTAATAAAGTGAAACACTTACAATTAAAATATTATATCTCATGCTGCTGTAACTTAAAACAAACATTACACATTGGCTGCTTTTTGTTTATGTAATTATGGTTTCCATAATTATTTATCTCCTAACTCACTTTTTCTGATTACTCAGTTTAGCAACAACAATACAACATGCTCACCCAATTATAGAGGTGGATCTTTGCAACGGGAACTAGTTCGTTGCAGTGTTTTGATTTTGGAATTAGAAACTGTTCCAATTAAATCATCAAATAAGTTCTACTTGGAACCTTTCTGTTTTGTTGTACCTAAACAACTTTCCTCCAACCAAACTTGAACTTGTTTCGGCACAACGAGGTGAGAATGTAAAATATGTTCCAAATGGAGGTTATTTGGTGACCACACTGGAATGGTTGGATCATTTGTTTTTTCCACTGTTACAACAAACAAAACTATCAGCAGTATATTAATAATAATTCATTTTTTCCTCTCATCCTCTTGAGTTTCCTGCTTTCTTTAGACTCGTTCATTTCTCTTGATGTTAGTTGGAAGGGAAATCAAACTCATTTATTCAACATAAATTAACAGATAATCAATTGTTAACTGAAAATAACAGGAAGTTTAAAATTAGGATATTAATCTCTTGTTGTGTCCTTAATTGAATTAATGTATCTATTCACTATGTTTCTTCTCATTAATCCACGAGAACATAATTCATGACTTATGTTTTTGATTGGATTACTTAATAGATTAATTTTGTTTCTAATGAAAATTTAATATGTATTGGTTCATACAAATTCAATAAACTTATTTTATACAAATAATGTTACTAAAGAGAACTGTACAGACAGAAATAACAGTAATGGTTTATTAAATTGCTACAGAAATTTAGCTGGTATTAAAGTTATCTCCTTACAGCAGATTTTGTTAAAGAATCTTGCTGAAATGAGGTTGCAACTGGAACTGTCTTCACAGGTTCACCTGCCCACCCGATTTTGGCTTAATGAACCCTTCAAGCTTCCCAGTATATATCTTGGGCTCCACTGATATACGCTTTGAAGGATCTTGTTTTGTTCATGCGGAAAATAATTAAATTATATAAATACTCTCTTCTGGACTAAAGAGGTCTCCAGACATCTAATCTGACTTTTTCCATCTTAATTCTTCAAAAAAATATACTTCTTGCTGTGAATCTAAATTCATCATTAAATAAATGATGATCTGTAAATCATTTTAACTCTTCATGTACAAGTGTTATATAATTGATCCTTCTAATAATAGTAAGTCCTGGAACCCGATAAGATAAAACATTATTAATAGTGAAACCAATTTATATTTTACTTTTAGTTTTTTTTTCAAATATTTTACTCCAAATTTAAGTTGAGATACTTCAACTGGGTGTTCACTATGTTGTAATTGCACAGTGTTACAGTTGTACAAAAATTAATATTCATGATTAAACCATCACCTTTTCCGGCGTTTTGTATTGTGACAATTACTACAAATTACACCCAGTTAAAACATGGGCAAATGTGTCATTTCAGAAGTAGAGCAAAGCGGTGAAAACTCCTAATATTTCAACCTCTTAAATCTTTCATGTGTACACTAGATACGATTTTATTTAAAAGAGGTAATACTAACTGTTTTTATTATCCTTGACAGTGAAACCACGTTATTTACGTAAAATAAATTGTTTCAAAAGTTATATTTTTTTAAGGTAGTTAATTCATTATAATCCCAATAAAAAGGGATGAAAGCATCAATAAGTTTGTAAATGAAACAACTTTTCCTTTTTTATGCCAGTACTATACGCTGAAAATAAGTTTCTATCAATAAAAATAATTAAATATATCACATTGTGTTAAAAAATATTGTTTTTCCAAATTAGTAATACTGTGGTCATGGTCAGTATTAACACGTTGACTGCGGCTGACTGCCGTACTAACAATCGCTAGAGTGCTAACAAAAGATAGCAGCACAAAACAAACAATAGCACAATGACTGCCGGGGCAGTCACTAGCATTGCATTTGACTTGAACTGAAGAAACAGTAGATATTATGCTTCATTTAGAACGATATTGTAGAGTTTGAAAATTGTGGCGCTAGGTAGCAGCATGTTATGGACGAATAGGTCAAGCGCTGTAAACAGCTGTTCGTGACTGCCCCGGCAGTCATTCGCAGTTTTGACCTTGTTCGCTGTGACTGCCCGGGTAGTCACCCGCAGTCAACGTGTTAAAGAACAAATAAATATAATATGACAAACTATCATATTATATAATATGACATGACGTGACACGTGATATGACACCCATGACATGACAATTATCAAGTCATGTCATGGGTGGGTGTCAGGGTTCATCAAGTCGTATGACTTGTATGGGTGGAAGGGTTCATAAAGTCGTATGTCATGGGAGGGTGGGAGGGTTCATCAAGTCGTATGCCATGGATGGGAGGGTTCATCAAGTCGTATGCCATGCGTGGGTGTTAGGGTTTATCAAGTCGTATATCATGGGTGGGTACCAGGGTTCATCAAGTCTGTGTCATTGGCACAGATAAATTTAAACACACGTTTTTGTATGCATCAGTCTGAACAAACATTAAGGAACAGAAGGTCCATTCTCTACTTAAAAACTATCAAGCTTTGTAAGCAATTTCACAACAGAACACCAACACTATCCTAATCCTTGGCCCTAACAATCATATTACCTAAGGTTTGGTTGATTATATTTAGACTGTGCAGGTAAAAAAGAAAAGAACACATACAAATAAAAATATAAATTATATTTACAATCATGATTAAAAAAATATACATAAATGTGCCTTCATTGATTAACAAATAACACGTTGTTTTTGAGGTACAAGAATGAAAGAGTAAGACTGGTACATGAAAAAATAAAATATATTTTTCTATGACTGATTTATGTAATTTTAAACATAAAATTGTATAACAATAAATCACTAAATTTCTATGACGGAACTTAATGATAATAATAAGTACAGTCCACTTAAAGCTCAACATATGATACATTTATGTGAGGAACATTCGTTTTGCATTTATATTCAGTTGTAACTGTATTGGAAAACCGTGACATAAATATTTATTAATAACTCTGTGTATCTTAGGGCCTTATTATAAAGATCCACTCGAGTGGCAGATATGTACCACAGCATGGCAAGCTACTCTTAGAAAGCAACTTGAGTGGGGCAGATATGTACCACAGCATGGCAAGCTACTCTTAGAAAGCCACTTGAGTGGCAGATATGTGCCACAGCATGGCAAGCTACTCTTTCCATTACCAAGAGTATGTACAGTGTTATCGGGTGGAGCTTACTTATCAGAGCCACCATGGTGAAGAGGGTAGCATGACATTCTGTACAGTTACTTACTACAGGTGGCTCGGCCGAATGACGACTCCATGCTGTCACACAGAGGACGGCCTTTAAGTTATATGGTGCTTAGTTATAAGAGCCACCATGGTGAAGAGGTTAGCATGAAATTCTGTACAGTTACATACTACAGGTGGCTCGGCCGAGTGACTGACTCCATGCTGTCACACAGAGGACGGCCTTTAAGTTACATGGAGCTTATCAGAGCCACCATGGTGAAGAGGGTAGCATGACATTCTGTACAGTTACATACTACAGGTGGCTCGGCCGAGTGACCGACTCCATGCTGTCACACAGAGGACGGCCTTTAAGTTACATGGAGCTTATCAGAGCCACCATGGTGAAGAGGGTAGCATGACATTCTGTACAGTTACATATACTTTAGGTGGCTCGGCTGAGTGACTGACTCCATGCTGTCACACAGAGGACAGCCATTAAGTTGCATGGAGCTTACTCTCGACCATAGTGTTGTGTAACTTTGTTTGAGTTATCCCCAAGCATGACTTACTAAAATTTCTACTAAAGAAATTCCTCAGAAGATAGTATGAGTTCTTGACGAATTGAACATTTAGAATTCAGAAAACGTCATTGAATACAGGCTTCTTGAGAACCAGAATATTCAAATACAACTGAAGTGTAGAAGTCATGTAATATGTGCATCAAACTTTAACCTGAATTGAATCCAAAGAATAATTTGTCTTGTTTATTTGAAGGTGAGAAGAATGGAAATGAGAATCCGAAAGAAAATGGTGGCCTCCACTGCAGACACCTTAACCCTTTGAAGAGTGCGCACTATGTGCAGTTTTGAGTAACCACGTCAAATGACGTGGTCGACGATAATGGCCCAAAGAAGTAACCACGTCATATGACGTGACAGACCATATGGCCACGTTTGTGCTGCTACGTAATGGAGTTCGTACAAATAATGTTTCCAGGAATATGAAGACGCATCGCAGCTCTTATTACTCATGTGTTTGCATCTACCGGCCCCTGCTAGGTCGAGTAGTGACGTCATACTGCCGCTTTTAGTTCACCTATAGAGATTATTCACACGCTTTTCCCCCTACTACTGTCACTCATCTAATAATAGTCACTGTCACTTGCTACTCACTCCTATTTCTTGGACGTGTTTTGTGATTGTTACGGTGTGGTTATCAAGTATTATTTATGTTTTCACAAGGCTTTATTATATATATAGTGTATATATGTTTTAGTAGTGTATAGTGTTTTATTCATACAGTATTGTATAAGTGTAAATAAAATAGTGTACAGTTTATTATCAAAATGGACTTAGATCGATATAGATTACTACGAAGTGAGGAAATTAGGCAGGCAGTAAATGAATATTGCTCTTTTGATGATGATGGCAACATCATGGCTTATGGTTCCGACGATGATGTACTGGGTGAGCTGGACGAGGACGAAGATGATGAGGTATTGTACGATAACAATACTCCTAATTCCATAGACAATAGTGTTATCGAAAGTGATGCAGGTTCTAATATATTTCAGGCCCAACTTCCTAACTCATGCCAATCTTGTAACTGGGAACACAATGCTGAATTTGTACCAAAAAAGTTCGATTTTGACACCTCTAACAGTGGTATTTTTTTAGAAAGCCTGTACTAGATCTAAAAGAAATAGATATATTTCATGAAATATTTGATTTTGATTTTGTTTCACACATTGCAAGTGAAACAAATAAGTATGCACGAACTATTATGGAAAATAAGGTAACTGGATTTTCAAAACTGAAACGTTGGTCTGAAACAAACACTGATGAAATTTACTGTTTCTTAGCAATAATAGTTCTTATGCCACATACTATAAAAAACACCATGAAACTATACTGGTCAACTGACCCACTATTAGAAACCCCAATTTACCACAAAGTTTAGTTAAGATAGGTTCCTACTCCTATTACGTATGATCCATTTTTATGACAATATAAATGAAAACAGTGGTGACAAATTGTACAAACTGCGCACCGTAATCGAAACTCTTAGGAGAAAGTTTTCATCTCGTTTGAAACCTGACCAGAATCTAGTAATAGATGAAAGTTTGGTTTTATGAAAAGGGAGACTAGCTATAAAACAGTATATTCCCAGTAAGCCTAAGCGCTTTGGCATCAAGCTGTTTGTCATTTGTGACTGTAAATCAAGTGTTATTCTAGATTTTATCGTATATGCTGGTCGAGATACAAATATTGATCGGAGTGATGAAGACGTAGGTATTTCAGGACATGTTATCCAGACGCTTCTACGACCATACCTCAACCAAAACCATATTATTTATATGGACAACTGGTACAGCAGTCCAAAATTGTTTTCCTGGCTGTTTGACAATGGAACTGGAGCTTGTGACACAGTTCGGGCATCTAGAAGAGGACTGCCATGTTTACCGAATAAACTACAAAAAGGGGAAACAGTTGAATGTCATAATGACAAGATGCTAGCAGTGAAATGGTGTGATCGTCGAAATGTCACAATGTTATCAACCATACATGATCACACTATGATTGATGTTACATAAAACAGTGAAGAAACCAGTATCAGTTACAGAATACACAAAGAATATGGGAGCAATAGACAAATCAGACATGATTACGTCATTCAATGACTCAACCCAGAAAACCACAAAATGGTACCGGAAGTTGTTTGTTCACTTTCTTGATATAACAATGTTGAATTGCCATTATACGCTAAACATAAAACGAGGGAAAAACAAAAGTTTAGTGAATTTAGAGTCAATCTAGTAAGGCAAGTCCTTGAAACTCACTACACACCGAAAGAGAAACAACCGGCAATCCCACGCTCCTTGACGGGCGATAAGCACCCGCTCCGATTGACTGAACGGCACTTCATAAAATCTTTACCTGGTAATCAAGAACGTAAAAGGAAAATACAAAGGCAGTGTTATGTTTGTGCAAACTCATCACGAAATCATAAAAAACGAAAAGACACTTCTTACGAATGTCCAGACTGCCGAGTCGCCTTATGCATTGAGCCTTGTTTTGAACTTTTTCATACCATAAAAAAGTACTAAACAAAAAAAGTACTAAACATAAAAAAATCATTTTATGTAAATATTCTCATATGCATTTATATGAATAAATAATAACAATTTTGTTTAAATTGTGCAATTTTCTTTTTACTCCCAAACGCATATTTAGTAAAATTTACACTACTCCTTATGGACATCGTAAGTGTCACGTCATATGACGTGATTACTCCTCAAAGGGTTAAGAAGCCACCACAATCGCTGCCAGGCCACATCTGTAGCATATCTTGGCAACTAAATTGTAGCATACACTTGCAATTAAGTGACTCTGTATGGTAAAGCCCTTGGTCTCATTATGATTCAAATGACACTGGTAATGAATTTATAAATTTAAAAAAATGTAAACAGTGCTATTTTACAAACAAAACGAAGACATGTGAGAAATTAAGGGTATAAATAGAAATCTGATAATATGAACACACATACCACTAAAGGCTTTATCACGGATACATTTTTGATGTACTACTGAAGGGTTTTGGGTTGACTTAAAGTACTGGGCCTTAAACAACAGGAATAACATATGCAGTAAAGATTCAGGATTGTGGACTTATGAAAAATAATATGAACATTAACTTCCTCTGAATTCAACGTGTTACAAGTTATGATCAAATTATCCTTTAAAAATATATATACTTCTTACGTGGATTGGTAAAACTAATAAATTCCTGTATTGAATATTAAATTTAACATTTAAAAAATATTCTAAATAATATAAATTAACTAACGGAAAAGTCACCATTAAATATATTCTTACATTTAATAACAACTAGTAGTCTTTTTATTTACAGATTACGTTATAGCACCTTAACTGCTACATACAGGTAATATTCTGAGCTTGAATAGTTCATACTATGTCGGCAGAGTCAATGAAATGTTGTTTCTAAAACCAGCGATCAACAATATATAATAAGATGTTGGCTGGTTGGACCAAGTAAACACAGAGATCGCTTTCAAATTACTACATCCTGTTTATACCAGTTACTACATGAACTAGGACTGCTAAGCAGAAATATTAATTACTCAAGGAACATTTATGAACTAACACGAAAACATATACTTGTGTTGTAAAATAAATATATTCTGTTTATTAGAACATTACTTGTTTAGAGGTGAGTCTAGGTTAAGTATTTATATTCCTTCCTTCATCAAGGCCCATAAAGGTGTGTCTTCATCTTACAGAAGACTTTACTATATATTAAAAATTGTGCTGCATTCTCCTTTAAAAAATACATACTATTTGTTGTTACAGATTCCAACAATTTTTTCCAGCAACAGTAACTTCTGGCAAATGAACTTTAAGGTATTTATTTGGTTCCCAAAGAAAAATAATAACAAAATATAATTTGTAGTTTGTCAAATCTATAAATATTACAAACTTTATAGTAGGTCTTACTTTAAAAATTATTTCACAAAGTCTATTGAGACTTAACTTAATCTAATGCTGCGTTCATATTACTTCTCTTCACTCAAGAAATAGACGTGAGGTTAAAAAAAAGCATGATTTGAAATAATATCTGAGAAATAAGTCAATGTCACTATACAATTTTAAACAATTTTTAGCAACCATAAACCAATCTCATCAAGCCCTGCTGGGAGCTAAAAAAAGTGTAAATGTGAATATAATTTTATACGAGTGTTTTTAAAGTCCCGTACCGGCTTAATAATTTCTGTACGATTACAGATAAAGCAATAAAACTTGGTGCATCATCACTACACCTAAAATCTACTTTTTGAAGTAATTATAATTTGTCTGTAATATCAGGAGGACAGTAAAGGCCCGGTTTCTAGCTTCCAAATAACGCTGCAGAGTTCGGTTGCAGGTCGCACCATGATCTCGGTACCTGCGTTTTTCGGTAAGAGCGTTTTCCTAGGATTGTGATATTCAAATGCCGAGAGTTCATCAAATGTGTGTTTAGTAACTTCAAGTTTTTTGGTGGTCCAGTCACAATGCCTACACAGAGCAAATTCAAGAAAAGACATTTTTTTTCTTTGAAGACCAATTAATTATCGAATACTTGACAAGGAAACTGTTTTCGTCTTAGAAAGGTTAATTTTGCTTTATCATTCCTTATCATGTCTCTATTCAAAGGATTCTTAAAATTTAAATCAACAGTGTTCCACAATAATTCATGCCCTGCAATCTGTTCAATCAACTGCTTGTCCTTGGATGTTGAAACATTTTAACATAGTGGAACGCTAGTTAAAAAAAAATCACCAGTAGGTACGTAGGTTAGGTTAGGTTACATGATTTTATCTGTAAAACATATAGTGTCTATTTGGGGGGAATATAATGGAATTAGACCACATTTTTCTGTATTCAATGTATATTTCATGGATTCCACGTGATAATCCGTAAAGAATAATATTTTTGTTTTTATAACTGAAAAAGTAGTTACTTACTATTTTTTTTGTCACTGAAAAAGACCTGCTATAATTCACAAACACGTGTCTATATCGCTGCGTGGTTGACTGCTCCTGGACACTGTCTCACAACGTACAGACCCTGCCGAGATCGGTAGCTAGGAAAATGACTGTACCTACTTACGTAAATTCGATCGGTGCAAAAAATCGCAGTGTTAAATTGCAGCGTAATTCAGCAGCTAGGAAACCGGGTATTAATGAGTCAGAAGAAAATCTTAAATAAGAGCATAGGTTGAATAGTACATAAAATTAAAGTTACTGCCCTAATAATCAAATTATTACTGAACATAGTGCCGCATATTCAAACTCAAAAGGTTCATCATTAAAAGTATTATGCTGGCTTACGTTTTTAAAATTTTATACAATGTAGGCCCTGTTCTAGACGGTTTAACATTGTTTTTGGCTCAAGTTGGGAAGGTTAAACTTTGTAAATAGTTAAACTTGTAAAAATACTGGGCTTAAAGAAATAATTTTTAGGATAGTTAGTAACTCTTTACATCCAATGGACGATGGTGCACAAGGAGTTTGACAAAAATATTATACGTAAGCATGGTCAAAATGTACATAATTTTAAAGAGGTTGTCTGACAGAGATGAATACCATAAACAGCACTTAAAATAGTTTGATCCGGTTAAAAATGGCAAGATGTTCTAAGATTTCATTTTGTTTTAGAAAGAATTAATGGCCTCAATTTAAGTCACTAAACAATCAAAGAAAAAATGCTGCTATAAACTGAACTACTCATACCATAAAAAAGTACATTATGAAGTTAGTTATGAACAAGAGTTGACAATTCCAACGTTTTCTCTAAAAAAGAAATGTTAGTAAGCATAACTTTTTTCCATTGAACTCTTTGTACATATTCCATCTTGTACTGGATCAACTTTATGTTTATGGTATTCACCTCTGTTAGATAACCTGTTTAAAATGATGTAAATTTTCACCTATGCTTATGTTTAATATGTTTGTCAAACTCCTTGTGGACTATGAACTTTTCGAGTTTGAATTTCTGGCATTGTATTCTCCTAATACCTTAACTTGTTGTACTATTTGACCTATGCTCTCATTTAAGATTTTCTTCTCTCCTCCCTCTGATGACAGAAAAAATGGTATAGTTACTTAACTAAGTAGAGTTATAGGTACAGTAATGATGTACCAAGTTTTATTGCTTTAATACAAACTGTCTCCTTCTCAGCTAAAATTAGCTCCCATAACCACTAAAGTTGTTTACACCTCCATCGCAAGTAATAAGTTTTATTGGGTGGTTAAGTAAAATTCATGTCTGAGAAATGGAGAACACTCTGAACCAGCATTTTTTTGTGTGTGCAAAATTCCAGATTATAGAACAGTAGTGAGCTATTGCCTTAATTTTTTAAAAAAAAAGATTGACAAGTTATTTTATACTTGAGCCTTTTTAGATGGCTGCAAAGCCAAACAATATATACATACCACAAAAGTAGCTGATTGAAATGTATGAATAAAAGTAACCTACAAATGGATCACTAAGTGTTGTGTTCTCAATCTCACTTACTTATCCACCCCATCCCTCAACTACTAGCTGCCCAATGAGAGTCTTTAATCTCTTCCTTTAACCCTTCTTAATGAAGGTGCCAATGGGAACAAAACTTTGTACACTAATATGTTACGTTTGGTCTCATCTTATTTGATATGTTTGCTTCATCAAAGAAGAGAAATTTGTATTATAAGATTTACTTTGATTTCATTATCCTTATCTATTGTATTGAAATACAAAACTTCTAAATCAACCTACTCCCAAACTTAACAGCCCATCAGCACTTGTACAAGCCTTAGATTTGGCTGCTTGGTAAAAGCAATAATTACCTTAGTCTTTAACAACACAACAAACTTTTCGTTTTAAACTCTCAAGTTTTTATAATGGATGTTTTTGTCACAACTGGGTGTCAATCATATTGTACAGATCACACAATATTAGCGATAAATTACATTCTCTTTAAAACTATGAGAATTTCAAACTGTATTAACTGACAAGTCATTTATCAATCAGGTAATGTCTTATTGAGTCAGTTCTTGCACTCCTTAACAAACAATAAAAATTACTCTTGGAATGTTAGATTTCTGAACTAAAATAAAATCATTATTAAAGAAAGACCATTAAACACTCTCTCCTGAAGAAAAATAACAACTATTTTGAATAAGTAATGAGTTGTATACATAATATTTGTAATTATGACTCAATATAAGCTTTATTTTAAATAGCTCAATGTAGCTCATTATAAAAAAATGATAAATAACTGTACTTGTAGAAAACAAAGAATGATTAGAAAATTGTCAGAGAGAGGAGGCAATTGTTACAATTGAATTCAAGACTTTCTCTTACTTTATTAAAAAATAGAATTAATCTAGAATCCCACAGGAAAAAGCTTCAAAACCGATGTTATTTCAGACTTTGGCTGCTGAGAAGGAAGCAAAGTTGAATCATCTCTTGCAGATTCAAATTTAAGAGAAAAAACTCCTGAGCAGGAAAAAATAAGGATTATATGGTTGCATAAATACCCTCTCAAAGCAAACGCCAAACCTACTCACAGGTATTGATCACCAGATCATGGAATTTATTTTAAAATGCAATTATTGCTCAATTTCAATCCTTCCAGCATCCACCAAATATTTTGGAAAGTTGTTTTATATTGGACCTTCATCTTATCTTAAACCTTTAAATGTTGGTTTTTACAAATAGTGCAGATATATCACTGCCAAGGTTTTAACTCCTACAGTGAATTCCTACTTATAATCAACAAACACGATAAAATATCATTTTATGTATACAAATAGGAATAAGCAATTAAGAACATAACTGTATAATAACACAAATATTGCATAGCCAATAGTTGTTTTGTTATAAGCATGGAAACTGTAAGGCATATATGTATATACTTTAGTTCTAATATAATATGTTAGACTGGAGTGTTGATAAAACAAATCATGGTTAGTGTTCTAATACTCTAAGCTAGAATGCATCACAACCGCATTTACAATTAATTATTAAGTGGGCAACAAGTTGGACGAGCAGGATTTTTGAAACTAAGGCCTTAGCAGTCAAAGCTCGGTGCAAGAAAACATTCATGGGTTTACAGCTATGAAAGAGCTACATAGGTTCAAATATCAGTACAGAATAATATGGTTTTACACCAAAAGACGAGGCATGGTTTAAAAATAAGTAACGTTTTGGGATTTCGCCGTGGTAACGATACGGTCGGCGCATGCACATTGTGTACCACTATCTGTTGGTATGCCACAGCCACCATTATGGGCCAATTTGACAGTATTTAAGGTTATTTATCAGTGTTTAAAATGCCTCCTTCGATTGAGAATACCGCTGACTGTGAAATTGGGCTGTGTTAGTTTGTCTTGACAAAAAGGCATAACAGCAGCTGACATTAACTGTAAAATCTGTGAAGTTTATGGAGAAAACACAATAATTAATGAGATTGTACAGATATGGTTGAGAGCTTTTAAAGATGGCAAATCAAACACATGAACTGATCCAATCATTTCGCTGGGAACAAATTGATCATCCATCATAGTTCCAATCTTGTGCTCAGTGACTTCCATTTATTCTTGAACTTGAAGAAGTATCTGGGACGTCAATGCCACGTCGCTGACAGTGTCAAAAGGACTGTGTTGCAGTAGTTGTCCAGTCAGGCGGCAGATTTCTTCAAGGAAGGTTTTCAAAAGCTGGTTGTACGATATGACAAGTTCCTCAATATTGATGGAAATTATGTTTAAGGTACAGGCTTTCATATTAAAATAAATTTATTACTAAGAGTCAAACCGGTTTTTGTTTCATTCCAAAACGGTACGTACTTACTTTAAAAACATGCCTCTTATAAAAACCCATGAGGTGCTGTTTAGAGAAGTCCAACAATCAGCACAGCTGTAGGGCAAGCAAACAACAGCGACTGTCAGCATATGTGAAGAACATCGTAGAAAGGTCTCACATATATGGTACTTGGTAAAATGTAGTCAATTCTATAAACATGCATATATGCACTTCTCTGATTTTAAAGTTAATTTTTCTTAGTATTACACAAAAAGATTATCATAAGAAATCGCACAGAGTTTGTAAAAATGCCTGCTTTTTGTACGTCTGTACCACTTTAAAAAAGTAATAGAGACCTACTATACATTTTTAAGTGGTAGATAATCTAGTGCCTGAATATTCATCTAGCCTGTAATATTAAAGCTTGAGTTATTCCATGCCTAGAAATAGTTTCCACTTTTAGGCTTAACTATAGCAAAACTACAATTCATGGCAAGATTTCTTATTGTTTCATTAACTTAAATAGTTAAAAATATTTTATGTTGGTAAAATTTATGTAAACGAAAAATTGAACATTTCCTCAAAGGTAAAAAATTTTATGAACAAATTTTTGATAAATTCAAATATTTTCACATCAACACTACATGGCGGCTTAGTAACTGAGGCTTCAGACTGCGGAATCCAAGATTTAAAATCTAACTTAACTGATGGTCAGTACTTAACTCGTTACAGCGCAATAAAGTTCATGCATAGGCCTTTATACTAATTAAATTGGCAAGTAGTTTTAAATTGATAAAACAATCAAATCCTGTGCCAAAATTCTTTTGTTACAAAAAATGGGTTTTATTGATTATTTTTATACAAAGTGCCGTATGCATTTACATAAAGATTCTTAAGTTCAAAGGCTGGATGGGAGAACACACGTCAGCTTAGTGAAAATGTCACAAACATTCAACTGAAAAAAATCCACCAATGCCTAGCTCAAATGGTAAACAAGTTTAATTTAGTATACCGTACCATTTAAATTACCACTGATATTTGAACATTTCCTTAATAGAAATAAAACTTCAATTTTATTCATGGAGTTCATCTAAAGGAAATTTCTACATAATAATCATACAACTTAAAAAGAGCTGTATAAATTCTTGCTAATCTGCAGCCTAAGGATAGCTGATGTAAAGCTTTAAAATGAAGATCTCTAGTGGTATATATGTACATAACTGATTTAGGTAGGTTAGAGTAGCTACCCAGATCTTCAGTGCAAAGTCGGAAAAGGGATAAGCTATTTTCTTCCTGCATATTTAACTGTCCTTAAACTCTTTTTAAATAAAATCAATCCAACAAAGTAGACATAGTTTACCGAAATCTATCATAATTCTTTTAAATTTTATCCTTATATTATAATAAATTTTTGATGTGTTACGTTCACTTGTTTTGTAAATGTATTTGAGAAATTTACTACATTTAACATAAGTACCTTAGAAATATAAATGTCCTCACGCAGGCTGATGAGTGCTGTTGTCATCTGGCCTCGTACAGACAAGTCAAACTGTTCGCTAAAAGATTAAAACCTTGCTTAACTTTTTTAAATTAAATTGATCAAACCTCCAATAAAGGGGCACAGAATGGAGGTTTTTGGGCGAGTAGAGCTTATCATTTTATATACTAGCTTCTACTAGTTAAGATAGAGATTATATATAGTTGGTAGCAGAGGCTTCAACCAACAACAATTACCATTACATGCATATTTCGAGCAGTCATTTACTAACTTGTTTAGAAAGCACACATAACCCCGTTTCCATCATCCTTGTTTCAAATATTTGTTATTTATTTTTAGTAATTCAGTTCTAAAGTATTTTTCAATCCAAATTCCATAATTAACATGATCTTCAAAAATAGAAACCAATCTCTTATGTTATTTATATTAATTCTTAACATTTTCATGTTTCACAAATGCTCACTACACTTTTATTTAAATAAACAATGGACATGTGTATACATATACACTGAATTAATATTAAAATATGAAGACTTGTTGAAGCTAAAGCACTACGCATTTGAATACTCGATAACTAGAAGAAAACAAGAGTACAACTGAAAAAAAATAAGGAAAACAAGGTACAGAAAATAAATAGTCAAATGAAAAAGACGAAAAATAAACCTTATTTTATTCACAGAATAGGAACTTTTGCTAAATAAAAAAATTGTGATTGTAAAACCATCATTTAGTATGGACTGATGTTAACATTAGGGTCTATTTATAGTAGAAAAAACATTAAAATTAATCAGTCATTCAACTTTTGTTTGGTGCAATAATACACATACAGCAAATGAATTTTTATCAATTTCATACGTTAAGTATTAAAACTAAAAATTAAGCCTACTACGGGCTAAAATGAAGGATCATGATTGGAAAGAAGGGATGCCAGTTCTCAAACTGAGTATAAAACCAAGTTCATTCTTAAACTAATGATGAAATCCAGGTATAAGGAAAGCAGATGGGATCTTTTTCTTAACTCTTTAGAACCGCTGTAGAAAAATCATGTAGAGCATTAGAGATATGCGAAGAACCTTATTCACCAGCTTGTTAACGACATAACAAACACGGATAGGAATAATAAACCTGGACGACCTTCTACAAGCAACACTGAAGAAGGGTCAAACAAGATTCGACATTTCATATATGTCCGGGAGAAAAACACGATTATGCTATCTGTAATACACATATACAAAGAAACCCAAACTTCAATCAGGAGAATGTTTTGAAATAGCTTAATGGCTAACACTTTAGAGCTGTATGTTTTTTTCTCAATTTTATATTTGAAAGTGAAATAATGTGGGAAATGCATTGGATTCAGTTAAAACACAGAATGTATATACTTGGTCAACTACACATTGGTGCCAATGGCCTTGACTGGGTGATTTCGAAGTTATCACTGGGTGGGAGTTAAAGACCCACCTATCCCTACACATGCATGAACAACACCTTCCCCCACCCATACACGAACAACAATATTGACCTACCAACCCACACAGACATGTATGATAGAATTGTGTAACCAAAGATATTTATCAATAAAAGCAAAAAATACGTTCTTCTTTTGTGTTAGTGAAATCTTTATGCAGTTAACTCTTATATCCGCTGTTTTATTGAAAATAATGAGATCTGGGAGAGGGGTTCAGTGGATTACAGGATGATGGGAAGGTATAATATCTATACTGATGGTGTAATGCTGTGATCACTTGGAGGTTTGTTTTTGTCCTTTAACACAGAGGCTTCATGGGCTTTAGTTAAAACTGGCTGACAATTTAGATCTTTTGTATGTTTGTACCACATACCTTCTTTAACCCTTTTAACGCCAACGATAATCGACATTTGTGTGAAGATCGCCGACAATTGATATAGTGATTGTAAGTAGACACGCTAAAATCACCGCTGATCGCTATATTGATCCTTCACTATTATTTGTTTAAGAAGACTTTAATTTCAATCAAATTCTACGAAACTTAGTACACTCTTTTTGTATATAAGGAACATATAGAAATAGTTAATTTAAGTGAGTTTAAAATTTTGGTATGAACTTCAAAAGAAAAGTATACTGTGGTAAAATGTGATTTTTTGAAATATGTATATTTTTGGTAAATGCAACAGAATTCTTGAATTTATCAAGGTAAATGCTTCAAATTTAGTGTATGTGCTAGCAATTAAATGTATTAAATATAAATACTAACATAGATGGTGGTTGAAAGGTTTTGTTACGTTATGATAGTACAAAGTACATAATAAAAAAATTAATTTATACTTTTGTAAAAGATAGAAGATTGCAAAACTTTTAATCTTTTATTTTTATCTTACAATATAACTCTATCCCAACAAAAGAAGACTAATTTCATTACTGTATGACAGTTAGTAAAAATGCTATGAATTTTTCAACAAAACTACATTTTAGCCAAAATAGATCTGGCGTTTTTAACATGTCAACTGTATACTGGCTTGGCGATTTTAGCATCACCATGAAAAATTATGCCGGCGTTAAAAGGGTTAAATATAAACTAACCTTTTGTTAAGGATGGCTACTTATTTAATGATCTTTATATAAAATTGTAATTTTATCTGCTTGCTTGCAATCCTAAATTAAATTACTATAACTTATCTGTAACTTAAAAAAAACCCTTAACTCTTTGAGGACCAGCAGCAGTTTTACTTGAGTGTTACTCAGATTCATGTAACTAGAATATTGCATGGTACAGATAGAATATGTAGAAACAGATAGTGGTACATGGAGAAGTGAAATTAACAAGATCACAGACAATACCAGAGAGAATCGGTGCACAATCTGATACAATTAATACCCCTTGTAATATTGGAAGGCGCCCGATTCCTTCCAAATAGAACTAACATCATTATACAAAAGTGATTACTCAAGTTATTTGCGAGATTAATATAATAGAAAATATATTAAAATTTGCATGCAGCCAATGGAAGCTGATTTTTTGGAATGTTTTAATAAATATTCATTTTATATTTGTATCTCTCTGCATTCAAATTTATTTTGGCTCTCCCACAGATAAATATGTTGTATTTTAAAGAGTTTTTGTTTTTTCAAACTTAATTTGCTGTAAATAAACTAATATTTAAATCATAACCATTGTGGGTGTAGGGGTGGGTTAAATGGATAAGTGATCTTGCTGATATCATCCAAACGCTCTACATAGTATAGACTACAACAGAAGTGAACTGGCTTGGATATATTTTACGTTGAAATAGTCTATAACAATTGTAGTGATATGAATTGGGCAGAATTAGTTATTTGGTGTTCAATTCTTGTAGGTAAAAAAAAAAAAAAAATGAACACCAAAACCATGTTTGACATAGATCAAAGTGAAAAGGAATTTTTTTGTATACATTTTAGTACTAAAATTATATATATATATATGCACACTCTTAGCCCATGTTTTTAATTCTTACATAAAGAATTACAAACATACACATTTTAGGTATGTGCAGTTTCTCTGGTTATCTAGAAAAATGTGAGTGTACTTTTTCAGATTTATCAATTTTTGGTCTGATCCTCAAAGGGTTAACATGACTTGCTTATTGAGAAAACTTAAAATTATAGTATAATATACTATATACCTATATATATAATAAATTATATTATAATTTATGGAATGGAGTTTTGAACAAAAATACTCCACAGTTTACACATCAGGAAAAATCAAAACAGAAGTAAAGACTCACTTCTACGCTGACAGTGACGGACATGTAACAGCCTAAAATTTTAATTTGATCACAAATAAGCCCACAAGTAAAATAACTCAATTATTGTAAAAATATTTTTGGGAAACATATTTTTTTATGATGATTACTGTGCTACATTTTTCTTTCAAGAAAAGTAGGTATTGTAAGGCCCCATAAAGTAGATATCACAAAGAAAACAAAAGTTATCCACATATATTACATCTACTAACTACTGGGTTTGTATTAACAATAATATATCTTAAATGCTCATAAAAAAATAATAAAATAAAACATAATGAACAAATAAACATTGCAAATTTTATTTTTTATCAACATAACATGGATATTGCATATTCTTATGCAATGACACAAAACTTTTAAATTTATTTTTTATTAACATAAACATGGTATTGCATATTCTTATGCAATCACGCTAGGTAACTATATGTGTCCTTTTGGCCTTCGGTTCTCTCCAGATATTCCTTCTCAATGAGTATGTCAATGCATTTCTGAAAAATGTTCAGAATAATGAAAATTATTTTTAAGGAACATGATAAAATTATCAGACAAAATGACAGTACTATGAACTAGATAGAGAAGAGAATTCGCAATTAGAATCTGTAGGTTAAAGGAAAATGAATATATGTAATATATATGTTTGTTGACATACTGGAAGTTGATGTCATATTGCAAGAAATCATCATTGTGTGGTTTATTGTCTGCATGTCACATGGTCAGTTCGTAGAGTGGCAGACACAGTTCAGTCATACATAATAGAGTGAACTGTGCATTGAACACTAGTTCAATGTTATACGTAAAGTTATGTTATATGTAAAGTATTGTAACTACACATGTCATAAGGATTACAACGTGACCAAGTAATCAATTTTATGCCTTCTAGAAGCCAAGAAAATATTGTTTCAGGAAATCAATAATACAGTTTTTCTCGAAAAGTTAAAATTCGGAAATTTACAAAACTTATAGAAAACGTTCTTGTCAAATATGTATAAAAATATAAATGTGGTAATTGAATGACAAAAGTGTTAAGTTAGTTGATGCACAATGAAAATTGGTAAAAACTCTAATACTTTTTTGTTCCAACTAGGAAAAAAATTATTAAAACTTAAAAACATATTTACAATGGCACATGTCATAAAATACAATTAAATTAGGAAAACAACGGTGTGTTTGGAGTTTTAGGCTTCTCAGTTTCTTAGCAAACAATCTTCTAACTCGGGTAAACATAATTTCTGCGCCAACGGTAATTTACATTTTGAACACAATTAAGTTAAAGTAAAAGGAATAAGATGATAAAAATGCTGTATTTATGAATATTCCTCTTTAAACGTGCATAACAAATCACATATTTAGATATATTTTATTTTCAATATTACCTTATTTGGTATAACATGTATAGTAATCCAGCAGGTTTAAAGAAGTTCCCTACAACCATCAGTCCTGACTTAGAGCCCTATAACCTAATCTATTTTACATATCAGTAATAAGGGATTCTGTAATATTCATAAAGTAATTAAAGTAACTAACCAGCTTATCCTTTCTATTACGATGTATATTTATAGTAATTTTTCTTACAAACACTTGCGTTGTACAAAATCAATTAGATTTTATTCCTGAAATGATAAAAACATTCAATTATTCATTTTCACTCTATAATGGAGTTGCTGAGAGTAAGAAATGAATTGAGAGAAGATCATAAAATGTATGCAAAGAATGAGCGATATTAGAAGTTGAATGTAGATAAAGAAAGATCCCTGCAAACTCATCTGCGGAGAAACATGAAAAGAAACACGATATATGCCAATGGCAAAGTTGTCATCAAACAATTCCTTAGTAAATTTAATACAAAAAAACATAATAAAAGTTCCACTATGAAAACTTATAAAATGATCTTTTTGAAGGAAACATTCAAATTTAAGTAATCAATTAACTAACCGCTAAGTTAAATCACATTTGAACATACCTTGATCATATGAACCCGAGGCTTGAATCTTGCAGAAAGCTGATTTAGAACCTCAGCTACAAGCTGTTGATGTTTCAAGACTTTTCGCATCTTCATGATCCGTACAATTGCAGCTTGGATCAACAATTTCCTATCTTCTTCAATGTGCTTGTGGGTTGTTTCTTGTTCTAGCTTTATTTCTGCTTTCATTGGGATGTTGATATTTACCCGAAGCTTTTTGCTGGTTTAAAAAAAAACACATAAGAAAATGTTAAATGGAATGGAATGCTGATAATTGATTCATTCTTATAAATATCATATTAATAATGTAAAAGTAGAGCTAAAGCAGAAACAGATATAACACATTCAAGCAAAAAAAAACACCAATCAATATTATTGATTAAAATGGAATTTTTGTTTCTAATTTGTAATTTGGTGCATTGGAATAATTCTGAGACATCAATATAGCTGATGCACCGTGTTACTATCCATGCATCAAGATACTTTCAATGCATCAACATTTTGACTAGTTCGGCATCGAATCGTCAATTCTATGCATAAAATCGAATCAATTCAATTTATCGATGCATCGCACACCCCAACCTACCCCTTAAGTCCTGTCTGGAGTCACAAAACAAATCATGTCTTTCATTCACTTATTCTGATACTGATTTGCCATTTATTGTTTCACTGACTTGAGTTTACTTCAATTTTATTTTATGGTAAAGGACATATGCTTTATTGTGTAACATCTTCTGAAATGCAAATATGTCATGATTAATTAATTTTTGTAGGTCTATTAAATTTTCTTTGACTTAATACTATAGATAATACCTATCATTATAGGAAAAAAAATATATATACATTTCTACATTACGAGATAAATAATATATAATTTGATAAACTTTGTATTATGATAATAGATAAATGCTTCCATTAAAATAACTGTTTAGTATATATATTTTTTCATTTAATACTCTTTTATTTCCCCCCCTTTTGACCTTCCATTGACTAATCCATATTTCTAAACACTAAATAAACAATTTCAGTCTTAAGACCATGATTTGCAAATATAGAATACCAACAATTGATTTTATACATATTATCTTAATTGGTCATTAAAAGTAAAAAGAAAAAAAAAAATAGCTAGAAAAATTTAAATGTATGTAAAAATTTTAGGTTAGGTTAAAGGGCACTAGGCCAGGAATTAGTATATTAAGAGAGATAGGACATCAGCAAACTTACCTAAAAAGACAAGTTCACTAACATCAGAGTAGTAGTCACAAACACAAAATACACAAAAGCTCACAAATTTTCAACACCACTGGCATTTTCTTCAGGTGAGTAGAGGGAGAGAGAGAGAGACACTGAAATGACTTCCACTATTGCTGGGTAGGTGGCTGTGGTGGGGGGGTGTACATCCATAGAGCAACACTCAGGTGTAGATGCAGTATTTCAGTTAGTATATATATATAAAAATATAAATGAAGTTTGCTGATGGGGAAGGGGTTGAAGGGAAGTGGTCTATCTTATGTTCAGATTAGGTGGGTCACGGGATTTTGGCCAATATATTGGCCTTACCAGTGAAACCCTTCGTAAACGCATGAATGGCCATAGACATGATTGCAAAGTCCAAAATCCTGAAAAACCTGTCTCTGCCCATACTCTTCTCCATAATCAAAATTTTGATCAGTGTTACACCACTAAGGTAATCAGATCCCTTCCTTCCCATGCCAATAGTTCCCAACTCCGAAGGATGGAATTAGCACACCAATGGATAACAAAATCCCGTGACCCACCTAATCTGAACATAAGATAGACCACTTCCCTTCAACCCCTTCCCCATCAGCAAACTTCATTTATATTTTTATACTAACTGAAATACTGCATCTACACCTGAGTGTTGCTCTATGGATGTACACCCCCCCACCACAGCCACCTACCCAGCAATAGTGGAAGTCATTTCAGTGTCTCTCTCTCTCTCCCTCTACTCACCTGAAGAAAATGCCAGTGGTGTTGAAAATTTGTGAGCTTTTGTGTATTTTGTGTTTGTGACTACTACTCTGATGTTAGTGAACTTGTCTTTTTAGGTAAGTTTGCTGATGTCCTATCTCTCTTAATATACTAATGTATGTAAAAAAACAGCATTTAATAAAGAAAGATAGAGGTGATAGACTTAATACAGAAAGGTATTACTGATCGTACAAAATGGAAGATATGACAGTCTGCTCTGTAAGCTGCAGAGCTAATGTGTTTAAATTAATTTTCAAAAATCTTTGTATTCTTTGAACTTATAAATAAATAAGAGACAAAAATTAGATCGCAGACTAATTTTTTTGTTTAGTTTCCATTCAATCCAATATGGTTCTGAAAAATAATCATTAAAAGCAAATTTTATTTTCATTACATATTAAAACCCACACTTAATTGAATCATCGCATTTGAATACTATTTTTTAATAATCAACAACTATTTTTGTGTCATAATATTGTTTTTTTATTGTTGAATATATTATTAGAATTTATTGTGATATGATTTAAAAGTTTGTCAGGATCCAAGCATCATGTTTTAAAATACTTTTATTCACAAATCTCAAAATTACCATAACATTCTTAAAAAGTTTCCTTATGAACCTACACGCGTTTAGAATGAAATATATTTATTTATATATGCTTACTAAAAATAACCAAGAACCAAGTGACATTTATAACACTCTGATTTTAAATATATAAAAACAAAAACTTAAAATTGTTTATGCTAAGCAGTAAGAAAGGTTCACTCCCAATGAAATAACAGAGAAAAAGTGTATAGCTAAAGACGAAAAGAAACAAATACTGTTACACTTCAATATCCTTTGGTCTGGAAGTAACTCAGTGTAAATTCTAATTAATCTTACTTTTTGTAACCGGTGTACAGAGATACAATGGAGGAGGAATGTAGGTCACTTTCATCGTCATCACTTATTAAGAGCTTAGCCTTGATCAGGATTTGTAGGATCTGAATCAAGAAGTCCAACTTGATTCTGGTTGAGTCTGAAAGTTGTGAAATGCTCCAGCTCTCGCTGACGTTGTACTGCAGTAGCACTGCCATTTGGAATGTTGAGGCTTGCAGTGTGTATCTATAGACATTCAAATCAATATAAATGTCAGGTTTTGTATTTATTAATGGTTTGAGTGGTCAGTAACGGATTGATTAACCCTTTGATGTTATATAATGTTATGGTCTATTAACATAAAAGGACTTGAGTTCAAACAGAAGAGCGGTCTAAAGAGTTTTACTGTGGCCAGGTACAAAGTCTAGGATCGTCAGTTCGAATTTTCAATAACATAAAGAACAAAATACTTTCCCTAATTAGAATTGAACAAATAAAACAGAATCAACTCTGACATCTAATAATTTTAAATAACTTTGTACATTCTATTGAATGGCAAATAAAAACATAGAAACAAAATAAATAAATTAAACAATAAAAACAAGAGTAAAGTACTGAAACAAATCAAAACAAACAATACAGTCAGGCAGTTAGCTGCTTGCGATCATGTCTACTACCATCTGACACTTAGTTCAAGGATTCATTATATCACAGCTGTAGCTTTATTTTGATTCTTCCAGGGATTTAATGTTATTGCATTATAACTTCTCTAATATTTGAAAAGAAATTAACAAACAACTAACTAAACATATGACAAGAACACCTGGAAACTAACTCCTAACCCCATATAGATGAAGAATTTAATGAAAATCACTCAAGAAGTTTTTACACAACTTTAAAACAAAAGCTAACAAAATATAATCCCCCCGAGTCAACTACAAAATGACAATGGTGAACTAGCCTACAATAATGTAAACAATTGCAATATATTAGCAAATTACTTTGAAAAAATGTTAAAACTGTGACCAACAGAAAAAAATAAACTTTAAAACTAATAATATTGTCAAAGAAGATTCTAACACCCAGATATCAAAAGAGGTTGAACAAATAATATCAGAACTTAAGAATAGCAAGGTCTGGTGAAAGATTAATAGTGACAGAACCTTGGAAAAAAGGCACAACTCAATGAAAAACATTCATTAGTCAATATTTTGAAAGAATTTTCGGAAATAGTAGAAATAGCATCTAAATTGAAAACAGCTTTAATACATCCGCTACACCAAAAATATTTAACAATTATAGAGCAATTTCACTCTTTGAATTAACTTATGCTCTATCAAAAGCACTTCTAAATCTAGCTTAAACACAACTAGATTTACAACTTGGAGAATATAAAAGTGGCTTTAGAAGTAGATCATATGCTGAGCAAATATTCAAGCTTATATTGTATAGTGAGTAATTGTAAACTTAGAAATAATCTTACTTACGATTCAATGGATAGATTCCCTAATATTAGTGCTACGAGAATTAGGTTTAGAAACAAAACAACAAACCTAATCAATTTGACACTAACAAACACATATTCTAAGAATAATTTAAAATAAAAACAGGAGTTGGACAGGGGAATGGAATGTCAGCATTGCTCTTTAATTGTGCTTTAGAAAAGTTAGTAAGAGAATGAAACCACACCTGAACAAAAATAGTGGAACTAAAAAAGGAACTTAAGGTTTAAAATGCAACTGACTAGCATTTGCAGAAAACATGGCCCTTTTAGCTAAATTGGTGTGAAGCAGAAATTTAAATTTAAGAATTACAAAAACTAGCAACAAGATTTTATTAGAAAAAAAAATTACTAACAAACATTTAAAACTCACCCAAAAACTTAAGAATAAATAACGAAAAAAATTTTACATCAAATACTTTGACTGAAAATTATTAAATAAAAAAATTTTAATAATTTATTATTAAATAGACAGAAAACTATACACTTTCATAGAAACTGTTTGATCTATTTCTGCATGAGTATACATATTAAATTTTATACAAAAAGTTTAATGAACAATCTATGTATTGTTTTCTAATCACCCACTTTAAATAAAGTAAATAAATTATTTTAGTTTGCATTGGCCCTTTTCCGTTTTCTCCGATATTCTTTCATTCATTCTGACGTGGCTCATTTCCATTCTTATGACATCTTTGTTTTCTATTTGACATTTATTCTTTTCTTGGAACTTTTGATTTTTGTCTTTTAATATATTCCTGAGGTTGTTTTGGTTTCTGATTAGTTTTTTGTAATATTTAAAAATGTTTAAAACTTCCTGAACTTTTTTCTTGAACCAATTAGGCCTACTTCTTGTTTTTCTGTTGTACAAAAATCAAATTATTTGTTTTATGAATCTGCTTTTACTCATCTTAAAGATATGTAGGTAAAAACTTAATTCTTCTATTTTTCATTGTGTCTGACTTTGAAAGAATTAAAATTTTTGTACACAAATTTTTAATAGATATTAACATCATTTAATAAATTTTAAATTAGTATTTTTCTTCCTTTAATGAAATGTTCTAATAATCCTATATTTTTTATTGTAAAGGTTTCAAAAGGATACAATGCTTTATAACTTTATAACTGTGTTATAATGTTTCAGTTTGGAATTGCACGAAAGTAACTTACTGTAATTGTTATAAATCTCTTTAATTTTCAGTTAACTGCAAGTTACACTTTTTGTGCCCCATTTCTTTCTTTTATAATGCATTCCAATTAAACCTGAGGTATTTATTCATCATTAACAGACAGGGCATAAAGTTTATACTGAAGATTTATTAAACACTTAACAATCTCTTGTTCTGTAGCCTTGTTGGTGCATGGACAATGACCCTCCCACCCACCAGACACATACAATAGTAATGAGATCACCTAGATATTAAAGTGGTCAAAATAGTTTCTATGAAAGTGTATCCTAAAATCTACAGTTTTCTGTCTATATGTTTTTTAACAATAATTTTATTTTTAATTTAATAGTTTTTAGTCAAAATATTTAACACCAAATTTTATAAAAACTAGCGACTTATTAAAAAACCTTAATAGTGTAAAATGTTATGCTATTTGTTAATAAAACTAAAATTACCAAGTTTATTAAAATCACTTGAGAAATAACTGCATAACGGCAGTTTTTGGTGGCCAGTAACTATACCCATTCACAGTAAAATTTACAAAAACAACAACTTACAGAATTTAGAGAAATCATCAATGGTGATACATTTCATACCAAAACCTGGCACTGCATCAGCTGTTCAACAATCACTAGAGTAAAAATCAGCCACTATAGAGTAAAAAAATCACTCCAGTTGGTAAAAAAGATGATACAACACAGCATGGTCATCTAATGTCTTTCAGTCCACTAACCAGTATGATGACCACACTTTGTCATTCACAGCAATAGGTCAATTGGTTTTGTCTTTTTATATAACAAGTACTCCTTTGTATATTTTGATTTCTGTAAAACTTAGGAAATCTATTTATTTATAATAAATAAATAATAATCAGCCAAACCAATCAAATTGATTAGTGACTAAAATGCACGACTAGTTTAATAATATTAAATATTAATCAATATATTATAATAATCAAACTCTTATTGAATATTGGCCATTTTGAGACAGGAAAGTACAATATAAATTTTACTTACCGGTTTTTGAAGCAGTTGGTTACAAGTTCACCTTTGGACATGTTGTACAACCAGTTCAGCTTCCTGCCTGAGTGCTGGCTACTGTAGAATGCTGTGAATCGGTGAACACTGCGCTCCAACTATCAATCAATCAATTTAAATTTAAAAAATACCGTGCAAATAATTGTCCCTCTATCTTAGAGCTAACTGATGAAATCTTAGTAATACAGGTACATTCTTGTGCACACGCTGAAGCTATTAAGCAAGTTCAAGGCGTTAATGATAATAAATGAAACATTTATATGAAATGACATCTGTGTGTTTATTGTAACGATTAAATAATAAACTGATATGAATGAACTGTAGTGAAAAGAAAGTATAGATTGCTTACCGAGTATGAAATGAATGTAAGTATGTATACTTTTCAAATGAATGAAAGAAAGCTTGTGTGGCTTAAAATGAAAATTGTACAGCCAGGACATTAAGACTATACTAAAGAGTAGTTCTTTCCCCAAGCCACTCCCATTCTTACAAAAAAGGAGTGAGGGAAGCAAGAAGAAAAAACCTCCTTGGTGTCTCAACAATTCTGATTCATTATGATAGGTTAGGTTAAAAGGCACTAGGCCAGGAATTAGTATATTGGAGAGATAGGACATCACCAAACTTACCTTAGAAGACAAGTTCGCTAACACCAGAGTAGTAGTAGTAACATACACAAAAGAAACACATAATCACACGAATTTTCAGTGCAACTGGCACTTCTCCAGTTGAAGAGGGAGGGAGGGGGGAGGGGGAGGGGGGAGGGAGGGAGGGAGGGAGAGAGAGAGTGAGAGACTCTCTCTACTCACCTGAAAAAAGTGCCAGTGGCACTGAAAATTTGTATGATTATGTGTTTCTTTTGTGTATGTTACTACTACTACTCTGGTGTTGGCGAACTTGTCTTCTAAGGTAAGTTTGCTGATGTCCTATCTCTCCAATATACTAATTCCTGGCCTAGTGCCCTTTAACCTATCATAATGAATCAGTATGAGAGTCTCCCACTCTCTCTCTCCCCCCCTCCCTCCCCCCTCCTCACCTGGAGAAAGTACCAGTTGCACTGAAAATTCGTGTGATTATGTGTTTCTTTTGTGTATGTTACTACTACTACTCTGGTGTTAGTGAACTTGTCTTCTAAGGTAAGTTTGGTGATGTCCTATCTCTCCAATATACTGATTCATTATAATATCAGTAATATACGAGGCATGTTTTTAAAGTACAGTACAACCTCGATTATCCGGCTTCGCTTTATCCGGCAGTCCGTGTCATCCGGTTTGGCAAATGGATAACAATAAAAATTATTTACAAGTTAAAATTACAATTAATCAAAATCGCCTTTCAGTTTTGAAACACAAATGACGTACACGAGTGTTTCGGTTTTCCATTTCACAAATTGCAGGCCATGCATTGACTAGTCACCCTCTAAACAAGTACGCCTGAAGATCCGAGCTGGCAATGTTGTTTACTTTTGTTCAGTGTGGCTGGCTGGAAGAGTCCATTTCGCAAGTGGGGGAAGTGGAACAGTTCATTTTACGTACACACCCTTGGCAATACGCAGTTTTTAAAAAATATCTTTCGTATTGTATTCCAAAGCAGCATCAAAGTTGGCAATATTGATAAACATTGTTCATTTCAATACAATTAATGCAGATTGTGTTGAGTCACATGCAATTGTAGGCGCTCCGCTTACACATGCTGTTTGTTATCAGTTACTAAACGTGTTTCTCCAATAAAACGAAGTTATTTATGACTTATGTTTTATCCGGCTTGACCTTAGCCACATTAGGCCGGATAACCGAGGTTGTACTGTAAGTTCAGTTTTGGAATATCACCATTGGAGAGCTGCGGTCAGTGTTCGTCTCATGTGCGCTGTGCAACACTATCTGTTGGCAAGCCACAGCCGCCATTATGGATCCATTAGATGGTATTTAATCCTGGATCGTGAAGTACGACATAATTTATGTTGTACACAAAATCCCTTCTATAAGCAAGGTACGGCATAATTTATACTGTTGCATTAAAATCAATAAAACATACATTTATCATCAAGCAATCACAACAAAGTTGGTACCAATCGATGCAGAATGTTCTGTTCTATACATTTCAGATTTTTAATAATTTTTTTGTATTTTAATAAATGTAGGAAATTAAATTAAAACGTATAACAAGAAAATTCTGCTCAATTCCCACCTGACGTGGAGGTTGGGACTGGGAAAAATGGCCGATGTTTGTCGCATGACTGAAGAATAACCAGAAGACGGAATAAGGCGTAGTAAATGTCAGTCTGCAGAGAATGAAATACTCTAGCCAACAAAATTTTAATGTTGTAGGTGCTTTGGGTGTTTTACTAAAAATGTTTATGTGTACTCCTGTCTGTGTGATTTTTCAACTACTAGGTAAGGCATAATTTATACTATAAATAAAACGTATATGAGCAAATATTGGAAATAGTATAAGATAATACAATTCATAGATCGTAAATCCAATATAAAATTTATTACAACACAAACGTTTTCGAAAGCAAAGCTTCCATCTTCAGGTTATGTGTAAATAAAAATTATTATTTTTTACAATTAGAAAAATATATAAATGAAAAACATCTGACTATTCAACAAAATTTAAATGCTAAGAAAAACATGTGAGAGAATCAAAGAGAAAAAAGTAAAAATTATGTTGACTTTTTTGTAATTAAATTAATCAGTCTAGAGTTTAAGATAGGTCCTTCATCGTTATTTAATAGTTTATCATTTCTTTCTGATTTTATAAAGTATGTCTCCCATGCATTTAAGAATTTAGGCTTGACTATCTGTTTAAGTAATGAAACATTGTGTTTTGAAAAATTATGATTATTGTCTATGCAATGGGCAGCTATAGCAGATTTTTCTCTTCTGTTGTATTTAAAATGGGCTTGATGTTCACTGAATCTTTTGTTGATAGTTCTTTTAGTTTGACCTATGTATACCATTTCGCAATCATTGCATTTTATTTTGTATATGCCAGATTGAGAATCTTTTTCAACTTTATCTTTAGGGTTACCTATTTTATTTTTTAATTTATTAGTGGATTTAAATGACATCTTAGATTTCATGTTCTTGTTAACTATTTTTTGTACATTTCTTGAAATGCTTGAGTATGTGCCACTAAGCCATTTTTCATCTTCATTTTTTGTATTAAATAAAGTTGTTCGGTTTCGTTTTTCATGTTTTTTCTTTGCTTTTCTTAGCATGTTATTAATCAATGATTCATTGAAACCGTTAAAAATTGCAACATCTTTTATATATTCTAACTCTTTATAATATCTAGTAGCAGTTAAAGGTGTATTCAAAAGTCTGAATATTAATGAATTGAAAACAGCTCTTTTTTGTTCAGCTGGATGAAACGAGTCATTTACTATGT
Organism: Stictocephala bisonia; assembly: GCA_035578905.1. Taxonomy (NCBI): domain Eukaryota; kingdom Metazoa; phylum Arthropoda; class Insecta; order Hemiptera; family Membracidae; genus Stictocephala; species Stictocephala bisonia. Next base: position 467,716 of record JAQJVL010000020.1, read on the forward strand.
ATCTATCAGTATGAGTCGGTTTTCTATATATATCAAATTCTAAATTGACATTATTTCTGATGACTAATAAATCTAGGAAAGCAAGTTTTTTATCCAGTTCTATTTCGTGAGTAAACTTTATACTAGGGTAAATATTATTGATTTTGTTCATAAAAACATTTAGGTTTTCTTTTTTGCTAAAAACAGCAAAGACATCATCAACATATCTTATCCATACTCTTGGAAAATAACTAAATGATTGTTTTGCAAATTGTTCGAAATGGCTCATAAAAATATTAGCTACCAGGCAAGATAGTGGATTACCCATATTTATACCATCTGTTTGTGCATAGTATTTATTGTTGAACGAGAATATATTCTGATTCATGCAGATTTTGATAAGTTCCATATATTCTTTTGTTTCATTCTTGGGTATATTGATGTTATAAAGTCATTCTTCGATTAATTCAATGGATGTGTTTATGGGGACATTAGGATAAAGGCTGACAACATCAAACGACACCATATATTTATCATCATCTAAGGTTAAATCTTTTACTAACTTTGCTGTTTTTAGCAAAAAAGAAAACCTAAATGTTTTTATGAACAAAATCAATAATATTTACCCTAGTATAAAGTTTACTCACGAAATAGAACTGGATAAAAAACTTGCTTTCCTAGATTTATTAGTCATCAGAAATAATGTCAATTTAGAATTTGATATATATAGAAAACCGACTCATACTGATAGATACATAGTAAATGACTCGTTTCATCCAGCTGAACAAAAAAGAGCTGTTTTCAATTCATTAATATTCAGACTTTTGAATACACCTTTAACTGCTACTAGATATTATAAAGAGTTAGAATATATAAAAGATGTTGCAATTTTTAACGGTTTCAATGAATCATTGATTAATAACATGCTAAGAAAAGCAAAGAAAAAACATGAAAAACGAAACCGAACAACTTTATTTAATACAAAAAATGAAGATGAAAAATGGCTTAGTGGCACATACTCAAGCATTTCAAGAAATGTACAAAAAATAGTTAACAAGAACATGAAATCTAAGATGTCATTTAAATCCACTAATAAATTAAAAAATAAAATAGGTAACCCTAAAGATAAAGTTGAAAAAGATTCTCAATCTGGCATATACAAAATAAAATGCAATGATTGCGAAATGGTATACATAGGTCAAACTAAAAGAACTATCAACAAAAGATTCAGTGAACATCAAGCCCATTTTAAATACAACAGAAGAGAAAAATTTGCTATAGCTGCCCATTGCATAGACAATAATCATAATTTTTCAAAACACAATGTTTCATTACTTAAACAGATAGTCAAGCCTAAATTCTTAAATGCATGGGAGACATACTTTATAAAATCAGAAAGAAATGATAAACTATTAAATAACGATGAAGGACCTATCTTAAACTCTAGACTGATTAATTTAATTACAAAAAAGTCAACATAATTTTTACTTTTTTCTCTTTGATTCTCTCACATGTTTTTCTTAGCATTTAAATTTTGTTGAATAGTCAGATGTTTTTCATTTATATATTTTTCTAATTGTAAAAAATAATAATTTTTATTTACACATAACCTGAAGATGGAAGCTTTGCTTTCGAAAACGTTTGTGTTGTAATAAATTTTATATTGGATTTACGATCTATGAATTGTATTATCTTATAATTTATACTGTTGAGAAAGGTTGTTCAAACTTTATTTTTGGCTGTAATCTAACAATTCTTGTACATTTCTATTCAGAAATATGTGTTCTTTCAAATGTTACTACTATGAGAATTCTAAAAAATTATTTTATATTTTTATAATATTTACAATATGCAACATTTTGTCAGTGCTGTTTATCGACAGTTTGCGTATTCTGACCAAGTTTTATACTTTTTGGAATATTTTCATATATTTTACATTTTCTTGTTGCTAATAGATTATACTAATAGATCATACCCCTTATTTTGGGATTGTTAAATATTTTTATATAATTTTTTTGTTTCCGTGGCAACATTTTATTTTTCTCCATAAACAAAAATGAAAATATGTTTTAAGGTACAATATATATTTTTCCTGAACAACTTTTTCTTGTCTATTCAATGATGATTTTTTTTATTGTTACATGTACTACTTGATTACTAACAATGATCATACTGCAACTTTGCACATTTTTCACTTTTGCGTTTTATGTAAAAAAAAATTAAAAATAAACCTAGTAGTTTATCTAAAATGTAACAACATATTAATATAGTGCCCTAAATAATAAACAATTTGGCTATCTTGGAACTATTTACAATAATTATTTAGTGCTCCTAAAGAGGATTATAAGTTGTAATTTACGTACTATTATTTTCAAATTCTTTTCAATTTTTCTTGACAATAATTATTTACTACATTTTTGTTTAATTTTTTATGGTATTATGTGAATGTACAGTTTTTGAGAAGAAAAACGATATGATAAAATTTACATTTGGAGCATAGTTAGTATTTTTTTGATTTTTACAAAAAAGGCTTGTAAAGTGCCAAACATGGCACCAAAAATATTTGTACAGTTAAAAATAAATAGTATTCTCGATCTAGAGTTATGTTGCTTGTGAGTGTTTAAAATGCCTATGCCGATTGAAAATGCCACCGACTTTGATGTATGCACTGTGATTATCTTTTTTAACACTAAAGGCGAAAAAAGCAGCTGACATTCATCATAAGATGTGTCATGAAACACAATGGCAATTTGGTCCAATGAATGATGTTTGAGTTATAACACGGAAAATAGAAGTTTTAACACCAGCCCCATTTGAGTTTAAATTACTCTCCTTCATAATACTCTCCTGGGTAATAAATGTCCGAGAAGAGCAAGAACGCTTGGTTTTGTGGACATCTGTAAATATTTTTGGTAACAAGCAAGATTGAATCTTTTAATGATCCAAGTGTTGAAACCTCAAACAAAATATTCCTAAAAACTTGAGAAAATTTGTTTTTAAGTAATGCAATTGTTAATCATCTGTTCTCTTTAATGTATCGAGAAATCCAATAGTTTTACAATTTTAATTTACGGCTGACTTTATTCTGGGGTCACAATTCTCTTAGACATAAACATAACGTACAACTTTCAAATTTTAATTTGGTTTCAACCTCTTTAATTCTTTAGAAAAGAGGCATCAAATATTAACTCTTTAAGCGCCATGATAAATTTCATGAACTTTAAGATTATATAAACATGAATTTTTTTAAATCCTCAAAGTTAAATTTTTTTACTTTTAAGGTAGTGGGAATGATAAAAAAGCTCAAAATATTTTAAAATCATTAGTATATTTGAATGAAATATATGTTACAACATTTATTTGACATAATATTCAGTTAAAGTTACAGTTTGCTAAAAATTGAATAATCATTAAAAAACATATCTATATAAGCCTAAATAAAATAAGTGGTAGCATTTATGAATTAAATCATGAAAAATATACTTCCTAATAATTTATTTTTTAAGTGGTAGTCCTCAAATATCACACACAAAATCGTCACAGTTCACGTCATTATTATGAGCCATATTTTACGTAACAATATTCTTACACAACTACAAATAAATAACAATATAAAACTACAAATAACAATTAAATAACGCAGTATATTACAACAGGTGCTGGAAATACCGACACCAAAATAAAAATGCCTGCTGTAGTGCAAGTTGCGCAGTGCGGCGTCTATGACGTTACACGTAAGGTAAAGGGATCGACTCCATCCACTTAATCCGCCATTTTAATTGAGTGGGAAGCCCATATGTCTTTGATACAGTGTAAAGGGAACAATGGGAATAGGATTGACCCAAAAATATGATAAAACGGCAGTTAAGGGTAGTTAATCTAATAATATAGGCCAATATGCTCAATTGTGCCGTAGTACGTCCATGACGTTACAGAAAGTACAGCGACTGTGATGTTATAAAGGTTTAACTTTTCACTCAGGCTAACGTGAGCTGTTGCCAGTTTAACCCTTTGCACTAGGAATTCAATTGTGCCATTTGGCTTCTCACATCGGCTGTCCATGCATAGTGGCCCGCGTAATTCCTGTCAATACCTCGGCTCAGATATCTAAGTAATGTCCGCTCACCTCACCTGTCCACGGGTAGTGGCCGCCTGGATTTCCCCCTCTCGCTCGGCTGTGCGCGATACGTGGCCCATGTCTGTACTTTATTAGTACATTTTTATAAATATTTACACTTAACCTAAGTTATTGCTTTGTGCTGCGATGTTTAGAGGGATAACTAAACTTCCTTTCTCGTCACTTGATAATCGTTTCCTGTCGCCCAGTCCCCTCCTTTTCTATTATCAATGAGTCAGCATGTAGTGGGCTGGTGGCCAATAGTTGGTGCATTGCTTTGTTATCTAGAAATCGCCACCACATTACGATCTTTCAGTGAATGTACTGTAGATAGCAAAGGAAGTGTGAGTCACTGACCTATAAATCAGACTGATGTATTTATAAACAGTATACCAGCGTGTGATAACAGCTGGCAGGCAGTAAAAGGAGACATCACAATAATAGACCTGACTCGGAATGTGGGAGGGTCCCTAAAGATAACGAGATAGCACAAAAACGTCTCCCACTGAACCTTGTGAATTTCCTCTTCCCCTCTATTCAATTATTTGACCTAGTCCTACACTATTTATGGCAAGTTTTAAACTTTTAAATCAAATCTTTATAATTGTTTTATTTCCGGAATCATAAAAAATAGGTATCGTATTGAAAACTATTATATTGTAAAGCAATTATGTTGTTTTTTGTATAAAAACATACCTGACTATAACATTAATTTAAAATTCTAAAATAATTGTTTATGTGTTAGGAGTATGATTTTATTAAATATAAACATGTAACTGATTATAGTAAAATTTTGCAGAATCTTACAACACGATTAACTCACTCAAATTAATCAATAAAGATACACGATTTTCTTGGCCATGTCCATTTAAGGTATTTAAATCCGAGCCCAGTAAATAAACAAGGAAGATGGCATCCGAGCTGGCAGTCCACACAGACCGGCCACGGAGCAGGCACAGCCGCGGTGATGGGACATTCCTAGTATATTCTTATCCGAGGACAGACAGAACGTGTGTGGGCCACGAACTGAGCACAGCCGAGTGATAAGGGTTAAACTCAAACTTAACATGCATTAGCGTTAATTTTTTACTAAGAATAATTTTAACATAATTTGCCATTTGCTAATTTCATTATGGAGGCAAACGATGTTTTTTTTTTTTTAATTTACTGACTTTGATTAAACTTTGTATTGTAAATCGATCATAAGTCTGAGTTATCCTTTTTAATTTTTAAGTAATTGTTTATGAAGGCTTATGTGAACTCGGTTGGAGCCATTAGGTAAAGTAGGAAATTATTAAAGTCTGGTTTTATTTAATCAAAAATATTACTGTAGTAAATTAGTAAATTTCATAACTATTTAAAATATTCAGAAGGTTACTTACTCTCTTTGTTTAAAAGGACATTTTTATAAGACTAGTTATATATTTAAAATTACCTCTGCAGGCAAAGCGAAGTTGAAGGAATGTTGGAAAGGCCATGAACCCGAAGAGAGCACCTGAATACTGAAGTCAATGTCTAGAGGTTCAATGGAGTTGATCAAGTGCTTTTTAAAGCGTTCATTTAGGTCTTTAGACACCCCAATGTCCTAGCAACATGAACATTTTCTTATTATTGAAGGCCTAAATATTAGAAAAATTATTTATTTAAATTAAAAAATGTATGGCAATGATAAATACTAATTAATATCTATGACTATTCATACACCTTGTAGATATTGTACCACATATTTTTTAATGCTAACAACAAAACCTTTCAAAACCTTACCTCCCTCTAGCACACTTCAATCTCTTTTATTAAATAGACTATGCAATTTGTGAAGTAAATGTATATATGTACATAATTCTTATTTTCGTTTTGTTTTATTATTTTTTTATGTACCTTGTTAGATTAGAAATGTTGACGCTATTTATTTGTACCACTTGTACATGAAGATAAATAAAGAGATTCGACTATGACTATAGTTCAAAACTTCAATAACCCGATCAGTCTTTCTTAGTAAGTTTTACTTAATCTATTCAAGTCATAATAATATAATAAACACATTATTGGTGTTTTTTAATAGAGAAAATGTTCATTAGTCCAGCATCGTAATGTGAATGAAGAGTAACTTTCAGAAAGTCAAACTAAAAAAATCTTAATTCTTATCATGGATTGTTACACATTGAGTAGAGTCAACAAAGCAAACTTAATTCATATCTAAAACCATGTAAAGAATAAAGATTATATTAACTAGATACTCCTTAAGTTTGGCCTTGAAATGTTGTAAACTGTGTAAATATTTAATTTAATAGTTTATTAAAAAAGTGCCAGTCTACATATTTTGTTTTTTAATTGTATAGTCCCAGCCTATGGTGTTCAATAATGAGCTCTTCCTTTCTCAATGTATTATAAATGTAAATTGAAATTTTATGAATATTGGTGGTTTTGTTACTTTTTAGTAAAATATTTACATTTAAGGTTAGGTGGTAAAGAAGACTGTCTAGTCCTAACATTGCCTTATAAATAAAAACAGTTTTCATTTCAATTATCTGCTCATCAAGGTCAAGATTACTGTTGATTATCAACCTTAAAATGTTCTATGTTGTACATTTTCAATATTTATACTATTTATATATACAGGGTAGAAAAAATATGGAAATGCTTTCACAACTTTTGTATGACTTCACTTGTAAAAGTAAAATCTTGTACATGATCATGGTTAAAAAAACATACTTTTTGACACCATTAGCAACATTTCATCTTTTCAAGGGGACGGCCCACGAGTACTTGAACGAAAATCTTCAACGTAAGCCTAGGTCCAGTTTGGTATCAAATGAAGTCTATTCAAGAGAAAATTGGTATCAAATTGAACAGCACTTCAAAAGGTTTGTCCTTTCCAGAGTAGCGGTCGTTTGAATTTCAAAGTAACTAATTTGAACAATATTATTTCTCCGCTATTTAATGGTTTTGAGTAAATTATTCTGATGAAAAAATTTTACTTTATGGAACACAATTATTGAGAGAAATTAAACTATCTATGTAAAAAATAACGTTCTTGTGAAAGCGTTTCTATTTTTTTATTTCACCCTGTGTGTGTATATATATATATATATATATATATATATATATATATATATATATATAAATGATAAAATAAATATTTGATCAAAAAATTATTTTAAATTACTTCAACTGTAACTCTCCAAAATATTTCATTATTAGTAGATAAAGACAATCTCTTTACATTTTTTTGAGTATTCTAATAAATGAGGAAGGGACTAGTGGCTCCAAAATATTTCAAAACCTCTGTTTTTTTTTTTTTTTTTTTTTTTTTTTTTTTTTGTATTTTGTGCTGTGCATGTTTTTATCTACAGTTCACCAGGTATGCTAGTTTATATTCCTTTCACTTTGAACTGAAATTACAAGCCACAATTATCTAAAAATAACCTGTTTATTTGTACAGTATGAAATTAAGTTTTTTACCTGAAACATTCTCTGCAGCTTGGAAGTGTATTCAAACCCACATGCTTGCTTCAATTTTGAGATCATGGATGCCTCTGCATCATCACTGGCTGACATGTGTTGGACCAACCTCTTAGCTAACATTTTTGAATAAAACTTTTGGAACACGTCCTTATCTTCGATGTATTTGAACACCACCATCTAAAGGACAGTCACTATATTAGATCATGAAATTATATTTATCTTCAACAAATTTGAAAAGATACAGGTCTTATGAATAGTTCATATAACTAACTGTATTGCATATTTTTCATGGAATAAATAAATAATCAAATACATTAAAGCCTTTAATAACAAATGTTTGATAGATTTTATTTTATGAACTTGTTTCAAAATTGTATCCATTTCTGTAAATGTTTAAACAAACAACTTAATTTTTATGGTCTATATAGATCCCCTGAGGAAAGTGTTGTAACATTCATTAAAATACTTGTACTTGTCTGTTTGCTAGAAAAATGATGTGGCCTGAATTCATTTGTAATAATGGGCCATTTCAATATAAATGTATCGGTCATGACTGAGATCAAAACTTGAAGATTTTGGGATCTGTTACAATCATTTAATCTTCATTGGTCTGTTGACTGGGCAACACATGTAACTTCAGAGTTCTGCTACAGAAATCGATGATAACGTCATTAAAATATGCTTGATGTAGCAGTGTCACAAGTAGTGATGGCAGTCTCTAACCATGATGCACAGTTACCCTGACTGATTGCTTGCCGGACACTCATCCCCCACAGGTGAGTACTGGATGTACTGGGCCAGCCAATAATGCCACTCTGTGCTGTCTTTTATAAAATAAGAAATTGGAATGCCTGAATAAGACTATAAATGCTGAGGACATGTTTGACCATTTTAATAATGCATTTTTGTATTATGTAAACGTAGCTTAACCACAAAACAGAAACAATATAATTTCTAATAAAATAATTGGGTAACTCAAGATATTTTGAAATCTAGAGCTGGATTGAAGGAACTGTACCAAATCTCTAAGATAAACTAGTGTAGAGTTTAACACAGTTCATAAAATTTATAAAAAAACCATACAAGGAAATAATTAAAGCAGCAAAGACTCAGCATGTCAAGGATAACTAAAAATTCCGAAAACCTGTCAAAAACGTCTTGGAATATAATTTAGCAGCAAAGGGTAAACATAACTTAAACACAACCTGTTTGCTTAACCCTACACACTCTGGCGATTAACCAGGCATTTTGGGCTTGTTCTGTAAGTGTTTAGAAAAATAATCACTAAAAATATTTAGACCACTCGTTTGGTATATTATAATAAATCATCCTTTCCAGAAAAACATGTAGGATCATAATATATAAAAGTGATTTTATTTTTGTAAAAAATTCAAAAAAATATAGACTTAGCAAAAATATTATACATTTAAAAAAAATGTAATGTTTAAATTCTGCCTCATTTATAATAATTTTGAAATTAAGTTACCATGACACCATTCATATTTTCATAGCCACAATTTAATGTCCTTTGAAATGATATACAATAAATAGATTTATAACTTTTAGGAAAATATAAATACAGCTGCAACCAGTCATCTGCACCACTAGTGTCTAGCGTGATCAGCTGACAACAAAGAATAAAAATTGCGTAAGTTTTTAATGTTATTCTTGATCATTTTGATTAGTACAAAATGAAGGAATATTGCATTGGCTTTTATTTGCACTGGTAAATAAGTTTAACAACCGGTATATAATGAGAAGTGATTGATTTATGCAACTGCTGAACATCAATGCCTGAGGCGTCGACAGTATTTCTGACCAGGGTGCAATCAACGTCTGATTTGTCGATTGAGTCTGTAGGGTTCATTGGAAATAGGTTATTGTTAGTGACTCTTGTTTGGTAGCTGATGGGCAAAATATTTTTTGTAAACGTTACTGAAAATAGTGGTGGTATGCCATAATTTAACACCTTTAGTGGAAAACCCTCATCTATTATAGCCTCATTAATGATGTTAACCCCTGTCACAGAGTAGAAAGTGGCAGCGGCGTTGTGGAACATGAAGTCCAAACATTCTACAGACATTAACGGGATCTCTACTTGGCTTATTAAACATTGGTTACACAAAATCACACGTCTCTTGGCCAAGATCTTCAATTTTCTCTTTGAAACATCTGCACAACATATCTCAGCAAGTCCATTAGAATGAATATCTATCCAAAGCATTGCCTATTAAAAGTGTGGTCCCCTAGGGATCGATTTTCAGTCCAGTACTGTTTATGATTTATGATAATGATCTTAAGACTTCTATACGCTCTGGCTAAATTATCCAATATGCAGACGACACTACTATCTGTTTTCAGGGACATAATAGTGATGAACTAGAACAGCAACGCTTTGTAAATTATAATAGTTTTTCTAAAAACTTAAAATTTGCAGGTAAAAAAAAAAAAAAATAAAAAATATTCCGCGTCAAATTTCATGTATTTCTCAGGCAGAAGAGCAAGTATTCCAAGAGTGCAGTCCATCAGTTTTACTCAATGAGATAGCTATCGATAAAACAAATAAAACTAAGCTCCTAGGAATATACATCGACAGAGTATAATGTTCTTTAGTAGGTTCATGTTAATTTAGTAGGTTCAAAAATATAATCTAGAATCTTTGTCTTGAGAAATTCATCTGCTTTTTGTGACAAAGCCTATTAAAGATAGTATATTACAACTTCGTAAACCTACAAATGTCCAATGGACTTGTTTTGTAGGGTGGTTGTTCAAACGAAAATTTCATTAGTTGTTTTGTACCCAAAAGAAAGCTATAAGAATTATTTCAAAACTTTGTAACAGAATCATATAAGGATAGTTTTAAAAGGCTTGAACAACTAACTCTACCATCACTCTGACAACAAGACGATCTTTAACTTTTAACTCTACATGTATGAAACCATCCTATACTGCCACTATAAATGTGTAAAAACACAAGGGAGGGATGTGCACAGGTACAATACAAGAGGTAGATACAAGATTAGGGGGTGGACAGCACAGACTCCGAGCTTATGAAGCTCTACCATCTGGGGTTGGCATTAAGCTGATCAACAAACTCTCTTCTGATGTGATTAATGTACAAAGTGAAACACTGTTTAAGAAAAAGTTAAGAAGGCTGCTAAGTGATGGGAGCTTTTAACAGTGTTCCCAAATTCCTTTATCACAATAAGATACTGAGAGTTGGGGTGACAAATCTTCTCATTAATTTGAATTTTTAAGTATATTGTATAATTACTTTAAATTGGTTGACAAATTCTATACGATTGATTGTTAATTGCAATAAAGAAGTTTTTTATTATTATTATTACTGATAAAAATCACAAGAAATTATTTTCTACTCTAAAACTAATTACTGGGCTGTTAGGATTGTGACGGCTTAGCCGTAAACTCCAGTTCAAATAATAAATTTCAAACAAAATAATAATTACTTAATACAACTTAACTAATATTAAAACTTAAGTAGGAACTAAGAATTCTTTTATTCAACAGCCAGCCACAATATTTTTTTAATCCTTCCTTATAGAACCACAGCAAAATTTACCTGCGGTATTGCAATATTTCTACAGGTCAATAACTGTGCACTGTAGTTGGAACGGCCGGGTAGCATTGGTACGCAGAAAACACCTAAACCGCTGACATGTCAGCATTGTTGTTTGTGACATTCGGCATGGAGGGCAACAGCCTACATTCCTTGTTTAGTTCCAAGTCGTGCCTTACAACCATACACAGATGGCAGCACTTGCCGGCTGCCAAGCGGAGTGGAGGGGGAGTCTCGTGGAGTGCCAAAAGTAAGGTAGCAAAGGCATTTGGTTAACAGGCGCGTAACAAGTAACTTAAAATTGAAATCGGGTCCTCCCCTCCCTCTTTTAAATTTAATCCAAATTCTAAATTTAATTTGTAACTTTGTTTAACTAAATTATTATTATTATTATTATTATTATTATTGTGATAATCAAAATTAAATAAAACATTTGTTACGCCACGACGACCGTTTCAATTTCATTTGTTTCAACCCGCTGCCCTAGCTGAAGTCAATAAGAAGAAAGAAGAGAGGTGACAGGATTATAATGTAAAAATTTCTAATATTAATGACATTCCCCAATTCTAAGTTGTCTTGTTATCTCTAGCTAGGAAAGATCATACGATTACATGGATACAGTAATAACTACCAGTGTCTCTCTAGATTCTAATAAATTCCCACACTTTTAGATTAAGGTTACACAATTAAGTATGTCATATAAGACATGTCAATCTGAGCTTAATATTTCAACCTGAACCCACATTTATCCATCAAACTTAATCAACTCATTTTTATAATTTAACTATATAATTACCACTTGATTTAGGGTATCTTCCAATTCTGCTTCTTCAGGATTTTTACTAGATTTCTTTAACAGAATATCACAGAACTTAGCCAAAAGCTCTGGAGACTTTGAGCTGGTACTTGCAACTTTAGTAACTGCATTGCTGTTGATGAATCTGCCACAAGCTTTGTCCAGAGCTGCTACAAATCCACTGTCGTTGTTGAAAGCTGTCAGCACCAGTTTATTGTACTTTCTTTGCACATCCAGAATAGTATTCACATAAATTTTTGGGTCCTAAAATGAAAAAATTGAAATAAAGCAATGGAAAGTTATCGATATTGAACAGAACCCGAAAAATATTTACAAATAAATTGCCAGTGATAACAATCTTGCAAATTGATGAAAAGGTAAAAAAAGATCATGTTCCATGTAATGTTTTTAATTCATCCCGATATCATGTATAAAATATGACATTAGTTAATATTTTACTTAAATTGGAGTCTGATAAATTTTAAAATTTATAAAATGTATTTAACCCTTTCCGTACTAACATCCTGATATCCGGACGTGAGCCGGGCAGTCGAGAAATACTAACGTCCGTATATCAGGACGTGGGCTGGGCGATCGAGAAATACTAACGTCCGTATAACAGGACGCTTGGAATTTTGTTATTGTAATTTTTATTTTAAAACTATACGAATCATATTTTATACGAAATTAATCACTAATAAACAAAGATTACGAATATATAACTATTTATTAACATTTCCATTTTGTTGTCATTGTTTGGCTTCTGATTTAGAAGGTGTTGACAAGTCAGCTGTTTGTTTTGCTCGATGCGCAGTTCAGGCAGTGGTAGCGTCAGTCAAGTGTTTGTTGTTGTATTATTATTATTATTATTACGACAGCTGCTTACCATTTTAGGTTATAGTTATTAGTGAATTATGTTATACTGCTAATTTCTAAAAAATGAAACGGTCAAGATCACCAGTAAGTGAGAATACAGTTAGTTGGACGAAGACGATCTAAGTGATGGATTATTATCAGACGATAGTGAAGACAGTTCTGTTGTTGACGATACCGATAAGGACCCTTCATATGATCCAGATCAACCATCAACATCAGGTTTGGTTAATCTAAACATTACTACCGATAGGAAACGACCTAGGCTATTCAGTTTTTCAAGTTAGAGTAGTGAACTTTGCTTACCGACGCACTTTGCTTACCGAACCACAAATGCTAATTTTTTTTGTTTACTGTAAATAGAACTTAATTTTAGTCCAAACTTTACAAAAACTTGTGTTTGTGTTCAGTGTTAGCTATAGTTGTTAGTGCAGTTACTGGTTTTTGGACTAGTAATTTTTTTGAACATGATTTTTTAAGTCAAAATGAAAAAAATTAACAAAAAATTTTTTTTGGTAAGTACATTTTAACATTTTTATAAACAAAATAAATAACTTATACGTAAAGTTATTATGTTTATTGATGCAGATTTTTTTAAATTTAATAATATAAAAAATTTACAGGTGTATGTAAAAAAATAAGGAAGTTATAAGCAAAAATGTAAATTAATGTAAATTAGGCTAAAAAGGCCTCGGTATTCTTCAGTAGTCCCTTGGTTAAACTCTACGGTATTTTTCAAATAGAAAAATTTTTTTGCTCCGGTACCGAAAGGGTTAAAAATGTTATAAAACATATCACATTAAAAGATAGCAAATGCTTGTAGAATTGCAAATATAGTTAAGAGAATTGTCTGGTCGAGTATTGAGGCAACACTACTAACGACTAAAATCAATATTTAGTGATCACATGGTTCAGCAATTATTTCTTTACAAAAATTCAAATATCTGCACTAATCTGAACAATAACAACCCAGCACAATCAAAAATGACTTGTAAAAGTTTGAATAAGAAAACAAATACATGTAATAAATGTTTAAAATTCATTGCCTGAAGTAATGAATTGTGCAATGAAATTATTATAATGTTGCAAGATTTAAAAGTAAACACTTACATTGGCAGCAGACTCGCCACACTTGTCAATGGCAGACAGTCCTTGATTGTAAATGTGGGCTTCCAACAGGGTGCGCAGCTCTCCCAAGCCATCTGGGATGCGAGCCACTAGATTGTACATTCTACCCAGATCATCATTCTTATCAGCATCCAATAAGTATTGGAATTCTGAATGGAAAATTTCCAGATGCTTCTGAATGAGGACACGTTCACATGTTTTTGCCAATTTATCACCGGTAGTCTCATGTAAGTAAACTTGTACCCGTCTTTGTTCCTCAAACAGTCTTTGCTCAGCCTGGAATAAAAAAAAACAATTATTAATTACAAAATAAAGTACATAAGTATTATTTAGGTACTGTGTGCTCATGCTTAATATGTGAATATAAAACATATACATTGGACTCTTGCCACGAGGTGAAAAATCAAACCTGAAATATAGTAAAGAGATTTAATCTAATGTGCATGGCAGTGGAGACAGCTAGTCTTAAGAAAAACACTGAAACAATCCAAAGAAAATGCTAAATACAAGTTAAAATACCAATACCACTTAGATAAAACAAAAACTCAGAACAAGAAAACCAAACAAGGCTTAAATTATTGTTCAAGACGACTGAAGCACAAACCAGAGTACACAGTCAGCATTTTTTTGCGACTAATGTTTTGAGTTTTAACTATTTTATGGTTTTTGTTAAATCTAAGTTAAATTGGCATTTTTACTTTTGCTCCTTTTTAATATACAGAGAGTGGTGTCTGTAACTGTTTAAGGAATTAATAAATTCCTACATTTCAGTATGATCCATAGTTTAACACTTTAGCTGCCGTGTCAGTCCAATACGCCCAACGGCTCTTTGTCTCAGCTAGATGCCGTCAGGCCGCTACGCCCGACATTGTTGCTAAGCAACCTTTTGGTTATTTTATTGTTACTCGACTGGTCCTGCTTTCTTAAAGAAACAGATAATTCTTTATTGTACTGCTATTTACTATTTATACTATTTACATCATACTATTTATAGAGCGAATTTCTAAGTGTTTGGTTGTATACAAAGTTGTTCATAAAACTTTAAATGTTGGCATGTTCTACGGACAAGTTGTCAGGAGTATAGGCTCGACAGACTTATTTAGTAAATGTTGGTATTGAAATAACGTAATACATATTGAATACTGGATTACTTTCATCTTGCAGTCAGTGTAGCCAAACCATGAAAACAAATTTACCTCAAAATGTGTCAGGCCGATATGCCCGACAGAGTTTTTTTATGTGCCGTATACACTACTAAAAAAACTGTGTCGGGCCAATACTCTTGACATATTTATATACATATAATGCCTGTGTATGTACTATTTCTATACTCAGAAATGGTGGCATAGTAAATACAAATCTAAATAACGGTGCAACAGCATTTATTTAGTAAATTAAGAAAATTGGTAAGTCCAAAAATAGTTTGTGGATGATAAAAAACATTTTACAATATTAGCTGATATTTTAAAACGGTAAATAAAAAAAAAAACTATGACCTTCAAGATTTGTTTTTTACAATAAACAACTAGATTAAGTGCCATAAAAACTAGTATCAAGAATAAAACAGAAACATATATTTTTAAAAACATTTAAAAAACTTGGCGTAGTTCAATAGAAATGTTTCACTGTGAAGATTTCCAAGTTTAGTTTGTAATTTTTTAAATCTAAGTGTTTTATCAGAATGTGTATGATGGTTATATATCTAATAAACCTTTTAGTCAAGATTGGTCATACTAGATTCACTTAAAATCTGTCATCAAACAATTGTATCGGGATTTATAAAATGGGTTTTAGGCATATTAGGTGTTTGGGGGGGGGGGGGGGTTGTTGGTTACATTACGGAGGTCTCTTCAATATTAAATATATAAAGAAAATTAGACTAACATGTTTTATAGCTTAAGGCTACATTTATTTTATAATCCATAAAGGAGGCACATGTATCTTTATAGTAGTATAAGAATCTATTTATTACAACCTATTTAATCTTGTCAATTTAGTATTCACATTTTTTAAATTCTAAATCTTAATTTTATTTCAATTTACTTAAAATGGGTTCCCATGTCTTCGGAAGCCACAGACTTTCATCCTTGTACGTCTGGTATAGCACGTTGACTCGGTTGTCACCGGAAAATATGAATTCAAGATACAAGTCCCTTGGAAACCTCCTGACAATCACTTTGGCAAAAATAAAGAAAACATTTAATTGGCAGTTAGTAGTATCAGATGGTCATCAGCGACATTGAGACAAACTTTACCCGCAGCAACTTGTTAACATCTGTTTTCTGACATGTAATGTGACTGTACTTAAATACTTTCCTTGTTCTGTCCCACACATTTGTATACAACATTTTTAAATTGACTAAAACTATTAAATTAAATTTAAAGAAACTATTTTTGTTTATATAGTAAACAAAATAGGTTTAATGTAGGTCGATACCTTTTTCATGTACTCAGTCATAGGATTCTGCCGAAGGAAATCTGTGCTTTCTCTTGTGTAGAACCTTTCTGTGTCTTCCAAGAAAACATTTTCAAAAGACACTTCGTAAACGCCAAGATTGGGTCCCTTTTGCGTCTGTAAGATCTCTTCCTCATTCATACCTGCAATTAATTAATCAAAAATGTATCTTGAAACGTTAATAAATAATGCAATTTATTTTTTAATGTGAAGATAAAAATATAAAAGCTACAGTAATTTAAAAATTAATTTTATCTGCATTCACAAATGCACTATAAATCTTTTGATGGCATGAATTGATTATATCACTCAAATTAAACAAAGTCCAGGCACCCAAATAGTATTAATAAAAAATGTATAACTCTAGAACAATTATTTCTGAATAAGTATTGATATGACGCTAGGATTGAATTAGTAAGTTTAATACAAAATTAAAATGCAACATGCTCTACGTTAGTGAAGTGCACTATCAATTGAAATTGACTATCGATTGTTAATACAATAGTGGGAAACCACTATCGACTAAACAATCGAATACTTTCAGTCAACTACTTTTCAATGGAGGGAGAGCTAACTATCGCCATTTGTCGCAACAAACAATTCAAGCAATAAATACAGACTCCATTCAAAGTGCGACTGTTCATTTGTTTAATCGAAATTTGTCATTTGCTACTTGTTATTGAATATCAACATAGCTTTGAAATTACTATTTCCTAATTATTTTGTAAAATGTGTTTATTATGATACATGTACATGTATTAATTAATTATGGGCCTAATTTAATACTATATAGATAAATTGTTCATCTATATAGTATTAACAAACAACTACAGTAACAATCAGGCGATTGTTATTGTTTGAAATTAAATTATGTTTCTGTTTTTATTGTGGCATGCATTGTATGAAAATCATTTTACATATTAATAATTTCCATTAAAAAAGTAAGTTCTATTTTTGGATCATAAAATTATTGGTGAAATAAATGTTACCAAATCCTAATTAAATATACTTTACTACTACAAGATGCGTGATCATAAAAAAATTGAATTGACCAATAAATGTGTTATTCATTTAATTTACTATCCATTCATGAAAAGACAAATAAAAATAGTAATTATTTATATTACAACTTGTACAGCTTTGGGTGTATTTGGTTGCTTTCGGTTATTTCCATTGGGCGTTGACTGTTTGCGCACACTTTGGCACTCATTTCATTGGTTGCTTGGGCTCTCATGGTCACAACTGTTTTTATTCAACTACTTTTAAGAACATTTTATTGACACAATATTCAAAGAATATCGAACTATTTGATAGTTTTCAGTTGATAATGTACATCACTAATTTGCGTGGGAAGTAAAAGCTGAAATATATTAATAATTGATTTATACAGTATTTTCTTTTCGTTAATGATACTATTTTTTTTTTTACAAATGGAAAAATTGTGGACTGAATTTATTGGGACTTTAACAGACCATTATTTAGTTATGCGGTTGGTTTTTTTTAAAAAAAAGAGCCAGATAAATAGACTCACTAACTTGCAATATTTTTTATAATTACAAACAAGTATATTTTTCCAATTATAGTATCATATTTCTTATGATAAACACTTTATAGTTTATTGTATCTATTAAGTTCCGAGCTGCTAAAAAGAATTATTTCAAGCTGAGGGAAACCACCATTAATGTGGTTTAATTCATTTATATTATTTAAACGCTAATTTTTAATCATTTATTTTTGTTGTATTATCAAATTACTTGAATAAGTTAAAAAAATGTTAACATTATAATAATACTGATTTAGAGATGGATTCTTTTTTTATATATATCAAAAATAATACAACAATACCACTGTACGTGTATGGGTTAGCAGATGGGCAATACCACTGTACGTATATGAGGCCATCTCCCCAGCCACTCGTGGCCGAGGATGCGGGAGGCTGGGAGGTGAAATTATATTGTTGCTAAATCATTGGAGAGTTCCTATACAGAACTGTCGACGTAAAATTTAATTTCAAAAAGAATAATTTAGTGAATCCAAGTTAAATACAGTAGAACCTCGATTAACCGGGGTAATGGTGGGGAGAAGGGCCACGGATACATGAAATCACGGTTAAGCCACTGATAACAGAAAAAAAACTGAAATGCATAATTTAGTGCAAGAAATCATGTTTTAATAGGTAGACTAGGCCTAATTAAAGTGTAGAGTACATTTTACCTGCTTGTAAAAGAGTATCCATGAATGTCTTTTCGATATAAAACTAAAATATTGGTCAAAAGAAAATTATTTACAAAATATTTACTACGCTGTTTATAGTAGTTACTGCATTGTTATTACTGATTAGCAGACGGCTTGAAGAAGTCGGTCATCGTTGTTTGCCGTTTTGCACCTCTTTCTTTCCTTGCAATCGATGACCGTAGCTTCCGTAACAATAGCTTGTCACTTAAGAGAGAATCGTCTTGACCCTCCAAGTAATCTAATAGGCATTCCAAGTGATTGAGTGCAGCGCCGTGGCTGTGAGCGATACGGGTCTCGGTGTCAGCTGGCATTTCCCCTTCCCCTTCCTCGCCCTCCTCCTCGTCTCCTTCTTCCTCGCTCTCCACTTCTCGCATAGCGCGCCTCACAATCTCTTCGTCATTAAACATCTCAAACGATGGCAAGTCTTTGTCACATTGGAACCACTCATCGATGTTTTCAGTGTCCAAGCTTTCGCCACCTGGCACTGCCTTCGCCATATTTGCTAATTGATTTGAAGTTATTTCTTCTTCAGCAAACCCCGTAAAATCCTCACTATCATCAATGTCGGGAAATATTTTCTTCCACGATCTAATCAATGTTTTTTTTTTTACTTTTTCCCAAACAGATGCACATTCATAAATAGCGTCTAGTATGGTGAATTTTTTTAAAAATGATTTCAGATCGTTCTCTTCCTCAATCAGTTTTCTCAAAACTGAAGTTCTGTAAACTTTTTTTATTCCAGCGATGACACCTTGGTCCATAGGCTGGATCAGTGCTGTCACGTTGGGAGGGAGATATTTCACAACGATTTTTCCGTCATCTGATTTTAAGATTGTTTCACTAGGGTGTGAGGGGGCATTGTCCAAGATTAAAAGCGCCTTTTGAGGAAGGTTTTGTGACCTTAAGTAGTCACGAACTTGGGGAACAAAATGTTTAGAGAACCATTCCTGAAAAATAACTTGGTTCATCCAGCCCTTTTTCTGGTTGAAGTAGTGGACTGGCAAATTTTTTGCCTCTGTTCCCTTAAACGATCTAGGTTTTTTGGCTTTACCAATGACTACGAGCTTAAGTTTTTTCGTTCCTAAAGCATTGGAGCAGGTCATTATGGTTAATCTGTCCTTACTGGCTTTATGGCCAGGCGCATTTTTTTCTTTTATGAACGCTAATGTTTTCGATGGCAAACATTTCCAATAGAGGCCAGATTTGTCTGTATTAAAAATCTGTTCAGGCAAAAGGTTTTCTGCAGACACAAGCTCATTGATCTCGACGACAAACTTCTCGGCCGCGTCCTTATCACCACTTAATGCTTCCCCTTGAATGTGTAGTTTCCGAATTCCGTGCCTTTGTTTAAATCGATAGAGCCACCCAGAAGACGCGTCAAACTTTCCTTCAAGACCTAAAGATTCGTAAAAAACCTTGGCCTTTTCAGCACAAATTACACCATTGACGGGATTACCTAAAGCACGTTCTTGCGCAAACCACTCCAACATAGCTTTAGCTTTATCTAAAGTTTCGAATGTGGCTTTTTTCATTGTTTTTCTTTTCATTAATCCCGAAGATGACTCTGCAGCACTTGCAAACTTTAACAAATCCATCTTTTTCTTTTTTAAATCCCTAACAGTCTGTTCCCCAATATTGTACTCATCGGCCAAACTTTTCGCACCCCTCCCCTTTTCCAAATGTTCAATAATTTGAAGTTTTTGTTGAATTGATAAAACTACACGTTTCCTCTTGTTACCAGACATTCTTACGCACTTTACAAAATTACACCCAAAGTAAAAAAATACGATCGTAAATAAAAAAGATCAAACTAAACTAATCAAATTCTCACGCGACAGCTCATTAGCATAACAATCTAAACACATCCGTACACTGACTGATTTATTGGACGGGTGTGGAGGGAGAGACGGATAGCAGCACAAAATAGATGGCGCGAAAACAGGTTGTCGTCATTCGTTCCCTCACCCACTGCAGGCTGCGCAGAGACAACAGCGCATCTTGTTGTCATAGCAACTGTTCGGTATTGCTTTGCTTGGCTATTCGTACTGTGCGCCGTGCGCGATTCACAGTAGCGTAGTTCATTCGATATCCACTTGTAGCAGTGCAAGCTGTACTGAATTCCTGTCACTGGTATTTCTCACTTTCTGTACCAGTGACTATCGGTGACAAGCAAATACCAGTGACAAAGTCACCGGTACGTAAATATCGCCCATCCCTAAGTAGAAGTACCGTACTGTACATAACATTATTGTAACAAAAACTTAAATCCAACTGGAAAAATCTTTTCTTCGTAAAAAAATCGACCGGATCGAACCACGGTTAATCAGCTCCCCGGTTAATGAGCCCCCGGTTAATCGAGGTTCTACTGTAAATATTTTATAGTAATTATTTGTCATATCTCTATGACAACTGTCTGGTTCCAACAAAACAGTTTTACCAACAAAATTGGGTATATATATATATATATCATTTACAGGCATATTATCATTTACAGGCATATTAATTTCATGCCAAATAATAGTTTCTATTCCAATTAGTTCCAAATCAATTTGAAGAAGTTATAATGTTTAGTTTGAAATTCAATCCGAACAAATTTAATACCTTAATTTTTTTTACAAAACTATCAGTTATTCATGAAATCAAAATTATACATCTGTGCATTTTTTTTAACATTCTGAATAATTAACAATTTACAAACATACTTATGTCTACATTCTAACTCCTGACAAGGTAAATAACTCATTTAAACTGTTTTGTCACATATGACTCAATTAATATTGTGTACATCACTGACTATGTTTTTGATTTTATATGACACTATTTGATGTACACTTGTACAGTATCGAAGACAAAAAGTTTTGAATTTGAATTGGAATTTTACTTCGCTGCAGTCAATAACACTTATTTGATTAACCAATTAATAAATAATACCTAACGAACTAAAACCAGCAAATTAATTTTAACAGATAAGATTTAATAATTAATTAAATATTTATATGTCATCTACTGAATTTCAGTTGGCATAAGAACCGAATGCACAAACTTAATGTGGCATGGAGTCCTTCATAATGATTCAGGGACAATCTGACAGTACACTATTACATAACAGAGCTAATATACATTGAATATAAATAATTTATAGTTTTAAAATGTAGCTGTGACAATTATCTTGAATCTATTCTCATCTATAGTAATCCAACGTTGTTTTCCATTATTTCCTTGTTTTGCTAGCTGGCCATCATGAAACCCTGATGTTTTCACCCTGTTACCTCAGTAATTACATGGTTTTAATTTAAATAATTTATATGGATTGCAAATAGATGACGGGGTTTTATGTTAGACAGAAAAAGCAAACTTAATAACAATCAGCTAAACACAAAACAGTATAGTCACAACTGTCTGATACTGGTTTACTTGATGACTTGAAAACACATAACTGCACTAAAATCCAAAAAGATAAAGAAAGGATGACCCAGTTTGCCAAGAGAAGTCTACTCTTTAAAATTCCGCTCAGACTTTCTCGTGTGACATCTGAATGCTTCCTAACCCAATTTGAAACTGAATACTCATACGTTCAACTAAAAAGATACAAAATAAATTACCACTATCATAAACAGGTTAATGCAGCGTATCATTCCCCAAGCAATTTTGTAGCTTATTTCAGAATTAATATTTTATCATGTTTATGATAAAAGTATATCAACAAATAATGTATCACTGAAATGATCAATAAAGATTAACTTACCTAGCTCCACATAGCAGTTGATGACTCCACTTACAAGGCGAGTGTTGACTGTTTCACCATTCCTTTCTCTCTCAACTAGCTTCAAGACTGCGTTGGTAACTTGCTTGTTAAGGTGTTTGAATAGGTTATCCCTCCATGTAACAAGTGCCAGCTGATAGATTTCATATATGTTTTTCCGTCCTTCTTCACATTCTCGCCTCACCCAGTGCCTAAGAAATTTAAGAATAACAATAATTAAATATAAATTTTATACTCTTTAACACCAAAAAGTAGGGATTTCAAAGCAGAATGAAACTAAAAAAGTTAAAAAAAAAACTGTAGTATGCATATATGAATAATACTATGAATGAATAATACAGTACTATGAATAATTATCATTAAGACAACCTCATGTCACTGAAACTTAGCAAAACGTTGGTGGTTTCTTTCACTCATAAAACTATCTGTCATTGTTCTTTTCTGGCATTAGTGGCTGAAGAATCTGGAGAGAGCCAGCCACTAATGCCTAGGACTGACCGAGATATTGGCGTCCTCATATACAAGTCATTGTTATTTGGAATAAGGAACAAGTGTAAAGAGCAGCAATCAAGGTCGTCCAGAGGAATTTCTTCTCCGGTGGTATTGAAGTTTCCAGAGCTAGCTGAAGTGGAAAGGTGTATGACAATTTATCACTTGTCATACGGTGACTGAAAATATTTTTTCGACAGAGTCCTTCATGGCCTGTGGAGACTATTAGCCTAAGATATCCATTTGTTTGCCAATACTGTGGAGTTTGTGATCCGGCAAAGAGATGTGCTGTGATTGCAAACAAGCTATACAAATTGATTTTTTCCATAACAGTTATTTCAAATATAGAAACTGAAAGCAGCAAAGAATTCTTGGCCATGTGAATGAACTCAAACTCAGCTAGTTTGGGCCCATTTCTCAAGCTTCGTATATCTAAAGAATGAAGAATGTTTATGAAACTGAGAGCTCAATGGCCAATGGAGAACTGGTAGGGTGTGGAGGCAGTGGGAACCTCCTTCTAAAAAATAACTGAAAGTATGGTAGAATGCCACCCGCATGCATATGATTAAGCAGGGACTTGGGTTAATTTAAAATGATTGCACCTTGAATACATTGAATGGTACAAATGGTATATATTGAATACCATTTGACTGAATTTAATTTTGAATGAAATAGAGCATATTTCTTAAAAATTAACTAAAACGACGTAAATAAAATAAAATATTAATTGTTATGTTACATATAATGCTATTCATATTATTGATAGAAGAAAACTATATATTTTATCATAATGATACTTTATAATGCCATTGTGCCTGTTCTAGATCTAATATCTAAAAATAACTGTTAGGAGTCTTCAACTGTTATAAAAACGTGGATCCAAAGTAGAAAAATAAATTATTATTACTTTAGCCATTCAACATTCAGTCCTCCATTAAGGTGAAGATGCTGCATCATGTATTTCAGTTTTTAAATCTGAGTCAAATAACCAAAAAGTGCATGAATATATTGATATAAAATGAAAAAAAAAACTGAAATCTAAAATCAGAAGATTCAAAATTTCAAATTGTCCAAACATGATCTATTGATCGGACCATCCAACTTTGTTGACCTTCAGATTTTGGATTTCAGTGGTTTCTTTGTATATCAATATATTTAAGCTTTTTTTTATTAGACTCAAGACTTAAAAACTAAAAACTGGAATATGCGATATAAGCTTATCTGCACTTTATTGGAGCTGAATGTAAAATTTGATAGCTAAAAAATTATATTATTATTTTTCTACTTTGGATTCACTTTTTTTATGAGAGTAAGAGACTCCCAACAGTTATTTATACATCATTAACTGTTTATTAACATGTTCGCTGTGGTGCAACCTGAGGCTTACCTTGTACCTAAAGCTGAAATTTTTTTTCAATTGTTTTATTTATTTTTATGGAAAAAGATAGTTTTTTAGGAAGAAAAACAATTTCAAAGCATTTTAGGTTATAATGTGACATCATAACTTCCAGGACCCTATGGAGTCCAATCCACAGCACCTCTAAAGAGTCCAATCTACGTCACTTGACTCATCGCCAGAAGTACTCTCAGAGTAGTCTCAAACAAATTTACAGTCATATTTACACCAACATAAATGTCTCTAGATTTCCCAGTCATTACTATATTCAAATATAACACTAACAAAAACTAATCAATACTGTACAGGCTTCGGTTATCGAACTGAGAAACTATCATAGCACGAGACGCACATGTACACAACGAACACACTGCAAGAACTACAGCCAACTGAATTAATACCTGCAGTGGAAATCCCGACATGAACCGAATAGGGGCGAGAGGCCTGAAGGGTGCCCGCCACGACAAATGTTTTAAGACATCAAAGCAGTTAGTAAAAAAACAGCTAACAAAGAATGGCTCTTGAGAGGATGAAAAATTAAAAACCACAAACCATAATTGAGAATTGTGTTTATTTACAACTTAAAGTAATTCATCATAGAGTAAAATACAGTAAGTACAAATATTAATCAGTTAGAACAGAATCAGTTATCTTCTTTTTATTAAGGAGCTTAACTGGTTTGACGATTTGATGTTGTACCAGAGCCGCAAAAACATCACGTTCGTCTGTTGCGAGTTACTCAACATAGCATAGCACCAGACATTCATTTCAAAGTTAAAACAACAAGGGGAAACTAAGAAACAATATTACAGAAAATATAGTAAGCCTACAGGTATAAATCACTTCAGTTTAAAAGAGATGCAGAAAGAGTAATTTGATGTTATTGTCACTTAATTTAATCACTACAATGAATGAAACAACTCAGATGACACAATAAACTTCGAACAATCAACGTGGAAAAGGTTAATGAAACAATACCACAAGTAGGCTAATTTTAGCGCAGGCTGTAACAGTGGTACACACTACATGCCAAGGGTACTCACCACTGTACCCATTGTAATTACATCCTGAATGTCTTGAAGTATTTTCAATGTAATTAGTCAGTTTTCCGATAAACAAAAATTTTCTAAATCTAAACTGAGGTCAGCCCCATTAATTTGCTTTTCCAGTGTTGCATTGTACTTATGAAGATATAAGAAAAAAAATTTGATTATCATTAGGCAATATTGCAAATAAACTTGTAATTCTAAAAAAGGATAAAATTACTTAAAAACAGGCAGAAGATAGGCCAGTCAACATAATGTTTTATTCTACAAAAGAAACAATTTTGCCTCATCTAGAATCATGTTGATTTGGCTGAAGTAACATGTTATATAAAGAAAATGTTCCACAGAGAGTCTAAAAGTAATAGCAGTCATACAATCATACAAATAATTTAAGTTAAAAATAAATCTATAATTAGTTTTTTTTGGATTCTGCTTATAAAGTCCAAAAATCCAAGACCAAAAATTTGATTAGCAATTCTTGATTAGGTTGATTATATCAACTCAGATTGACAGTAAGTCCAGAGTAATATTCCTTTGGAATACCTTAAACACACAAAACCCTCTCAGATCAACTATAAAATTGCACGGAAATAGGTAAATAAATTCCCTTATAGTATATATGTTAAAAATAAAAATAAAATTCATTGTTGAATTCGATCATCAGAGAAACCTGAAACAAAATGACTCAAACTCAATTTCATGACATAGACGATTATACAGCCCTAGGGAATCATCAGAAACACTGCACATGAATGGAAAAGTCAACACAAAGAAAAAAATAACAGTGACAACTTAACCTGAAATAAAACACAATGCAGCTGAAACTGCATTAGAAAGATAACACAAACATTTAGAACTGTCTCTACTTAAGGTAAGGTATAAGAGAATGCTGCTTGCACCTAAGGGGCCATTCCTATTTTAAGTAACACTATTGGTTTTGCAGAACCCCCTCCCCTAACGGACTGGAAAGGTTAATCCTAAACGCCCTCAAAAATGACATAACGTTGTTATCAACCCCTCTCGAATTTTTGTCATCCACTTTCATGCATATTTTTATTTATGATGCAAGTCATTGTTTGGATTTTCTTCTGTTTGTTTTCTAATGGGGAAGGGGGAGAGAATATATATCTAACTTTATTATCTAACTCAGTTAATTAATGCTGCGTAGAACCCCAACCTCCCTCGTAACGGTGCATAACGCTTCCAAAAACCCTCCTCCCCCCTTCAGGCGTAACGTAATTTAGGGACGGCCCCTAAGTGAGCCTTCTTTCTATTTACATACTAGCAGTATTCTCCAGTTCACAAGATCCACTTTACACTGATGTGCACATGACTTTAACTTTAATTCTAGTAAATAATAACTGAAGCAGTAGTTATTATTGTTTTATGGACTGCACATAATTCAAAAGACATTTAGAAGTTTGTTGAGTTGTAGAGATAAGTATTTTGCAAATAGACACAACAAATAAAAAGTATTTGTAAACATTTAAAAAAAAGTTATGATCTTGGCTTTTCTTGAAATAGTTTAAATGTGCAAATCAGGTAGTACATCTTATTACCTATAAATATGTGATCATCAAACCTGTACAACACACTACTTTGTTGTGTTACAAACTAAGAAATACAATTCATATCTTTTAAGGAAAATATGAATCTATAAATATTCCATGTTTTTTACAAGATATACAAAATCTATGTTCAACAATTATATAAATATGTTTTTAGTCAATTGGTAGGCCTGCATTAGAGTCAATTCATGGTCTAGGCCAGTGGTTCTCAAACTAAGGTACACATATCACTAGGGGATACTCCAAAATCCAAGATATACAATTTGTGAATTTCAGGTTTAAAAGGGTACCGTATTTAATCGTTTAGTAGTACTTGATTCGTACAAGCACTAAGATTTGTTATATTTTGTTTTACTCGAAACTCTAGTTTCTGGTAAATCTAACCAGATTCTAGTAACTAAAACATTTTAGTGATAGTAAAATTTATTTAAAAAGATTGGTGAGGAGTACACAACTGGAAAACGATTGAGAACCACTGGTCTAGGCTATATAGTGTAATAAATAATTAAACTAGCTGACCTAAGTCTTATAGTATGAAGGTACATGATACTACTTACACGTTCCTAAACATGTATACAGATATTTTAAACTAAATGCATACATTTAAGCTACCTGAAAACTAAATAGGTTTTTTCCATCCGGGCAGAATAATTTTCATCTTGAAGGCGGCGGGCAAAGCTGAGAAAAATGCAATAGACATGTTAGATTTGCACAGCTGAATATTACTGAATATTAAAGTAAACAATAACTGAAACAATACAATTATTATTTGTTCATAGATTAAGAAATTTTGAATTTGTAGAACTACGGAAATGAGTACTTTGTAATATGAGGGTTGCCCGTAAATTGAGATCTCCAACGAATTAAGGTTGCAACAGAGCGAGCTAGCGTAAATCTGTCAACAGCACTTTATTCTTCGCTCCCCACTCCTATTATGGCCAGTTCCCACTCCTCTGCAACGCTCAGTCTTGGCTTAACAGCTGTTAATGATGAAAGGGAAAATTGATGCTCCCGCCGGTATGTGATTTGATTTCTGTGCTTTAAGAGATCAAATACTTTTGAAATACATCACCAGTTGACCGATGTCTAATGAAGGAAGTGTATGGACATAAAAAATATGCGTTAGTGGGGAGTTTGCAGAAGGCCGAACAAACATGCACAAGGTTGGATGAGACAGTAACAAAAATTGAGGAGCTTACAGCGGCAGATGACTTTATAAGAGTTTGCCGAACAGTTAAAGGACATCTCTAAGACTACTGTGGACAAGATTTGCTGGGATATACAGAACAAAAGGAGGGATTGGCAGACAAAGGCTATTCATTTGCATCATGACAACGCCCGCCTTTACGTCACCTGAACCACGACAGATCTCATCGCCCAATTTGGGTGGTAAGTCATTTGAACAATCTCTATACAGCCCTGATTTGGCCCCCGTGACTCATGTTTGTTCCCCAACTTGAAAAAACACTTGGCAGGAATTAAATTCTCAAGCGACAAAGAGCTTCATACAGCAGCAAATCCTTCCTGCACCCGTCGGCTGAGGAGTGGTAAGACGCGGGTATGAAAAAGCTCCCGGAGATTCCAAAAGTGTATTGCTCATGACGGGGGACTATGTTGAAAAATAGCTTTTTTCACAAGATTTCGGAATCTGTAGTTGGATTTGCAATAAAATTATGTTTATTATGTGAAAAGCATTGGGGATCTTAATTTACAGACAACCCTCGTAGTCACAAAAAAATATTTCTTAACATTTTTCAAAATTATATCAACTTGGATTTTCTAGACAATTTTTAAATGTGCAGATTAGGTTGGGCATTTGAAAATCAGATCTAAATGAAAAAAGGATGCATCATTGTTAGCTTACAACATTTATCAATCTATATGAACTTGTAAAAATATTTTGTAATGTGTTAATAGAGCATAGTATGTACTAAATAAAGTGAGCAGACAGAACATCATTTCTAGGTAAAAGTTACATTCACAAGACCACCGTTCGGCACCGAGTTGCACAGAAAAAAATTTATTAATATCTGGTAGTCTCTCCTGAAGCAGTGTATATACAGGGTGTTGAAAAAGTATGGAACCGCTATTTTTTATCTGAATAAGACGCCATAAGTTTCAAGTCAAAAGAATCACCCTATCAGAAATGGCGACTAGTTAATCTTTCTTAGCAGAGGGTCTTGAAAAAGTATGGAACCACCTTAATTTCTTTTAAATGAGTTCATATAAATAATTGAGATTTAGTATAACTCTGTTGTAAGTTTTTTTCCATCTTCTGATGCATTTTGTAATTTTTTTCAACCTAGAGGGGAGGGTCAGGGGAGGATATTGTAAAAAGTTTAAGTGATAAGCTATGACAGTTCCCCATAGTTTTAAAGCCTATTTTTTTCTGAATAAGACACTACAAGTTTCAAGTCAAAAGAACATTCCTATCAGAAATGGGGACTGGTTTACCTTTCTTAGCAACATATTCGAAAGCAAATTTGACATGGTGTAAAAAGCCAGTTATGAAGTTAGGAATTTGATTAAACAAATAGAAAATTATCTTAAAATGATATTATTGACATACTGGTACAAATAAATCTTAGAACAAAACTGGCTTTTACACCATGTCAGATTCCCACTCAAATATCACTGCTAAGAAAGGTTAACCAGTCGCCATTTCTGATAGGGTGGTTCTTTTGACTTGAAAATTGTAGCGCCTTATTCAGAAAAATAGACATTAAAATGACGGGTAACTTGTCATAGCCTTTCATTTAAACTTTTTTCGATATCCTCCACAGGCCCTTCCCTTTAGTAAAAAATAATTATAAATTGTATCAAAAGATAGAAACAAACGTTATTAATTATTTATCTGGACCCATTTAAAAGAGTTGAAGGTGGTTCCATATTTTTTCAACACCCTGTATATAAAACGTTGCATTGTATGTGTTTAAGGAATAACGCACAGGTAATTATCCTCCTAATTAAGGATGGGTTGATTCCAAAATTCATCGATTCCAATACCAATCCTCGAAAATCAATTCAAAAAAATCATAATTGCTAAGATTCTAAGAAGATTAAAACGTAAATAATGCATGATCTCTCTAGAATTATTACAGTGGATTTTTGTAATAGTAGTGTATAAATGCAAGTTTTATTAATAAGTACAGTAATTAGTTAAAATGAAGTTGATGAACAACTTCACCAAGTAGTGGCATGCTAAATAAAATGATCGTTTAAGCAAAATAATTAGTATACATTTATTCAACTTTAAACCCTCAGTATTAAGTGTTTTTCATGGTCTAGACAGATATGACATTTTAAATTTTAAATGTTAAATTTAAATAGACATGTATGTTGCAATTTATAAAAATAAATTAAACTGACATATTCAGAACTACAGTATTGTACAATATTGTTTAGTATATACATGTTCAATAATACCAACAAAAATAATAATTCAACACAACAATACGCATACTAAACAAACAATATGCACAACAAGGGTAGCAACTGGGAAGGCATTATCACTTAGGTCAACGACTTGCATAACCGGAAAACTGTGTTAAACACAGTTTGACCATGAATTATTCCCGTTCTCATGATGCATGGCATGCCTGAGTCAGACGACTTTGATCTATAACGAGTGGATTAAGGACAACTTAGAATTGGCAAGCCACACGTTACAAGAATGGGGATAACTTAGTTGATTAAATTTAGGCTACATTGTATTGTGTAGTATATTTTTATTAGAATAGAATAGAATTTTATTTGCTGTTGATATTTTTACTAATAAATAGCAACGTCACAAATTAATTAAAAATCCAAAGTTATAAGGTGTCAGCTGGCCAGACAAGAACTCAAGAAGACAGAGTAAAATGCTTCATTCGGAATAAATTTTGCAGTATTTTTTTTAAATCCATATTTTCTAGTTTTCTTGTGCTTGGTGGTAGTTTGTTGTAGTTTGCTACCCATAACAAGAGGACTCAACTTACATAGCTTCTATGTACTGTAAGGAATATTTAGATTATGACAAGTTATTGTCTCATATTCATAGATAATACTCCTCACATTAATTTTGTCCAAATTTGATTTTAAAAAGAACAGAGTCTGTAAAATGTTTACAGGAAAAAGGTTTAAGATTTCCCACTCTATAAAAAGGCGCCTACAATGATCTTTAGTGACTGCTCTTGTCATTACATGTAAAGCTTTCTTTTGTGCAAAAAATATATTATGTGTGTGAGGAATACTTTCCAAAACAATAAGGCCATAAGAAAGATGTGCCCGACAAGGCCAAAATAAGCCTGCCGAATGCTGTTTCTGTTTATTTCTCCAAATAAATGCTGAAGAGCATAAACACTCCCACTCAAAGTTTTTTAAGGCCAATTATGTGAGGCTGCTAATTTAAAGTAGGATCAATAGTGAGACCTAGAATTACTTGTTTCACTATTTCCTCTATTCCAAAGACCAAAAAGGACAGTAGTTATTTTGTCCTGATTTAAGATTAAATTTTTACGTCAGCCAATTTTCTATTAAATTTTGATTATTTTTAGCAAAGGCGCGTGCTTGACTGCTAACAGTGTTTGGAGATGATTTGGTGTCATCTGCACACAGGACGACACTTGCAGGTATATTGACTAAGAAATCATTCGCCATTAATAAGAACAGCAAAGGCCCTAGGACAGAACCTTGGTGACTCCGCTGTTTACAGGCAGACATGTTGAATTCACACCATCTAGAGTTACATATCGTACCCTATCACTTAAGTAAGATTGAAATACCTTTAAGGGCTGTATCTCTAATATGATAATGGTACAACTTTTTTAACAACTTCACTCGCCTGTTTAAATAGGCCTACAGGCCTGTGTGTCAACTTTATAAAAGAATGAATTACCGACTATAAGCTCAGTTGGGATTCAAATCTTGGACTTTGCCCTCCGTAGTCCAAAGCCTACACCACTGAGTCCCCAAGCATAATAGTTGTGTAATCAAATTTAAAACTAGTACCAGGAAAGCCGATCTCCGATCGGGTTCATATCATCTAATCGCTGACTTCCAATACCGAATTTAAATGAATCCCAAGATACTGAAACATGCCATGAAGCTGAAATTGAAAATACAGATCTTGATTCAAACAATGAAACAAATCTTATGACTTGTAATAATACTTTGCAAACAACTTCTACAAATAATTCTGGAAATACCTTACAAACTTCTAGCAACTTTCTTAATTACGATTTGCCATCAACCTCGGTGTTACCCCGAGAGTTTATGTGTTATTAAGAAAGTTGCTAGAAGTTTGTAAGGTATTTCCAGAATTATTTGTAGAAGTTGTCTGCAAAGTATTATTACAAGTCATAAGATTTGTTTCATTGTTTGAATCAAGATCTGTATTTTAAATTTCAGCTTTGAAATTATAATGAAAATGAAATAAAGTTCGAGAATAACTGAATTGTGTATTTTAGACATAGGTAAGAAAAATACAATAATATTTGGTTTGTTTACATTTTAACAGATTCAGAAAAACATGTGTTAATTAAAAAAATAAATTAAAATCATAACTCACATGTTGAAATAGTAAATAGTAAACATTAAACAGTGGTATTGACCCACCCGCCCACCCATTTACTTTTGGAATCGTGAAAACTCATAGAAAATGAGTTTTCTCAAAATTGTCATCAAATCCATTGGATTCCTGAGGTAGAAAACCTTTTTATAGACAAAGTACGAAGAAAATCGGTAAAGCCGTTTTTGAAATAAAATGACTGGAAATAGGTACATACATACAATTCCTTGCTCGTTTAATAGTATAAGATAGCTGAATGAGATAGCTGTAAATGAATAATTGATTAGGTACGTATTAAGGACAATTAGTGTATGTCTAGGATCGAATATTATAAATTATTAATTTATGAAAGGAATACTGGAGGGAAACTAATAATTTAAATAATTGTGCAAGTAATTTAATTGATGCACATGATAAATGCAATACGAGCCAAATTAAAACATCTAATTAAATTTCTGATTCATTAATAATATTATTTTAGCCATGGAAAAGTAAAAAACAAAGCTTAGCTTATCGGAATAGCTTGATTTCAAAGTGAAACTCATTTTTAACTTACTTCTTCTCATTGAGAGACGACCGGAATTACAGTAATTGGTATTCATCAAATGTTACAATCGATTCCTGATACAAATTTGTGTGTCAAAATTCAATGGAATTGACATTCAGAAATGAGGATCAACCCATCCCATTTCCTAATATCAAACCTTTATAGTAAAAGAAACTGTCGCCACATTAAATGATTTAACAGTTCGTACTGTATTTATTCAAGTTTAAATTTGTTTGTATGCTCCTTCTATGGCAAATTTTTAACAGTATCGCATCCATAACTGAACAAAATATTTCAGTTATTGTTTGTGTTGCAACAAATTAAAAAATATAAAATAATTATTACTCTCTCAATCTTAGATTAATTTATTGAAATCAAAATTTCGTAATATTTGCTTTTAAGAAATTGTTTAAGAAATTACAAAAAAGTAGATATGTACACAGTTTATAAATAATAAGAAAATAATTGTTATGAAATGAATAACTGAAATGAAACATACCAAGGTCCTCTTCATTTAATAATCCCCTCCACTCATGACTGTCAAAACTGATTAACGGGCTTGAAATGTTAAAACCGTCTGACAATCCTGACTTACCTAAAGTCTACGTTTGACTTTCCCATAAAAAGTTAAGTCTTCAACTTACCTCCTGAAAAAGAGAACCTAGGAATTATTTCTCAAAAATATATTCATGACAAAAAAACTGCATTTTTCATATAGGTGACAAATTCAAGCTCTCATAAAATATACAGAAAATGAAATAAAATCGAAAAAAATTAAATGAAAAAAGAAAACGAATTTGTTGATTCAAATAACAATTGGCAGGGTTAGGACTTGAAGTCCTTACTTACACCAAACCATTAGTATCCCAACACTTTTTATCCATTAATGACAATTAAAACTTACATAATGATAAGAATAGGCTAAGGCTTTTTCAATAAAAATACGCTTCACAAATACAAGAAAGTGTCAAAATTAATTCCCAAAGCTATTTTTTGTGACATTATGTGTAACAATAATAAAAATTACCTTAACAAGTTTTTAAAAGCATATAAATACAAGGAAAATATTATTTGTTCAGTTTCTCAAAGCGCCACATTTTTGTTATGTCATGCTGTTTGAGTTTGTCTTGTATTTAAAAAATATGTGCAGTTCTCAATATTATTTACTTTTTAGGAATACTATAATTAAGTATACATACTTTATATATCCATTTAGTATACATACTTTATATATATATATATATATATATATATATATATATATATATATCCATTTATATAACTAACAAAAAAGGCAGACTATACAGTTACCAACATCATTTATTTAATATGTAGTAATACACACATTTAAATATACACATTTTCCCTTTAATTATTTATAAAATATATATAAAATTTAAAATATATTCTGAACTAAAATAAGCTAAATGTTTGTTTTATCAAGAAAGGCCTCAATTCGGGGATACAACCAATAAAATCAATTGAATGATATTAACTAAAAATACCAATTGTTTGTTAGGAAAATAATAAAACCTGGAGTGGAACATCTTTGTTCTCTATTATTTACAGGTACCCAACTGTAACTTATACACATATGCCTATACAACACAACTAATAATTCACTATATTTTAATTCGACACACTACGAAACACAATAAAATACTCTTGAAATATACTAGTTGTAAACAATCTCTTCTGGATAAATAATACAAATTGACTAAAAAACAAGAAATGAAATAAATCTGCTACAACAGAATAAACAACACACCTTAACTGAACAGCTGTTGTTTTCCTTGGTGAATGAATAAACATTTTAAGTAAGCATCAAATGGTAAAAGTTAATGCCATTGGTAGATAAGTGCATTAGAACTTAAACTAATGAACTATAACTAAACTTTTACTCAGGTTTTAAAACCACTGGTTTGTAAATAAAGGTAGGTTGAAATAGTTGTATATATTAATAATTACAAATATATGATCATGACAACTGCAATCATTTTCATTTATTTTTGGAAAATTGGTCCAACAATGGATTGCTGCTTGACATATTAACTGCCGCTGGGCTTCACCAAGAATGTTCCATTTTGCTAAAATGTATTGCTATTATTTAGTTATTTTTAGTTTTGATGTTTTATACAGCAAACAAGGTCACTATAAGTAAATTTATGTTGTTAACATACAACTGTACAACACTTGCATACAAGTACATAAAGTTACATTCCAATAGACGAAAATTTTTTGTTGTTGAATTGTAATAGAGACAATCCAAGCAGTCTGATTCTAATCAATAAGTGAATTGGCACTTCATTTACAAAGTTTTCTTACACCCTAAGTTAGCTAGCTTCAACGTATTATTACCTATACCTAAAATATAATGTATTAATTACACTGTTACCTTAATTTATACATTATTTATACCTTGATTTATAGGTATTATTACCTATACCTAAAATATAATGTATTAATTACAATGATACCTTAATTTATACATTATTTATACCTTGATTTATAGGTATTATTACCTATACCTAAAATATAATGTATTAATTACACTGATACCTTAATTTATACATTATTTATACCTTGATTTATAGGTATTATTACATATACCTAAAATATAATGTATTAATTACACTGATACCTTAATTTATACATTATTTATACCTTGATTTATAGGTATTATTACCTATACCTAAAATATAATGTATTAATTACACTGATACCTTAATTTATACATTATTTATACCTTGATTTATAGGTATTATTACCTATACCTAAAATATAATAATGTATTAATTACACTGATACAGTACCGTTCAAATTAATTGGAACACACAGGGAATTTCACTCTTTTTATCATGCGACAGTTGGCATCACTGCTACATCACTTGTATTGAACAAACTAACAACCTAACCTCAAAAGCAGTTAGTGCACATGTGATTCTTTGTGTTGAACACATTTTCAGTGAAGTATTGTGTGAATTGTGTTATTGTTGCGCGTTTTTGTGTTTGTTAAACAAACTATTGTAGTTTTTCAATAACTCAACTGATGGATACCACACCTAGAAAACGTAGCAAGATTATTACACTACATCAGTATGGAAATATGTCTCAGAGGATGATATCTAAAGAATGTAAGGTGGGTCTAGCTACTGTTAACCGAATTGTTAAGCAATTTAATGATACTGGCTCCTTTTCTGTTAACAGAATAGGAAATTGTGGTCGTAAAAGGAAAACCACACCACAAACTGACCGCCAATTAATTAGGACTAGTAAGATCAACCCCAGGTTGTCGGCTGTAGATTTGGCACGAGAAATTAACAAAAAAGGGGTTAATATTCATGTTAGTACTGTTAAAAGAAGGCTGTCTGAAGTTGGGCGAAAAGCTTACCGACCTAAGAAAAAGCAGCTTCTTACTGTAGCAATGAAGAAGAAACGCTTGCAGTGGGCTAAAACCTACAAACAGTTCACTGTTGAACAGTGGAAAAATGTCCTTTTCTCTGATGAAACACATTTTTTGGTTCAGGGACATAAAGTAAACTTTGTCCGCAGAAGTGCGAATGAAGCTGAGACATCAGCTCACATCCTTCAACAACCAAAACATCCACCCAAAAAAATGTTTTGGGGCTGTATGTCCTATAATGGTCCAGGTCCATTAGTTCCCATAGAAGGTATGATGAACTCAGACAAATATATTGCTTTATTAGAAAGAAGAGTCGTTCCACTCCTTTTGCAAATGTTTCCAGAAAGCAATGGAATTTTTCAACAAGACTCGGCTCCATGCCATACATCTAAAAAATGCAAGAAATTTTTTTTTGAGAACAAAATAACGGTTCTGGAATGGCCTGGCAATTCACCCGATTTAAACCCAATCGAAAATCTATGGGCTATTACTAAAAAAAGGATTGCCAAAGAAGATTGTACTACAAAAACATCCATGATTACTGCTGTAATCAAAATATGGTTCCACGATGAAGAAATAAAAAATATATGCAAAAAACTAATAGAATCAATGCCAAAACGCTGTGAAGAGGTTATAAAACACAAAGGAGGACATATTAATTATTAGGGAGCTGTTTGTAATTTTTTTGATCAATAAATTGTCTTTCATTTAAGAATCGTAGTCGTTTACCTGGTGTTCCAATTAATTTGAGCGGTACTGTACCTTAATTTATACATTATTTATACCTTAATTTATAGGTATTATTACCTATACCTAAAATATAATAATGTATTAATTACACTGATACCTTAATTTATAAATTCATAGCTAGCATAATACATGCTGGTAAATATACAATCCAAGTTGCAGCATGGACTGTAAATATACAATCCATGTGGTGTAATACATTTACACACCACAAATGTATTACAATATAAGTACAAAATGTACAAATATTATGGTGATCAATTTCAGCAAACCACATTTACCTTCCTCAGACCAGAGAGATTCACAAAAGAATGAAAATGTTGTTCAACTACTATACTTACAGATAGAGTAACACTTGACACTTGACTCATAACAATAGGATGTAATCACTAAATTGGCAACTACTGAAATATTATAGGCTAATTACTATTGGTTGTTACTTTTGTTCTTTTATGTGCTGAAAATACTCAATGAAAAACTATTTCAGAGTCAAAATTAAACTAATCAATAACAAGTTTGTCACAATGTTTACATTTTTCTTTAAAAAATAAATTATTCTTCCCATGCATACCCTGCCCTTATTAGACTTAGAATATGTAAATTTTTATCTATTTTATTCAAACCGAGGCAATAATTCATTATTTGTTTTGCTATGTTTGATTTTTCAGGTTTATTATTTTTAAAGGCAGAGATATGGTTTTTATATCTTTTGCTGAAATTTACAATCTGACCTATGTAAAACATATTACAATTTATTACAGTTATTCTTATATATTCCAAAGTTATTATTGAATTCATTTTCCCTTTCTTTATTTGGAAGTAAAATGTTATAGTCTTAAAAGTTATAGTAAATTGAATTTTTAAAATCTATGGACATCTCTTAGTGTAAATTGTGTCTTTTGTAGTGAAGGGGTGTGGGTACATAGTTGAGAGGTAACAACCCACCCCCATTCCCAAACACTTGCAGGGGTATTGAAGTATACAACCTCTGGCGGTGGTATTGGCCCATGCATTTTTAACATAAAATGGAAAATTAATTTGTTGATTCAAATAACAATAGGCAGGGTTAGGACTTATTTACAACAAACCATTAAAATCATATATTAACATTAACACTTGGACCCACAACAATCACACATAAGTCAATAGGCTCATGGAATTAGCAAATGAATTTTAAAAAAGCCACACATGTGCAGTGGTGATGACACTTTTAACCACCTATAAATGTGGCAGGTTTATAGTGTTAAAAATTCTATAAACAAACACATACACGTGCGTGTTTGTGTTTGTTTTAATTATTTATTTTAGTTAATATAATATTTGTTTTATACACATCCACGTAAAAAACTTAAATAATGATATCATAATAAGGATAACTTCTGTAGCCAGAGACGCTCACACAAGGTAATGGACGATGTGATTAATTTTTATACATTTATTTATTTATATTGTCTTGGAGTAAAATATTTTGAGGCTAAAAATACTGTATGAAAAACCAAATGTATGGTTTCTAAAGAAGCGCAGTTTTATGTTGATACTGAAATGTGCATTTAATTTGTTTTACTTCATTGCAATGGTACTAATGAAACTGTAATTAGAGGTCTAATCTGCACAATATAAGTGAACGTTGACTAAAAACATAGACGTTTTAGTCAACATTCTTAGACGCAATTAGAGGGTGGGTACCCTAAAAATTGCGTGCTTTTGTTAGGGTGTGTCTGTGTGTGTGATAGGGGAGTGATGTGAGTATGTGCAAATGTGACTGTGAATGCTTGTTTGCATGGTAGGTGAGTGGGTGTGAAGTCTCTGCTAATGATAGCACCTGATACAATAAATATTAATTGCTTATTTGTCCCTTCAACTGTGCCTTTTCTAACCCTACAAGCCTGAAAATATAAATCATATATTTAAACCCTCCTCCATCCACAAACGTACTGGTGATGTAATACACGTTTCTACCCATACCCACTCAGCAAATGAAGAGACCTTGATTTTCCCACAACTCAAAAACGAAGAGACACACCCATCCAACCAACGAAGACACCTTCACCTGTCCACCTATACAATACAGTGATACTGACCCACACACCTATCCATACACTAGGATACATACATATACATCGATATTCATCCACCTATCCACGCACGTGGTATTTGGGTGGACATGTGGGTCAAAACTACTGTAGTGTATGGGTGAGTAAGAATTACTGCACTGTATGGGTGGGCTGATAGGTCAACAGCACTATAAAGTATGGGTGAGCGGGTTCATTACAAATAGTTCAGAGGATGTACATTAAGTCTTTCCTTTATTTGGATGGGTTGGAATGTCACTGTCTTTTCGTTTGTTGGGTAGGTGGAAACATCAAAATCTGTTCGTTTGTTGAGAAGATTTGGACCAAAAATCGTCATGAGTCAAGGTACAATAAAGTAGAGTGGTTGAACACCACTTTCAGTTTTTTGTGGATTCCTCGGGTCTGAGGAATGTAAACGCGTTTGTCAAATCAATGTATTTGTGCATTTTTATTTGTGTTGTATGATGTTCACTTGTATTGTACCTTAATTTAAAAATACAATTCATAAAAAACATCCATTTCGTAACAGTTCGCCAATGACGTTCAGGAACATTCCTATTCCTTTCTGCTGCTTATTTTATTGACATTCCAGAACATCATTGCTATTTTGGAGCTCTTCAAAGGGTTGAGAAATAAAATGTTCAATAAACAAGTGAATCTCTTAGGAGGCTTACTATAATAATACTTACTTATAACAACTAACTATTAGTAATTAATACTTACAAAATATGCATTTAATGACAATTACAAACGCTAAATAACAACTAAATATTATGTTTTAGAAAATATTAGTTGACAAAGCAAGTAAATAAAACTGATAACTATATGTTCATATAAAAATAACAAATCATTATCATTATTTTATTATTAAACTATTATAAATGTAACTATTATACATAAATAACAAAACACAGTATGGCATTTTTTTTTGTTCTGATACAAATATTTAAATAATTAAAACTATTAATAAACTAAGATGATTTTGTAAAAAAAGACTTTTTAAATATTATTTATTTGTTCTTACTCACTCACTAAAACATTAATTAAAAGAAAATAATATACGCTAAATAATAACTAACTGGTAAATAAACTACAGAAAACATAAGGGGATGTTGGGTGTAGCACAACAGGAAAAGTAAAAACAACTAATAAAATAGACCACAGTGACTTGCGGTTTTATTGCCATGCATAATAAACACACAATAACACTGTTCACAAATATCAGTTACAAAAATGCTTCTAACACACTAACTGTTTTTTAACATCAGATACTTTTACCAAAAATGAAGGTTTGGTTTATATTTCCCCTTAAAGCAAAGAAATGTCAGCAGAGACATTAATTCATCATTTGTTACACGCCCACATGTGTCAGAACGATGAAAATCCCTTCCTTCTAATGCCTCCAATACTTTCACAAGGATTATTGTGCCAATTGTTCTTTTCACTTGTTCAAACATCTCAACTGATTATTCTCAAGCCTATTTCTTAATCATTCAATTTCCACCTCATTTCTAATATCCATATTACTCAATCTATTTAACCATGTGTTTCTAGCAATACTTCTCAAAAACTTCATTTCTCCTGCTTATAGTCTTCCCCATTCTCTCTCATTCAAAGACCATGTTTCGATACCATATTGACGATCAGTATATAATATGATTTATGTATCAATAATTACATCATTTGAGAATCCTTCTGTTCCATATTATAGGTGTTACACTTTAAAATAGCTTTACCGTATTTTTGATAACTCTCTACTTAATTTAACATAATTTATTATTTGTAATCATTTGAATGTAAAGCTCTCTACCACCTTCAGTGGCTTGTCATTCAATAATATGTTTCCCTCCACGTTGTTATCCCTTCCCACTTCACTCTTCTCTTCACTTTTCCTCAGCCCTCCTATTTGTAAGTTTTGATTCTGTTTATATAATTCAATCTCTAATACTCTAATCTTACCCAAGATCACCATACAATCTGCAAATATCATGTGTTAGGTAACTATATTTTTCTCCCTCAACTTTAACTTCCTTGCAATCCATTCTATAACTAAATTTAACAGTATCTGCGATAAAACACTACTTTTTATTATCAAAAATCCAGTCTGTCAATTCCACTGGGGTCCTTACTCTACTCGGATGTACTCTGTATACCTATATAATCTATTCCATCATATAATATTCTGTTCTTAGATCTTGTAGTAAACTTGTATGAGAAATGAGTCATAAGCTTTCTCAATTTCTATGTAAACGAAACAAACCTTTTTACAAATTCCAATTTTTTTCTCAATAAATTGCCTAGAATATTAGGTCTTCGGAACTTTCACATATTAAGTGGGTCTCCCAGAAAACCATATTGTTTTTCACTCAATACTGTTTTCATTGCATCTTTTTTCATCCTGTTAGGTACATTTTTTTGAAAAGTTATTAAATGCCCCTATATTTTGTACAAAGTTTTCTGTTTTCCAATTAAATGTGTTTGGAAATTAAAACTAAATTAAACAAAATAGGTGATAAACACTTCCTTGTTTTAAACATTTGCAGACTGTCATTCCCCTTTTAAAAATCTGAATATAAATAATATGTGTATCAACATTCTGAATTGTATTAGTGTAATGAACAATAAACAAGTCCATTGATATAGGTAATCAGTGGTCAGGTTCCTGAATCAGACTATTCAAATTTTACATCACTGCACCATTTGGTAACTTTTTAAAATATCATTTTTAAAATTTTACTATGGCTTTAATTATTTTGTTAACTTACCATGTTTGACAATTGTTACAGTAATATCGTAAATAAAAATTGTCTTACCATTTAATGATAAAAAATAGTTGTTTTTAAAAATAATATTATCCATAACATTTTTGAAAAGCAAGTCAAGTCTTTGCAGATTTGTGGACTGCTAAACTGGGTATTCTTGTTGTTTACATCTCTAAACGGTTTGTAAAGTGTTACAAAATATGAGGCATTGAATACAAGGCAGATTGAATACAAGGCAATTGTATTCAATGATGCAAACATTGTGCCTAAGTATTTTTGTTAGCATTATGATTATGTTTGGATTTATAATTTAGCCAAAGCAAATAATACCTTAATAAATGCTAAGTTTTTGTGCTTTCTTGTTAATGTGATTTATATACAGGGTGTCTTAAAAGTCCCACCTCCCCCCCCCCCTATTAACTTTCTTATGAATACAGATAAAGTGATTTACTTCTGGGAATGTTTATATGACCAACTAAGGAGTTTTTTTATGTATACAAATTTTTTACACCCCCTCTCAAAAGGGGGTAGTTTGGGGGTAAGTCAAAATTTTTAAATAGAAACCCCTATCAAATGACACATCATTTTAAAGGTAATATTAAAAGAAGAAGAATGGCGGAAATTAGAGATCTCTAACATTAGTCTATCAAATTTGGTGGCAGTTTAAAGTTGGAATTATTTCATAAAACCCCCGCAGCTTATGTTACATTTAAAATTGTTGTAAGGCAGACAAAACATTCACCCACCAGTTAGTTTTGAAAACTGATGACACCTAATCGTAAAACAAGTTATTACAAGAATCAACAAACACCAAAAACCACAAATAACATAGCATTTATTTAGTTTTGGTTTGTCTGACCAAAGTCCAGTAGGGCAACCTGGGAATACCAGTGGCTCCTTCCTTATCTCTTATTAGGTTACTAGTTAGTACGTGTAACACTTTCAGTTCAGTTACTGTGTTAAATTTCTTTTTATTCGTATTTAATAAAAATGGCTTGGTCAAATGAAGATAAAGTAGAGATGATATTGTTCTATGGGGAAGCTAGGAGAAATGTTCATGAAGCAGTTCGTTTATTTAATGCTGCCTATCCGGATAGACCAGTAGACAGGGCATACATTAGACGTTTAGTAAACAAATTCTCAACAAACTTTAG
Organism: Stictocephala bisonia; assembly: GCA_035578905.1. Lineage (NCBI taxonomy): Eukaryota > Metazoa > Arthropoda > Insecta > Hemiptera > Membracidae > Stictocephala > Stictocephala bisonia. The sequence continues at coordinate 510,836 of JAQJVL010000020.1, forward strand.
TGTCAAAGATGCACCACGATCAGGGCGCCCTGCCATTGCGACAGAAGAGATCCAAATTCAAGTTTTAGCAAATTATGCTGCAAACCCACATGAATCTCTGCGGTCCACTGCCCTTGATGTTGGAATTTCAAAAGATACTGTTCACAAAGTGTTAAAGCGTCACAAGTTCCACCCGTACAAAGTACAGTTAAATCAATAATTAAATGAAGACCCTGACCGAAGACTTCAGTTTTGTGAGCAAATGTTGCAGAAGATTGAAGAGAATAATAATTTAATATCACAGATATGTTTTAGTGATGAAGCATCATTCTCTTTGCATGGGACAGTCAATCGGCACAACTGCCGTTATTCGGCAAACAGTAACCCCCACTGGATGGTTGAAGCCCATACGCAACAGCCACAAAATTAAATGTATGGGCTGGAATTTTGGGAAACTCTGTTATTGGGCCATTCTTTATTGATGGTAATTTAACTGGCGTTAAATACTTGGACATGTTACGGAACGGCATTGTCCCAGCAATAAATGAGGTAGTACAAGGTACTTATGAGCCTGTATTTCAGCAAGATGGTGCTCCTCCACATTACAATATGCTTGTCCGGACATTCCTAGACCAAACGTTTCCCGATAGATGGATAGGTTGACGTGGCACTTTGGTAGAGTGGCCGGCACGTTCACCTGACCTTTCACCTCTGGATTTTTTCTTTTGGGGTTTCCTCAAAAGTAAAGTTTACGACACAAAGCCCGCAAACCTCGATGAATTAAGGACAAGAATCGAAGAGGCCTGCCACCTTATCACGCCTGAAATCTTACAAAATGTGAGACGTGGTTTTTCAATCCAGGCTTTTTTACTGTCAAGAAGTTCATGGCAGCCATTTCGAGCATCTCATCTGAGTGAAATTGAGGTGAGAGTTCAGCATTTTGACCATTTTTCCCGTTCTAAAATTACTTAGGGGGTTTTATGAAATAATTCCAACTTTAAACTGCCACCAAATTTGATAGACTAATGTTAGAGACCTCTAGTTTCCGCCATTCTTTTTCTTTTAATATTACCTTTAAAATGATGTGTCATTTGATAGGGGTTTCTATTTAAAAATTTTGACTTACCCCCAAACTACCCCCTTTTGAGAGGGGGTGTAAAAAATTTGCATACTTAAAAAAACTCCTTAGTTGGTCATATAAACATTCCCAGAAGTAAATCACTTTATCTGTATTCATAAGAAAGTTAATAGGGGGGGGTGGGACTTTTAAGACACCCTGTATATAGCTTATTTATTTTAAAATAGACAAAAAGGAAATTTAATAGACAAAATCCAGGACTGATTGATAATGGTTACATTAGGAACAGTTTTTCTGGATCAAGAGAATTTGATTGCAAATTAATTAATTGCAAAATAGATTTTGCACCGAGGACTACTGATATGAATACTAGTATGGTTTGCAAAACTAGAGCAATAACAGAAGTGCAACTGTACTCCAACTAGGCATTTTGTAAATAAATTATTGGGATGATGCCATCCCATATTTCAAAATTCAAATTGATCTTATTTGTGTAGTGACTTTTATTGAAAAAAGTTTGAACAAGTTATATCAACTAATTAGTGGTATTCGTACACAAGTAATCTTATAAAGCTTATCTTCCAATCAAGAGAATTGGCTGTTGTCTTTAACCCAACTGGTGTCTGTCATTTTCCCTTTCGTGTCAGGCGATTTTTGCTGATAGTGTTAGTTATTAAGAAATACATTGTAAAAATAGTCATACTTCACTAAATATGTTGTGTCATATATCATTTTATTCAGCAAATGATGGAGAATTAATAACAGTTACTAAAAACCAGTTACAAAATGTTTTTCAATAAATTTCTTAGCATGTATTAAAAATATTAAAAAATATGTATACATACAATCATATTTCTGTGGCACATAAGTTATTTATTTATTTAAAAATTTTTTTTAACTGAAAATCTGAGATAGCCAAGTTCTTCTAAATATTATTGGAAATCCAAAAAATATATAAAATTACATATATATTATTATATAGCCTAATAATTGAATTTATATAGCTACAACAATGTACTTGCGACCGTTGCTAGGCAAAATATTACAATAAATTAAAATAACTAAAATATTTTTGAAATTTGTTAATGATGGAGTATCATATGAGGGAGACAAAGGTAGTTGGACATTTGCCATCATTACGTGAAAATTACCAATCACGACGTTTCGATTTGGTAAAACCCAAACCTTTTTCAAGTGCTAAAAACTAAATTACATCTACACAAACATGTTATAAAACTACGTTCTTAAACTAATAAACTTATCTACTTTAATAATTATCTACATTTTTACCTAGATCCTAGAATGGGGTACAACAAAATCAACTTATACTAAATATAAAATGTTAACAGGGTTAAATTAATATAACCAATTAGGCGCTGTCAAGGTCACGATATCAACAAAAAAATGTTAAAACACAATTAAAATTAATATTCAAATCAGACTGAAATAAGATTACATTAACTAATCATAAATATATGGTACCTGAAAAACACTATTAATTTAAAATAACATTCAACATGCACAAAAATGATATATATGACTCGGAAGGGCTGAGACTACTATTACAATTACATTTTGCTATTACAATAACATTTTAACCTGAAAAGACAACAATTATTAGGAATAAAACAATACAATAATCAAATATTACAAAAATGATGAAATCCTACGACCCGCAGTGACGATGGCGTCTAGACGTCCCAGGCACGAAGTGAGGATGATACAATCCAAATGCAGTGTCTACGAAGTTCCCTCCAAGGTGATAAAACACGGGGGCAAGACAAACATACACACTACACTTCACAACAACCATACACAGACTGACGAGGTCAGGGACGTATGCTCCGAGATCGCCAAAAATGCGGTGACTCAGGTACGGGGACGGGGCCGTAGACTCATGGGGTGTTTAATTGTTGTAGGTGCAGGTGGTGTAGGATTCTGGTTAGATGATGTCATGAGTGTATTGAACTTTTTATCAAGTGTATTTTTAAGTAAAGGAACCCACATGGGTCTAACTTCTATGCTACTTTGACTGATTACTTGTTCATTATTTAGTTTCATAAAGGCACCTTCGATGAATTTACGTTTAAAAAAATGTGGTTCCCTGTGAAGTATTTTAGTGTTATCCCAGTTAAATCTGTGTTCACTGTTCCAAGCATGTTCAGCTAATTTAGAATGTGTAGTGTCTCCTTTTTTAATGTTATTTTTGTGTTCTTTTAGCCTAACTTCCAGTGGTCTCTTTGTTTCCCCTGTGTATTTTTCATTGCATGATGGTAAAATTAATTTGAATATTAATTTTAATTGTGTTTTAACATTTTTTGGTTGATATCGTGACCTTGACAGCGCCTAATTGGTTATATTAATTTAATCCTGTAAACATTTTATATTTAGTATAAGTTGATTTTGTTGTACCCCATTCTAGGATCTAGGTAAAAATGTAGATAATTATTAAAGTAGATAAGTTTATTAGTTTAAGAACGTAGTTTTATAACATGTTTGTGTAGATGTAATTTAGTTTTTAGCACTTGAAAAAGGTTTGGGTTTTACCAAATCGAAACGTCGTGATTGGTAATTTTCACGTAATGATGGCAAATGTCCAACTACCTTTGTCTCCCTCAAACTAAAATATGTTGAAAAATTACCTGAAAACTGAATTGTGAAGCTGAAGTTCAAGAAACAAACATAAATAGACCCTGTTCATTACAGTTAAAGAAAAAATAACATAATATAAAAGCAAAGTAAACAATAAATAAAGCTGGCAATACAGAGATACTTCACAATGACTACTAGCAGTAGCAGCTGCTAGCGCAACTGAAATATGTCGTAAGAAGGTTTTTTTTATTTTGCCACTAGAGACAGACTAGGAGCGAACCAAAGACATCAAAACGTTCATTTGGAAGTTTGGATTCCAATGACATAACTTTAAACTTTGTTGTTGTGGCTATTGATCTATTAGCAGTCAGTGCATAGAAGCTTGTCACATCGGCGATAATATAAATGTTTTCATGACACTGGGCGAGGTTGACGGTCTTCAATATTATCAATGACCAACAACACCAATTGGGCTAAGAACATTTTAAGGTACATTTTAAAATGACAAAATGGTAGTCACAATCCAAACTGAATAATTGTTTCTGCATTACTGTATTGTCAACATGATGATGACAGTATAAATATTAAACTGTTCTGCTGTATGAATGTATGCAGTTCATGTAATGTAATACTTCTAACTTACAGAATGTAAGTGAGAAGTAGGTTTTCCTTTTAAATTCCCCATAATTTGTCTATCTATTCACATGGAAATTGTTTTAAATCAAATGTTTTAGAACCGTTGCTATATTACACAAACTCTATTGCAATGTCAATTGACTCACTATTAAAAAAAGAATGCATCTTTATTATATCCCAGCTTTCTTTTAGTCATAATCTAGACACTTTGTTTGTCAGACATCCTCTTATTTCTATAATATTGTAACTTAGTTTAAGGAAGTAAGAAGATATGATACCTATTCAGGTACGCACAGACACCATTGAGCACTTTAGAACTGAACTGGTATTCTTCCCACTGCCGGGTATAAAATTGCAACACGTCTTCATCCATTAAATCTATGCCTCCCTGTAAGGACATATATGTTTATATTTACCACATTTTTTTGTAGATAATATAACAAAACTGTTACTATTTAAATTAATATACCTTTAAAAAATAAAAATATTCGCATATTTATTGAGGAAATAAGACATTGAGAGAAAAAGAATAATCGTTAAGCCAAACAAACAATATTTTAAGCCTGTACTATCAAATAGGTGGTATTGACTGGCTATCCACCCATACATGTACGGTAGAGATGTCCCTTCCGTTATAACTAACCTAACCTACCCATATATGCAAGGGGCGTCCAAAGTAAGTTCCGTTTCAATATTTCGCAGTTACAGCGTTGTGATTGCAGTTCTGCGCATGCGCAGCTCTATTGTTGTCATATTACTAAGCAGCTGACGCCACTTTGAGTTACGTACTTTTACTTTTCATGTCATATTACTTCTTTAAAATGTCAAAGTTAATGAAAATCATGCCGATTGTGAGTTTGATCTGTAATTAGGCTTCTCAATGTGAGAAACATTAACCTATTGACCTATGAGTTTATTTACACTGCGCAGTCAGTTATTCCTCCTATTAAAATCAAGGGAAATGTAAGCATTTGGCAAATTGTAACCTAGAGCAAAAATTGTTTTATTTTTATTATAAAGCAGGCTTCAAAAATATATAGTTTACATGTACCTAAAAAATAATCATAAAAAAATAATATAAAAAATAAAAATTTTTTTGTTTTCATGTTTATAAATTTTGATATCAAGTGTATATATTTTTTAGTAAACAATTAAAAATCATTTCTGAGTTGCTGTAGTTTTGACAGTTTAATTCTTTACAAGAAAATATTATATTTTATAAATAATATTTTAAAATTATCAAACAAAAAAGGTTTTTCTCTAAACCAATATAAATTTGTCATTTTGACTTAAGCCAAAAATACTAAACAATTTTAACCTAGAAATACAGGAAGATAAAACATGAGTGGGAGTTCACCTTATATTAATAAATATGTAGAATTTAAGTATTTAAAATTGTGAGACAAACTTTATATTATACAAATATAATATAAATAGGAACTCACACTAATGGTAATCAGTAATAGTCCCGCCATAACTATTAACAAAACACTCCTACTCGTCTGCTTATGTTTACAATCACAAACTGAAAGCTAAATTTGACTGTTACAAAGCTGACAAGGAACAAAAAGCAATATTGAAGCACATAGACTAACAATAAGTTGGTTATTATTGTCATACACATCGTTGTTTAGCTTGCAAACATCTTAGTTTGGCGCATGACATTGCCGATTTGCAATGTATTTTTAGGTTATAAAAGGATCAAGTGGCAGCTCATATATATATTTTTTTACAGTATTTCAGTTTTCACTAATTGTTTTTATTAATATTTTTAACCATTTGATGCAAGTTTTTTTTTTTTTTTTTTTTTTTTTAATATTTAAAAGGCATTGTTACCATCACAGAACAGTTCCGTGATAGCAATTTTGAGCCCAGATCGGCCGTCACAGAACGTTTCTGTGAAAATAGGCCAATGGGTCAAACCAGTTAAAATTCATACACAGCGATGTGAAATTTACTGACCTAATGTAATAAGTGATTCAATGGTTAGAAAATCCTGTTGTAGAATAACCAATTCAACAGTGGTCGTATCAACATGCACGATGAAGAAAGAAGTGGACTTCCAGTTTTGGTCTGTGATGAACTTGTTCGTGCAACCATAAGTTAAGGATTTCCAATCTTTGGATGGAACAAAATGTTTCATGATAAACTAGTTTACCGAAAACTTTGTGCACATTGGGTGCCAAAAGTATAACTGAAGAACACATGAGAAAACGTTTTGATGCTGATCTTCAATTTTTTACTCGTTACGACAACAATGGAGACGGTTCCCTTAGCAGAATAGTGACTGTAGACGAGACTTGGGTCACTGTTACTGAGACTGAGATACGGCTGAAATAAAACTGCAATCGTAGGCATACCACTGTACCAGTACCACTCACTGTACACTCTACAGAAGTGCTCAAGCAAAAAATAATACGAAAAAAATGGAGGAACACATCTTCACCAACAATGAAAAGTCAAAGCCAATGTTGATAAACAGGAAAATCATATGCACCGTTTTTTGGGATAGACATGGTATTCTTTTACTTGACTTTCTACCGTGGGGTGAAATAATTACTGCTAACGCTTAATGCGAGACACTTGTACATGTACATGGAAACTGTACATGTACATGGAAACTGCGCCATGTAATACAGAACAAACACCGTGGAATGCTTTATAGCAGTACTTTTTTTGTTGCATGACAATGCTCGCCCTCAAAGTGCAAATCTGACACAACAACTTTTCAATGAATTTGGATGGGAGCAATTCAACCATCTTCATACAGACCTGACCTTGATGACAATATCGCTGGAAAGATATTCCATGACAATGATGGGATTAAATAACATGTTTCTACTTGATTAAAGTTACAGGTGGCAAACTTTTATGACAAAGTAAAGCTAGTGCCACACTACGATAAATGCTTACAGAATAGTGGAAGCTATGTTGAAAAATAGTTTAGAATAAGCAGATTCTTATACGATAAATCATATTTTTGTATATCCTTTTGTTTCATTTTACCAGCTAAACGTAACTAACTTCCTTGACGTACCTCGTACAAGCGTTGTTAAATAAATAACTACATTTAAATTCAAAATTAAGACTATGGCACTTAGTAATCTAAAACAACGATGAATTCCAATAGGATATGTTTTATTTTTAACACCCTAAACTATCCCTACAATTTATTGGAAATATGAAAAAGTTGGATTTTTTCTTGGGTTGACATTTTACAGATCAAATTTCAAAATTTTACAACGCTCAAAAGTGGACATATAAATATATGTCAAAAAGCTAGCCAGTCAGTTAGTGATCCCAACCAAGCTTTAAAGAACAGTGATGTCTAATCTCTGAAATAACATGTAATAGTAATATTTGAGGTGTCAAGAACAAAAATTTAATGACTAATATGAAATAGAAACTTACTTTTAGCAGACTGACCAAGTAGTTTCGAAGGAATTCCCTTAATCGCTTATAAAGCTCGAGGCCAACCAACTGGGCCCCTCCTGTTGTAGCTTGTGACCCTTTCTTCTGCTTCAACGAGTTACAAGACTTTGCAGATTGTTGGTGTACACTGGTGCAGTAGTTATACACATGTCTGGCCAATTCTGTCAAGGAAATTCATTTCTTTTCCACAAGCAAAATATTTTAGTAATCTACAACTAAAGGGGTCCAGCTCATTAGAATAATAAACTTTTTGGACAAACAATAAAAATAATGAAATACAATAAAACTAAATGAGACAATAATCTAGTGGCTATCACTCTATTCTTCATAAGATGCTAGCACCTACATATTACAGCAATGAACATCAATACGACACATACACTATAAAATAATTCTTATTTACTATATGCTAACATACAGGTTCACATCTGGTGTAGCGAAATAAAATAAAGCCAGTTCACAAGTAAAGAGATAAGGTACCAAATTGTTTACAACTAATGAACTATATTAGAGTTTTATTACTCTATTATCTGATTATTTAATTAAAGGGAAAACATGTATTGATTCAGATATACCAAAAGTAGATTGTCAGTAAATTGATATGATTGATCCATCGTACTTTAAGTTGTAATTTTCTTTTGATTAATAACAGTCACAATGTATCGAAAATAGAAAAATGTATTATTGAACTTTTAGTTGGATGCAAGTGGAGAAGAAAGTAACACGCAGCAGAAGTCTATTGAACCCAGTTCAAATAAACAACTAAGAGTAATTATAATATTGATAGCTCAACTAATCTTATATAAGAAACTTTACATTCCACCGTAAAAAAACACAAACTTCGTGCCAATACTTCCTCAAAGAACATGCACATAAGGCTTTGAATATTAGGACTAAACTTTAAGTGTTTTATTTATGTCAAAATAATCACTGGCCTTCATATAAAAAACATTCAATTAAAATAAATCATATCTAGTAGCCCTAAGCATGGCTTCTACTATAAAATAAAATCACGACAACAAAAACCATCCTAGTTAGGCTACTCGAGTTATTGATACGTTCATGAGTAAAAGGATACGTATACAACTCCATGTATCTTGATCTGGCCATACCCTGTCTATTGAATACTTGGTCGATGCCTTCTCGCAGGTCACCCCATATTTGGTCCAGGTCGTATTGTTTGGCCATTTGAGACTGGCTATGAAGGCGATGAACAGACATCTTAAGTGGTTTAACTAATCTAGAGGATTTCTGAAAAATAAAAATAAATTACTAATACTACCAATAAAAAACATGCATGCTCAAATTTAAACCTATCAACTAGATGGATTCAATGACTTTTCAAATTTTATATAAATCTTATTCATTTTTAGGTCTATATTTGGATTATGACAACAAAATGAACTTAAAATAAAATAGCTAAACACTTTTTAAACTTCTCTTACCATTTTACATGGGCCTGTAGGCCTGCCCGTAACTTTCCGTGAAGTACGAACCGTTATCTCAGTTGAGGACTCGAACTTTGAAAAATGCACCCCACAATCTAAAAAGCCTAAGCTACTAGTTTAAATTAAAGTGTAAATAAAATTTCACTTGTCCAATTTTGATCTGACTGGCTTCAGGGCAGATACCTAATTTTGTACGATTAGTACATTGGATGTGTGTCTTAGTCCATTGAGTGAAAACAAAGTAAACTGCAAAACTGCCTGCCTCTTTCTTGCCCTCTTCTAATACAACTGAGAACATAGTTTATGATTCCAATAATACTTAGAGTATTCCAATTGTAATATTGCATGAATCTAAGAGGAAACTACATCTTTGCTAGGTTGGTGCAGAATCCCTACTCTCCCCGAAGAATAAAAATCTACTGTGTAATAACTTCTTCTCCTTTAGTACTGTAAATTAGGTGAGGAATTTGTGTAATGTCTATATCAATTACAATTGGACCCCTTCCCGAATGAATAGAATTTACTAAGTTTTGACCATCTAATGAGAATAAGTTGAAAAACTCATAAGCTACTGTTTTGTGTTTGATTGTTAATAAAATATCTGAGTTTTATACTTTAAAAAGTGTCTCTTTTATTTATAAAATTATCTTCTTAATTCATTCAAAAATTGGTTTGGTTCTTTACCAGACTTTAAGTAAAAAGCTTTTAGTTTTATATTCATTTAATTTAAATCTCTTTAATAAGTTGTGTATATATGCTTGCGAACAGATCTTTAGACAAATGTTCACTGGTTTTTAAAAACGTTTATTCTATCCCTTTCCTAAATTGCACAAATTTGGTTATCAACTTTATCTGACAACATCTAATACACATAACTTCGGTATCATTGATGTAGGAAAGATCATTAGTCACACATACCACTTAACCTTGAACTCTGGTGTATACGGAATTATTGCTATGCAGATTGTTTCACCACCACATTGATCCGGATGATCACGAGTCCACTGTATATATTGTTGAGCGTGAGAGAAGGAGGAGTTTATGAGACTGATGTCACAACATATTAAAGTTTGTTCTTGTGCTTTGTTAATTGTAAACCATAGCCTACTTTGATTTGAATTTTCAGCTTTTAAATTGGAATGGCAGTTCAATACAGATCAGTAACATTCTATGGATAAAACTGTGTGTACTTTATTCTAACCAGTCATAAGTTCGGCTTTGATAATATTATTCAATAGCTGTTATAACATTATAACACGAGGAAAAGAAAAGTACCTCAGGGCTTTTTATTGACCTTCAAAAGGCATTCAATAACCTTGATTGGGACATTCTAACTTGTAAATTGAAACAATATGGTGTCAGGGGTGCAGCACTTGACTGGATCCATAACTACCTTCAGGATAGGTTTCAGTATGTTGAAATTAGCCACAAGTACAATAACTCTATTAGTGATGTGAGATCATCCTTCAGGAAATAACAAAAAGGCGTGCCAAGGCTCAATATTGGGTCTCCTGTGCTTCTTAATCTGTATCAATAGCTTACCTGAATTACTGGATCAAGAAAAGAAAAGTATTCTGTTTGCAGATGACACCACCATAGCTATACCAACATAACGAAATGATAATAAAATTACAATAATAAACAAGACTTTGGAACATGCCAAAACCATCTACAACTCCTTAAAACTTAATATTAACACCACCAAAACAACTCACATTCATTTTACACCAAGCAATAGAAACAAACCTCAAGAACCCTGGCCTCAACTAAACATACCAACAGTCATCTCTACTAAATTTCTGGGAATCATTATTGATCAAAACCTAAATTGGCAAGAACACATCGACCAAATCTGTAAAAAATTATCTGTGACCCATTAAATAATAAAAATTCGAACCATCACTAATGAGGAAACAGCACTTGTGGCCTTTTATGCACCGTTTGCCTCGCATCTAACGCTACGCCACAGTTGCTTGGGGAGCTGCTTCGTCAAAGAACTTGGAGAGATTGCTCATACTTCAAAAGAAAACTTTTAAGAACGATTCTCAGACTGCAGACAATGGATCACTGTAAACCTTTTTTTGTCCAACATAATATCCTCACTGTAATATCCCTGTATCTACTTGAAACAATTATCTTTGCCAGAAATCAAACACCATCCCTTAGACTCCATAGAAACAACATTGATTTGTCCCAACACAATTTAGGCCATACTACAGATTATCAGATTATGCAGATGAACATACATATCAGCACATCCAAACTACATACCATGACAAACAATGAGCTCATTTCGCGTATCCCCGATCGATGGGAAGAGGCCTCCTGACGATTCCCCAGTTCCATCACTGTGGTGAAGACAACAGATGTAAGATGTAAGATGTTTACGATCATCTTTGTTCCATTACATAGATTTAGTAAATTCAAATTTCTGAGTAGTATTATCGGAGATCCAATTTTCAGTCCAAGGAAATGTGATGATAAAAACTTGCTAACAGTTTAGAATTCTTGTAGAGAAGTTTAAAGGTTCTTAGACATTTACTATTGTGTCATTCGAGAGCATTTCACAGCATTTGAGTGTTCTGGAATGTTAAAGAACATTCCAGAATATCCCAGGACATTTTGGAAAGCTCTCAAATGTTCTGGAAATTCAGAGGCCAATTCTATTGCTTCAGCATACATACAAACAGGAACAAGGAATCAAATAGTAAGATGAATAGGATACCTATGTTTTTTATCATTAAATATTTAATTTTCAACACTAGTCTTGATGGACCATCATGTTATTGTCTTACTTTTCTAAAACAACATTTAAAATTAGGGGGGAAAAAAAATATTCTCTTGTAATATTTTGGAGGATTGAAATTATTTTCACATCTTTTCCGTTAATTCACTACCATAACCATAACTCAGGTTAACCTAATAAAACCAAACCTTACATCACCTAAAGAAACCTAAAATAACCTAACCAAAGTAGTGGTAGTGAACTAATGGAAAAGGTCCTAAGTTTCTTGTCTCCAACCCCACAAATGCAAAAGTAACCTTCCCCATTCCTCAGAATTGACTTAGTTGGAATTAATTCTTGGAGATTAATTATTTATGTATTTATATTTTGTCACAGATATTTTATATTTTTAAATATCTAGATGTAGTGTACACTTATCACCAAGCTGGTATTCACAGCATTAGTGAGGCTGGGTGGGTAAAATCAACTCACCATGCCCACAAGTTTCCTTTTTTTATAACACTACTCCTACTTGATTACTCACTGATATTTATTTATAATCATATTACTTGGTATTAAAATGTGTTACCATGTTATAATTATAGGCCATTATTATCTTTGTAAAATTTTTAATGAGAAAAATAAAATCAAATGGAATACCGGATTTAAATAAACACTAGTGAATTTATAGAATGTAGGTTATGTAAGTAAACAAGTGCTACACTTTATTGTATGCAGTCCATAATTTATTTTATAATAAGAAATACATACTTGTGAATAACATTCAATTGAATCTCTTTAACGATAAACAGCTGTTTTAATTAAATTAATATTTCAATTATAATATATGTGGCTGTTATTGTATAGACAATAGACAAAATACTTTATTGACATATCCGTTGAGAACAGTACATGCATCATTCATACAAATTCCAAGGTTATATAAAAATTATATTGCTTATTCTAATTACATGTTTAAAAATTCGCTTTCTGAGTAAAAGGGTCTCTCCTGTAGCCAGGCTGTTAGTGCTTTTTTTAAACGTTTGGGTGGTTCATTCTTTAGGGCTTCTGGAAGTTTATTGAAATAGGCCGCTCCTTTATATGATGGTTTCCTTGCTGAGAGGCTCAGGTGGTGTACAGGAAGTGTGAAGTCAAGGACATGGCGTGTGTGTGATATTGGTGGAGGTCTCTATTTCTGGTTTTCCTTGAATGTACCGCATGCAGAATTACTTCTAGGATATACAGGTTTATCACTGTGAGGATCTTCAATTTTCTAAATGCTTCTCGGCAGCTTTCTTGGTATTGGAGTCCTTCTAGAGCTCTTATTGCTAGTTTTTGCTGCCTGAGAACCTTTTCCATGTTGCAGTTGGCTGTTCCTCCCCATAGTGCTAAACCGTATCTAAGGTGTGTCTCAAAAAGTGAGAAGTAGGCGGTTTTAGTTGCGTCTTTATTGCTAATCTGTTTAATTCTGCGTATTACAAATATGCTGGTGCTCAATTTTTTGCAACCTGTGTGCTTTCCAGGTTATGTGTTCATCGAATAATATACCAAGGTGATTTGTTTGGGTTTTTGCTTCAAGGTCAGTGATTGGAAGATGCATGTTTTTGTGCCTGGTAGAGAAGTTTATTTGGACAGTATACAAAACAACTTAATATATAAACAAAATTGCACTTATATTTACAACAACAAACGCTTTTGATACAAAAAGAAGGCAGTGACACTCCACTCTCCAATCAGCGGATCAGCAACTGTAGCCAATGTTTGTATGTCAGGCTAGTACAAATCCACGCATGGGTATGCAGTACACTTCCCCTCCACTAACCACCAAGCATTTGAATAGTAACGGTTTCGACAGCTCAAGATATTCCGTAGCTACTATACAAGATATGATATATCCATTGTTACCTCTTTGGAGCAATTGCGTTGAGAAAAAGTTGATAGAATGAAAGTGATATTGGGCAAGAAGCCTGCGACAAGAAGCCTGTTGTGGTGGACCGCCACTACATATCTGTCAAACTTATTCTTTTATTTGTTTAGTTGTTACTGTGTTCAACAAATCTTTACACAGCTTATTTATGATAGTCAGGTTTTATACCTAAACACTACTGATGGTGCTTTAATTGTAGTTCTTGTTCTGAGTTTACAGTTATCAGAAGTAATATGGATTTTATTTTAGCTATAAGTGTACACTTTCACTTTATAACAGTTTGGTTACAATATAATTTTTTACTTAATTTCAATGATTTCCAAAACTGTTGCTTAGTGTGGTAGCATACTTGTTTACTTTTTATCCGAAAATATACGATTTAGAATTTCTTTGTTCCATGGCATCTTTTTTGTAATTTTACTTATATATTACGTTCTGCTATATACATATGGGAAAAAATAGAAGTCTACCTTAATATCTACAAATTTTATTGCAGTCATGTACTTTAGTAAAAAATGTCAACAATTAAATTTCAAGTTTATTGAAATATAAAAACCTCCTTATCTGAAATTTTCTTCAGCACGATTTGGCTATTTTGACTTCTGCACATAAAAGAAATATTACTGTTTTGTAGGCTTCAGAATGTTCTTTAAAAATATGATATTGTTATAGCTTTTTTAACTCACCTCACATTCAAAAGTATTTTAAAACAAAATATCAAAATTGTAGTTACTGTTTCATAAGAAGTAGGCCTACATATATTTAAAGGAAAAAATGTACAACAGTATTTAATGCATATTCAGCACTTTTTACAAATTGTTTAAAGGTTTTGCAAAGTGTTAAAAAATGAGTTGCCATGCAAATGTCTATATAGTACGGCATCTCTAGGTTTAAATATTCTATGTCTATAATCAAAAAATTTAGATATGACTCAATAAATATATTAAAATATACATAGTAGTATTATTAAGTAGTAACCTGTTCCTTTTTACCTCATTGTAAAGATGAGGGAGTATAGTGCTCATTACCCCAACAAGTGGTGACCTTCTTTTTTCAGACGGTATATCACTCTCAACAACTGATGACCGTTCGTTTCCAGACGGTCAAACATCACCACATAAATTACGGTTTAGGTAGTGTTGGATATATTTTTCATCAAAACTATTGATACCGTTTAAAAGGTGATTGAATTATCTACATATTGATACCAATATGGATATATGTGTATAACTCCGTCAACTTATGAGGGAAGAATGATTTGTAATTCAGTTTTCCATATCGTCATTTTCGTTGCTATGGTTTCTATGAACAAATGGTTTGTTTACATTCACAAACACAAATTATTTTAGTGTTTTTTTGTTGTTGTTGTTTCATAGTGACTTTATTTAGTGAGATCAACATTTTTATGGTCATTATACTTTAGTTCACATACAAATATATGCTTTTACAAAGAAATTGGTATTAAATAATACACAATAAAAGTATAATTAACATGTTAAATCATTTTTAGAAAATACCTTGCGAAATGAGATAAATGGCCTGCCAATAGAGGGTTTTTAATAATCACTAGTTTAATAATGTAACAGACATGTCTAACTCTGCTAACACTTCTCTACTCTGACTACAGAACTGTGTAATTAGAGCCTTACACTTTCCAACAATAACATTTTTCTGTTATCATTATTATAAAAATGTGACAAAACCTTAACTGTTTCAGTGCCTCAATAAGTCAAATTCTGAACCTCCAGCAAAAATATACGCAATGAAATATATATTGCTTTAGTGGTTATCCATTTAAGGTAGGTAGTTATTGAAATAAAATGACCATATCAACAACATATCCGATATCACTAACAACACCCAGCAAAAAGCCCGACATAAAAGCCATGACAGGTTCAACATTGTTCATAAACTCTCAGATTCAGTTAGGAACACTTGATCAGATATAATTGAGGTTAATACATATTTTCATAAGCAAGCCATCTAACGGAAAACCAAATCTATATTGTAAATATAATCTCACCTAAAACTAACTCAATTCATTCAATTGGTCTTCTATTTCAATTTTTAAGACAGATTCTGTATTGTTTTATTTGGTATGCATTACAGAAACTTAGAAAATTATTTTAACAGAGTATAGGCTGGGCTAAACCTTGAAACACAGCACTCTTCCCTTTTAGCCACTGTGGAAAAGAGTTTAAACTCGATGTCAACGTCAGTGAAGTTATTTTTTGTTTTCTTATGTTGCTGTTCCTTTAATGTACTTTGTTCCAAACATTTTTGTTCACATTTTTTTTGTTTTATGTCAAGTTATAATAGATTAGAGAGACGCTAAATGCTTCTAGTCTAAAAGGGAGTTAATTTCCCCTAGTCAAAATCTTGTGTACTGTTTTGTTTGCTAAAACTATTTTTAAAGTTGTTTGTATAAAAATCTGTTTCAGTTTGTTTTAAATGTGAGTTGAGTTCTTATTGTCAGGGGGCAGTGTGGGTGTTTTTTTCTCTGGTTGAACATGTCCTGATCATACCTAATTTAATTATTAATTGTAAAAAATATATTTTGTAATAATAAATATAAGTAATAAATATATGTAAATTGTAATTAAAAAAGTTATTATGCTAATGAAATGTTTAGTACATCATAGGTTTTATTAGTTTTCCCTTAAATAGCTTTTGGCTACACGAGATAAGAAGTAAAAACTGTACTGTAATAACATAATTAGTTGTTAATGAAAAAAGAATTTTAATTCTTCATAGGATATATTACTAAATCAAATAAAGTCATAGATAGGTAGAGCATGTTGATTTATGAGTTTTATCATTGATATCATTATTGAGCAATAAAGAAAGGTAAAGTTTACTTTATATTTCATTATATTTTAATATAGGTCAAAGAAATGGCAAATTTTGGACAGAAATTTCAAAGCAATTTATAATTATAAAAACCGAAACTATAAGCCTTAATTACTAAAATTATTTGGTTTTACCATATCATGACGTTCATTAGGTAGCCTGACAGCTCACAATCATCTCAGATGGTTACACAGAGCTACTAGAGAGCAAAGAGGTCAGGGAATTGTGTGTGTTTGAAACAAAAAGTAGCGTCATCCATTAAGAGGGCTGTAAACCCCTATGCTGAGAAGTTTAAAAACTGCTTTATGCGGTCGCAGATACTGCCTTTATTTACATAAAATTATAATTGAAATACCTTTTTAAAGATAGACTTTTTTTACTAGAATCACTTTTTAAAATGTTCAAATTCTTATTTATTTTGATTTGATATGTTATTGAAGTTACCTAATATTCAGACGAGTACCCAAATAAAACTAGAACTGTCATTGAAATTTTAAAAAGCGATTCTAGTCAAAAATATATCTTATTTTAATTTAGTTTTGGTTTTAGATTGATATCTTCAAAGGTTTAGCCGCAATATGCGACCACGTAAATGCCTACATGGTAATTTAATGCTCAAGAATGTGGTGATTCGTGAGATCCAAGTGGCAAAAACCCAAACTTCTTAGTCGCGCCACTTGGAAAATGGATTTTTCTCACTGGGCTTAACACACAATGTGTTTTAGAACAATTTAGTCAGTAAAACTTATTTATTGATATATTTGATCAAAAAAATGCCCATGAAAGAAGAAAGAACGATTAGTCCGCTGGTGTAAGGTTAGAGATATTTCGTGTCTTGGGTTAGTTTTTCTGACAAATCGGCAGACAAAGGCGAAGGCATCCACTTCGTCCGCGCTCTCTGCTAACTTGAAATTATTGCTGTTTTACGTTCATCTTTGCCGCCATTTCTGTTCTTTTTGTTTGTATCTTGTGTTTTTTAGGTTTATTTCGAAATGAACCCTAATAAATTATCTACTTATTCGGAAGAATGTGTTCTACAAAAAAGTGCAGAAAATCTCTTTAAAAAGTTTTTTTTCTAAATATGTGTTTTAACTTAGTAATTTCTTTTTTTAATTTTGTAAACATACATATTCCGCTTATAAATTTCTAAAAGAGATAATTTTTGTTACTTTTGCTGTTTATAACATGATTTGTGTTCAAAATAAAATGTACTTAATTGGATATATCCAGTTCAAAGTAATCAAATACATACACTATTTAGATTTGAATTGTAATTTCTGAAATTTTATAAAATTTTTTCCTGCGATGAAAGATTTTTGTTTTCTTCACGTAGGAAAAAATATTTAAACACTTATATCAAAGTAAAAACACTTTTGTAGGTCTATTCAATACTAAATATGATTTCCTAAAAAAAACTATATTTTTTTATAATATTATTGCTTTCACTTGTGTGTATACCATACTTAACACTTTCGTACTAAAATATTAACTTTTTTCAGAAAAAGAAAAAAAAACTATTCTACTAAGTTAATTATATTTTTATTGAAAATATTATTAGGTACTGGTTAGTATTTAACAACTAAATAGTTATATTTTGGTTATCTTGGAATTTTTTCTGATCATTTTTTTATACTAGCTATAAGGGCTGCAAGTTACAAAAACATGTTGCTTATCAATTGACATTGTACTTAATTGCTTGTTCCATCTGTAGTCCTTGAGGCAGGAATTGGACAGGTTAATAACAACTTGTTTATTTGGTTTCAATAGAGCAAAGAATAACCAGTCCAATGAGAAAAACAAGCCTAAAATCTAGGCCTAAGGATTTGGTTTATTTTATTTAATAAAACTAGCACATTGTAGAAGCCGCGTTATATGATTAAAGTTTTTACTTCAGATTAGAATTTTGCGATCTTTCCAATGTTTTCAAGTGATTTTGGCAATGCACGAAATAATATAAGACATGCATATTGAGGTTTATGTTCAAAGAGTTGCATGTCTTATATTATTTGACTCAATGGTGTTGTTGAGCATGGGTACCTTCCCTTCTTGTATTATGCCTATGGTCAATAAAATGAGGACGAATGTTTTGATTTAATGTAGACTACGGATTCAAATATTAAGATATGAGACTGTCAAGAGTTCAAGCGGAATGAACGAATCCCTACAGCTAGCATGAGGTGGCACCCCCAAGATGGTTCTAATTGCGATTTTAGCCAAGTAAAGATTTTATTTAAATTTAAATTACTCTTGAGAGAGCCAAATAAAACTATCTAATATGAAATATGTTGCTCGAACAGCCCATAGTATATCAGCCTGGACAAAGGGCTGCTACCTTAAGCCCTCATCCTACGAAGGATGAAAAGACCCTAACGAAGCGATCCCTCTAGCCCCTGAATGTGCTCACCCCAACCCAGCCCATCATCTAGTCTCTAACTCTTAAAAAATCCGCGGTTTTTGATTTTTCAATTTGGTCCTCTTTAATAAATAGGTTCAGAGTCCTTTTATTATTATTTTTTAAATTGTATTGTTTAAAAACAAAGATAATTTGTTTTCTGAGAATTTGAACTAAGTTTGCTTTCCTTAAAAAATGTTGAGAGGTTTTTGATTTTTTGTTTTGACTCGTTTTCCAGAGCTTCCACACCCATCCCCATCATAATCAAAGTCGTATCATCGGCAAAGGGGTATATGCCAGACTCCACAATCGTGTCTGTTATATCTTTATATTGTTCACTCTACTCAAGATATCAATTCTTTACAATGTTGTTACCTCAACTATAATAATTTGATGTGAGAAAGTATAATTTATGAGAAGAAAAATGATATTATTTTTATAATGTGTGGCTTCATCATTTACTATTTTTTATCGAATTCACAATAAAGGCTTATAGCGTGCCCCAAAACTGGCCACCCGGTTGGCATTGCCCAGATCTAGGATTAGTGCTGAACACAAATATATAATTATTTTCTCATTTTTTCAGCCTCGAAGATACACTTTTTATCTACCTAACCAAACATAACCTAGCCTAACTTATCCTAATCATCTATTTACTCAAAACAATTTATAATTTGCATTTAATTCAGGTGCCTGGCCTCCGCCGTCACTCCGGCGAGAATACATGCAAATAAGTTTTGCCACAAGGTAGGCTAGTCATAGCCCTATTAGTATTAACATTGTGCATATAGCCACCAAAGGTTATTTGCTGCAAACGTAGTTTTTCCACAATATCTCGAGAAATATATGTCGTAGGCCTAGACCAAAAGTTTTCTAATTCGTGTTCAGCAAAAAAAACATCAAATTAAAATATCAGGGAGGCTACTCAATTATGTAAAAGAAATTCAAGCATAATTCAAGGTTTTCCAAGGGGTTTCATATAACAAAAATAACAAAATTCAGGGCACATTTACAGAGGAATATATTTCTGAATCGGCGTAATCACTCATTATAGATTATATAAAAAAAACACGTGATTTATAGCTAGGCATGTAAATAATCTAGTAGGCCATAAAGAAATTGAATAATTGCATAAAAAGTGGCCTAGATTTGAATTAACAGTTGCCTAAAATTGTTTATTTCATTAATAAGTAGGCTCAATATATAGTGATAGGCCTCACTAATTTTAATCCAATTTTTACTAATAAGCCTACGGACTATTTGCAATAGGCCTAGCTTTAATTAATTACTCTTATATCAATACGGTATCACGATGAGTTGAAAACATAAAAAAACTGACAACTTGCTTTTTATATCAGATAAGTATGTGAAAAAAACAACATTTAAAAAAATTGATATTATTCCACAGCTTTATTTTCATTCGATATGTTTTTTTATGCTGAACACAAATATATAATTGGGTTATCCAGTAAAATAATTTTTTCGGCCTGAAAAATACACTTTTTACTGACCTAACTGAACTTATCCTGTCTATTTAATTGACAAAAATTTGTAATTTGCATTAATTTATTGTGCCTGGCCTCCATGAGAGCCTATCCGTCACACTAGCAGGAATATGGGTGAATTGGGTTTTTTGTTGTTAAAAGCTGTTGTAACTTATATAATGTTCGCGATTCGCTGGAAAAGTAGTTTTTCCGTTATACCTCGAGAAATAATTGATATAGACCAAAATAGTTTTCATATTCGTATTCAGAAAAAAAAAACACATCAAAATAAAAAAATATTACATTTTAATTAACGGAAATGTATTCAAAATTCTTGACATTAGTTTTTTTTTAATTTTTTGGTAAAATACGATTTCCGCAGAATAAAGTTTTCAAATTTTGTTTGGTGGCTAGAAACTGCATAATAACCTTGTTGGTTTTAATAAATAATAATACACACAAAACTAACACTTTTTCGAAAATATTATGATATTAGAGTTAGCAGACCTAGACCTTAAAATTAAACTTCCAGTTTATTTATTCAATTATTATCAATATAGTCCAAAACGTTTCCTTAAACAATTTACTGTTGATAAAAACATTAATTTAAGTTCATTAGATATTGCTTCAAATGTGGAACGTTTTGTGTTGTGGTAGAGGAATTAGTAGTGGCAAAGCACGCTCTTTGCTGGTGAAAAATGACCGTTCACAATTCGCATATCTCTTCTTAACTGTTGCCCGCCCACCTGTTGTTGCCGGTAATGGTAAATGTAAAAATAACAAATATGTCATATGCATCACTCCACCTTCGCCCAATGTGTTGTCGATGTATTTTTGTTATTTAAAAAGAAAGCAACCGTTTCATTAAAACAATAAAGGCACCAAAACAGTTTCAAAATTTTTCAAATAGTTGCGGTAGAACATACAGCAACATTTAGCATCATCAGATATCAATAGAACAAAAAAAAACTCCCTAAGTTTAGTCGCAACTATAACCTGCAGCGTAAATTGCAACAAAATGTCAGCAATACAACCACCTTACAGGCGCTTGAGATGCCGCCACTGCTTGGATTATGATTGATTTGCGTGCTGCCCTCAGCAATATGCGGTGGGTGAAGCTATCATATTGTCTGCAACAGTTTCATTCAACTGTTTCGACATCAAAACTATTTATGTTGCAAACGTTTTGTCAAACTATTCCACCCGTATTGTTTTAAATGTATCGATGAGCCGAGTCCACATGAGTTTAATCTTATGAAGATTGACAAGATTTCTCGAACTTATCGCTTGAGTTTAACTGGAGCCCTTCTGAAGTTCGAACCTTGCTGACTTCACCGGATTACTCTCGTCTCTCTCAACGAGAATTCCCGATGGTCACCAAGATTCAAGCATATTTCCAGGTTTTCTCAAGGTGCCATAAAATTCAAGCATTATTCCCGGTTAGTAGCCACCCTGAATATAAATGATAAAAAAATCAAGAAAAATAATGGGAGACAAATCGAAAAATAACACTTTTAAAAAATCTAGAATTTTAGATTTTTTGTATATGTTATTTTCCCGGAATAAAAGTGTATTCTCATAAAATATATACCTTATTGTACCTACTGGTGATAAAAAAGTTAATACACCTAGGTATTACTCGCACTGTGTCTAGAAAGTGCATAAATACTGCAATAGCCTATATACTATATATAGTACCTATACCTATATTTAATTCTTGACCTATTTCAGTTCTTATATTACATTGGGCGAGTAGAGAGAGAGCACCTACATAATAAACCAAAATTATCTCGCCTGATAAAGGCAATATAGGCCTAGACCTAGATAATTTTTAACTTTAAGGCTGGCTTGCATAAAAAAATATTGAAATTTTATGGGTGGCAAAAAACTACTCAGGCTTAAAGGCCTTACCTGTTCACCAATATAAACGTGAAAAAGCAATGGAAGTGTTGCAAGCCTAAGCTGTTGTTTGAGATAAAGCCTTTTGGCTGATTTTACATTAGACCTAACTATGGGAGAAAAGCCCATTTCATGAAGAAGCAGACCAATAGATTAATGTACTAATATTGAGACAATCCATGATCTAGTAATACAGTATGCACTATTCAAAGTATATAGTAACAAATATTGAACTTACCGTAATAAAATACAATCAATTCAGATAAAAATACTTTTTAATAATACTTGCTAAGGCCTATATCATGCCAAGGTTTAGTATTACGTTCTTTTTAAACTCCATTATACACAGATCCAAAAACATAAAAAGCTATTTCATTCTCTTAAAAGTGACACAACAGTAACGAAAACAAAATTAAAACAATTTAACTAGAAATGTAACTAAATTAACTAAAATTATAATTTATTCCCGTACACTATATTTGTCTTGGTTTGGAAGTGAACAGTGGTAAAGTAAAATTTTAACACTGAGTAATAAAAAATTGTAATGTAAGAATAGGAACTGCAAAGAAAAAGTGGAGGGAAGAATAACACATTAATACATAACAACATAATGTGTACTTTTCAAAAGTTAAACAATATTTACAAATATTATATAAAATATTTCAATTTAACTTTGTACATGCATTTTACGTTATTCTAAAACGTTTTACTGCATATTCAACTATATTACCACAATATCAGAATTATAGTGAACAAAAACAAATATATACCCTACACACTTTGGTACTCCATTGTCTCAACTGAAAAAAGGCATTAAAGCCGCATTTACACTGTGTAACAAAATTAGTGTTTTATAACAGTATTGTATAACTTTTCAGTTGGGCATGCAGTTTCATAAAACCAAATGTTTCTATGCGGTAATATATAGTAAAATATTTTATAACTTGGTTATAAAACAGCATAACCCTGTTTTAAAACATTTTTTATGTTCCCCATCCAGAGTCCGTAAATATCAAAGGGAGTTGTTGCACTTTGTTATAAAACGTTGTTATAGAAAATCTGTGCGTGCCAACGTTTTATAACCTTCAGCTCTACGCATATCGTCAAGAGGCGTGGATATTTTGCAGAAGCTGGTGCTTACAGTTTTATATTTTCAGTTCTGTTTAGTTTAGGGGGAGTTAGCAGCATTGATTGATTGCCTGAAGTAGCAGCACAATTTTATTGCTCTGGCTATTTTAACTTTTTGTACAAGTCAGAAAACTGTGCGGGTTTACTATCGTAGTAGAGATTGTCAGTTAAAGCAGGGTTAGTGTTTCTACATGATCACAAAATCCAGACTGTAAGTAAGCTGTATGTGGAATCCAACAATCTGTGTCAATAACCCAGCACATTCACTATAACGGCCATTAGTACACGTCAATTTCGGCAGAGTGGGGCACCTACGTCACATATTCTGCAGTTCTTCCACACACAACTACCTCTGACAAAATGTCCCGTCTGGCCTGTAGTCTTAACGCGTGCTGCTCTTTGCCGCTGGCCACAAAAAGGCTCAAGTCATATGCTCGCCGCCATCACTGTCATCTGCCATATGACAGCTGTCTTCAACCATGCTTCAACTAATTACTGGCGCCTTCTCTTCCCTCTGATACTGTGCTGTGCATTTATGTTTGCTGCTTGCTTACCGAAGGAACTTCATTTAAAACCATTTTTGGAATATAACTAATTTCTTCTGTCTGAACATTGAACACTTATTTTATGTATATATTATTTATGTTAATTACTGTAAACAATTGGATATATAATCAAGTTCTATTTGATTTTTAATGCTTATTATTGTGCTAATACAAATAGAGATATGACGAACCAAGAATTCTTTAACGTTCTTAATGACTTTGATTCAGTCTTGAATGAAATAGATAGCTTAAGTGAGGACATGGAAACACTATTTTTAATGACAGTTTCCGAATTTAGATTATTATCAACTAATTACCCTGAGGTCAGACTTAATAAACTGTTCTCTCATGTTTTTGTTTTGATTAAAGCCTTACACCAATCTGAAAAAAAAAAAAAACTTTGTTGAAAATCAAATTGTGGAGCGTAAAACTGAGATACTATGGAACTTAACAATGCTTATTAACTGACAAATTCAAAATGGAACAAACTAAATGTTCTTCCATCATGAATGACTCGTTTAAAATTATGGACGACGAACAAATTGAAAAAGATAGACTTTCCAATCAAATTTTTGGTCTTAAAAATAGTCTTGACAAATCATAGGTGGCTGTAAAAAATCTAACAAGTGATAACGAAGCTCTATATAGTCGTATAAATACTCTAGAAGTAGAGTTAGATTTAATTAAGAGTAAAACTAATGAATTATTAGTTTGTAAGCAAGATCTAACTAGTGAACTGACTGTAGTTAACCGTACCTTAGCTAAACAAGCTGATGAGTGGAGTAAAAAAAGGTGGCTTGACGAGACTATACAGCTATACATGAACACCCGCGAGGAATATTTGTCTGCCCGTAGTGACGTGTTAGTGATTGGCCCCACTGTTGCCCACTTCATTAAACTTAGTGATGCTACCGAGCTGAGAAACATCTCTCAGCTCTTGATGTGAACAATAAAATATTTATTTTCAGTGTTGTGAGTGACAGCACGGAGAAACTGCGAGACGATAGCGGCTCACACTGGACCCTGCTTATGGTTGACTCGCTAGCCAATAAACTATTTCATTTCGATTCATGAGTAGACAATAAGTAAGAGAGCGAGCCTCACTTTTCTGGCCTCTGATTGGTCGAAAGCGGTCACGTGACTCAAGATGGTGGTCGGCCCGCAGTGCTACCAACCCTTTGGGAATTTTCCCTCCATAAATGTCCCTCCAAATTCCTAAATTTCCCTCAAATTCCCTCGTTATACTATATAAAATTCACTTTTTCCAAGATGACAGCCTTTCCCTTGTTACACTATATAAAATACACTCTTAACCTAGTTTGGTGATGGCGGCCGGTACCAACCTTGTGATAATTCCCTGCTATACACTATAACAAATGCATTATTTCATATATACACCATAACAAGTTTATACTCTATGTGCCAGAACCCAACTGATTTTATGGGACAGCTGCACATACCGGATGTTAGTGGTTTTCCTGTTGCGACAGGCATGCAACACTCAAGGTTGACCTTGACGCGCATGCGCACCAAATTCTACACTCTGATTGGCCCCCTCCACTCCTCTCTTTTCTACTTCTTATTTTCTAACTGTCCCCTCATTCTCTCTCTAGCGCTCGATCTGAACGGACGTTGATTGCTCTTGCGTTTTGATTTGATTGACTAGAGTTTGAATATCCTTGCTTCTTTAAAGAATACTGAGGTTTTATAATTATTCCTTACATTTGATTTGATTAACAATATTTGAATATCCTTGCTTTTTTAATCAAGTTTTAGTTTAATTCAATAATTAATTTTTAATCAATTTCTTATCGAAGTAAATTTAATTGTATCCTAACCTAACCATGGAATATTTTGCCATAAACGACAACCTTGTAACCATTTCCCATCGATTTGATACTTACGGTTCCGATCTCCTTACTGTTCTGACTGAACATAAAAACAAAATTATGTCTGAAATAAATATCCACTTAAACAGGCTCGGGAGAGTCAAATGGTGCATGGCGGTCCAAATTAAATTTTCCAAAATTGTTAATAAAGATATGACTACAACTCCCTTCTTTCACGGTAAAACTCGTCCTTTGTTGTCTTCCGACTCTCTAGATATTCAATACTCTGAAGCTACCGACAAAATTTTAGAAAGCGTGAGTAGGTGGGTTAGTCAAGGTAGTGGGTGGGTACTTGACAATTCTTTACGCCTAAATCTTTTTATTGTTAAATTCCAACCCTTGTACGCTTCTTCTTACGTACCCACCCCTTAAAAATCTCAAACTATGCACGGAATTGTAAACATAAAAAATAACGATAATAAATGCTTCCTCTACTCTGTACTTGCTCAGTTATATCCAGATAAAAATAGGCAAATAACTAATTATAAAAAACTTGAAAATAAATTAAACATGTCTGGAATTGAGTACCCTGTTAAAATTACTGATTTAGATGAATTTGAAAAATTGAACTCTGCTATCTCTGTAAATGTGTTTGGTTATGAGAAAGATGAGGTTTTCCCCCTAAGAATAACAAAGGAAAAATTCAGACTTCACCACGTTAACTTACTGCTACTGACTACTGACACTACTAAACTTCCCACTACTGTTTGATCACTGACATGTCCCGACTGCTATCTCACTTGACTAAATACAACGGTGTTACCTTCTACTGTAACTATTGTCTACACAGATTTTCTAGCCAAGACTTACTTACTAATCACTTACCTTTATGCTCACCTCATGGAGCACAAAAGACTAGACTACCCACTGAGGACGAAAAGGTGATGTACTTTAAGAACTATACTCTCACACACAAAGTCCCATTTGCCATTTACTGTGATTTTGAGTCCTTTGTTGTACCTATCTCTACTACACTGAATGACCCCCTCTCAACTTCACATACGACAAACACTGCCCATCACGTCCCTTCTGGCTTTTGCTATGTAATCATTGACAGTGATGGCAAACCAGTAAAACAACCCAAAGTCTACAGCGGTCCCGATGTTGTGGATACTTTTTTAAAAGGTTTGATTGCAGAGTCTGAGGAACTCTTACCAATTATTATTCCGATTAATATGTCTCCACAAGACAAAATTATTTTCGAAAATGCAACTAAATGTCACCTTTGTGTAAAACCTTTAGATGGAGACAAAGTGGGTAACCATAACCACATAGCAGGTGAGTTCTTGGGACCTGCCCACAATTCTTGCAATTTGAATTACAAAGTCCCTAAACACATTCCAGTGTTTTTCCACGTATTACGAGGATACGAATGTCATCACTTGATACAGGGATTCGGCAAATTCAAAAAAAGGAAAACTGTCATGTATCGCTACAACTAGCGAGCGGTACATTTCAGTCACCCTTAAGTCTTTACAATTTTTGGACTCGCTCCAATTCCACAACGCCTCTTTGGATACACTTGTATCCAACTTAGTTTCTGACGGGGCTTCCAAATTCAGAATTTTAGGGCAGTGTATGACTAATATTGACTTACTTCTACGCAAAGGCGTCTTTACATACACTTACATGACAGACGTAACTAAATTTAACGAAACCCAACTTCCTCCCAAGGAGGCGTTCTACAACGATTTGACACAAACACGTATTTCAGACGAGGACTACACACATGCCCAAACTGTATGGACTACTTTTAATATGACAAGTATGAGAGAGTACCATGACCTTAACTTGCTTACAGACGTACTATTACTTGTCGACATGTTTGAAAACTTCAGAAACACTAGTATGACATACTACGAAATAGATCCGTGTAATGTCTACTTTACCCTCGGACTTGCATAGAACTCCATGTTAAAAATGACAGGCGTACGTCTTGAATTGCTTACAGACATAGATCAACCTGTTTGTTGAGTCTGGGATCCAGGCTGGTGTCTCCATGATACCAAACCGGTACCAAACACTTACTTACCCGACTTTGACAACACAAAACCCACCAACTACCTACTTTACCTTGGTTGTAATAATTTATATGGTACAAGTATGTCGGATAAACTCCCAGAGTCTGACTTTAAGTGGTTAGACACACACGACATTGATTTTACAAAAGTACCCGACGACTCTGACATAGGTTACATTTTAAAAGTGGACCTGCACTTCCCACAGCACTTACATAACCTACACTCAGACTTTCCACTCAGCCCCAAACGTAAAACTGTGACTGACGATATGCTTTCTCCCTACTCCAAAAACCTTCTTGACGAACTGAACTATAAACCCCCAAGACTGTAAAATTACTAACAAAATTGTGTGATAAGACAAAGTATGTTGTGCACTATCGTAACTTAAACCTTTACCTTCAACTGGGACTAGTACTGACCAAAATTCAAAAAGTACTTAGTTTTAAACAGTCCCCCTGGCTAGCCCCATTTATTGATTTTAATACTCAAAAAAGAAAAGAAGCTAAACATAATTTTGAAAAAGACTTTTTTAAACTAATGAACAACGCTATGTACGGTAAATCCTTATAAAATGTCAGATCTAGAATTGATTTAAACTTGTAAATAATGAAATACAACTAGTAAAGTGGACTGCAAGTCCTATACTCAAGACTTTCTTTGCTTACAATAAAGATATTGCGGGGCTAGCTTTGAAAAAGCAAACCATCTTCCTAAACAGACCCATTTATATAGGGTTCACTGTATTAGAAATTTCAAAATTAGTCAAGTACAACTTTCACTATAATTGGGCAATTGCAAAGTATGGGAAAAACATAAAACTTTGTATGACTGACACAGACTCCCTCTTTTACAATGTTTATACTCCAGATGTCTATGCAGACATGAAAAATGAATTACATCTTTTTGATACCTCTGACTACCCAACTAGCCATCCATGCTATAGTAATGTAAACAAAAAAGTGTTAGGAAAATTTAAAGACTAGTTAAACTCAAATCCGGCTAGGGAAATAATTGGCTTGAGAGAAATGCTACTCTGTTCTAAATTCAGATCTAGAGGAAAAGAAGGTAGCAAAAGGCGTCCCCCGAGTAGTGATAAAAAAATCAATTAAAACATCAAATGTACAAAGACTGTCTTTTGAACCATTAGTTAAAAACAACATCGGCACTAACAATACGAAGTGACAGACAAAACATGTACACACAAAACATTTCTAAATTATCTTTGTCCCCTTTTGACGATAAAAGGGGATAAGATAATATATTTATTTTTGCAACAACAACTATATATATATATATATATATATATATATATATATATATATATATATATATATATATATATATATATATATACACGTACGGTTGCGAGCCTCACTAACTAACAAAATTACAAGCACAAATATTCCTATTAGATGGAATCCGAACCCCGTAGTGTTGGTTTGATTTTCAGCAAGCTGACAAGTCCCGCCCGCCCATACACGTACTATGGTACTAACCCTCCAGCCCACCCATATACGTACAATGGTACTAACCCACCCACCCACCCATACACGTACGGTGGTATTGACCCACCCACCCACCCATACACGTACGGTGGTACGGTGGTATGGTACGGTGGTATGGGTGTAAGTTAGTTTTAACTAAAACTAACACTTCAAATATATACAAATTTACTAAAAAAAAAAAAAAAAAAATGAACAGCAATTTAGGTCCTGTTTGTATGGTTTGTTTCCTAAATGAGTCAGTGTATAAAATAGTGTATGAACATACTATGCTATTGACCCACCAACCCACCCATACACATTCAGTGGTATTGACCCACCCACCCACCCATACACATACAGTGTTATTGACCCACCCACCCATACACGTACAGTGGTATTGACCCACCCACCCACCCATACACATGCAGTGGTATTGACATATAATTTTAAAAAATGGTGAAGTAATTCTCTAGGTTTGAGCAAAATACTAAAATACATTAACATAGTATATATATATTATACAAACAGAGAGAAGTTTAAAGCATGCCTTTAATATGTACAGGCATTGACACGTACAGTGGTATTGACTTACCCACCCACCCTTACCCGTACAGTGGTAATGACCCACCCATACACGTACAGTGGTAATGACCCACCCATACACGTACAGTGGTAATGACCTACCCACCCACCCATGCACGTACAGTGGTTATGACCCACCCATACATGTACAGTGGTATTGGTATGTACAGTTGGTTACATTTTAGAAAATGGCATAGATACTTTGGCCTATGGACACCACGTTATTAGTAAAAAACGAGCTTTAGAACACGATCGTGATTACATTAATAAAAAAATTAAAACTCACCCATAACCCAATGTAAACATAAACTTTGAAACAGAAAAACACTTATCAATTCTATACACTTTAAGTACAGTTCAAATATAAAAATTAATAAAAGAACAACTAAAATTGCAAAAAACATAATGTTCGAGCGTCTTTCCAGAACCGCTAACCTCTGACTGACTACCAATCCCTTCCCCCACCACTCCTTCCTTTCCCGCATCCTGTTTTTATTGCGTCACTTGCATATGGCGCCAATCAGTTCTCTAGCTTCTTCCACTACATCGGAACTTTGTTAAACTTTTATAAAAAATCTTTAAAATTTATCGAAAATCACTTAAATCAAATTAATTTTTCTAAAATATTTACCACAGTATCATATTGGAAATGTAATATTGGACAGTTTTTTGTACATACTAAACTGTAGATTTGTACATAGCTTATCCGTAATACCTTTTAGTTAAATTTTACTTTATGTAAATTTAAAAATGTAAAAGATTTTTCAAAACCGGGTCCTTTAGCGGTCTTAATGTACGAATACAAATGCAAAGTTATAAGTCTACGAGTAATACTTTGAGTACTACGACAATGTTACAGGATGTGGCTTGCCACATCAATCTTATCGCTTGTGTCACAACAATAAAGGTGAAATATCAGCTTGCTTTTTATTGTTAATAGTATAAAGATTATATACTTCCAACTACATAGGATTGAAGAAAAAAAGTGATGGAATGGGATTATACACTTGCTATAACCCATGGTTACTAACATGCCGTAGAAACCAAATTTACGGCATTGGATGGACTCAACCCAACAGTAGTACAATGTAGATACCTAGTACTGGATGAACCTCCTTCTTAATTACGGTAACTCCTACGCCAAGTAAGTAATGTTAAGTTAGTTTTGAGTACTCTTTTACCGTCAACCATTAAAAACAATTTGTAAAGTAAATTCTGTTATAATATGGACACTTTTGTGAGATTTCATTACTACAATGTAATAACGGCTATCTCCAGCTCTGTGTAAATGTCAATAGAATACCGTACCATCGAGGTGGGGGCGGCCCAAATTTAATAAAAAATCGCCCGACTGTTCTCCAAGGCAGCTGTAAAACACGCAAGTCCTGAGGCAGTCCTGCAGCTTGGGGCTAGGCTAACCCCCCCCCCCGGACTTGAGTCGTAGTCCGGGCCCTCGTAAGGTACGTGTATGATCGAATGTTACACTCTATGGCTGGATAGTATCCGTAGGTCCCGTGTGTAAGGGAGAGTGGCTTAAAAAAAGAAAAACAGAACAAATCTATAAACAAAACCCTACTGTAAAACAGCAAAACCAAAAAATAATAAAAACAAGAATATACAAAAACCCCTTTGTAAGTTTGTACGTCACATTGAAAGGCTTCTCTAAGTAAAGTGATGTCTTTACTTACAGAGGGATCCAAAAAAGTACAAACATTTAAAAAATCTAAATAATTTTAGGAGGTAGCAATTTTATTATGGAGTGGCTACCACCGTAATGAGCGTTTCGATTGGGGGTCATTACACTAAATTACCCGTGCGAGGATACCAGTTCTCCATCGGGCACGTCCCATGGGAATTGGGCAGTGACCTTCAGTTTTGCTTTCAGCTTACTTGAGGGTAGTGAGGAATTTAATACTCACCGTGAAAAAACTGGTTAAATCTCAATAAAAAACAAACCCTTTAATAATATATGCGAGAAAGATCATGGAAAAGGTATAATATGGTACAGAATCAGGAAGTGATCTAAGTAAGATATAGTAACACTTTCTACAAGAAGAGAAAATTCTGTCCAAAAGTAAGAAAAAAATCAAAGAACATACACATTTCAGAAAATTTTATATAAAAATATAATTGTTGAAAAATGTTTCAGATCAAGGAAGAACTACCAAAATAAAAGGAAAGTACTCTCCAAACCTCTTAAAATTGAGTTAAAATGTCCATAAATAGGGATATTTAACACTATTGACTAACCATGCACCTATCATAAAAGTCTATTGACTGACCCCCCACCTACTTGATCATTCTTGATAGACTACCCACATTCTCTACACATACAACTTTTGATAGACTACCTACTTAACATTCAACATTCTTGAATAACCACTCACCTACTCCACACACAGTAATCTCTACAGACTACGTAACTACCCATTACATAAAACCTTAGATTGACTCACAACTCCCAACATAAATGAACGACCTACCTATCAAACATACGACTTGACCACCCACAAATACAAGACTTTAAATATATCACCTATTTAACATACAGGACCAACCACACACCATACAGGCATAACTTAACAGTCCACCCACCTACCAAACACACGCAACTTTTGACAGACTACGTAACCACCCATTACATAAAACCTTTGATAGACCACCAACGCACATGAACAACCTACCTACCTACCTACCAAACACAATGACTCTTGATAAGCCCCAACCTATCCAGTACGTAATACTCTTGATTGACCGCCCACCTACCCATCACACAGTTCTCTTGATAGACCAATCACCTTCCCCAAAAAAAGACTTTTGTCAGACTATTTACTTAACATACAAGACTTACCACACATTCTACACTGACCATCCACCTACTCAACACACAAAAGACTAACCACACACTCTACATACAACACTCTTGGTTGATCGCCCACCTACTCAACATACAACACCTCTGATACACCATCCACTTGAACATTATATAAAACCTGTGATATTCCACCCAATCATCAAATACAAATGACTCTTAATAGACCAATCACCTACCTCTGCACACACGATTCCTTGACACACTCTACAACCACCACTCATCCTACATACAATACTTCTAGAGAGAACTACCCACCCACCATAAAAACACTAATGCTTGGGACTTTTTACAATTTTACACTGTAAGATAGGTTTAATATAGCTAAAGACTAAAAATACGAGAAAAAGTAAGGTTTTAAAAGTACAATAATGAACACAGATAAAGTTAGGTTAGCAAACATCCGAAAAGTTAGGCTAGCAAACTACCGAAAAGTTGTTAAAATAACAAAAGTCACCAAATTGTCAACAATTTTAGACTTTTGGTAACTAAACCTAACTTTTCGGATTGAATGCAGTCTCCATGTTCTAGTTAACTTAAATCTAATTTTAAGTTGTTATGTTGTTGGAGATGTTAGGAGCTATTCATTGGATGGTACTCACGTTACTTCAAAGTTAACGTACATTCAATGTCCTTTGAAGACTCTCCCAAAAACTCATCGCCTCCTTTACTTTCTTTATTTTAGTACTCATGTCAAAAATCACAGAATGCCATCTCAGGACTTCCTATAACATCCTCACCCATTCCTGTTACAGTTTCAACAATGAATGGAAAATAGAAAAGCCTAATAAACGTGCCAAGCCTCGGTGCATAAGTTAGACAAACTACCTGTTTACAACTCGTTCTCAATTCTTGATTGTGAAGATATGCCCTTGCCTGACAATACTGTAGAAATATATTGTAATTCCAATACTTCGAGAAAAAATTGTAAAAAAAGTCGACTATGGTAACAAAAAGTAAAACATGTTCACAATCACATGCTAATAAAAATAATGTAGTAAATGAAACCTTTAACTTATGTAAGATGTAAATCACGTACTCTTCCTTCTAGTGTATGTAAACAAAAAGTGTTGCTACTAAGCGACTCTCATGGTCTAAGTATGAGCAACAGTTTGTATGTATAACTCCAAGTAAATTTGATGTAAGTTCTGTGGTAAAACCCAATGGTACGTTAAAAAATGTTTTAAACGGTAGTAATCGCACCGTAAAAACTTTTACAAGCAAAGATTTTGTTGTGGTCATGGCTGGAAATAATGATATTCCCGATATATGTAATGGCTTACGAGACACTCTTAGTGGGTTTTTACATAAATTTAATAACACCAACTTTGTAATTGTGGGCGTTCCCAAGTGGTTTGACGTGCCTAATTTAGGCCCCCTTATTTCAAAAGTGAACAATGCATTTAAGCACTTAGTTCACAACACCAAACACGCAACTTTCATTTGCCTTGATTCCCTTAGCCGTCCTTTTTGTGTGAAGCATTATTTGCAGCTAAATGTGCGGGTTAAAGAAAGGGTAGTGAATCTATTGGCTGATGTTGTTTTGTCGGGTGTAAAAGGTAACAAGGTGAGGATTATGTAGAGACTTTTCACGCCAAATCAAAAGACCTCTTTAAAGATGGCTGGAATAAAAATCAAGTAAACAAGATCAGTTCAAAAATCAGCAAACTAAAATATGGTATAATAGTTTGCACTCAAGTAACAGCATCTCAATTAAATCTGACAGTCATCGGGCGGTGAGTGGTGGGGTGTGGTATAACTCTGCTCAACAAAATAATTGTTTAGAGTGGGCCCGGGACCAAGCGCCTTGACACTTAACTCAACTTCTTATGTACGGACTTCATCTCCACTGGCAAATAAATCTTTAAAAGTCTTCCATCAAAACATCAGTGGCGTCCGTACCAACTGTGAAGCCCTCCAAGTCCATTTACAGTGTGAGAGCAGAAAACATTTATATTTTGTCCATTTATATTGTGTGCTTGACAGAACACAATTTGACTTGTGAACAGTTTGATGCTTTCCATATTCCTGACTATGTTAGGGTGTCTACATTCAACCGCAATGCTAGACAGAAAGGTGGAGTATGCATTCTTGCCAAAAGTAGTCTCCACTTTGACGTGGTTGATGTATCCCAGTTTTGTTCTGAAGATTACTGCCAGCTGGCCTCAGCAAGGTTCAAACTGGAATGCGGGAAGACTTTGTTAATCCTCGCTGTGTACAACTGTGATCAGTTTATGGAGCTACTGGGCGAATGCCTCAATACTATTCATCGCCACAAGGCCAGCATGGTAGTAATTGGCGACTTTAATATAAATGTTCTGGACTCCAAACTTTCCACAAGAAAGTTTTTTCACACTATGTCGTCATATGGTCTACGCCATACCATCACAACGTATACCAGAGAGGTTAAGTCATCTAAGACAGCAATTGACAATATCTTTACAAATGTTGACGACCGTCTTGTAAAGAGTAGTGTCTTGGTGGCTGCTTTGGCGGACCATCATGCCCAAGAGATTGTTATTGACGTGGGCAGCACTTCATCCTCTCGACCACAATATAAAATCAGCCGTAAGATTAACCATGCGAACATCCAGACAGAAATCTTTTGCACAAAGAGACTTGGTCAAGTGTCCTCAACACCTTAGATCTAAATTGTAAATTTGACTTCTCTTTTGACACTATAAAACATTATTTTGAAATCTTTTTTCCGCTTTTAAGAACTAAAATTAAGTCCAGGACCTCTTACTCGAAGCCAATCCTCAATCACAACATATCGAAGCTTAGAGATAATTTGCAATCTCTTTATATAAAAACTAAGGAGTTGGACTCTTCGCATCCACTGCGACTTGAATACTTGTGACTCATACGTGAATATAGGAAAACAATAAGAAAAGCTAATCTGATTCTGTGTCAGAAAAAATTTGAAATCCTCTAACAAAGTGAAGACTATGTGGGATGTGATAAATGACCAGATACCCACAAGTCATACACAGACTTGAAATATATCATTGGAAGAAAAGAATGGAAATTTGATTTGTGATCCTGCTACAGTTGCAAATGCTTTCAGTAAGTTTTTTCCAGTTTGCAATAAGACTTCTTCTTTCAGCACGGATCGCAGACTAATGCCATTAAGACTCCCTCACAGACTTCTTTGCACTCACTTTTTTGTCCCCTGTGGTAGAGGATGAGGTTGCTCATGAAATCATGTCTCTTAAGCCAAAGCGGTCGTCTGGGCCTGATGGTATTTAATCTTAACTCTTTAAGCAAGTGTATGATTTGGTCTTAAGGCCATTGTGCTACATCATCAACCTCTCATTTCAACATGGGGTCTCTCCCGATGCACTTAAACACTCCATTATTAGGTATTTACATAAGAAAGGTAGTAAAGAGGAGTGTGGTAATTATAGGGCTGTCTCCTTAACTTCAACGTTCTCAAAAGTGTTTGAGAGGGTGTTCTTCAATAGACTGATTGGATTCATCAGCAAGAATAATATCATGTCACCCTCTCAATTTGTCTTTACAAGAGGCAAATCCACGAGCGATGCTATCCACTGTCTGATCTCGCCCATAGTTGAGGCCCTTGAATCGGCTGTCGGAGTGTTTTTTGACCTGACAAGAGCGTTTGATATGGTGGATCATGGTATCCTCTTGCATAAGTTGAATAGTATGGGTGTTAGAGGCAATTCTCTGTCCTGGATCGCTTCGTACTTGACAAATAGGGAGCAAACCATACAGTTCCAATTTGTTGACGTTGGTGGATATGAGCGGATGGCACATTCAAAGGCCTCACTACTTCAGAGGGGTGTCCCACAGGGTTCGGAGCTTGGCCCGGTCATTTTCCTTATATTTGTCAATGACCTGTCTCTCAGCACATACAGGGCCCGTGTTTGTCAGTTCGTGGACGATACCTCACTTTCAGTGACGGCAATACATAGGTCTGATTTGGAGGTTAGGGTGTATGAAGAATCAAGCGCTCTTCTCCAGTGGTTTGAAAAGAATAATCAACATCTGAACAATACAAAGACACAGATTTTAGATTTCCAGATAAGTGACAGAAGGAATTCTGAATCTCTTTCTTTTTTATTAACTATGAGCAAGTTGAACCAAGCGAGGTAATTAAGTTTTTGGGAGTTTAAATAGATAATAAGATGAAATTTGGATACCATGTTGACTCTGTATGCAAGCGTATTAGCTCTGGAATTTCCCTGTTAAGGAGAATCAATTTTTGTTGATGAAAATACTCTCCTCACGGCTCACTACGGACTTATTTATCCTCTATTGTCAAATGCGGTTGTTATTTGGGGTCACGAAACAGCTAAAACCCAATTCTTATTTAAACTCCAAAATAAAGCAATCAGAGCCGTTTTTAAACTACATTTCAGACAGTCTTGTAAACCAATGTTTAAAAATTACAATATATTAACTTTTTCATCTATTCTTCATTGCATTACATTTGTCAGAAAACATCCCGAACTTTTTGGTGTTTCTTCTAACCGGTATAACCTCCGTAACCGACAAAACCTTCCCATTCCTCACCATAAAACAAGTTTTTTTTGAAAGCCATTTAAGGAGCAATGCAATTAGGCTCTGCAACTCACTGCCTGATGCTGTCAAAGCGGAAAATGATGCAACGAAGTTTGGCAGAATGTCGAAGAGAATGCTGTTGTCTCGTTGCCATTACAGCGTGAGGGAGTATATAAACTTTGTATCAGTGTAAATATTGTAAATAGTTATAGAATGTTGCCACCTGTATATTATTAATTTTCAATCTTCAGATATGTTTTAGTTTACGTTAGTAATAGTATGACTCTATTATGCAATTTTATAATTGTTAAAATAAAGGAATTTTGAGTTTTTGAGTGAGTTGAGTTGTTTTAGTGGTACAAGGAAAATGTTTGTCTTCTTATTGGCTTACATAAGTCAGTAAGTTTATGTCAGGCAAATGAGTTTTATAATGCATCACAATCTTCTTTCCAAGCATCAATTTGGGTTACTCAAAAATAAATTGAGTCAGCTTCAACTGTCCGATAAATACTCCCAAACGCTGTAAAAGCTTTTTTTTAAGAAAAACGATCAAGTTTTTTTTCAAACTCAACTAGTGGGCCTAATTTCCGGAGAGTTTCTGGAAGGTTATTGAAAACAAAAGGTAAAATACTATTGTAAGTTAAATGAGTTTAAAAAAATGTAGGGTTATGATGTGGAATTGAAATTTTATATTTGTTACAAATATCATGATCATGTGCAACTCAGCCTGAGAGGGCAGATATGTGTTTGTTTGTGAATATCACACATTCAAAAATATATAAAGATGGAAATGGCAATATTTTATTATTTATAAATAACTCTGCAGGAGTGGAGGTAAGACTCAAATACAGCCTGATAGCTCTCTTTTGGAGCCTGAAGATAATGCCTTTGCAGGTACACTCATGTCCCCAGAAAGCAACAACGTAACTCAAATGTGGATACACTAACCCATAATGGGTAGTGAGCAAGAGAGAGGTATCAATTGATGACAGTCTACGCAGCACAAAGATGCCTGACGAGATCTTCTTGGTAACAAGTTCTATGTGTTTAGAAAACGTTAGATTCTTGTCCAACACAACGCCCAAGTATTTAACGTCCTCAGAGTGCTGAAAATCTGAGCCGTTAACATAATCGTATCATTTTATTTGCTATTTGATATAAATGCATTGACAATTGTCAGAGGTATACACCAAAAGGCTATAGTCACTGTCAGGTATATACCAGTAATTAATAAAAACTGTTACATAATATCAATAATACTAACAAAAGGCAGAAGGCAAAAAAAGAACTAACAGGGGGATAATATTGGCTTTGTGGATAGCATGATTAAAATTCATTAAATAATCTTTCATTAAATGTAAATTAAATAAATATCAAGTAATGGAAATAAATATGTTAATAAATAAAACACAAGATTACCATGAAAAACATTATAAACAATACAGTAACATAGTTAAAAATTTGAAAGATATAACAATAGTTTACAAATAAACTATATCAGTGATAAACAAATATAAATATATAAGTTAATAGATACAATTTACACATTAAGTTATACAATGAGAATTAATAAACAAAATAAACCATACAAATTTTAATCAGGTACCAAAAGCTTAACTAGAGTTTAATTTCCTGTACAGACATAAAGTCACTAACAGAGGAAAAAGCATTTACTAAGAGCCAACAATAAAATTTTTTTCAATAACAGTGACTGTCTATCAGAATATAACTGATAAGTTTTATTCACTTATTAAATATCTTAGTAGACGTTACTACATGACTATTTGAAGTTTTACTTACCTATTGCAGCTTCTATTTATCTGATTGTTACTTCTTGTGTTATAATTGTGGATACTATTATTGAGAACAGAAAATTATAGTTTACTTAAAGCATAGGACATAAGATCAAAAATATACAAATGTATAACTGTTTGAATTTTTAATTTGTAAAATAAAGGTTTACAATGTGCATCAAAATCGGATCTGTCATTCATCTAACAATCCTTTTTTGTATAAGCAGAATCTCAAGGAGTTTACAATTGTTACACTAGAAAATAAGACCGTATCGACAAATACTTAGAAAAAAAGTAAAGTAAGCCATCCTAATGTAGTTGCTATCAACAAAATCTTTTAGGCGTCTAATTAGGTATATTAATATTGACAGCCTAACCGAAATGTACTCAATGTGATGTACTCAACAAAGAGAGTGAAGCCTCCCACATCCAAAGACCTATTATTAATAGAAAACTTAATAAATTGAGTTTTGGCCGTGTTTGTGGCGAGAAGGTTAGAATCAAACCAACGCTTTACAGTCTGGATTTCCATAACGGCTTTGGATTTCAATTCTGAATGATTTGGCGATGTGATGACCAATGATGTGTCATCCGCAAACAAACAGATGTGAGAGTAGTGGGTAATACGTGGCAAATCATTAATGAACAGAAGGAAGAGCAGGGTCCCAAGACAGAGCCCTTGGGCATTCCTACATTTACAATCACTGCGATGTAAATGGCTCAACCCATCCATCTTGGTTCTTGAAAGGCAGGTGAACAGCAATACTACGGTCAGATAAGAAAGACGCCCCCCTTGAGTGTGCTTGACCCCAAACACCAAGGATTAAGAGTTTCTGGAGCATAGGTCAACGGCCTTGGTTAAGTCAAAAAACACACCAAGAGCAACCTTCCTAGAATCCAAAGCACTGACAATGGATGCTAGAAAAGAAAACACTACATCAACTGTGGATTTATCTTTTGTCAAGCCAAACTGGAATGGAGTTATTATATTGTTCTGAGTAATGAATTTAAGCAATCTCTTGACAAAAAGTTTCTTCAGCATCTTAGAAAAAGTGGAAATTATGAAAATAGGTTGGTTTTGGTCACAGTTCAATTTATTACCTTTTTTATGAAAAGGTTTAATAATTGCATGCTTAAGAACCCTTGGGAACTTGCCACAAGCAAAAGACATATTAAAAAGGGATACCAAAACATGACTAATTACATGTACCATCTACTTTAAAAGTTTAGCAGAGATTTTGTCCTCACCATCTAATGTTTTGGGTTTCAGTTCTATTACAATGCTTATAAGTTCTTGTTCAAAAACTGGACTAGATTTAGATTAAAAGGGGATATATAGTTGGTCCAGCCAACCCTTGCAACGAAGCCTATGGCTTTTTGTGCCAATCCCGGTGCCTAATCGTCGTAAAGCTGGCTGCCCTTGACCAAGTCAAGGAGCTTCTTCACTAGATTGGTAATTTCCAACTGTCCCAGAGGTGAGCCTACAAAAGGTACTCTTCTGCCGGCACCAAGAGCCTCACGCTCCCGGACAGTGTGTTCTACAGACTCTTCGTCCAACCCACAGAGGCGACAGATGGGATCCTCCATAAGGAGTCCCACTGTTCTTAGATGCCTCCGGAATTTACCGTAACCGGTGATGAGTCCCACCACCAACTTTACGTAAAATTTACTCAACCCAAGAAGTTACTTTGTTGACTTCTGGGAAGGATTTCTGACAAGAAGCTTGTCGAGTCCATGCCCTGGGAACCGCCGCCATCTTTCCAGATGTCTGGGACCCAGTTTTGGTTGGTATTTTGACAGCTGCAGCCGAAACGCCGCAGGCCGGCTCAGGACCAATGAAGGGCTTAATAGCGCCTTCCCTAGCAAAGGCATCGGCCTGCACGCTGCCTTCTATTCCCCTATTTCCTGGGATACATTCCAGCAAGACCTGATTTCTTGAACCCAGGATGCTGAGGGACTCCACACACTCCCAGACCAGACCAGACGAAACCTTCCAGGAGTCAAGGGCCCCCAAGGCCGCCCGACTATCTGAGAGGATATGGATATGTTTCCCGCAAACCTCTATCATAATTTGCGCTGAACGTATGGCGACTTCAGCTTGGAACACGGTGCCATACGCTCCCAGGCTCACGCACGCGTTTGTCCTAGGGTCACCAGTATAGACACAAAATCCAGCTCTGTTGCCTATTCTTGACCCGTCTGTGAACCATACAAATGGGTGTGAGAAGAAACCGGGCTAGTAACAGCGTCCCAGTACTCCCTCGACCCAGAATCCACAGTATGGGGTCTGGTGGAAAGATACTTAGTCCCAATGAGGTCAAACCTCATTGAGAGTACCTCATCTTTTACTAGATTGACCACTGAGGAGTGACCTGTACAGGACCCCCTCCAGTGATCAGTCAGTTGAGGCCTATAGGCCTTTTCCTCTGATTGCCAGGAGTGCTTCTCCTGGCTATCTTCATCCTATTCAGAGCCTCAGCCGTCCGATCGAGCTGATCAGAGCCTGGGCTCCGAGAAGGATGTTTTCGAGGTCAGAGAGCGACATGCCCCCCTCCGCCGAACCCATGACCCGAGCAGCGGGGACTTCAGATTGGCCTGCCCCTACCTTCGTTCCCCGTGCCAAGGTCCGTGTCTGAGGGCTCTGAGCGGTCCTCAGCCAAGTTGGATTCAGAATCGGAGAGAGACCTGCCCCCCCCCCCCCCCGACATTTATTTGGCCCGAGCCATGGAAAACAAGGGCTGGCCAGTGAGGCTGCCCTCTGCTCCCATGCTCGGTTCATTATCTAAGGACTCAGTGCGGTCCTTAGGTGTGTGGTAATGAGTTCAGGGTACCGCGGGGTCACTAAGCCCGTCAGCTGCACACCTCAGCTGCCCCTGCGAACCTCGGTCCGGGACTGCTTATTAGGGTTTCCCCTTATTCGCAGTTGTCCACCCCATCAATGACGAGGTGGAACATTCGCTATCCGCCACCTGCGACCCGCCCAGTAGCTGAGGCTCACCCTGGGAAAACTGGACTAAGAAAAAGAGAATGTAACTGGATCGTGAAATATTTCATAGTGTCGTCTGATGAAGAACCGCTCACTGAGACGTTCTGAGCTACAGAAGAAAAAAGCAATAAAAGGTGTTCACTGCATCGGATGGATTCTTTATAATTTCACCTTCATCGCTCATATGGATTATGCTTTCATTTTGTGAATGTGATGAAGATTTATGGTCATTGATTATTTGCCACAACGCCTTTGAAATATTGGAAGATTTTGCCACTGATTGTGAGATCCAATCCATCTTAGCCTGGACTTTTTTTCTATAGTCCCGCTTTACTTTTCGCTAATCACATCGCAAAGGGTTGGTGAAGTCAAGCTCTTTAAACCTAACATACAAATCCCAGACTCTTTCCTTAAAATGTAATGTTTCTACATCGAGAACTGGTCTCACAGCCAGAATTTTGTGTGCCAATTTTACCTTACGCAAGGGAAATGCTACACCAAAATAATATTCCAAAGTTGTAATATGACTTTTGAATTTTTCTCAAAATTATGACAATTCTGCAGCTTAGACCACGTTTCATTCAGTAGCAAATGCTTAAAAGTTGATATATTCTAGCCCGAAAAATGTCGTCTCATGGCAAACAATTTGCAATTTTTATTGGAGACAACAGGAACATTTATTATAGCTTCCTGGCCATGATATCCGCTATCGCAGTTACCACAATACAGCTAGAAAACATACCATTATTCAAATTGGTGAAGATGTTGTCTATACCTGGTTTAGATGATTTAACATCCCTGGTGTAATTTTTAATGGTATGCCTTAATCTAAATCCACTCATTAAGTGAAGGAATTCACGAGACCTACCTGTTTCAACCAAAACATTTATACTAAAATCCTCCAACACAATTGCTGTAGTTTTGTCTTAAAAAAACCTGTCAAGACATTGACTAATACTGTCAAAGAAGTCATTACAAAAGTATTCAGGAGGACGATAGATGGAGAGAACGAAAATCTCCCAAGAAGCAGAGAGTCTAAATTTTGCAGCTGCCATTTGACAACTTTGCTCACTCGAATAATGAGAACCATCCACAAGTTCAAATCCTACACAGTTTTTCACCAGTATACAGACCCCTCCCCTCTGTTTTTCCTCCTTACAGAATACTGATACTTTGAAATAGTTTGGATACTTAAAGATTTCAAACTCAGATATAGTCAGATCGTGTTCAGAAAGACAAAGTATATCAGAACTTTCAATCACTGTATGTATCTCTATTAAATATTGATTAGTTGTAAGTCCACAGATATTTTGGTGCAAGACATGGATACCAGAGTTCACTCCAGTTTTGGTATATTCACTCTGGTCAACCTGCCCAGCGTGAATATACCAAAACTGATATTAAATGTAAAATGTATTTGGTATTTATTACGAAAATTAAAGTGTTTAGTAAGATTTATGCGATTTTTGATGCTGACATATGTTTTTAGACGTGAGGGTAAAATTTAACACTACTGTCGGTGCAAAAATTATGTGTACGTGAGTTTGAAGGTTGTTTGCTAAGAAACTAAGAGGCGTACGAAAAATCTAATTACACCATTGTTTTCCTCTCTTAATTGTACGATACAACATATGCTTATTTAAAATTTTACTATACATTTTAATAATTTTTAATCCTAATTGGAATATAAAAGTACAGGAATTTTAACTAGTTTTCACTGTGCATAAACTTTACACTTTTATTACTAAAAAAATGATAATATTTTATTTTAAGAGTCTGCAGAGAGTCGCCCATGTTGGTTTTCAATGAGAACAATGTTATTTGCGAATCTATATGTTTTAGTTATATTATTTTAGAAAATAATATTTTCATAACATAATCACCCTTGTAATAAAGCCTACACCAACAATTACTGTACATTAATTCTTCGCAATCCATATTACCTGCTCTTGAGGTTTTTTAAAGCTGTTCAATATCCTACCAAATAACTTCACACTGGAACAAAAGCTAACTACATTCAAACAAATATTAAAAGATAAGCTAGTAGATTTAGTTCCTTACAGTGTTAATGATATTTCTCAAATCAATTTGGGGAAGTGCAGTGAATATTTTAGTTTTTACCGATTAGCACTATATATATATTATTTATTTAATTAACTCATTGTAACTATTTCTTGATAAGTGTTTATGGACAATTATGTATTTATGACACAATAAAGAAATTTGAATTTGAACTATAGGGAGAAGAGAATGTTGTGGTATCTTACTGAAGAAGACTTCAAAAATAGAAATAAAACAATAACACATGGAAAGTCATAGTGGCTACTCTGAATCATGGTGTATGTGAGTAAGGTGTGCTATTGTGCATCCGACTGTCTGCCCATATGCTGTCAACTTGGAGTACCCACTCCACAGATCTTGTAGCCTTTCATTCCCACTGTCATTTTAATCATTTCCCGTGTGTTTAAGATGGCATGTTTGCTATATTATTAATAAGGAAGAAATTTACTTTATAAAGGTACACTTTC
Source organism: Stictocephala bisonia (assembly GCA_035578905.1). Taxonomy (NCBI): domain Eukaryota; kingdom Metazoa; phylum Arthropoda; class Insecta; order Hemiptera; family Membracidae; genus Stictocephala; species Stictocephala bisonia. The sequence goes on from JAQJVL010000020.1 coordinate 555,630, forward strand.
AAAACAAAATAAACTAATAATTATTTAATATAATAATTACACGACAATATTGATAAATATTAACATGACATACAAATTTGACATTGTAAGAAATTATTTTAAATATTTATGTTCCCAAGGTCTTGTCAGCAGGAAAGTTGTAGATAATGAAATGTTTTAACATTTTTGACCCAAGCTTTTCCCTATAAAACTAACCGTTCTCCGTGTAGCTAATTAAAAACAAATGCTGCCAGTGATGGTGCGGTACCAGCCGGGAGGTCGGAGGCGCGTGTATTAAATAACACTATGAGTTCTGTAGTACCTGTCGTCTTCTCTATCAGTATGACAATTCTTAATCAGCAATTTGGGAACCAAGTACATAAAATGTTTCATGCTTCTATAGCCAACATAATTTGTAAATCTGTATTCAGTCATTTCTTTCTTTCATCAACTTTTGTAGATGTTAAACTTAGTTTTTGATTTTGTTGGTTTTTATTTTAATACGATCTAATTAATTGATTTAAAACTTCTAATTACACCACGTTTTGTGATCCTTGTTAAAATTTCAAAGTATGTTTCACAACTTAAAACTATTTTGATTATTTATATGCTTAAATTTTCGCTATATATGTATATATATGTTTTTAATTTCGCCATAGCGTATGGATTCAAAATCATTATAAGAACAATACAGTGTATTAGGTATCAATTGATAATAAAACAGTTTTTAATATTAAGATTTAAGAATTTATTTATCTTAGGAAACTCACAAGTTAAAAACATTCCAACATAAACAGCAAATTAATAAATATTACCTTTTCGACCCCAACTGAAAAAGTTGACCACAGGAGGCATATTATATCAATATTTAACTACGCTTTAGTTTCAGATTGAAAATCAAAATGACAGTGTGAAAAAATAATAATATTTTTATAAAACAAACTAAATATTGTTTAACTCCAACGTCAGTTCAAAATTAAGACAGTTACACAAATACTAAACATACATATTATATCTTAGTGTATTCTTTTAGTAAGACTAATAAAATATTTCATAGATAATTTACATAAGAGTATAATTGTTAGGATAAATATGACACTGTTATATCTTTGAATAATTTACCGAGTCCTGATTTAAATACTAAAAACTTATGTGCTTAAACCAAATCTTATTTATTCTTGTAAATAAATATCTATATACCATTATTTGCTTTAAAACTTATTTATTTTCATATATTTACATTTTATACAAATGTTCGTAATCATAAAAACCTTTTGTTAATACATACACCTATTATAATATCTAAGAAATGAATAATGAGTTGGTTTTAAGTATGTTTACTAAATATTATTTCACAACTCTTTAACCTTCTTGGTAGACTGAAAAAATGTCATTCATTTCTTATAGCACACTTTTTTCTTCTTACGAGTTCAAAGTAAGCCTAATATATGTATATATGTAAGTGTGCTAAACATGGTAGACATAAAGGTGTATAATATATTTTTCTTACAATGTTTACAGTTGATTTTTTCATTTCTATAACAAGCAAATAACTATGTGTATAGAAAAACACGAAGATGTAAGAATCTTTACTCATACGGGAGTGGACTTGGATCTTATTGAGTTATTACAACCATACACTGCTCAAAGGAGCATTGTTAAAAACTAAAATGACATCAGAAATTTAAAGGCCAAGACCCAAAGGCAGGAGTGTGAGAAATGAACACGTGGTGAACAGCGAAAAGCGAAAAAACTGATAGGCGTAATTCCTAATTTTGTTTATGTACATTTCCAGCTTCAACCACCAAAATTACCCGAAACTCCCTCAAGTTCAAGTTTTCCAATACCAGGGGAGTCATTTTAAATTAACTATCTGAAAATAATAATTTTGTACAAGAGTAACAATAAAAGTGCTTTTTACTTCACTTCTTTGGTACATTTTGCATAAAACCCCAATCAAGTAATGTTTGCATTGACGTAAAATTAACCTTTCAACAAGAATATTTTAATGGTAACAGGATTATCATTTATTTCACTAAAAAATGTCAACTTTAATCTTAAATACACACATAATAAGGGTAATTTCCCAGATTGGCAACCCACCTCACTGTATAGGAGACTGGCCTAGTGGAACTTTGCTTTACACTGTAAAATTCTGCTTTTTACGAAAATACGAAACACCATATGAACAAATTTTGTAAACAAAAGTTGTAGTTTGTACGATTATCTACAAATTTGTCGCTGACGAAACTTCGCGACTCAATGAATAAACAAATTCCTCGCTTGCTTTATTTTTAAGTCACCGTGTTAAGAAATGTCAAATATCGTAATTTACCTGGAAAGTAATGTTAATTAGATTTTAATGATTCTTGCACTGTATTCATGACAGTAGTGAAGAAGAAGGTGAAAATATAGACCAGGAGTCCTTGAAAAAAATTGATTTGAGATTTGTGTTTAGAGGAGATCGAATAGAGGTTTTTTTTTTTGGTTGAGTGGTTGATGTTAAAAGGTAGGAGGTGAAATTTGAGCCAATTAGGTCTGTGTGTAGTAATTGATGTAGGTCTGGAAAAAACTGGTTAAGGAGAGAGCTTGACATGTGCAGTTAAGGTTGGCTGTGTTTTGGAGTGTTTAATATATATGTATTGCATTAGGATTTAGAATGAATGTGGTAATTCGTTAGTTGTTGATAATGTGCAGAGGTGAGTGTGGAATTAAAAAAAAAAAAAACTCGGGGGAATGTGTAAGATATTTAACCTTCATGATAAGTAAAAGACTGTTGTTTATCATGACTAAAACGGTCGAAATAACATATTTCATATCAGAAAAAAAATTATGAAATACACAAAATTCCATAAGAAAAAATTATTTTGGAAAAATTATGGTTTTTTTGTAGATCGCTTAGTTTATATATTATTTCAAACATTTTTTGTATGTGTGAAAGTGTAAAATGAGATTCTAATAGTAGCACACTGTACAGATAACAGCTTTCTTTGTTTTATCATTACTATCCTTATAGTGAGAGCCCCTACCAAACACCCACTCACTGCGCTCATATTTATTGAGTGAGTGATAAAGTCTATATACAATGTGTTAGAAAAGGTGGGGGTTAGCAATGCATTTTCAGATTCTAAGCTTAAAACTATTTGTTCAATTTTCGCTTAATTTAGCAGAAAGACGTCATTTTGTTTTTTAAACGTAATTTTCTGATACATAATATTATTAATATTCAATTGTTATTGCACACTTCACATTACATAGTTTTCAAGTTTGTAAATCTTTCATATGTTATATATAGCTTCCCTTTATTACTTTGATAGCCATACGATACGTTTTTTTATATACATATATATTTTATATACACCTCCTGCCTGTATTTAATTTTTTTTTCTTAGAACGACCCACTTTTGGGCAACAAATTTTGTTTTCTAAACCCCCTTTTACATCTCTCTCTCTCTCTCTCTCTCTCTCTCTCTCTCTCTCTCTCTCTCTCTCTCTCTCTCTCTCTCTCTCTCTCTCTCTCTCTCTCTCTCTCTCTCTCTCTCTCTCTCTCTCTCTCTCTCTCTCTCTCTCTCTCTCTCTCTCTCTCTCTCTCTCTCTCTCTCTCTCTCTCTCTCTCTCTCTCTCTCTCTCTCTCTCTCTCTCTCTCTCTCTCTCTCTCTCTCTCTCTCTCTCTCTCTCTCTCTCTCTCTCTCTCTCTCTCTCTCTCTCTCTCTCTCTCTCTCTCTCTCTCTCTCTCTCTCTCTCTCTCTCTCTCTCTCTCTCTCTCTCTCTCTCTCTCTCTCTCTCTCTCTCTCTCTCTCTCTCTCTCTCTCTCTCTCTCTCCCTCCCTCTCTCTATGCTCTGACTACCTCCTAATCTCTCTATATAACATGCTCCTACTTATCCAGACACCAAACATTATCATAAGGAAAACCCCAATGCAAATATATTAAAGACTCCAAGACACACCCAACCTTAATTGCACATGTCAAAGCTCTCTCCTTAATCAGTTTTTCCACGCTTACATCAATCACCACACACCTAATTGGCTCAAGTTTACCTCCATACCTTTAACATTAAGCAAACGAAAAAAAAATAAAACATAAAAAAATATAAAAAAACCTCTATTCGCTCTCCTCCAAACAAATCGCAATCAAATTTTTCAATGACTCCAGGTTCATATTTCCATCTTCCCCTTCACTACTCAAGACCACTTCTTTGTTATCAGAACCGTTAAAGAAATAATTGTTTTATTACGAACAGCCAGTGTAGCTGCAGGTAAAAGACTGAAAAACCAAGTAGAGGCATACCCCAATCTGACGTCATGCGCAGAACGGTTTCAAAGTCGTTCTCGAACAGGACACATGACTTTCTTACACCTTGCTCTGGATCATCGCTATATACTAATGGATTGCGCGCTGGACACCAGAACCGAAACGAAATCCGGGGTTGCGTCTGGGATCTGAAGGCGTCGTGACAGGGCGAGAGTACGCTAGGCGTACAATCAATAATGCTGCGGCAGCAATTAAAAACCCTCTGTAGGTTCATTAATTCTGTTATACAGGTATTTCACAGTTTAACTGTTGTAAATGCTAGTACTTGTTTATGGTCCTTTATAAAAGTATTTTTGTTAAATTTACAGGACATTACATCATGATAAATTAACTTTGAAATAGACTTTTCAGAAGTAAGACTAAAATTTAATTCAGGTTACCACAGGACGGGCAGGACCGGTGGGCGGCACGGAATTGTCCTGAAGATCTCTCTCACGAACATTTTGAAAAAGTGCGGTTGGTGGCGCCGTAGTGGGCGTGGAGCTATGTACGATACTATACCAATGACTACAAATACACTAAGACGAAAAGTAGCCATGTTAAAATTTCAGACCAGTCGTCCAGGTAGAAACTCGACTTTACGCAAACGGCCACTAGGAGGCACGAGCGCTCGCCCGCCTGCTCCCTGTCTTTCGGAGCAGCGCTCGTAGCGGCTGTTTGCGTAAGCTTCCCTCCCGCTTGTCTGAAAAATTCCCATAAGAACTTTTCGTCTTAGTGTATTTGTAGTCATTGACTATACTTTGACTGTATTTTACCCCATTTTAACATGATTAATATCGAAATATGAACGGCCGAACGTTGCCATCCGCCATATCTCCATATGGCCATTATATATACTGTACCTTGTATGGTTCGTTGTCAACTACCATTTGTTAATTTTAAAAAGCAGTGATATATAATTGGATTAAGATACAAAAGATACAAATGAAAAGCGATTTCCTGTTACAAAACTTGGTCCAACTCATCGAGCAATTTAAAACCTGCCTCACTGATTCTGTTTATTCTGGTTAATCACTCCGTGAAAAAGCGCAGAAGGCACTCTGTAACTATGTGATCTATTGTTTGAATAGAAACCCCGCAATCACATGACTTATCTAGTGTCAATTCCCATTTATACTTCCAGTATTTACATCTGCCCACGCCAGTTCGGAACCGATCAAACAGTGTCCACTCCGTAATAAGAAGGTCCATCCCATCTACAGGTATTGACGGATCGTTAAGGAACTTATTTCGTCCATCAAAACTGTTCTAAGCCAAGGACCAGCTAGTATTGTGCGGGAACTTTTGTCTGCTCAACTGGAAAGCAGTAGGCCTACGTAGAGGTGGGTTTCGAGAATTTAAGGGACTGCTCTGACCTGGGAGATCCTGTGTAATGGGGAGGTGCGGGGCATTCAGTATCTTGTTGAATTCTTGAATAGTGCCTCCTGACGTCTTATTTCTGGAGGAGCTTTATTGCACAACACCTAGTGAGGAGCTAGTATTGCGTGATAAATTTGATCTGCTGATTGACAATTTGCAATATGACCATTGATTAATAGTTTGAAGAAGAGCCTTCAATACAGCAAACGCAAACCTTACACAAACATGTTACGCCAACTGCAGATTTATAAATAGCAGACGATATAAATACCAAGAATTGGTACTTTAAAAGCTTAGCTAACATAAATTGTTGATATAAAATCTTTGTCAATTATTTCGATCAACGTTAACTTTTTGTTCCAAAACATTTACAGCAATAATTTTGAAAGTATACATTGTTCAACATTTTTCATAACTGTCTCTCCAACTCTTATAATATTTGCTTTTAAACTATAGTCAATAACTATTTATGTTGTCTTAATTTTGTATTAACGAATTTGAATTTTGAAAAAACACTTATATCAGATGAATAATAAAACTCAACAGGTATTTCCTGATATGAATTTACTCGTGATTTTTGTTCTTAACATGCCGTAAACTGAATTGTCCTTGTTGTTTTTTGGTTAAGTCAGCTTGTTTTTTTTGCGTGGTTTATAACTAGGTCTTATAGATTACGAACCTCACGTTGGAACACAAATTAATGCAAATTTAATTAAATTTCAATGAACTAACTAACTACAGTAGCTATATTATTTTATTTTAACAGTAAAATTAAAATGCACCACTTTTTCTCTTACAAAATAATCGCTACGTCAGGCTGAAGTACATGTTGTGAACTAAAAGCTTTTTTCAATATAAACAAACGCCCAAATATTTGTCAATTCAATCTAGTTCAACTAATGCGATAGAAAAATTTGTCTATAAACTATTAATGTAATATGAAAATTAACAGCATAAGAACTGTAAAAAAAAATATTTATACTCTAACCTACAGTACATATATATATTTACGTGAATATATAATCATAAAACATACTTCATTTACAAAGAGATATTAATAATATATATGTCACGTTGAAAGGTCACTTGGGAGTATATCTACCACTTGGAGTCAGGAGGAAGGTCCTCTGGGGGCACGTATACAGTTTGGAATCATGTGGAGGATCGCCTAGGACTAGAAGTTACTGTACAGGCCGGTTTTCACATAGGGTACCGTGCTCCTACTGTGCTCCTACCGTGTCCATGTCGCGCGTTTTCGGCAGTAGGGACCCGGCTACTGTCGTGCTCCTACCGTGCGCCTGTCGTTCTTCAGTCTTTCCTCACTGGGAATATAGAACTCACTACGCAGTCTCCGAAATGGATCAGGACGATACAGATGTTGTTATTGCTTGTGCGGTTTATTCAATAGTTGAAAAAAATTACACTAGCCGTGTTAAGACGAGTGTAATGTAGTAGCCTATACACGCGTGCTTACTACACTAGCCGTGTGAACACGAGTGTAATGTAGTAGCCTATACACGTGTGCATACTACACAAGCTTTGTGAACACTGGCACAGTGTAGTAGGCAAATTATTTTGGTACATTTTTATATATTTTTTATTTTATTTTTTTTCTGGAGGGGGCTCTTAAATTGTTTATTTTGTAATTTGTAATGAACTTAACAAACTATTCACCCTACTATTAACAAAGGCACTTTAATTTGTAAATGCCTAATGTATATTAACTTTGAAATTGTTAAATTAAGAATATTAATATAAAAAGAAAACCTTAATCCAAACATTAATGTATATATACAATTAAAAATTACTTTAAAACAAAGAAAGAAGTCGAACAAGTCAATCGATCGGCAATCGTCGTAGGAGCTCGGGAACACCGAACTAGGAAAAGCTGGGGTAGGGCGCCGATGCGGCGACGTAGGGCGACATGTAAGGCATTTTCACCTGACCTACCGTGCGCCTGTCGTGCTCAGACCGCCTACCGACTGCCTACCGGTCATTGTCGCCGATCGCTCCACAGAGCGATCGGAAACAGCACGACATGAGCACGGTGGGAGCACGGTAGGTCAGGTGAAAATCGCAAACTGCTTTCCCATATAAAATAAATGCAATAGACCATTTTTCGATTCAACATGACACGACACGGTAGGAGCACAGTAGGAGCACGGTACCCTATGTGAAACCGGCCTTAAATCTACCACTTGTAGTCAGGAGGAAGGTCATCTGTGGGCGTGTCTACAGTTTGTAATCATGTGGAGGATCGCCTAGGAGTATATCTACCACTTGGAGTCAGGAAGAAGGCCAACTGGGGGCATGTCTACAGTTTGGAATCATGTGGAGGATCGCTTAGGAGTATATCTACCACTTGGAGCCAAGAGGAATATCAACTGAGGGCATGTCTACAGTTTGGAATCATGTGGAGGATCGCCTAGGACCAGAAGTATATCTACCGCTTGGAGTCAGGAGGAAGGTCATGTGGGGGGGCACGTCTACAGTTTGGAATTATGTGGAGGATCGCCTTGGAGTATATCTACCACTTGGAACCACATGAAATGTCGGTGTGTACATCAATTGGGGCCATGGGATGTGTCTACTATCATACAGCCTTTGCAGATCAATGTAAACAGTATTATTGTTCGTACATCTTTTTTATTGACAGATTCCCTACAAAGAGTAAAAAGCACAATGGAATCATTTGGAAGATCACCTAGGAGTATATTTAATACTTGGAGTCAGGTGAAGGGTCATCTGAGGGCATTTGTACTGTTTGGGATCATTTGGAGGATCGCCTTGGATTATATCTACCTCTCGGAGTCAGGTAAAGAGTCATTTGGGAGTATATCTGCCATTACAATCATATCAAGGGGCAGTTAGGGTTATCTCTACAGTTTGGACTCATGTGTGGATCGTCCAATTGTGTGTCTATTGTTTGGAGTTACTCGATTGATCGAAGGAGTTTTGTACTATTTAGAATCACGTATAATGTCGCCCTCCTGTTTTCTACCATTTGGATTATTGTGGAGGATCGTTTTAAAGTATATCTACCTCTTGGAGTCAGGCGGGGGTTATCTGGGACATATGTACTAATTGGAATCATTTGGAGGATCGCCTGAGAGTATATCTACCACTTGGAGTCAGAAGCACAGTGATCTGGGGCATATATACAGTTTGGAACCTCGTTAGGATCGCCTCGAAATATATTATCTAGCACTTGGAATAATATGGAGGGTTATCTGGGTCGTATATACAGTTTGGAATCATTTGAAGAATCGCCTGGGAGTACATCTACCACTTGGAACCATATGGAATGTCGGCGTGTACACCAATTGGAGAAATCTGATGGGTCTACCATAATACAAGATTTGCAGAATAATGTAAACAATATTAATCTTTGTATATTCGTTTTATTGACATTCCCTTAAGGAGTTAGAAACAAATGACTATTTATATAACATACATATCTGACCAAACGACATTTTATGAACGCCAATACTGTATTAGGATAATTATATTTTGTAAATAATTAAGTTATCGATTGTTAACAGATACACTATAATCGAGTATTTACAATCCATAAATATCGTTAGACGCTTACGGATCTGCAGTTTGCGTCAAGATGAAAATTTGACTGGGTATATTTTGGAAATAGGTCGGAGAAGAGCAGAGTATCATTGTTCAAAGCGTATCAAGATTATCGTTAACCTGCAGTGAGGCATTGCATAAGACCCTGCTTGATGAGGATTCACTATGAGTCGAATAGTTTAGCAGCAAAATTAGGTTATAAAGCACTGCTTTCCAACAAGATAATTTATGGCAATTTTAACAAGTTTGGAAACATGATAAAGTTTTAATGTTATAAAACAATAATATTATAGTTACAGCAGTAATGTAACATACGAGCAATACTGTTCATGTACCTAAACATAGCTCGCATTAAAAAAAATTAATCGAGATTAATGGAACTTTTATTTACTCAGTCAAAATAATATTATGCTGTTTTAAATCAAACATAACCTAGCAAAAAAGTTGTGATTTCGAGCAGTATTTAAGGTATGTTGCAAGGAACACTTAATTAATTACCAATCAAAACGTTTACAGAGAAATAAAAGGTACATATAAACAGGTAATTAATTGGTTGTTACATATATTTGTGTTGTTATAGGTAAGAGTGTAACTTAATTCATCTACCTTTTTAATTGATTAAGTAAGTCAAGGACATCTAATATTAAACTTAGGCGTGCTATTATCCGTTATCATTTGTACGCCTTATGACTTGTAAGGTTTAAATCCATATAAATTTATCAACTATCACTGATGGCTTATCTTGTTTAAGCGATTACTTGATTATATTAGCTAAGTTTAGCTAATTATTATAAATTTTCAACTGCAGAATGCCCAAAATTGGCGCTGTTTTACATTCCATCTCTTTCCGAAACGATACCTAACCTAACCACACATCTTCCCAACAATTCTATAATTTCCAACACATTTCACTGAGTTGGATTGATTATAGATAAATCTATTTGTTTATGAAGAATCTCATCATAAATAACATTTTTGTCATAGTATTATCCACAATTTATATCAGATGTCACGCATAAGTAAAACATTGTATTAATGCCTGAATATAAGTAACTAACCTATATTTTAGTTTTAGGATTTTGGCAATTTAAAAACAATATTTCAATAAAATAGGACTGTTATTAATATTATCTTGTTCATATAACACATATTTACTTTGTAATTTTATAAAATTTTTAACTTAAATTTTGAATGATGATGAAGCTAATCAGTTACCGGTAAGTAACAATTTATCGTTTTCATAGAGTGTAAAATATCGAATGGAGCTCATTCTTCTTCTCCTTTCTTTATCGTAGTTGCCTCCTCGTGTTGTCTTCGTGAGGAGAAGGTCGTTCGTTATCAAATCATTCCGTATATTTTTATAATTTTTTACTATAAATTATTCGGGATACATTTTTATTATACAATGTGAAGCTAATAATATAATGTGCATATTGTTAAAAGTATCCTGCTCTTGCTGCAGCGACGGTAAGTTTGTTATATTTCTTTAGAAAAGGCATAATTTTAATGTCTATTTCTGATTTCTCTATCTGATAAAATGGCTTCTGATAGTAAATTTCCTTTTTATGTTTAAATATATTTCACTTTTTAGCGTAGAAACGTGTGTTTCGTGTGATTTACAATATCATAGTTAAAATTGTTCAAATAAACTTAGTGTTTTGCTGAGATTGTTTAAAGGTCTTATGTTTAAAACGTATTTACCAAAAACTACGTCACATAGCTTGCAGAAAATGGTGGAAAGCCGACATGTTTGAACAATTAAAAGTACTTGCATTGTCACCATCTAGGCCTACCTCATTTTTTATTTTAATATTATATTAGTAGAAGTTCAATATTAGAAAATTAGTAGCCTATTAATAATTCATATTAATAGGTGATTTTTGTAAAGTATATGCTAAGTTCGGTTAGGTTTGTAAAATATGTTGTTATGAGTGAAAATCTTTATTTTTCGCTTTCTCTCAATGGGAATATACGGTTTCCATCCCCATAAAAAACAATTACTGTTCCAAAGTGCTTAACATTGAGTTTGATTATCAGAAGAGACCTTTTCAGCATGTGGAAAATTTGTTTTCCGGAAAATCGGAAAACTTGTTTTCACAAGAAAATTAATAAAATGTATTTGTTTAATCCTTATATTTTTTTATAATTTTGTATCATTTAATTATTTTCTACTCTAAACACGAGTAAATTAATTTTTACAAAAAATTAAGATTTTTACCTATTAAAACACTTTTCTGAAACCTAACCTAACATAACCAAACTTAACATATCCTTCACAAAAATTCCAGATTTGCGTTTAATTCTGCTGCTTGCCAGCTGTCCCTCCGGTGAAAACATATGCTTATTCAGTTTATTGTAGTTAATTAGGTGTTTATGATTGCGTAAACAAGAGAGGCGTATTTTCAGAGGCGTCTATAATGTGCATAATTACCGAAAGTTATTTTTATTTTTTAGCTTGTTACATTATTTATTGTGTGTTTTGAGTGTTACAAACAGTTCTTGTAGGTTAATTTACCAACCCATGAAAACTTATTTTAAGTGTGATATAGCAAAGAAATTTATTAAGTAAAAAAAATACGGTTGGAGTTAGAAAAGTCGATATGTCAAGTAACTTGTATTGACATCTGCTTATTAGGCCTGCAGGCACGAATAAGGCAAGAAACTAAAGTTCTTTTATAAAATTAGCCTTTCACTAATAATGAAAAGAAAAAGAACTCATACAGCACACATTTTAAAGTATAATAATCCACATATACTTATACGTCACATAAACAATTGTTCTCAATTATAATAAATAAGCCTTGTTAAACATTTTAATAGACTACATACTAGATGTTTTTGTTTCTTCTGATTGAAAAATAATTATTTAATAAAAAAGATAAGTATTAGATCTAAAATACGAGAAGAAAAGACAGTTATTCTTTATTTCATGAATGTTCGGACTTGGTTTCAGAGCGCTCTGAAGTTTTTAGAATACTAGGGACCAACGGCATGACGATGTTAGCCAGTTACATTCGAAGCAACACCTTTTCGTCTTGGATTGTTGTCATGGTTTAGTTCTTTTAATGCACATTTTAGATAACCCACTTGTTTGATATTGTGAATTTGAGTGTTAGTAAAAAATATTATGATCGTGAGCTTTACGTTATTGTTTATATATTTATATATTGTTATTATCACATTATTTATACAGGGTGGTTATAAAGTCCTTTTACCCCACTTTTTTTTACAGTTTACAATTATTTTCTTTCACTTATTCCAATCATCTAGAATCAACATGAATAAATACTCTAACTTTTGAAGTATTGTTGAATATTGGGAGTATCTGAGGTCCAAGATATAGGAGTCAAGTTTCGGATTGTTTATGAGAATATAGTCATGCGATATATCTATTAACATTGGCTTTTCACCCCGAAAACAACGGTGAATTTAAAATTCAAAAGGCTTGTAATTCCAATATTTTGTTTAGCACTGTCATTTTACTGACAACTGTTGTGCAATTATAGTACAAAAGAACAGTAACTACTTTAGTTTGAAGTTTGGTTGACATTGATGATTATAGTACGGTTTTTATGATTTTTTCCTGTTATTTACAAATTTAATTTTATTTAAAAAGTTATTGTTGACAGATTTAACTTTTATTATAAATAGCTAAAACACTTGTATTTTTGGTTTCATCAACTATCCTAAATATTTTTTTGTTGGCATAAAATATTAACCTCTTGGCATCTTTAACCTACTGATATCTTGGAAACGGTAAAACCCTTTTGAATTTTAAATACACAATTGATTTCATGGTGAAAAGGCAATGTTAATAGATATGTCTCATGACTGTCTTCCCATGGCAAAATTTGGGTCAATTTTTACATCTTTAACCTACCGATATCTTTGAAACGGTACAGACCCTTTGGGACAAAATCCGTTGTAAGCCCCCAACTGTATTTTTCCACAGTATTGTTTAGTAAAGAGATACGTAAACCCAACATAACCTCTTAACCTATCCTAACCCAACTTTAACCTAACCTAACTTAACCTGTGCTACCTAAGTTGATCACGATTGCTACCAAAATTGATCACGTTATGCTACCATAGCTGATCACGGATGCGACCCAAGCTGATCACGGTTGCTACCCAAGTTGATCACGTTATGCTACCATAGCTGATCACGGGTGCTCCCAAAGTGCTACCAATTAAGTTTTACAAATGTTAAAGGATCTGAAGTTAATTTACTTAAAAATATATTCACATTAATTAACTCTATTGGGCGTACATGTTAGATAAACAAACTTGCAAAGTATTACAACTTTCCTTCCCAAGAATTTAATGTATTTAATTTGAATATAATATTCAGTATTTAACATTCATATTTACAAGTTAATAAAGTAGTAAAAAATGTAGGAGGTTAAATTTGAATTTAAATGTTATTGATTTCTCTTTAAAATTAATCAAGTCTTCATTAATGATAAGAAAAATTTAATCTGCCAAACATTTAATCCTAGATCATGAATCCTATGTATATTTACATTAATTTATTTACTTATTAAAATATTATTACATTAATTCAATGTAATAATAAATTGATTTAACGTCTCACTTGAAATCTAATGTGGCTGGTAAGTAAAGTGTTCACATTTAAATATAAAAGTAGTTTAGTGTTAGTTTGATATTACCCACAATAGTTAAGAATTATAATGAAGTATATTTATAATAATGATACTAACAGGTCCAGGATTTATCATATATTGTCAGCCATGCATTCTATAACATATTATTAAAATATTATCAGTACAACCATGTAAAAAAAGTTAAAGTGTCTCCAGTCATGTAATGTGAAACGTTTATCAGAAGCCCTTAAAAGAAATTCATTCTTGAGTAATTTCTTTCAATTAATTTAATATTAAATCAATAAAACAACATGTTTCAATTGAAATAAAAAGCTAAAATAGTGCTAAAATAAGATTCCTCAATTTTATATTTATTATTGTCTGTACTCTATATGATGGAAAGTATTGTTTAATAAATAATAAATTTTGTCCATCTCATTGCTTCGTACACCTGCCCAGCTCTTTGAGCATAAATGTTTTTATGAATATATAAAGAACAAAAATTGATTATTTACTTAGGTTTTTCAGAGTGTTATAAAAGAATCAGGGTGTATTCTTTCCCCGAGGATAGAATACATCCAGACTCACCAGGTGTGACATTTGATATATAATGTGTTTTTGTTTACCTGAGTGCTGATTTAGAACAGTCATTTTCCTCCCCCCTGGGTTGAATATGTTTCTGTGAATCTCTCTCAGAGTAATATCCTTTTTATTTCCAGGGCTTCTTTCAAGAGTAATCATTTCTTAAGAGGCCTAATATTAGTTAGTTGATAGTTGACAGTTTCAAAGTTTGTGCCAAGAAAGAAGAGAAAGAAGAAAGAAGACATCTCAGCACTACAGGTGGGTTGTCGATTCCCCCAGTCTCTCTCCAAAAGAGGCACCCGGGCTGAGGTGGACACTGTGACGTACTGCCCGGGATTTTCACTAGGAGTCACTGAGTACAATGAGTCACCAAATACTTGTTACAATGCAGGTATTATTGTGTTCTTATACTGTACCAGCAAAATACACTTGTGAGTGGCAAGATCAAAATTGTACAAAACTGTTCCCACTTCACTTTATTTTTTTAAACAAACCGCTAATGTTTTCCAATAGCCCTTTTGAAGTGTAAAAGAAAATATATTTTTTATCTTTAAATGAGAAAGTATTAATGAGTAAACATATTATTAATACGTTCTTCTTGTAATGGAAAAAGATTTTTTTTTTAAATTAGAGATCATATTTTTGATTGTATGTATTTGTCTGGATGACGGTTTTAGTATTCCAACATTACAACAGTATCCTTTGAAAGTTCTCTCTCACCTCAGAGGAGAAAGAAACAGAGGTTGCATCCAATGACCAATAGTGAGCTAAATGTATGTCGAGTAGTTATTTCTCCAGCTGTGACAACTCCTTGTCAGTCCTCCCTTATTCTCCTCAAGAATAAACATTGTAGTTATTACTACAGGTGTATACAGAGGTACATTAATTGTTACCTACACGTAACTGCCACAGAGGTGTCCGCTACGGCCATAAAAAGGTGACATCTATTGCTCTTTACTCTGTGCTCACCCAATAATTCTACTTGCCAGGTTTGATATTTTGTAGTTTTTACAACTTACTCTTATAAGGTGCACCGCTTTGTTTGAAATTAAGTGAAATACACTTTGAGAAAATAGTAAATGTTGAATGGCTGTTTATGGGGGAGGGGGGAGAGAATAGCCAAGATCTATTTTGTATATCTTTTGCAAAAAAAAAAGGTGACGAATGAAAGAAGTATTTACCTTATATGAGTCAAATTTTGTTAACTCACTCCCTGTGTTCAATATTCAATCATTATTCATTTGTAAGACACTGATTATAGAGATATGGACGAATGTGGTGGGTAGTCTTTGTTACTACCTAAGGTCAACTGTTCCTCAGAAAGAGCTATTTACTCGTATTAATAGCCCAGTAGCCAGGGCTACTAAGAGACCTAAAGCTTTACGTACAATCAAAACCTCGTAGTATTGGTCTGATTTTCATACCAAAAAGTAAGCTGGACAAAGAACATTACTTTTTTATTATTAATTTCCAAGTGTTTTGTTTGTTGTATACTACAGAAATTTGTAACTTAGTTAAAAGTAGGCCGTATGTTGTGCATTTTTAGTTTAGGCAGTCATTTAAAAATTTCACCACAACACCAAATAGTATTTAGGCTAATATGATGTTTTCAAGCATAGGAAATTAAAAAAAAAAAAAAAAAAAAAAAAAAAAACCAGGAAAATAATCAAGGAATTCATTATTTATTATCTTCGAAACCGGGGAAAAGCCTTTCCGAAATACAAATCTTAAAAGAGAACTCTTATTCAGCCAAACTTTTTCTCTTTAAAATTATCAAAATGCTTGAATCCTCTATGTATAATAGATCGAGTGCTTATCAACTTGACTCAATAACTTAAACTAATGTTGATTCACTCGTGCTGTGTATGCATTCACGTTTATAAAGTCTGAAGAACGCCGTGTATGTATAATCTTCACTCACATAAAATAAAAAATAGACATATTATATTATGTATTTATTTTAAAATAAAAATAGTTAGAAATCATAAAAGGATTTTATTGTTGGTCCAAACACTGTTTGGCAATGGTTTTGTAGAAGACGTGGTCAAGCTTAAGCGTAATTTGATTGGAGGCACTTTGTTTCGCATGTTACATAAGAAAACCATCCTGTTTAAAGGTTATCAGTACTACTGGTATCAGTAACTCTGTAACAGAAATACATTTTTTTTAAATAAAAAATGTCACAATTCACGAAAGAATTACCTACAACGGTGCTTCAAAACTGTGCTGCTTAGTTCCCAGGTCGCTATGAAGTTCCTAAAGTATCCGCTAGATAGGTCTAGTAGTACCATATAATTCACATGCCTCATACCCGACTGACAGACTAAGGCGTTGTAGGTTATTTATTGTACAATACCTATAAAATATTATATACTTGGCTTTTTCTCCCTCTACAAATAATATTTAAATTTTGTATGAAAAATCTATTGAGTTAATTAGTATTAGTTTTTAAAATTATTTATATAAACAATATATTTTTAATACAAAACAAATGAACATAGAAATAATGATAATTTTTAAATTCATACTCTTTATTGGTTATTTTTTACAAAAAATATTCTGTTTTTATTTATTATCCTAGCTTTAGGTTTTCGAAAAAAATCATTGTTAAATACGCTTTAATATAATATTCAATGCAGAGGTGACACGAGCTTAGAGTGACGGAATTGGCACACGAAGCGTACAGGAGTGTTCCATAATATATATAGTAGGAACCAAATACATGTTTAATTTTATATGTTTGTATAAACATATTAATCTAAACAATATACAATATATAGGTGTCTAGAGGAAATTATAGGTTATAAAAAGTATTGATGGTCCATCTGTTTGTTTATTTGTGTATTTTAAAGACTTTTATGTAAAGTAAGCACCACCGACGTTAAAAGCTAAAAAGTAACAGAGATCAAAAATACTATTTAGTTTCATTCGGTGATAATAATTCTACAATATCGTCGTAGTAAAAAAAATGCGAATCTTACAATATATAAACTAAATACAACACTACATAAACATTAACCATTCAATCATGAATCCAATGAGCACTTGCTTCTCAAAATTAAATCACAGATAACGGAGAAACAGAACCTTAATCATCGTAAGGTAAGATGCGCTTCAGCCTGGGCGCTGCTAAACATTGTTGAAACCACTGTGATTGTTGATAGTGGCTCTGGTAAGCAACACCCGGCTTGAACATTAACCATTCAATCATGAATCCAATGATCACGTGTTTGTCAAAATCTAAGCGTAGATAACGGAGAAACAGAACTTTGATCATCGTAAGGTAAAAAGCGCTTCAGCCTGGGCGCTGCTAAACATTGTTGAAACCACCACTATTGTTGATAGTGGCTCTGGTAAGCAACACCCGGCTTGAACATTAACCATTCAATCATGAATCCAATGATCACGTGTTTGTCAAAATCTAAGCGTAGATAACGGAGAAACAGAACTTTGATCATCGTAAGGTAAAAAGCGCTTCAGCCTGGGCGCTGCTAAACATTGTTGAAACCACCGCGATTGTTGATAGTGGGGCTCTGGTAAGCAACACCCGGCTTGAACATTAACCATTCAATCATGAATCCAATGATCACGTGTTTGTCAAAATCTAAGCGTAGATAACGGAGAAACAGAACTTTGATCATCGTAAGGTAAAAAGCGCTTCAGCCTGGGGGCTGCTAAACATTGTTGAAACCACCGCGATTGTTGATAGTGGCTCTGGTAAGCAACACCCGGCTTGAACATAAACCATTCAATCATGAATCCAATGATCACGTGTTTGTCAAAATCTAAGCGTAGATAACGGAGAAACAGAACTTTGATCATCGTAAGGTAAAAAGTGCTTCAGCCTGGGCGCTGCTAAACATTGTTGAAACCACCGCGATTGTTGATAGTGGCTCTGGTAAGCAACACCCGGCTTGAACATAAACCATTCAATCATGAATCCAATGATCACGTGTTTGTCAAAATCTAAGCGTAGATAACGGAGAAACAGAACTTTGATCATCGTAAGTTAAAAAGCGCTTCAGCCAGGTCGCTGCTAAACATTGTTGAAACCAACTTGATTGTTGATAGTGGCTCTGGTAAGCGACACCCGGATTGAACATTAACCATTCAATCATGAATCCAATGATCACGTGTTTGTCAAAATCTAAGCGTAGATAACGGAGAAACAGAACTTTGATCATCGTAAGGTAAAAAGTGCTTCAGCCTGGGCGCTGCTAAACATTGTTGAAACCAACTTGATTGTTGATAGTGGCTCTGGTAAGCGACACCCGGCTTGAACATTAACCATTCAATCATGAGTCCAATGATCACGTGTTTGTCAAAATCTAAGCGTAGATAACGGAGAAACAGAACTTTGATCATCGTAAGGTAAAAAGCGCTTCAGCCAGGTCGCTGCTAAACATTGTTGAAACCAACTTGATTGTTGATAGTGGCTCTGGTAAGCAACACCCGGCTTGAACATTAACCATTCAATCATGAATCCAATGATCACGTGTTTGTCAAAATCTAAGCGTAGATAACGGAGAAACAGAACTTTGATCATCGTAAGGTAAAAAGCGCTTCAGCCTGGGCGCTGCTAAACATTGTTGAAACAACCTTGATTGTTGATAGTGGCTCTGGTAAGCAACACCCGGCTTGAAAGGCAGCACACTTTCAACTGTCAAAGTTGTTCCTCCGTTATTTATGACTACAACGGAGATTTTTACAAAGAAGAGCTCGTCGGGTTTCTTAATACATTTTAAATGTTTTGTTTTGGTAATTTTGTTCAATATTTCAAGTCTTTTAGTGACTGTCCGTTAAAAGGACCACTGTTTTTTAGATTCGAACCTAATGTTTATTAGGTAACATTATAAACTTTAGTTACCCAATAAAATTCATAATGTAAAAAAGTAACCTCTATATCAAGTTTGAGCGTTTTAACTTCAGCGTTTCTTAAAGTAATCAAGTTTCAATTTGATTCTATGGGTTTATTTAATTAAGTTATTTAATAATTAGCTTTTATATAAAAACATATTTTTAAATTGGTTAAATAGTAGCATTACGTGGTTACTTTAAAAGAATCAGCTGTACTCAAATAGGACAACAAAATGGAGGTTTACGTCCCTATAATATGGCATTGGTTTGCCTAATGTATTTTTAGGTAAACCACTAATATTTTATATTTAATTACTTGAATATGGTACAATATAAACATTACTGACCATACGTTTGTCCCTTAGCAAAGCTAAACGATAAATAGACCACAAGATAACTATAAAACGCAACTATTAACTCAATGCTTCCATTCTAGTCAACTCTTAATATTTCTGTGGGACTTTAGACTATTGTTACAAGTAATTCCTGTCATTAAAATACAATGAAGTTTGTTTGTATTTGAACATCATTTTCGGTTCAGTATGCGAAGGAGAAGTTTGGAGAATAAGAAAGAACAGAGAATTAAGAGATATGTACACTCACCCAAGCATTAGTGAAAAGTAGAAGACTAAGGTGGGCTGGACATGTGTGGAGGCGGGAAAATACTTCCATAATTAAATGTGTTGAGCAATCTAACCCAGAAGGAAGAAGACCCCTTGGCATGCCAAAAAGTAGATGGAAAGACGAGGGATCTTCACAAAGGGACTACGCCCGAGGCAGCAAAGAACAGAGCAGAATGGAGAGACATTGTTGACGAGGCCAAAAAGCAACTTGGGTTTTAATGGCCAAGGAGGTAAGGTAATATTTGAATATCTAGTAACTCATCACCAATGTTCGATATATTACGAGCAACATAAATAATAGAACAAAATATTTAAAGTCCACAGACTTTAACGTTACAGAGATTCCCTTCCATCACATCAAGTGATGTTTTTAAAAGTAGCCAATACTAAATGCATTGTTCTGATATTTAGGAATTTCATTTTATAATTAACAAGATAACTCCCAGATATTAAGTCTGAGCCACAAGTGGCAGTCCTCCGTCTTCCTCCTGATCCCAAAGTCATAAATTAACGTAGGGGTCAGTTTATGTCGGGCCGCAAATGGCAAAAAACTCTGATTTGCCGCAAATGGTAGAGCCGCAAATAGGAGCAGACCGGCTCAAATACCTACGCTACGGAGAAGACTTCTTAAAACCCACTTAACCACCTTTCGGAGATGACTCCTTGAGACTCATCTACCCACCCTCCGAGTATGACTCCTTGGAGTAAGCCTTTAACTCAGCCGTATGTCTCATCATTAGGAAAAAATTTGTTGCGATTACACTAGACACTAATATACTCAATGTCATAAACCCAGCCTAACTTGCATAAAATAATCCGAACTTATCAATATACCCAGGAGTACACATGTTTGTTACAATTTGCTATTTCCACGGATACAGATTAGTTCTGTCTAGTAACTATAGAGTGATTCAGACTGAGAACGTCAACATTGTAACCTAATAATTGATGTGTTTTTACATAAAATTATGTACAGTATCTAATTTTGATAAAAAAAAAAAAAACTTGAGGTGTGTATTGGCAGTGAATAAATGCATTCTGAATAAGGAACTTGTTCTCGTTGAGGATCTTTATTTGATGTCCTAATATTATCAAGCTTCAGACAAATATTCTCAATAATCTATCACTGACTCACTGACTCTAGGTTTTAACTCAGGGTAAAAGTCAATTCTCTTGAAAGTAGATATGAACTTGTCAAAGGGGTTTCCGTGTTTGATCCACCAAGTACTTTGTCCATGATGAGACACTCGAAAATGGAAATATATTAGACGTACCACCCTGTGCTGTAATAAACATCATCACTACAAACTGAATTATATAACGATGAATGTTATCTCATAGTAGAAGTTGTGGAAGAGACCAATAGACGTCCCACGTGCCTTCTTCATCACGTGGTTGGGTAAAGAACGTTCTCAGGCGGGTTGAGTGCAGAAGTAGGACTGTTTACTAATTATCCGCCGGACAAGCAACAACCCAGAATGGTATTTACATAATTTGCCAGAACCTTGGCGGTCCCGGTGGCAGAACTAACCAAGCCATTGTTGTCAAGTGTCACGCTTACCCTTACCAGGGCCGGAGCGCCGCCACGCAGCGCCGCGCCACACCGTGTCGCTGTCTCTTTCGTAAACAAGCGCGATATTACGCATGCCATCTCCCCGTTGCTGCAACAACGCCAATTCCTCTTAACCCACGTGTGTCGTGTGTGGCGAACTATTTCATAGTTCCGAGTTTCAAACAGAAGACTTTCGAATTTCTAACTTGGGTGATACAATATTTCTGCCAAATGTAGCAGACATTATTATTGGTACTAACGGCGAAATGAACAAACTTAAAGATTCATACATTTCAATATCTATTATCATCACGAATAAAAAAATAAATATGTATAAATATTAAAATCCAGTTAAAAAGTGTGGATAACGTATTGATTATCATCTGTAGTAGCCTAAAAATAAAATTAATAAACAATATTAAACTAAACAAAAAAACACAACAAATCGTAATGCTTTGAAAATATGTTTGATAAGCTACGAAACCACCTTACGAAAAGGCTTTTTATAGTTCCTCTTATAATGATAGTACTATATCATATAGGCATTCACCAATTTATTAGTACTTATAAATAATAAATATCATTTATTGCATGAAACCTTACATGAAATGTATTGCAATCGTCCCTATATCTAGAATTTATTCCACTCATACACATATTTTTCGCCATTCAGACATACAAATCAGACACACTTTCTCACACATTCACAAGAAAAAATATCCCCCTCAGCTAGAATACTCAGTTTAATTTTTCTAGGTCTCCCAGGTGTGTGCCATGAACTCGTCTGAGCTATAGAATGCTTCTGCAATCAACTTAATTTTCAGACGAGTTTTAAACACTTTGAGCGTATGGGCACACTTAATTTCATTTGGAAGCTTGTTGACAAAGTGAACTCCTGCCTGCGAGGGCAAACGTTCATAAGCTACCGTCCTGTGCCTTGCAGTACGGTAGTCATCCCTGCCTCTAGTAGCATAAGAGTGTACATCACTACCTTTTATGCTTTCAGATTTTGATTTGGAAAAAAGACATGTTTCCAGAATGTAGAGGCAGGGCAATGTCAACAGCTTCAAGTTTTTGAAAGCTGGCTTGCACGACTCTCTTTGATTTAATTTTGCAATCGTTCGCACCGCTCTTTTTTGGAGAACGAAAATTCTTGAAATGTTTGCACTTGAGCAGCCAACCCACGGTGTCCGGACAATTCGTCCCACGGACATTTCGTCCCCCAAGAAAAATGCGGACATTTCGTCCCACTTTGTGGAACGGCTACCTGGGTAGGGTTTGATAAATAGTCTCCAAATATTTCTAAACGGACACTTCGTCCCACCTGAGAGAAGGGTTGTAAAAAGGTTAGGTTAGGTTCTCTCAGGGTGGGACGAAGTGTCCGTTTAGAAATATTTGGAGACTAATTATCAAACCCGACCCAGGTAGACAATCCACAGAGTGGGACGGAATGTCCGCATTTTTCTTTGGGGACGAAATGTCCGTGGGACGAATTGTCCTGTAATCCCACCCCACACCGTCAGCCCGTAGGTGAGGTGGGGGTAAATCAGTCCATAGTATGCCGTCATCAGTACCTGAGTTGGGCAATACCCTGATAGTTTTCTCAAAACATAAATTCCTGAGGAAAGTTTTGAGCAAACGTGGTTTACATGACGTTCCCAAGTCAACCCTTTATCAAGGTGTATTCCGAGGAATTTGGCTGTGTAGACCTCTGTGATCTCAGTGTCATCCAGTATGACTGTCAAGCTGTCTGAGTCTGAGTCTTTTTGTCGGAAACAGAATTGAATGAAACTTGATTTCGTTGGATTTGTTTTGAGATTGAGCTCGTTGAAATGTTGAATGGTGCTGTTGAGCTCGATGAAAGTGATTTTTTCGAGTTCGGTGTTTGATAAGCCATTTGACATATACTAGAATTTTTCTAACTTATTCGATATATAATCAGATATATGAAAAATTAGTAATACACATTACAACTCGATTCAAACATAAATTGATCAAGCACTTAGAACTAACTGTTCCAATTTTGTTTCAGTATGGATAACGTAGTTGCGAAACAAAATATACTGTCACACACAGGATGGGCATAGCTATTCTGTGCGACTCTCTAATTAACGCAGCTTCAACGTTTTTGTATTTGTCACGCCATCACGATGAAATTGCATTACATACAAGTCATTTGTGGCAGGATAGTCACATCCAAAGAGTGTAACGACAATTGAAAGACTAAGAGTGAGAAGGTATATAAGGTCCCAGTAGTGGAGGACAGCGTAAAATAAACCACTCCATTAAGTTGCAATGAGTGTGTTCAAACCAAAACAATTTCGTGAATACAACATTCTCAATCTTGTGTTTAATATTTTAAACACGAGATCTCCTGAATAATTGTTCGAAATCAACACGATTTCAGACTGATGTGGGTCTGTAGGGGTAGGTGGGTGGGGGTAGGGGTTGCGTGGTTGTGAGTGATTTGTTTGTATGTGGGATGAATGGTATTTGAATATTTGTTTTTTGTCAGGGTGTTATAAATATTTTTTAGAGGGTGTTTCAAAATTGCGTTAAAAATGTCGGAAATGATTAGTCATGGTAAAGAAAAACGTACCAATAAATACTTGTCCTAAAATGCCTCTTCGTTTTGTCTGTATGGCTGTTTGTTATTCTAAGGAAAAACATAACCCAAAAGTCCCTTAAACTGCAGAATTTAAATTTTGTATGACTATTTATCTATTTTAAACTTAACAGTAACACTACGAAAAATACTAAAAGATCTTTACTAATTTCAAAATGGAAACCGTTTAAAAATTTTGATGCTGAATTTCATGAGAAGCATAGTTTAGATATGGTACAATTACAAGGATCATAAATACAGCTTGCTAAGCGATAAAATGTTTGACCCTCAATTATTATGATCGGTTCACAGACAACAGAGACATTGGAATTTTAGCCTGAAGGGTTATCGGTGATTTTTATTTAACCGTAATATCGTACTGAAATTTGGTAACTTTTATAAAATCTGAATAAATAACTAATTGGATTTAAAAAATTACATTTTTTACATTTCCTACATTTCCAAAAATTTTACAAAACAAATCAACAGGTTTAATGTTTTGTCATAATATTCAAATGACCTCACTTGTTCAAAATGCACACATCCAGGTTCCTTCTCATTGATTAATGCTTGATCATTTCCATCCCATTACATATTATCAATCGTAATTCTTCAATGGTCTCACTAAGGTTCACTAAGTTTGCCAAAGTTTTCAAATGACCCCATAGGTAAAACAGTTCAAAGGATTTTAGTCTGGTGACCTTACTGGCCATTAAACCCTCCTCGACCTATCCATGGTTTAGGAAAACTGCTATGTAGATGCACGGAGAGCAGCACCACGTATTTTGTCACAATTGAAGAGACACATCACCTAGCAAAAAAGAGAGCTTTTCTCAAAAAAATTTTATTCCTCTGAGTTTAGGTGGAAGAATGAACGTAATATTCTTGACTCCTGAAATGCCAGCCCAAACATTACTGAACATTGACGTGTATGATTCTCTTCGATGACATGTAGATTGTCGTTTGCTCAAACATGCTGGCTATTTACAACAAGAAGCCAAGCTTCCCTTTTAAATTAAGCATCAGTAAATAAAACTCTAGATAAAAAGTTTGGATCAATAAAATTTTCAAAAAACCATTCTTAAATATCTACATGAAGAGCATCGTCATGTGGAAATAGAGTTTGGGCTTGCTTAACGTTGTAGGGATGTAACAGTTGCTCTTTTAGAACCCTCAAAAATAATTGTCACGCAAAAATTATTGTGAAATCTATCATACTTTCATTTCAAAACCCAAATGGAGTGATGGGAATTAGATTTACAATAGAAATCTGGCCCCTAAAGTGTAATGAAGTTTCATCATATTTTGACTTCAAAGAAATGTCCGTGTAATCACAGAAAACAAGAGAACAGAGGTCGCATCCATTAGTGCGCTAAATTTGTGTCGAGTCAGTGTGTTGAGCAGTTATTTCTCCACTTTACCATGCGATGAAAGTGCCAGCACTTTTTCAGTCCATCCCTTATCATCCCAAATCCTTACACGCTAAAATTATCAAATAGACTGATATTAAATATATGTTCAGAAATATTTTGATTTGAATCGAGTTTCAAAATATTTTGTAATTGTCCTATTAATTTTATGCGTTTTGTGCTTCATTCATTTTAAATAATTTAACAAAAAAATTCCAAAACTTCCACTAGTACCTGGACATAATCTTAACTAATTTGTTGATGGAAAGTTATGGGATAAGGAAAATAGCCGAAAGTTCAGATTCTTAAACATTTAGCTCCATATGGAAATCGAGTATAATAGATCAGTAATCCTGGGTACAGAGTGGTAAAAACACAGAATAAACTACACACATAAATTATATCCTTTAGAAGAAAAAAACAAGCTAATAAGGAAGTAACTGACAATTAAGATTGAAAGTTGTTCGCAAACTATATAAAACAATAATAATGCAAACATTACTATAAAATCCGGAAACACAAAATAAGGGAAATGGGTTTCTCACTTTCAACATATTGGGAAAATTTTTCAAGATTTAGGTCTTGAAAAGATGAAAATTAATCTTGTTGTCAAGAAAGGACAACCATCTTTATAATGCCTCTGCAGGGCTAATACATTCGAAACACGATTGTTGGATTGTTGTGATTGGAAACATTCGAATTCGCTATTTTATATTTTAAAACAGTAATATTCTATTGATTGTAGTTTAATTTTAAACATAATTTTATTTGAGATTTGTGTCTAGAGGAGAGAATAGATAGATAGATAGATAGAGAGAAAGGGGGAAGAGGGGGAGAGAGGGGGAGGGAGAGAGAGAGAGAGAGAGAGAGAGAGAGAGAGAGAGAGAGAGAGAGAGAGAGAGAGAGAGAGAGAGAGAGAGAGAGAGAGAGAGAGAGAGAGAGAGAGAGAGAGAGAGAGAGAGAGAGAGAGAGAGAGAGAGAGAGAGAGAGAGAGAGAGAGAGAGAGAGAGAGAGAGAGAGAGAGAGAGAGAGAGAGAGAGAGAGAGAGAGAGAGAGAGAGAGAGAGAGAGAGAGAGAGAGAGAGAGAGAGAGAGAGAGAGAGAGAGAGAGAGAGAGAGAGAGAGAGAGAGAGAGAGAGAGAGAGAGAGAGAGAGAGAGAGAGAGAGAGAGAGAGAGAGAGAGAGAGAGAGAGAGAGAGAGAGAGAGAGAGAGAGAGAGAGAGAGAGAGAGAGAGAGAGAGAGAGAGAGAGAGAGAGAGAGAGAGAGAGAGAGAGAGAGAGAGAGAGAGAGAGAGAGAGAGAGAGAGAGAGAGAGAGAGAGAGAGAGAGAGAGAGAGAGAGAGAGAGAGAGAGAGAGAGAGAGAGAGAGAGAGAGAGAGAGAGAGAGAGAGAGAGAGAGAGTAAAAATATTGTGGAAAAAATAAGTACTTAATTACTGAATTTCAAACATGTACACTTAGAAGTAACGAGGAAATAAATAATAGGCATACACTGAAATACACTCTGGTATGAGAAAACGAAGAAAAACATGGTGTGGGCATATCAAGAGGATAGAACACACCATGTTTTTGTGTGGTAGCTGCCATAGCTGGGAGATCACAAATCCGTGACGGTCCAGCTACCAGATTTGTCGCTCGTTTAGAACTACCCAGGGGGTACGTACAGCTTTAAAGATTTGATGTGAACGCGAATAACATCACTCCCTCCCCCGTAGGCGGGATGAACCTCCCTCGTAGGGAATGGACACTATTGAATCGCTTCCGAACTGGCGCGGGCAGATGTAACTAACTATAAATGGGAAAATGTAAATATAAACGGGATTGACACTATATCATTCTTGTAATTGGAGGGAGTCTACCCAAACAATGGATCACATAGTTACAGAGTGCCTCTTGCACTCTTTTACAGAGATTAGCTAGCATAAATATAATTATTGAGGCAGGTCTCAAATGTTTTTATGGATTAGTCTTTGTCTTGTGACAGGAGATTCCTTTTATATTTATTTTTATTAGTATAAGCTCACTGTTCTACCTTTTCCCAAATATATATTACAGCTTTTATATTTTTTTAAATGAATAAATAGTATCTGACAACAAACTATATGCTATATATACAAGGTGGGGCAAACATATGGAAACGTTTTCATAACTTTTGTATAACTTCATTGTAAAAGTGAAATATTGCTCATCATCATGGTTACAAAGAACAAAATATTTGACGCCACTAGCGAGATTTCATATTTTCATGGGGACGGTCTACGAGGAGTTGAACGAAAATCTTCAATGTAAGCCTTCAAGTAGGTCGAGTTTGGTATCAAATGAAAGGTCTATTCGAGAGGAATTAATTGCCGCAAACCGGACTTCGAAAGTTTTATGCTTTCAAGAGTAGTGGTCATTTGAATTTCGAAGTAACTAATATAAACAATATTATTTCTTCGCTATTTAACGGTTTCAAGTAAATTATTCTGATAAAAAATTATATTTTATGGAACAGAATCATTTAAAAAAATTAAATTATCAAATTATCTATGAAAAAAAGTTGTTGCAAAAGCGTTTCCATATTTTTTCCACCCTTTGTACACAATGTTGACAAAGCAAACATTATAATTAAATGGATCGATGCACTACAATAATACCTAACAGCAGCATGTAGAAAATAAACTGACATAAAAAATGAACACATTCAGAAAAACACTTTTTTGTTTGACATTTGATCTGAGAGTCTAATGAAAGGAAGCAATGAGACAAGTGTAAGCACAAAGAAAGCCCAAATTAACAGTGTTGACTGTATTTCGTGTGATCAGATTGGGAGCATGTGTAAATAATGATAATATTATCAAACAAGTAAATTAGACTTGCCTTTTTAAAATTTGGGTTTAGTAGAAATATGTTTGAATAGTGGTCACTAATTGTTGAGAAGGTGTCCATATTATAGCACATTGTAAATAACTAAGTAAATAACTTAAGCGGGCCGCATCGCTCCACGACAAACTCCAAAAACATGCTTTTTGTTTCAACGATTCGGTCCGTAATAATGATTGTACCGTAACACTTGAAACGTCATTTGATAGGCGAAGAATTGTTCTAGTGGACCATAAGTTGTTTTTGTAATGAATTGAATATTGTTATAATGGTTTTACTGCTAAATATGTGAAACTTTAAAGACACTCATGATAATGTTAAATTTTTAAATTAAATGACTCATAATATGAACAAGTAGTCCACTAAATTGGTCTTATAAAAATAGTATTCATTATAACTTTTATAATAGCCTAATAATAAACACGAACCGTACATTTGAAATAGAAAGCATGTTTTGGCCCGCTGGCGGTAAAATTGCTTGTCAACAATAGGGCTGTCGACTTGCCAGCGATTACTTGGCAGTTTGGGTAACTACAATTATTGTGTGTTTTTTTTATGTTAATTCAAGTGCTTCAAACTGAAAATCTACATAAGGTTTTTTTAATTTGATCACACATATTTTCTTTATTTTTGTCCAAGTGTATGCCCAAGCATTCTTAACTGAAGAACGTTATCAACGCTTTTTTTGCGTTGTTACAGGACTTCTGATTTCTTGCGAGGTGTTCCTAAATAAAAAACATTTTCGACGCCTTTTTCGAATACAATAATTCTGATTTATTATCTAAGTATTAACCCAGCCTTTCCTAAATGATATACGTAATCGACGTTTGTTTTCTGTTCACGTTGCCTACATAAATTTTCATTTTTTATTTTAGTGTTAGCTCAGGCGTTCCTAAATAAAGACCGTTATCAACGCTTGTTTTCTGTTCACGTTGCCTACAGGAATTATTATTTCTTATTTAAGTGTTAGCCAAGCATTTCCTTAATGACGACCGTAATCGTCGTTTGTTTTCTATTCACGTTGCCTACAGGAATTATTATTTCTTATCTAAGTGTTTGCCCAGGCATTCCTAAATGATGAACGTAATCGACACTTGTTTTCTGTTCACGTTGCCTACAGGAATTCTGATTTCTTATTTAAGTGTTAGCCAAGCATTTCCTAAATGACGAACGTAATCGTCGTTTGCTTTCTATTCACGTTGCCTACAGGAATTATGATTTCTTATCTAAGTGTTTGCCCAGGCATTCCTAAATGATGAACGTAATCGATGCTCGTTACTGTTCGCGTTGTTTACAGAATGTCTGATTTTTCTCAGCTTATCCCAGGCGTTCCTAAGTG
Organism: Stictocephala bisonia; assembly: GCA_035578905.1. Taxonomy (NCBI): domain Eukaryota; kingdom Metazoa; phylum Arthropoda; class Insecta; order Hemiptera; family Membracidae; genus Stictocephala; species Stictocephala bisonia. The sequence goes on from JAQJVL010000020.1 coordinate 585,291, forward strand.
AAGAATATTATCGGTGCTTGTTTCTATTAGTGCTGCATACAGGATTTCTTATTAAATGGTTTCAACAGGCATTTCTAACTGAGGAATTTTATCATTGGTTTTTGTACATTGGTGTTGTTTACAGGATTTCTGATTTATTATTTAAGTGTAAGGAGAGGAGTTTCTAACTAATAATGATAATAATAAATATTCATTTTTGTGCTAAAGCTTGATTCATCATATCAAAGACACGTTAGGATAATTTAGTCCAGATATATTTTTACTTTTAACTATATTACCGGATTTTAAGTTTATTAGTTTCAAATTACACAAGCTTGTGTTGAAAATCTAGAGATAATCATTTATTTTTATCTGGATTAAGGTTTCTATTATATTAGAACACGCACGACACCATCAATTTTGCCTATTACTCAAAATGAAGCGCTTTCAATGATTAATTAATATTTTATATCTGGTGGGACCACTGAGAAATCATCACATCGAACACATTAAAGCAAAGTCGAATCCTCTGGTTAAAATTTTGTAACATTTGGTACATACGTTCGAATATCCTCCTTCTCCACCGGCTTAGCAATACTTGTATGGACATGTAATGTACGTGGAGCATTTTATTTACATTAGGCTGGTTTACTTTGAATTAAATTCCAATGAGAAGGGGGTACTGAGGCCTTTAAGTAGCGTATGAAAACGAATTTAGTAAATTATACAAAATTTCTGAATAAACAATTTTAAAGAATACCTTAAAATGATTTACGACAGTATTGCGAACATAAATTTTCCTGACCGGTTGTTGTTCAGCCTTGTGGTAAGTGAGATATGTAAGTTAATTTATTTAGCAACAAGGTACGGAAAACACTCAGTCTACCGTCTGTAAAACTGGGGCAGGGTTGTCTTTTTAAAATGTTTCTTAAGAACGCTAACTAGACCGGTATTGCTGGAGAAACATAGGATGTGTTGATTTGCAGCCTCAGAAATCGGCGTGCTTTGTATATAACATTGGCCGCAGCACGTGTTTCTTGACATTGATGTTTCGACAGGGCGAGCGGTTCCTAGTTTCGATAATTGAAGTAAGTGTTCTGTGCCGGTTGAGTAGGCACGCGCGCGGACCCATACTTCCTGTCAGGAAGTTGCAGTCATGTCCACCCGTTGTCCATCAGAATCCATATTTGTGTCGCAACGTTCTCACTTTCTTTACACTTAAATCCATGGATTAATGTTTTCATTATCGTCCCATAATGAAAGCACATCTACACAACAATACCCGCATTACTTAATCTCATCTAATGAGTAACAATGGGGACAGGAATTATGATACTGCGATCTCTCTTTCTCTCCTTTATATGCATTTAAATGGATATTCTGTGATATACAAATGGCATTGTCTTCTTTATTGCTATGATAACTATTCTACCTAATATTTAGGTCTCCAGACGTACTTTTACTAACTCAATGATTAATAGAGATATTTAATTTAAAATAAGTTTGGAGATGTGTTGAGTTCTTATTGAGATAGTAAGCTTTTACTGAACCCTTGAGAGCGGCTTGTCATAATACTAAGTTACAGCATGGCTTATTAAGTGTCTGAAGAGGTTGTCGGCCATGTTGATGTTACTCCCATAAGACCAATGTTATTTGCGAATCCATATTATTTTGTTGTTTATTGACCAAAAGTTGTGTATGAGGCTTCATTTTAAACGTTATCATATTGCACATTGGGTTTGCTTTTGATATTTTGAATACACAAGCCCAGTTTTGAAAAATAGGTGAAAATAAACTTCATTAACAATATTTTATATATTTTCTGTAAAACTAATTAGGACTTTGCAAAGCAATTCTAACGTGCAATTTCATTATTGGTCAAATACAATTTGTTTGGAAAATCCGTTTGAAAATAACTGTTTCATTTGGATACGCGTGATCGTATGTCCGGTTCGAAAATAACATTGTTCTTATGGGATTAAAAACAACATGGCCGACAACCTTAGCCTACAGACTCGTACCGAAACACATTCCGAGTTTAATCGAACGAGCGATCTTATCCGTTTTGTAGGCGAAGGTTTGTCCGTTCGAAACCAGCTGCAGGCTTGTACTTTTTTCCATGCTACTTAGTAGTGGCACATGTCTGTATGGGGCGAGGGGGGTTGTGTGAAAATTGACAGAATATGTGTTTCTATTATGGTTGCACAGAACATCACCATTTTTGAAAATTTTACTAATAAGGAATAGGACAAGTTTTTTACGTGTTTTCTTTTTCAAACTGACGTCCCTTTTCTAATTTTAGTTTAATAAATTAGTTAATTATTTAAACTCTACAAAAGTGTACACTACATTAAAAGACATATACATCACTCACCATGCATATATGGACATTAAAATAATTAGACGTGTAAAAACATGACAAAACATGCAAATTAAAATTATACAATAGAATTTAGAACATACAAAAATAATTAGCTCTGCATGGTTAAAAACCCAGAATAAATATAAAATCTCAAGAATATTTTCAACAAAACATTAGGCCTTCCAAAAGGAGTAGTAGGGCCTATATGAAAATTAAAACGACATAGAATTCATAACTCAAGAATGTAATAAGGGATTACATAACTCAAGTTTATGGAAGCTAAAATGACATATAATTGATATCTCGAGAATAATATGGAGTAGTATATGAAATCTAAAATTATATAGAATTGATAGCTCGAGATTGTAATAAGGAGTAGAATATGAAAAATAAGATGACATATAATTGGTATCTCGAGAATGTAATACTGAGTAGTATATGAAATCTAAAATTATATAGAATTGATAGCTTGAGATTGTAATAAGGAGTAGAATATGAAAAATAAGATGACATATAATTGGTATCTCGAGAATGTAATACTGAGTAGTATATGAAATCTAAAATTATATAGAATTGATAGCTCGAGATTGTAATAAGGAGTAGAATATGAAAAATAAAATGACATATAATTGATGTATCGAGAATGAGTGTAGATGAACGATTGTAGTCATTGTTACTAACTATAGTCGATTCTTCCTCAGAAAGAGCTTTTTATTAATAGCCCAATAGCCAGTGCGACTAAATAAACAAAATAAATAAATAAATGTTTTACTTCATGAAAAAATATACAAATATTGCATAGAAATCGTCAAGCTAAGGGAGCTATAGCTTTACGTGGAATCTGAACCAAGTATTGTTGGTTTGATGTTCAGCTAACTGACAAGCCTGACACTGTTTTCTTTCCTACATAACATCTGAACCCTGAATACCATCCAACATAAAATTGATAATTCGAAAATGTGCATTACTGAGGGGGAAAATGGTATATTCAATAACGACTCGTCTGTCCCCAAATTATGGAACATTGCTCTGCGCTTTGTTGAGAATAATATTTAATTTAACATTTTTACTGCAAATTCAACATATTACTAAATTAACTTAAAATAAAAACAACTACCAATGAAATTAATTAACATGAAAATTTCCTTTCTCAAAATAATCAGAAATACATACCTTGCTTTTTTAAATTCCATTGCGACACTAAAATGCATTTACCAAGCAAAGGTGTGTGATGTCAGATAACAGGGAATAGTTTTGAGGCCAATCACTTTCATGGGTAAAACACAACAATGGAGACCCATAAAATGTATAAAATGTGTAAAATAAAATGCATTATTTTCTGAACACATTGTATATTTCATTTATATTTTTGGTAGGCATTAATTTAAACAGCTCTTCCCCAATTGTGTCAACTGCTGAGAGACTAAAGCAAACTTGTCTAGACGGACGTCTAGACGTCCAACTAATCTCCCACTAAAACAGGAAAGAGCTCTTTGTCTAGTTTACCCGATGTCAACAAGCAATATTCAACAAGATGTAGAAATAGTACAGTTTACAGTATAGAATATATAGAAATATTTAGACAAAGAAATGAGAATATAGTATAAGGTTATTATAGACAATTAACACCACTATTATTATTAAGATATAACTTTTAAATGTAATGATTAGAGTTTTGTACTACTTTAATTTATAGTTAACATTTTAATTCTGTATAAAAACTAATCGAAAGGGCCTTGCTAATACAAACACAACTCGTACAAAAGTAGAAGTGCCAATAATATGTATATTATTTTATTAATAAACTATAATATTTTACTACAGTAAATATATTAGTAAAATTTGTTCAACTTATGTTAGTTGACAACCTTACTTATGAAGTTAAAGTAAAACAAAATAAAAACTGTTCATGACAAAAATTAATCGAGGAAGGAATTAGACAATGGAATCAATGTTTCATACTATAATTTATAAATTATAAATATGTGCCAGTATTTATTAAAAGAATTAGTACACCTAAAAATTGTGGAACAAAAAAGAAAGGAGTCACTAGGAATTCCCTCGTGAATCCCTTTAGTCTCAGGAGGTAAATGAGGTTTACCCAATGCGCAGATTACTGTGTATAGATAAACACAATAAAGAAAGGAGTCACTAGGAATTCACTTGTGAACCCCTTTGGTCTCAGGAGGTGAATGAGGTTTACCCAATGCGCAGAGTACTGTGAATAGATAAACACATCAAAGAAAGGAGTCACTACGAACTCACTTGTGAATCCCTTTGGTCTCAGGAGGTAAATGAGGTTTACCCAATGCGCAGATTACTGTGTATAGATAAACACAATAAAGAAAGGAGTCACTAGGAATTCACTTGTGAACCCCTTTGGTCTCAGGAGGTAAATGTGATTTACCCAATGCGCAGAGTACTGTGTATAGATAAACACAATAAAGAAAGGAGTCACTAGGAATTCCCTTGTGAATCCCTTTAGTCTCAGGAGGTAAATGTGGTTTACCCAATGCGCAGAGTACTGTGAATAGATAAACACATCAAAGAAAGGAGTCACTAGGAATTCCCTTGTGAATCCCTTTGGTCTCAGGAGGTAAATGAGATTTACCCATGCACAGAGTTCTGTGTATAGATAAACAGAATAAAGAAAGGAGTCACTAGGACTTCCCTTGTGAATCCCTTTAGTCTCAGGAGGTAAATGTGATTTACCCAATGCGCAGAGTACTGTGTATAGATAAACACAATAAAGAAAGAAGTCACTAGGATTTCCCTTGTGAATTCCTTTGGTCTCAGGAGGTAAATGTGGTTTACCCATGCACAGAGTTCTGTGTATAGATAAACACAATAAAGAAAGGAGTCACTAGGAATTCACTTGTGAATCCCGTTAGTCTCAGGAGGTAAATGAGGTTTACCAAATGCGCAGAGTACTGTGTATAGATAAACACAATAAAGAAAGAAGTCACTAGGATTTCCCTTGTGAATTCCTTTGGTCTCAGGAGGTAAATGTGGTTTACCCATGCACAGAGTTCTGTGTATAGATAAACACAATAAAGAAAGGAGTCACTAGGAATTCCCTTGTGAATCCCGTTAGTCTCAGGAGGTAAATGAGGTTTACCCAATGCGCAGAGTACTGTGTATAGATAAACACAAAAAAGAAAGGAGTCACTAGGACTTTCCTTGTGAATCCCATTAGTCTCAGGAGGTAAATGTGGTTTACCCATGCACAGAGTTCTGTGTATAGATAAACAGAATAAAGAAAGGAGTCACTAGGACTTCCCTTGTGAATCCCTTTGGTCTCAGGAGGTAAATGAGATTTACCAAAAGCGCATAGTATATACAGTTATGTAGATAAACAAAATAAAAAATAATCTATTTGCAGTTTATCTACAAACCCTGAGCCAAAAGCAAGCACTAAACTAGGTTTTGTATTTAATTTGTTTTTTTGCTAAGTAAGTTTCAATTGTATGTTATTTCTACTAATATGTAATATAATAATTATGAAATTATTTATGAAAATAAAAAGAAATGGGTTTGGACTATTAATTATTTTATTTCCAAAATAATATTTCACAAAAATCTAATCATTGATTGATTACTACGTCAAAAAAGTGTTTTCCAAATGCCAATTATATTCTTCATAGCTCTCGTCGCTAGTCTGAACATATCCATGACGTTGGGTTCAATCCTGACGAAAGAATGACAATCCAACGGTTGTTGATGAGGTAAATGTAATTTTCAGATAAGTTTTCATACGCAAATGTGTTCCAAAACGGGTAGAAAAGATCCACCACGAAGACATCCTCTTATTTAGCCAGTTATAAAGCACTAAACAGTATCATTGTTTCTCAATATTTTACGTTTGTATTTCTTCGATATTTTGCTGTAGTCTAATATATTTTTAATATTGGCTTTATATAAATTATTGGCTACTTTTGTCATCTTTACAATCAATTATATCACCTCTAAATAAATTAATTGGTTAATATTTACTGTCTAAAAACAGTATCATATTTTGTGACTCTAAACCTGTGACTAAAAAAGTTTGTTAGAGATATGATGATAGAATCACAAGAACTGATTTAAAAACATGTAACTATAAATTTAAATAGTTAATATGTTAAATCATCATAATAGACATTTTTTTCTTACGAATTCTGTCAAATTTTAACACGAAAGAAAACTTATTCGCTGACAAACTTTCCTAACAAGGAACAACTGACAATCCTGTCAAAACGATTAAATTCCTTTCCATCGAGTAAAAGACAAAATTACACATTCCATTGAAACACAATTCCAAATTACCGTACAAAATGAAATAAATATCAAAACACGAAAATATTTTTTTAATAATTAGATTTTTCAAGAATACATTATATTGCTGCTTTCCGTCTGAAAACAGTATGATTGCTTTGAAAAATATCGTAATCGTATTTAAATTCAAGTACGTCCACATTGTGTACCATGTAAAACCTGATAACATGGGCAACAGCCATATTAAGTAGTTCATAAAATAACAATATAAAATATATGTCTTAGATATTGAGAAGCCAAGGCAATAATGGGTCAATGACGTCCATCATTCCCCTGTTCAGTGTAAAAATCTTCACGGTTGAACATTGTTACTTATCAAAACATGTACATAAATGGCGAGCCGGTGGCCGAGTGGTCTGCATCGTCAGGCTTGGAGCGTAGAGTAGAGATAGCGACCTGGGCTGCTGGGCTGCAAGATTTAGTTACTAAATGTTCACCTTCTGCTGTACTGGATCATCCCTTTACTCTATCTGAATAAGATCCCTGCACAGATCAATAGATCAATAGTTTATGGGAAATGGGCAGAGAATGTTAGGAGGAGATCGGCCTCTCCTTAAAAAAAAAATGTAGACACCACTTCTTACGACTTGAATGACTATTTGTAGTCATTGACATTACTTTGAATATCTGTAGTCATTGACATTACTTTGAATATCTGTAGTCATTGAAATTACAATGACTATTTGTAGTCATTGACATCACTTTGACTATCTGTAGTCATTGACATTACTTTGACTATCTGTAGTCATTGACAATGCTTTGACTATCTGTAGTCATTGACATTACTTTGACTATCTGTAGTCATTGACAATGCTTTGACTATCTGTAGTCATTGACATCACTTTGACTATCTGTAGTCATTGACACTTTGACTATCTGTAGTCATTGACAATGCTTTGACTATCTGTAGTTATTGACAATGCTTTGACTATCTGTAGTCATTGACAATGCTTTGACTATCTGTAGTCATTGACATTACTTTGACTATCTGTAGTCATTGACAATGTTTTGACTATCTGTAGTCATTGACATCACTTTGATTATCTGTATTCATTGACACTTTGACTATCTGTAGTCATTGACAATGCTTTGACTATCTGTAGTCATTGACATCACTTTGATTATCTGTATTCATTGACACTTTGACAATCTGTAGTCATTGACAATGCTTTGACTATCTGTAGTCATTGACATCACTTTGATTATCTGTATTCATTGACACTTTGACTATCTGTAGTCATTGACAATGCTTTGACTATCTGTAGTCATTGATATCACTCTGATTATCAGTAGTCATTGACATAACTTTGACTATCTGTAGTCATTGACAATGCTTTGACTATCTGAGTCATTGAGAATGCTTTGACTATCTGTAGTCATTGACAATGCTTTGACTATCTGTAGTCATTGATATCACTCTGATTATCTGTAGTCATTGACATCACTCTGACTATCTGTAGTCATTGACAATGCTTTGACTATCTGTAGTCATTGACAATGCTTTGATTATCTGTAGTCATTGACATTACATTGACTATCTGTAGTCATTGATATCACTCTGATTATCTGTAGTCATTGACATTACTTTGACTATCTGTAGTCATTGACAATGCTTTGACTATCCGAGTCATTGAGAATGCTTTGACTATCTGTAGTCATTGACAATGCTTTGACTATCTGTAGTCATTGATATCACTCTGATTATCTGTAGTCATTGACATAACTTTGACTATCTGTAGTCATTGACAATGCTTTGACTATCTGAGTCATTGACAATGCTTTGACTATCTGTAGTCATTGACAATGCTTTGACTATCTGTAGTCATTGACAATGCTTTGACTATCTGTAGTCATTGACATCACTCTGACTATCTGTAGTCATTGACAATGCTTTGACTATCTGTAGTCATTGATATCACTCTGATTATCTGTAGTCATTGACATTACTTTGACTATCTGTAGTCATTGACAATGCTTTGACTATCTGTAGTCATTGACATCACTCTGACTATCTGTAGTCATTGACAATGCTTTGAATATCTGTAGTCATTGATATCACTCTGATTATCTGTAGTCATTGACATTACTTTGACTATCTGTAGTCATTGACAATGCTTTGACTATCTGTAGTCATTGATATCACTCTGATTATCTGTAGTCATTGACATTACTTTGACTATCTGTAGTCATTGGCAATGCTTTGACTATCTGTAGTCATTGATATCACTCTGATTATCTGTAGTCATTGACATTACTTTGACTACCTGTGGTCATTGACATTACAATGACTATATATAGTCATTAACATTACTTTGAAAATCGTAAAGAGAAGGGCGATGGCCGTCGCTAAGTAACATTTAACCGCCAATGTGCATTGTGCGAACGTCAAGGCATCTTGTAATTACGAGTGAACCACCTCCGCTAGTCCTGTAATTCATGGAGTATGATTCCTGAAATTGGTTCCTGCCAGGTGAGGCGAGGCGACAAGACCGTCGCTTGATATCATAGTGTCCTCAAGGCTGCGTACCATTGTCTACGGTCAAACAATGAAACTCGTCTTCCTTTAGCCTTCGAGTACCATTTTAATACATTTCGAAACAGAAAATTAAGTAAATTAGAGAAATCGAAGTGTGTATTCTGCAACAAACCAAATCATTCCGTAACAATCAGCAATAATAATACAATTGATGCTAATTTATGGCACACACACAAATGATTGTGATTGGTAGATAATTGTTGCTCCATATAGTCTTTAGTATAGTTCCTTATGATCAATAAGTTATAAACTGACGTTTTGTTTAAAACGTGAATGTAGATTTAGACAGTAAAATTCATTCATTAATACACGTGTTGACTGGCAAATATTATATACCGCAGAGAAAAAGAAACAGAGGTTGCTTTCTCACAGCGAACGCCTCAATTGCAGTTATATGTACATTACAACTAATGTACATCTTTTATAACAAACTACATTTGTTATAATATTTTATTTGTGGGGGGGGGGATAAGTGAGAGACTGACAAGGTGCTAGCTCTGCCATCTGCATGGGAAACTGGAGAAATAACTACTCGACACACTATTAGCGCACTACTGGATACGACCTCTGTTTATTTCCTCTCTATGTTATAAACGAGTGTCTATTAATTTTTAATAGTTTCAATAGTAAACAAAAAGGCGAATTGAATGTTAATATAAAGAGTAAGGCTGAGCAGTTTAAGCCTGCGGTCAATTTCCTTTAGGATATAGATCCATATACAAAACAGGAATTTGACTAAAATTTGAATAAATAAAATAGTTTAAGTTTAAATGATTGTGTAGTATACATATATTAATATGTTTAAATATCGGTATCAACATTATTAAAAAAGCTTGAGTTTGTTTACCCCAGCTTTAAATTAAAATACTGTAATTTTTATGTATGTCTGACAGTTTTCACAAGCTTGGCTCTATGTCTGTAGCATATACGTAGGTCTACGTACTGCTATATGGTTACACATTACATACAATAGATGTAAGGAATTCTCGTGTCTGTGCCAGTCACTTGATTGGTTAGTGAGGTCTGTCACTACTGAACTGAAATGAAAGTGACTATTGTACAAACTGTGTAACAATTGGTGAGGTTAGGACTATAGTCCGAATAAAATAACTTTGGTACTGGCGGAACGGCCTCGCGCCACTGGTCTGAAATGACAAAACTCTGAGCTTTAATTTGCTGTCAAACTTAAAATAAGTAAGCAATAATTTTCAAACTAATTGTATAGTGTACACCATTTTATATTCTTTAAGGAAAAATTATGCTGGAGATTTTTCTAGAGCTAATTTGCTTTTTAAAGTGATATTTGTATTTAAAAACACGTTTTTATGAGTGAAATTACGCGTGAGTCGTCTTTAACCTGTTACTGTTGCGAGAATAATAATAATGAAATAATGTCTTGTGGATGGATGACAGTATGATTCATTGTGATTAGTTTGGTATAAGTCTCATTTAATAATTCAAACAGGTTAGTGAGAAATTAATTTTTTAGTAAACCTTTGCAAACTCGGTAATTACAAACGCTAGACAAAATCTGTTTAAACCTAAATTAATTGTGTTATTTAAGTGACACTAAAATCTTACTCTCGTATTAAATAGAATTTTCTTGAACTAGGAAGAAAGATTCAGGAGTTTTCAAAACTAGATTGTCAACAAGGCGGCGGTGATACCACTCGCACAAAGTACAGTCACTGGCTCAGCTCTGGCCTCTTCCATTGCAAACAAATCTTGTCAATTACCAATAGAAAATTACCTAAAATTTGAAAGAGCCTAAATATTAGAATTGCAATAAACACTGATAATTATATATACACTGAATCCTATAGCATTATTGTCACATCTAAATAAAAAAATTGTAATATCACTAAAACTAAATAACTGTAATCAAAATAAACTAGTGGTTATACTATAGTAAGCACTGTTAAATCGATAAAGAAATGGACACAAACACACCTCAAAGTCAAAAGTCAACTAACTTACCTTATTTATTACTGGAGAAACATTTCTTATCTGAAAATATCGTCGATCGGAATTCGTTTTACGCTTGGGCTGAATATTCAGTCTACACTTTCCCTTGAGCAGAGTATACCTTACGCGTCCGACACAGCCTGGATGTAAACGAACTATGAGTTTACTTCATCAACTCTTCATTATTTTTCCACATGTTTTATTAGTACCACAGTATTATTTTAGTAATACATAAATAACACAGTTAATGTTCGTTCAAAGAAATTTTGTCTAGCGTTTTTCGTTTCAGAGTTTGCAAGGGTTTACAAAAAAATTAATTTCTCATTAACCTGTTAAAATTATTAAATGAGAATTATACCAAACTAATCACAATAAATCAAACTGTCATCCATCCACAAGACATTATTTTATTATTATTATTCTCGCAACAGTGACAGGTTAAAGACGACTCCACGCGCAATTTCACTCATAAAAACTTGTTTTTAAATACAAATATCACTTTAAAAAGCAAATTAGCTCTAGAAAAATCTCCAGCATAATTTTTACTTAAAGAATATAAAATGATGTACACTATCCAATTAGTTTGAAAATTATTGCTTTCTTATTTTACGTTTGACAGCAAGTTAAAGCTCAGAGTTTTGTCATTTCAGACCAGTGGCGCGAGGCCGTTCCGCCAGTACCAAAGTTATTTTATTCGAACTATAAAAAGCCCTCTCTTACTCCTAACCACTATTACCAAAATACAAATATGTGTCAACAAATCAAAACATTATTTTGGTGTGTACAATACAATTAATTAAAAGATAGCAATAACACAAAATAGAAATTAAAAGACTTAATAATAGTCATCGATAATATAAATGTAACAGATTCTCCATTAACATACATACAAAAGAAACAACTTTAAACTTAAACTCACATTCATCCTCTCATACGTACCATGCCGTCAGTACACACCTAGTACCCCACAAGCCGTAGAAGACCTGGAAAAGAAGCGTAGCTGCAGTCCAAACCCGAAACTACTGCATTACATTTACATGGTGCAACACTAGCACTCCACTACTGGACCTCAAAAGAGCTGTTAGTTAGAGACAAAATATCTAGCATAGGATAAATAGTTAATTTGTGAGCTTAAAGTCAGTGCTAATAGATAATATACATTGTTGGTTTGACATTTATAAAATATCTTAATCTTTGACATAGCACCTCAGCAAGGATACATAAAACAAAAATTCCAAATCTGGCAAAAAAGGATTTCATATTCCACTCCGTTATGTAGTACAGGGTCAGTTCCAGTTATAATTTTCCCTCTGCGTCATATTCCAAACGAACACCGTACGTGGTTTCTGCGGATATCTGTAGTGTGTATGTGCCACTACGGTGTCTGCAGAAACAATTCGTGGTCTGGGTTTGGTTCTGCAGTTTATGGATTGTGGCTGGTTTCTTCATCAGTGGTGTTACAAGCAGAAACAAACTCTGACCTAGGGTTTTGGCTCGGTTCACTAGAGTCCGGAAAGTGCGCGTGGCGAGGCAAGGTCGTGGTTATGAGAGTTAGTGCCGGTTGGTCGAGTGAGGGCGGTCCGTTACCGGTTACTGCGCCCATTCAATCAGTAGGAGTACGGTAGTGCAGTCGGGATGGATGCCGGGGCTGCGCCGCTCTGGGTCTGCTGGGTCTTGGTTACGCTCGCCACGCGCCTGCCCGCCGCACGCGCGGCCGGCGCGCCGCCACTGCTCGCCCTCCCCGGTCTCGGTACGTCACACACTGATTACACAAGCTCTCATACTAGTTACTTATAAGTACTTGTCTTACACCTATCATAACACTGTTGGCTATGTGCCGCTTAAAATATATAATCGATTTTTTATCTCAATGCTGACATTGATAATATACAGATTTGTTTCTTGTAAGTTGCTTCTGAGCATTTGGAAAGTACGGAGACTATAGTGAGTCGCAAAAGCTGTTGCTTGTTACGCGAGAAATCGATTTTATAAAATCAACAAGGATAAAAATAGAAGTATAATTGCTTTGTACTTATAAATACAATTTATGTAGTTAATCATAAGTCGAAGTGATGTAGATACTTCGACATTCAAAAATTTGTCCCTGCCTCGAATGATCCTAACAAAATAATTATAATTTTAATAGGCCCTAATAACTAACTTATCGACGTATTAGATTAAATATTTTACATTTAGGCAAAATACAAAATATTTTTAGGCAAAAATTTTAATATTATTAGGCAACAATTACCCTTTTAATATAAGCAAAATGTGATATTCCCACTTTTGTTTTATTTTTTGAATAATGTTCTGTTTAAAAAATTATCAACTACGCACTACTATAAAAAATACTTTTATTATACACAACCAGTATTTTAATCCAAACTAAAAGATGAGATTTTACGCTTCAAATGCAACCACAGCTGTGCGCAGGGATCGTGTATTGTCAGCATTAAAAATAAGCGTATTTCATTAACTTGGCTGTACAATTATTTTTGTAGGATGGTTTTTTCCATATATGAACAATTTTAGTTGGGATATTGTAATGTTACACGTATTATGAAAGACAATAACTATTGGTTGTGTGCGTACGCCTTAACACAAATCAATTAATTATTCATTTACTCAATATTAATATTAGGACCTGTTGCTAGCCCTGACGGATAACACTCTTAACTTAAATGCACGGGTTCACAGGTTCAAATCCCGAGTCCCAACTAAAATTAGCTTGATGTTATCAATTATTATCAAGTGTTATTTATTATACTTAGACAAATTATAAAGCATATTGTCAGACGTTAACCAACTTCTTGTGACGTGCAACTCTAAACAATCTGTCAAATATATTGAACGACGTTGAGTGATCACTTGTTCAGTTATTATACTTAGGCAACATATAAAGCATATTGTCAGACGTTAACCAACTTCATGTGAAGTGCAACTCTAAACAATCTGTCAAATATATTGAACGACATTGAGTGATCACTTGTTTAGTTATTATACTCAGGCAACATAAAAAGCATATTGTCAGACGTTAACCAACTTCTTGTGACGTGTAACTCTAAACAATCTGTCAAATATATTGAATGACGTTGAGTGATCACTTGTTCAGTTATTATACTTAGGCAACAAATAAAGCATATTGTCAGACGTTAACCAACTTCTTGTGACGTGCAACTCTAAACAATCTGTCAAATATATTGAACGACGTTGAGTGATCACTTGTTCAGTTATTATACTTAGGCAACAAATAAAGCATATTGTCAGACGTTAACCAACTTCTTGTGACGTACAACTCTAAACAATCTTTCAAATGTATTGAATGACGTTGAGTGATCACTTGTTCAGTTATTATACTTAGGCAACAAATAAAGCATATTGTCAGACGTTAACCAACTTCTTGTGACGTACAACTCTAAACAATCTTTCAAATGTATTAAACGACGTTGAGTGATCACTTGTTTAGTTATCATACTTAGGCAACATATAAAGCATATTGTCAGACGTTAACCAACTTCTTGTGACGTGCAACTCTAAACAATCTGTCAAATATATTGAATGACGTTGAGTGATCACTTGTTTAGTTATTATACTTAGGCAACATATAAAGCATACTGTCAGACGTTAACCAACTTCTTGTGACGTGCAACTCTAAACAATCTGTCAAATATATTGAACGACGTTGAGTGATCACTTGTTCAGTTATTATACTTAGGCAACAAATAAAGCATATTGTCAGACGTTAACCAACTTCTTGTGACGTACAACTCTAAACAATCTTTCAAATGTATTGAATGACGTTGAGTGATCACTTGTTCAGTTATTATACTTAGGCAACAAATAAAGCATATTGTCAGACGTTAACCAACTTCTTGTGACGTGCAACTCTAAACAATCTGTCAAATATATTGAATGACGTTGAGTGATCACTTGTTTAGTTATTATACTTAGGCAACATATAAAGCATATTGTCAGACGTTAACCAACTTCTTGTGACGTGCAACTCTAAACGATCTTTCAAATATATTGAGCGACGTTGAGTGATCACTTGTTCAGTTATTATTCTTAGGCAACAAATAAAGCATATTGTTAGACGTTAACCAACTTCTTGTGACGTGCAACTCTAAACAATCTGTCAAATATATTGAATGACGTTGAGTGATCACTTGTTCAGTTATTATACTTAGGCAACAAATAAAGCATATTGTCAGACGTTAACCAACTTCTTGTGACGTGCAACTCTAAACAATCTGTCAAATATATTGAACGACGTTGAGTGATCACTTGTTCAGTTATTATACTTAGGCAACAAATAAAGCATATTGTCAGACGTTAACCAACTTCTTGTGACGTGCAACTCTAAACAATCTGTCAAATATATTGAACGACGTTGAGTGATCACTTGTTCAGTTATTATACTTAGGCAACAAATAAAGCATATTGTCAGACGTTAACCAACTTCTTGTGACGTGCAACTCTAAACAATCTGTCAAATATATTGAATGACGTTGAGTGATCACTTGTTCAGTTTTTATACTTAGGCAACATATAAAGCATATTGTCAGACGTTAACCAACTTCTTGTGACGTGCAACTCTAAACAATCTGTCAAATATATTGAATGACGTTGAGTGATCACTTGTTCAGTTATTATACTTAGGCAACAAATAAAGCATATTGTCAGACGTTAACCAACTTCTTGTGAAGTGCAACTCTAAACAATCTGTCAAATATATTGAATGACGTTGAGTGATCACTTGTTCAGTTATTATACTTAGGCAACATATAAAGCATATTGTCAGACGTTAACCAACTTCTTTGACGTGCAACTCTAAAAAATCTGTCAAATATATTGAATGACGTTGAGTGATCACTTGTTCAGTTATTATACTTAGGCAACATATAAAGCATATTGTCAGACGTTAACCAACTTCTTGTGACGTGCAACTTTAAACAATCTGTCAAATATATTGAATGACGTTGAGTGATCACTTGTTTAGTTATTATACTTAGGCAACATATAAAGCATATTGTCAGACGTTAACCAACTTCTTGTGACGTGCAACTCTAAACAATCTGTCAAATATATTGAATGACGTTGAGTGATCACTTGTTCAGTTATTATACTTAGGCAACAAATAAAGCATATTGTCAGACGTTAACCAACTTCTTGTGACGTGCAACTCTAAACAATCTGTCAAATATATTTAATGACGTTGAGTGATCACTTGTTCAGTTATTATACTTAGGCAACAAATAAAGCATATTGTCAGACGTTAACCAACTTCTTGTGACGTGCAACTCTAATCAATTTGTCAAATATATTGAATGACGTTGAGTGATCACTTGTTCAGTTATTATACTTAGACAAATTATAAAGCATATTGTCAGACGTTAACCAACTTCTTGTGACGTACAACTCTAAACAATCTGTCAAATATATTGAATGACGTTGAGTGATCACTTGTTCAGTTATTATACTTAGGCAACAAATAAAGCATATTGTCAGACGTTAACCAACTTCTTGTGACGTGCAACTCTAAACAATCTGTCAAATATATTTAATGACGTTGAGTGATCACTTGTTCAGTTATTATACTTAGGCAACAAATAAAGCATATTGTCAGACGTTAACCAACTTCTTGTGACGTGCAACTCTAATCAATTTGTCAAATATATTGAATGACGTTGAGTGATCACTTGTTCAGTTATTATACTTAGGCAACATATAAAGCATATTGTCAGACGTCAACCAACTTCTTTGACGTGCAACTCTAAACAATCTGTCAAATGTATTTAATGACGTTGAGTGATCACTTGTTCAGTTATTATACTTAGGCAACAAATAAAGCATATTGTTAGACGTTAACCAACTTCTTGTGACGTACAACTCTAAACAATCTGTCAAATATATTGAATGACGTTGAGTGATCACTTGTTCAGTTATTATACTTAGGCAACAAATAAAGCATATTGTCAGACGTTAACCAACTTCTTTGACGTGCAACTCTAAAAAATCTGTCAAATGTATTTAATGACGTTGAGTGATCACTTGTTCAGTTATTATACTTAGGCAACAAATAAAGCATATTGTCAGACGTTAACCAACTTCTTGTGACGTGCAACTCTAAACAATCTGTCAAATATATTGAATGACGTTGAGTGATCACTTGCTCAGTTATTATACTTAGGCAACATATAAAGCATATTGTCAGACGTTAACCAACTTCTTTGACGTGCAACTCTAAAAAATCTGTCAAATATATTGAATGACGTTGAGTGATCACTTGTTCAGTTATTATACTTAGGCAACAAATAAAGCATATTGTCAGACGTTAACCAACTTCTTGTGACGTGCAACTCTAAACAATCTGTCAAATATATTGAATGACGTTGAGTGATCACTTGTTTAGTTATTATACTTAGGCAACATATAAAGCATATTGTCAGACGTTAACCAACTTCTTGTGACGTGCAACTCTAAACAATCTGTCAAATATATTGAATGACGTTGAGTGATCACTTGTTCAGTTATTATACTTAGGCAACAAATAAAGCATATTGTCAGACGTTAACCAACTTCTTGTGACGTGCAACTCTAAACAATCTGTCAAATATATTGAATGACGTTGAGTGATCACTTGTTCAGTTATTATACTTAGGCAACAAATAAAGCATATTGTCAGACGTTAACCAACTTCTTGTGACGTGCAACTCTAAACAATCTGTCAAATATATTGAATGACGTTGAGTGATCACTTGTTCAGTTATTATACTTAGGCAACAAATAAAGCATATTGTCAGACGTTAACCAACTTCTTGTGACGTGCAACTCTAAACAATCTGTCAAATATATTGAATGACGTTGAGTGATCACTTGTTCAGTTATTATACTTAGGCAACAAATAAAGCATATTGTCAGACGTTAACCAACTTCTTGTGACGTGCAACTCTAAACAATCTGTCAAATATATTGAATGACGTTGAGTGATCACTTGTTTAGTTATTATACTTAGGCAACATATAAAGCATATTGTCAGACGTCAACCAACTTCTTTGACGTGCAACTCTAAACAATCTGTCAAATGTATTTAATGACGTTGAGTGATCACTTGTTCAGTTATTATACTTAGGCAACAAATAAAGCATATTGTCAGACGTCAACCAACTTCTTTGACGTGCAACTCTAAACAATCTGTCAAATGTATTTAATGACGTTGAGTGATCACTTGTTTAGTTATTATACTTAGGCAACATATAAAGCATATTGTCAGACGTCAACCAACTTCTTTGACGTGCAACTCTAAACAATCTGTCAAATGTATTTAATGACGTTGAGTGATCACTTGTTCAGTTATTATACTTAGGCAACATATAAAGCATATTGTCAGACGTCAACCAACTTCTTGTGACGTGCAACTCTAAACAATCTGTCAAATGTATTTAATGACGTTGAGTGATCACTTGTTTAGTTATTATACTTAGGCAACATATAAAGCATATTGTCAGACGTTAACCAACTTCTTGTGACGTGCAACTCTAAACAATCTGTCAAATATATTGAATGACGTTGAGTGATCACTTGTTCAGTTATTATACTTAGGCAACAAATAAAGCATATTGTCAGACGTTAACCAACTTCTTGTGACGTGCAACTCTAAACAATCTGTCAAATATATTGAATGACGTTGAGTGATCACTTGTTCAGTTATTATACTTAGGCAACAAATAAAGCATATTGTCAGACGTTAACCAACTTCTTGTGACGTGCAACTCTAAACAATCTGTCAAATATATTGAATGACGTTGAGTGATCACTTGTTTAGTTATTATACTTAGGCAACATATAAAGCATATTGTCAGACGTCAACCAACTTCTTTGACGTGCAACTCTAAACAATCTGTCAAATGTATTTAATGACGTTGAGTGATCACTTGTTCAGTTATTATACTTAGGCAACAAATAAAGCATATTGTCAGACGTTAACCAACTTCTTGTGACGTGCAACTCTAAACAATCTGTCAAATATATTGAATGACGTTGAGTGATCACTTGTTCAGTTATTATACTTAGGCAACAAATAAAGCATATTGTCAGACGTTAACCAACTTCTTGTGACGTACAACTCTAAACAATCTGTCAAATATATTGAGCGACGTTGAATTTTCACTTGTTTAGTTATATGCTTAAACCACATTAGACCATAAAGAGAGTTGACAGCCATATAGGGTGTGCTGTCAAGTAGATGACAGCCATATTGACCAACTCGACTTTAAAATTTTTATACATCACATTTCTTTTGATATACCTATACACGTGAATAAAATAAGGCTTTATGTTAATTTTGAGCTATATTTATTCTGAAAATATCATTATCACGTCTGATTTGATCTATATATGGCTATACAAATTCTATGAAAAACTCTTATTTTGTGGTATTTTTTGTACTTCTCTAAATAAGAAAGCATGTACCGTGTGAGTCTCTGCATAGGACTTATAATTTGTCTTCAACTATATGTGTTAGTTTTGTTTGTTTTCCTACTGCCAACTTCAATCAATCTGTATAATAAGGCAAGTAATTTGCCTGATTCCCCTTTACTTTTAGACGTACTTTTATTATTACTGCTATTGCGTCGTAATGAACCTGGCCTTTGAAATCAAACTTAATTGTTTATTCCTTTGTAGGTACCTACATGGAGACCGGAGAGTAAAACCAATTTGCTCGACTATCGTCGTTTGATCTAGGTTCATCATTTCCTTATTTATTATAAACGAAATTCGATTTGCTTGTTTTGCTCTTTGACCTCAAATAGAATTTCCGTTAATTAGCTATGAGCAAGTTCTCTTTTCTCAAGGGATGTCAAATCTTGTTGCTGATTTTTCGGCCTTTGACTGTGAATAGAATTTAATTTATTTATTTTCTAGGCAAATTCACCACACTTAATTACGTTAATGTATTTTAATATTGCTCTGCTTATTTTTATAACCTTATATTGCTAGAATCTATAAACAATAACATTCTGTTATTGATATTTAAAATATATGTAGACTAACTAGTTCATGCCCATTGAACATTCATTTAATTTCATAGTCAGTTTTATTGTGTTTAGAGCCTTTTAGCTTCAGACGGTTTAAAAAGTCATCTATATTTGATGCATTTTATTAAGGGTAACCACAGGATTTCACGAATAAACTAATATGTTCAATATAATTTGAATTTGGGCGGGGAGATCATTATTTTAAAAATATATTTCCTAAATTTTTCTATGAAAAATATTTATCATAGCAACGAGAGTTAACAATTTCAAACAATTTTATTATTTTATTGCATTTTTAACAATTTTATCCTATTATTTAAAAAAATATTTTGTAAAAATATACAAATTGTTGAATTTTATTGCAATATAGCATTTCGAGTATGAGATTCTAGATATCGATTTATTTGATTTTTGCTAGTGATATTTATAGTCTATTTTGAACGTTTAAAGCTGAATCCGAACATGAACAGTGAGTTAGCTAAACAATAAATCAGTAAATCAACGGATAAAACCTTTTGACTATTTCACAACAACATTAAAAAAACTAATCAAACGTATTAAATTCAATTATATTTCGAAAGTGTCCTGTGTGGCGTGCTCTCCAATTAACTGTGTATATACATTAGGTTTTAACTTACTAGGCCTACACACATACGTAAACGACTTTAATAATCTAAGACGGGAAGTCATCAAAAGAAAGTTTTATGATTAGCTGTCATGTAAGTTTGATACTACAATTTTATATAGTATACAAAATGTTTATGAAATATATAACTCCATTACTTTTAACTCCATTGTATTACTTTTAACTCCATGATAAAATGTGCAAAATCAGGTGTCTTTGCCTTGCCACTCAGATCTAGGTTAAGTCACCAGGAAATAAACGATCTGAAAGATTGTAGAGCCAGTGGCCGAACGGCTTAAGTAAGGCGTCTGGACGGGGACGTGAAGAGTCGACCTCCGGAACGCAACGACTCAATATTAAAAGCTTTTATCTTCTAAAATCTGTACTGCACTTTCATTATTTTAACCTTACTCTTCAAATATATTTTTACAGTTCCTCTACTCTTTAAGACTTTTGTACCTAAGGTAGGATTAACGCAGGTTCAAATCCTGGCCTAGACTGTTAGTTTTTATCAGTAATATTCATCTTGTACTGAACCGGTTCTCCCCCTTATACTGTCTGATAAGTTCCCCGCACAGATCAATAATATATGGGGAATGGGTAGAGTATGTTGGAAGACGAGACCGGCCTCTCAATTTTTATATAAAAAATGGATTCCGTTGTCTCATAAAGTAAAAATAATTAAGAATGCCAAATGTTAAAATAATAGTTAAGTAAAGCAAACCATGAGTCAAACAAGTTTGGGGCACTAAAAACATTCCGAATATCATTATATTGGTTTAAAATATCGTTAATCGATTCAAATCCTTTCTATGAACATATGACACTAAGAAGAGCCACATATTGACAAGCTACCTTATAGTATTTTGGATTTACGAAATGAGACTAAGGAGTGAATAAGTGACATTGTCGATTAGATGTGAAAAGGCGTGTATCAGATAGTTAAAGTCTATAAGTGGAGGACTTACTAGCTAAGTGGCAAAACATTAGAGTATGCTTCAAATGTAGCCCTCATAAAATCCCTCATAAAAGATATGACTAACTTTATTGTCAAACATAAAGTATACAGGGTAAAATGAGTAAATTTGTAAATCAACTATTGATAACTGGTTATTTTGTTTAATATTTTGTAAAATGGAACATTTCAATTTATAAAATGTACTATTTAATGTTCCTTTTTATTTGGAACGTCTAGGATATTTAATTATTAAGAAGCTATAGTTCAATTTAGTTTGTGTAAAATGCAATTTAGATTTCGGAAGCAAAACAACAGCATTCTTTTCGAAATTCAATATCCACATAATGCACTGCCTTAATTCTAATTCCTTCCTTCCTTCTTCACTTAATTAAAATTTCCGTCAGGAAATTCCTCTCTTTAAGCCATTTATATAATTAATAATCTCTTAGTATGTTAAATTTAATTTGTTGTGCATACGGGTGTTTTACAAAAATAAATTAAAGTTGCTTGCCAAAAACTACCTACCGTTTAGCAAAGGTCACTCTGAAGGAAATCACCTCATTCCGTCAGTATGCTTTTAGAATCGAAGTGCATCCTCTTATTTCCATAGAATTCGAGAAGATAAGTAATGGACGCATCCGGCATGCCTTGGTATGAAGAGTTGGAGGTAGCGTAGGTCAGGCTGGGTTGATGATCCGAGTGTGTAGCGAGAAACAAAGCAGCAATTAACGGTTAACGAGTTTGCCAAGTACTTCCGGGTTCCGTCCAGAAGGTGGTCCTTTTCGTTTATAACAGCTGCTTTATAATCTGCCATGTTCTCAATGTAGCCATGCACCATTAATACAATGCGGGTCGGGACATCGGGATATGCGATCAACCGCATTGTTTACTGCAGTTCACTGCGGCCAGCACGTGGTCAATTTGCACTGTTTATTTCGGCCATTATGTCGGCTAACTTTCATTGTTTACAGTAGTTTACTTTGGCTAGTATGTCGGTAACTTGCGCTGTTTACAGTAGTTCACTTCGGCCATTATGTCGGCTAACTTGCGCTCTTTACAGTAGTTCACTTCGGCCATTATGTCAGCTAACTTGCGCTGTTTACAGTAGTTTACTTCGGCCATTATGTCGGCTAACTTGCGCTCTTTACAGTAGTTCACTTCGGCCATTATGTCAGCTAACTTGCGCTGTTTACAGTAGTTTTCACTTCGGCCATTATGTCAGCTAACTTGCGCTGTTTACAGTAGTTCACTTCGGCCATTATGTCGGCTAACTTGCGCTGTTTACAGTAGTTCACTTCGGCCATTATGTCGGCTAACTTGCTCTGTTTACAGTAGTTCACTTCGACCATTATGTCGGCTAACTTGTGCTCTTTACAGTAGTTCACTTCGGCCATTATGTCGGCTAACTTGCGCTGTTTACAGTAGTTCACTTCGGCCATTATGTCGGCTAACTTGCGCTGTTTACAGTAGTTCACTTCGGCCATTATGTCGGCTAACTTGCGCTGTTTACAGTAGTTCACTTCGGCCATTATGTCGGCTAACTTGCGCTGTTTACAGTAGTTCACTTCGGCCATTATGTCAGCTAACTTGCGCTGTTTACAGTAGTTCACTTCGGCCATTATGTCGGCTAACTTGCGCTGTTTACAGTAGTTTACTTCGGCCATTATGTCGGCTAACTTGCGCTGTTTACAGTAGTTCACTTCGACCATTATGTCGGCTAACTTACGCTGTTTACAGTACTTCACTTCGGACATTATGTCAGCTAACTTGCTCTGTTTACAGTAGTTCACTTCGACCATTATGTCGGCTAACTTGTGCTCTTTACAGTAGTTCACTTCGGCCATTATATCGGCTAACTTACGCTGTTTACAGTACTTCACTTCGGCCATTATGTCGGCTAACTTGCGCTGTTTACATTAGTTCGCTTCGGCCATTTTTTCGGCTAACTTGCGCTGTTTACAGTAGTTTACTTTGGCCATTATGTCGGTCAACTTGTTTACTATATACAATACAGTATAAACATTTTTTATTTTGGTAAACGAGTTGATTAAACGCACTCTAATTCAGGAATCTTGGGACCAGACCTTTGGCAAACTCTGGTATTATTACTATCAATTTAGTCAGTTTTCATGTAGCGATATATCACCTTCCATTATGTATGATAGGATGTATGCATACATTTTATTCACAAGTTTTGGTGTAACGATGTACAAACTTCGTTAATGTGTAATAGGGTGTAATCATGAATTTGAATTCATGTCTTGTTTTAACGATGTACAAATCTCGTTAATGTGTAATAGGGTGTAATCATGAATTTGAATTCACGTCTTGTTGTAAAGATGTACAAATCTCGTTAATGTGTAATAGGGTATAATCATGAATTGAATTCATGTCTTGTTTTAACGATGTACAAATCTCGTTAATGTGTAATAGGGTGCAATCATGAATTTGAATTCACGTCTTGTTGTAAAGATGTACAAACTTCGTTAATGTGTAATAGATTGTAATCATGAATTTGATTTCACGTCTTGTTGTAACGATGTACAAACTTCGTTAATGTGTAACTGGGTGTAATCATGAATTGAATTCACGTCTTGTTGTAACGATGTACAAACTTCGTTAATGTGTAATAGATTGTAATCATGAATTTGATTTCACGTCTTGTTGTAACGATGTACAAACTTCGTTAATGTGTAATAGATTGTAATCATGAATTTGATTTCACGTCTTGTTGTAACGATGTACAAACTTCGTTAATGTGTAACTGGGTGTAGTCATGAATTGAATTCACGTCTTGTTGTAACGATGTACAAACTTCGTTAATGTGTAATAGGATGTAATCATGAATTTGATTTCACGTCTTGTTGTAACGATGTACAAACTTCGTTAATGTGTAATAGGGTGTAATCATGAATTGAATTCACGTCTTGTTGTAAGGATGTACAAACTTCGTTAATGTGTAATAGGGTGTAATCATGAATTGAATTCACGTCTTGTTGTAATGATGTTCAAATTTTGTTAAAGTGTAATAGAGTGTAATTATGAATTTGAATTCACAAGTCATATTGTAACCTTATACAAACATCGTTGACGAAGGATAGGGTTGTGTGGTATAGTTTATATCCACGGGGTTATCGTGCTGTAACGATATACCAAATTTATGTAATTCACACAGATAAAATAAAGTATTTAGGTATTTTAGTAAGTCAATATATCGGTTGGAAAAGTCATATGGCAATTTTGAAAGCTAAGTTAAATAATGTTTTAAGATATTTTTATTTTCTGAATAAAATTTGCAACGAAAAGATTTTAAAGATGTTATATTTTTCTTTAGTAAAAAGCAGATTAGAATATGGTATATTTTGTTGGGGTGGTTGTTATAATGCAATAATAAAACCTCTTTTTCTACAGCAAAGAGTTTTTATAAGAATAGTTACAAAAAAAGGTAAAAGAGAACTGTAATACCCATTGTTAAATGATTTACGAATTCTTCCACTGAAACAGTTATTTGTTTTCAAGGTTCTAAGACTCTTTTAAAACTAAAGTGGCAATTTACCTCAAAATAATAGTAACTATGCTCAAAAACTAAGAAGATATGATTTATATGTTGTACCAAATCCAAACTTTACTTTCTTTAAGAAATTTTATGTCTATTTAGGACCAAAAATATTTAGCAATCTTCATGTCAAATTTAAACAACGACAAAGCTTTTTAAAATTATTAAAACATTTCTTAATATCCCATAAAAACATTGACTTTCTGGTTTAAGTTGACACTTAACCAAAATAAATTTTATAATAGTACTATTTTGAATTTAAAGAGGTTTTCTTGTGGTTAAATGAAAAATTTGTACAGTTATATGTTAAAATTTTTTGAAATAAATATATATTTTAAATTATACTCCACAGATAGTAACAAACATTTAAAAGCTTTAGTTCTCAATACAGGAAGGAATTTTACTTGCATTCCTTAATTAATGTATATATTCTTCTTAGTTATGGTTTAAATTCTTAGTTGTTATAGATGTTTTAAAGCTTTGATGGAGATTAGAAATTACTGTATTAATTTGTTAAGTGTGTTATTAATATAATTATATTAACAGAAATACGATGTTTACTTTTATTTTTTTATGTTTTAATATTAACATTCATCTTGCTTTCACGATTTAAGTTATTTAGATGCATATAAATAGAAGAAAACTCCTATCAGGCATTACCTAGTAGGCCCTATTTTGTTTTCTTGAAATATTTTGTATTTCGATTTCATTAGTTAATGTAGCCATAGTTGTCTTGAAAAATGCTAGTTTAATTTATTGTTATGGTTTAAGTATTATTGTAGTTCAGTTTGAGGGTTATTTGATTTTGTTATATGGAAATTAATGAGAAGACAGCGATTTGTATTTGTTTGTAAATTTTGTTAAAATATTATACTGTATCAATTCAAGAAAATAAATAATAATTCTATTCTATTTTACCTCCTAACGTAGATAGGTTGTATGTATGAATTATATTTACAAGTTCCTTATGTTGTAAACATTTATTTACGTTGTTGGCGTAATGTAATAAGGAATAGGATGTGGTATCGAGGGATTTACCGTTAAATTAACCTAAAAGGCGTTTCAGATTTTTAGTTGTGATTCAATATATGAATTGAAAATGTTTTCCGAATTTGCAACATTTACTTATTTTGTTCATATCACTAGTTACAGTAAGGTGGAAGGAATGGTTAACACAAACTACGCGATAACTTAACTTTTCACTCTAATTGATAACAAAGATTCGTTGGGAGAATGGGTGCTAAAATGACCTATGTGCAAAAATGTATTATATTATTGTTTTGATGCCGCTTGGCAAGGTCTGAGTGAATAAGGGTGACGAATGAGTGCAGATGAACAAGTGTAGTTGTTACCAAGGCCGACTGTTCAGAAAAAAGCCTTTTATTCATAGCTTGTTAGTATAGTAAATCAGTAACCACATCCGTACATCTAACATTTAAGGTATATATCTGGGTTGCAAGTTCTAACACAGATTTTATGTAAAATTAAATTAAATGATTTTATCTATAATTTATCTCTATTATTTTATATGTTACACGTTTATCTCTTATCGTGGGCCTCAACAATTAAATTAATTTATCAGGGATACCAATGATTAGCCCCTGGTAATATTCAACTAATGTAATTTTATTATTTGTGTGCTAATAAACTAAACTGTGGCTTTAGTAGTTCAGTATGTTGTTACATAATGAGTGTTATTTACAAGCTAACTAAAATAGTTAAGATTGTTTTAAAGTTATATTAAATACTGCGTTAACTTCACATGGTGAGCTACACATTACGTAATTTATATGCAGTATTAGAAATGTCTGTGCGTAGTAAAGAAACAAACCGATAAAATTATCTAATAAATAAAAAGCATTTCTATCTAATAATACATTTTAACAGGCTTTACAAATAACTTAGCCCTATTTTATAAAAAGGAAACTCATAATTATTGAATTTTATCTCATTTTATTGAATTAGTTTTATCTAAATATAAAAATTAGGTGGGACATCAAGTCGTGAGTGAGTGGGAATAGGACATAGCCTATCAAGGCGTGAGTGTGTGGGAATAGGATCTAGCCCATCCAGTTGTGAGTGTGAGAAAATAGGACATAGCCCATCAAGCTGTGAGTGTAAGGAAATATGACATAGCCCATCAAGTTATGAGTGTGTGGGAATAGGACATAGCCCATCAAGTCGTTAGTGTGTAGGAATAGAAGACAGCCCATCAAATCGTGATTATGTGAGAATAGGACATAGCCCATCCAGTCATGAGTGTGAGAAAATAGGACATAGCCCATCAAGATGGGAGTGTAAGGAAATAGGACGTAGCCCATCAACTTGTGAGTGAGTGGGAATAGGACATAGGCCCCATCAAGTCGTGAGTGTGAGGAAATAGGACATAGCCATCAAATCGTGAGTGTGTGGGAATAGCACCATATCCCATCAAGTCCTGAATGTGTGGGAATAGGACAGCCCATCGAGTCGTGTGTGAGTGGGAATAGGAAGTGACCCATCAAGTTCTGAATATATATTAGAACCATGGTGGATTCTCTGGGTGTAATGGACTTTCAACACAGATATTAAGATTTTTTTTATTTTTATCAGTAACATTTTTCTTATAGTTTACATTCTGTTAAGTAATTTGATAGATACTTTATTCCCAAATTAGTCGTTTTGGTTACAACAATTTTTAACACTCTACTCACATAAGTGGGAATATTTTTCAGTAATACTAACGATCATTTGAGATTGAACAATTAGATAACACTTAAGAATAACCTATATTGAGATAGGTAAATGAGGCAGTTAATGTATCATAGAAAAAGGGAATAAAAAATGAAAATAAATTACATACTCGTGCCGCTAACTTCAATAATTTTAATGGCAAGAATGCGGCCCTAATTACTAACTTATCTAGATGAAATTTGTCTTATAGCACAAAATGATCTTCATCAAAACCATAATATAAGAAAAGTAAAAAATAGTATGGAGTATTCTAAATATTAATGACTTACTACTATGAGAGTAGCGAGGAGTGCACTTGCTGTCTGAGTGACGTCACATGCGCCGTTGACCAGTTTTCGTCCAGTGTATGAGCACACCATTGTTTCCTTACATCATGTACTGTACGTTAGGTGAGACATCAAGCTATTAGTGTCAGGAAAAAGGACATCGCCCTTAAATGTTGGTTACGTATTATATTTTTATTAATTGTAATCAATATCGTTAAGTGACTGGCTGTATATTTGGAGTCATTAGACAGTAAGTAAGGACTGACAAAGCGCAAATCTCATATCGATAATACAATGTCTGAACAATAATTGTTTTGGTATTTATGAAAAGAAAGTTTGGTACCGGAGCCTATTTTACTGTCTCATATGTGCAGTATTGATCGGTTATGCCGATGGTCGATGGGCCGGAACCATGGCCCCGACATGGACCTGCAGGGCTAAGGGTGTCGTGCTTGGCCAACTGTGATCCCTTTATAACACCTGCAACACAGCTCAGCTTGTCACTTCCATTCATCCGTTCCTCCGTTATTGATTGCTGTGTGTGAAATTATCGTTCGTTATGTTTTCCTCGTCACTCAAGGAATTCTATTTAACATTTCTGTGAGTAGAGTATTTATATCATTTATCACTTTTATTAATAAAATAAAAAAAAAAAAAAACACGAGAGAATGATTATCTTAGTAGTTAAGTTGAGAGTTGATATTGGTCACTTAATATGTTCAAATTATTAAATTTACAATAAAACCAATATATTTAATTTTCAACTATTTTAAATTAAATATATCGGTTTTATTGTAAATTTAATATTTTGAACAAATGATTATCTTGTTTTTATTGTTGTGAAGTGTTCCTTCTAAAAGGTTTTCGAAATCATGTACTTATAGATTGATAGTAAAATAAAAAGACAAGCTAACGGTATCAATAAATTAATTAAAATATATTTATAGCATGTTGAGCGTTTAGAAGGAAGTATTTGACAATTTTGCAAATAAAATTTTCTTGGAAATAAAATAAAATTTGTAGGTTTTACCATACAATAACCTATTCATTCTTTTGTGAATCCCTCTGGTCTGGGGAAGGTGAGCGTGGTTCACCGAAATCGATCACCATAATATTTGTGCATTTTGTACTTGTATTGTAATATATTTGTGCATTTTGTGATTATATTTAGTTTTTTAATTAGCATAATACGTGTTGGTACATATACAGTACAAGTAAACGTCACACAACACACATTTGTGTTGTGTGATGTTTACTTGTACTGTGATTATATTGTAAAACATTTGTGTTGTGTGACGTTTACTTGTATTGTATATATACCAACACGTATTATGCTAATTAAAAAAACTATTTGGTTTTATTATGTACTCTACAGTTTTCTTTGGAGTATGAAATGGTTATATGACATAAGAGTAAATCATAACATTGCTTTAATTTTAAACGTATGTACAAAAATATGTTAGCAACTTACCTAAAACCGAAAATACGTTCATATATGTTAATATTGCGATCAAGTTTATTTATAACATATATAAATATGATACATTCAATGTATTTATATTAGGGACCATTGCTGTTTTATAAAAGGACATGTGTATTTTACTGATATACAATTAGTAATTTTAATCGTTTAATTGATTTGACGCCTAGCCATTAACATGTTAGGCTCATTAATGTTTTGCAACTAAACTTTTTCACACAAACGTTTAATCGATTCACATAACATGTTAAGAAAGAGTGGCTTATTTAGGAAGTGGACAAAATGAATACATTTGTAAAATTCCAATTCGAACTTCAGAATTAATAATTGTAATTTTCGACATAACATAAAAAAACTTGTAGAAATAAAGAGTACATTAATGAAAGTGTTGGCAGTTAGTAATATGCACTAGGGGTTCTGTGTGGACATAAAACACTACTAGTAGAGCTCGTACGTAGGTTAGATTATTGCAGATTATTTCAATCTAGGTATATTAATATCCAAGGCATGACAACCCCCATTTCCCGTGTTATAACTGCTCAGCCATGTACAGTTCTTCCAGAACAAGATTTTGAGGCCATACTTTTACGTCTTGTTTTATTTCTCTATATACAGATGAAATTGGCCTCTTGTTATGCCATTCCAAATTTGAAAGTATATTCGGAATCAGGGCAAGAATAAATCTTAATTTAATACTCAATTTGAGAGTGTTAGTGATGATATTAACCATCTTACGTTTTCAAAACAAATATATCCCCCGATCAAATTTAAGTTTCATAAAGGCGAAAATCAAGTTAAAGGTTCGCTTTTATGACGAGAAGTTTCCTCTTATAATTTAAGAACACTGAACAAATATATTTTTCTGCTTCAGTGAAGGCCAAATAAATTTTATTTTTACCTTAAAAGGCATTAAATATTTTTCTTTTGGCCTATCTATATGCCATATTTCAAAGTTTCTAGCGCGTTTTTGAAGTTGTGTCAGTTATGAGTGATCGAGTGACTGATCTTTATTGCACTCACTAGACGTAAATATAGAGCGCACTGTCATTTCAAATGAATGTTGTGTTCAGCATGATCTGTTTTAAATTATTTAATTTACTATTGGTTGGTAAAACTATTATTTTGTGTAGTTATCACAACGATAGAAAAATTACGGAAATCGAATACGGTAAAGTTACAGCAGGCTATGTAAAAAGAAGCAAACGTTTTTTTAATTTGTTAAATTAAGAAATCACTTAATTTTAACAGACTGTATGGTCAGTATTAATCAACCAAAGACAAATGATATAGTTGTTGTGATATAGGTGAATAAACAAGGTATCAAAGGTATCAAAAGAAGCCTATGAACTAACATTTTATTCATAGGCTTCTAGTGATATATTGTTAAGCGTGGTAGGTAATTAACATTTTTCTCTCTCATAACATTACGGAGAAAATATTTGATTAAAAGCAAACCAATTACAGTACTAATATTTAATCATTGGTTTGTCAACAAATTACAATTCATTGGTAGAAAATTTGTAATTCCTAGAGCTGCTATTTATAATAGTGTTATAAAAAAAACAATAACTGAGCACCCTTAAATAGTTTTTTTATTAAATTACCACGACCGGTTTTGTCATTTATGCCATCTTCATAGGTGTTATGCGTTTACAAAACAAATAAAATTCAATAAATAATTACCATAAAGGAAACATATGTTAAATTAGTAAATATTTTTGTTTTGGTGGTTAGTTGTCATTGTGTGAGTTGTTTCTTATATGTATAATTGTTTCGAATATTGGGTTTCTTTTTTGTGTTAACATGGTGTTGATTAATTTATTGGGATTTTCTTTGTTGTGTTTATAAATTTCAAGTTCTTCTTGAGAATCTAGTTTTTTGCTTTTTGAACCGAATTTTAGAATTTTCATGTTGATTTTCATATTTGTGTAGTTGTGATTAT
This sequence comes from Stictocephala bisonia, assembly GCA_035578905.1. NCBI lineage: Eukaryota > Metazoa > Arthropoda > Insecta > Hemiptera > Membracidae > Stictocephala > Stictocephala bisonia. The sequence goes on from JAQJVL010000020.1 coordinate 617,045, forward strand.
TGTTTAGTAAGTGTTCTGCAAAGGAAGATTTCATTATAAAGAATTCAAAATAATCAAACAAATAGCAATGGCAAATGGTTACAAACCTTCCACAATCGACAAAATGTTACATAAAATAAAAATAAAAAAATAGAAACATTTGTCAAGAAGAACCAGAAAATAGAGCATTCATCTGTGTTCCCCACAACACAATACTTAATAAAGCAATTAGAAAAACATTTAAAAAAAATTCAAAATTGGTTTTAAAACAAATAACAACGCATTTAACATAATAAAAAAGAAATCCACTTCCAAATTACATAAAACCCAAGATATATTTGACAAATCAGGAATTTACAAAATTGAATGTTCAGACTGCCCAAACTATTATATTGGACAAACAGGACGATCATTTAAACGAAGATTTAATGAACACATACAAGCTCTAAAATCAAACAACAGAACTTCAATGAAATCTTCCTTTGCAGAACACTTACTAAACAATAATCACAACTACACAAATATGAAAACCAAAATGAAAATTCTAAAATTCGGTTCAAAAAGCAAAAAACTAGATTCTCAAGAAGAACTTGAAATTTATAAACACAACAAAGAAAATCCCAATAATTTAATCAACACCATGTTAACACAAAAAAGAAACCCAATATTCGAAACAACTATACATATAGAAACAACACACACAATAAACACTAACCAACAAAACAAAAATATTTACTAATTTAACATATTTTTCCTTTATGATAATTATTTACTTAATTTTATTTGTTTTGTAAACACATATTCACCTATGAAGATGGCATAAATGCCGAAACCGGTCGTGGTAATTTAATAAAAACTATTTAAGGGTGCTCAGTTATTGTTTTTTTATAACATTATTACAATTCATTGATAATTTTCAGATTTGTCAGGCTTGGTAGCAGATTATTGTTGACTTGAGACATACTGAACCTGTTGTAGTGTTTATTAAATCAGTATCTTACGTGGTACGAGCTGTTATTGTTTTTATTGTTTTAAAGCTCTTAAAAACAATTTTCGATATAGAATTAGGAAGGAAATCCGTATTGAATATCTAAGAAAATAAGAGGATAAAATATTGCGGGATGCGGATAAGAAAGGACGGGTAGGAGCCGTGAACAATCGGATGATCGGACAAAATTGGAGAAGGTTGTGATGAACGACCCGTGAAAACGGGAACGTCACAGAATAATGATTATTTAATACTTAGTATTCAACTGACAAATAAATAAATAAACAGCGATTTTCTCTGTAGGCCCCTACTATTACATAACAATAACAAATTTCACTTTGCACTATTTCTTAACAATATTCATTCAACGAGTTAAAGTATAGAATATTTTATAATAGTTATTTGTAAAATAAGTGAATTGTCTGCGTAATATTGAAGAGACGATAACTTTCAAAATAATGTCAGTATTCGACATACGTTTGAAACATGTAAGGTCCAATAATACTCAACACATCTTACATTAATTTACATTTTATTGTTAGTTTCATAATTTGTAAGGATTGTTGATATTATTGTTTAACCTGTTAAAAATCTTAACAAGATATAAGTGTTTTGTTTGTATTCAAACTAAATTTAAAGACAGAATTTAAAATTCATAATCGTAAGCGAAACAGGTAGGCCTAAGTTTGCTTTGTTACATTTTGTTTGTTACTGTCGTTAAACAACAATACTACCATATGAGAGAATATTTATCTTTTATTTGGGATTAAAATATTTATCTTTCGCTGACTTGGGTTAATCCAAGTCAGTAATCGATGATTTACTTAAAGTACAGCTGTAGGACGCAATATAAAATCTTGAATGACTGACTTAACAAAATAATAAAAAAACTTGTTCTAACAATGAGATAATCCTAGACAGATAGTTTATGTGAAAACAATTAGATTAACACAATCTATCTGAAAACTTGCTACCAATGAAATAAAGCAACTAATGATTCAGAATAAAGCGCTTCGTAATGATTCAGAATATTCATAAATTACCTAAGTTAAAACGTTCAATTAAACATAATTTACATTTCACAACATAGGCTTAAACGTTTAATACACTATATCTAAATTCATTAATTATTTACCAAGAAATTAAATAAAGAGGTTTTAAAGTAAAGCGATGCAACATACATCGAACTTAAATTTAAATAACTACATTCACATTAAATGACATATCAAGAAATTAAACAAACAAGTTTTAAAGTAAAGCAATGCAACATACATCGAACTTGGATATATATATAACTACATTCACATTTAATGATATATCAAAAATCAAATAAACAGGTTTTAAAACAGAAGAAAGCTACCTACATCGAACTTGAATATATATAAATAAATTCATATTTAGTGATATATCAAAAACTTAAAAAAACAGGTTTTAAAGTAAAGCAATGCAACATAAATAGAACATGAAATATATAACTAAATTCTCATTTAATGATTATAAAAAAATTAAACAAACAGGTTTTAAAGTAAAGCAATGAAATATATATCGAACTTGAATATATATAACTAAATTCACACTTAATGATATATCAAAAATTAAACGAACAGATTTTAAAACTCAGAAGAACGCTACCTACATCGAACTTGAAATATATAACTGAATTCACATTTAATGATATATCAAAAATTAAACAAACAGGTTTTAAAACTCATAAGGACGCTACCTTCATCGAACTTGAAATATATAACTAAATTCACATTTAATGATATATACAAAATTAAACAAACAGGTTTTAAAACTCATAAGAACGCTACCTACATCGAACTTGAATATTTATAACTAAATTCACATTTAATGATTATCAAACAATTAAACAAACAGGTTTTAAAACTCAGAAGAACACTACATACATCGAAATTGTATATATAACTAAATTCACATTAAATGATATAGCAATAAATTTAAAAACTGGTTTTAAAACTCAGAGAACACTATCTAAATTGAACTTGAATATATATAACTAAATTCACATTTAATGATATATCAAGAAATTAAACAAACAGGTTTTAAAACTCAAAGCAATGCAACATACAAATAATTATCTGTAACAAAAGGTTATACCTGCATACAATAAACACACAGTTAGTCACCATTGATATATGACAAAATATCTTGTGGATTAGTTTATTTTTATCATGAAATCTTTTGATAATTATTTAAAGGAAGAATAAATATTTATTTTCAAAACAAATTGTCTACTACTGATAAAAAAAGGAATAAAGAAAATCTTCACTCCTATTTTATAATTACTGGTGTGGTGTTACAGAGAAAACTGTCACAAATTAAACTTTTTCCAAAAAAGTCAATAAAATATGCAGTAATGGGCAATAATGTGTGTAGTTTTCTAATATACAGCTATATTTACTTAAAAACAAACAAAACAAAGAATTAAGTAAGTTAGTTTGTTAATTTATAACCTTAACTAGAACAACATTCACAATTTGTTCACTGCCTAAATGTATTGATAGAACATTTTCCACTAATTAAATTATTTTACGGCAACAGAAATTAGCTTTAGGCTTTGAAAAAGGCCGTTTTTGTATGTAGGTGTGATTTATGGTATCAAAATGTCCTACAATTTCAAAACTTATAAAACAAACTATTATTTATTTTTATATATTATTTAACTACTGTATTATATATTATCTATTTTGAAATTATAAATTAGTGAACATTATTGATAGAGTGCTGAAAAGTGCTCTGAAAACTTCAATAACAGTATCATGGGATATTTGGTAAGTCGGATTAAGACTTGTTTTCCTCATGAACATGGGAGAGGTTACAAATAAAAGTGTTTAAACCTCTTCTTCATACAAGATACTTAACTTATATGAGGCATACTCTATACATTGTTATTATTTGAGTTTTATGCCTCCTAATTATGTATGTTAATTACTTTCATGATAATCTTGAATCATATTATTGACCTAGGAGTAAGTAGCTATTAAACTTGTTGCAGTGTTCATTCTGCATGTCTTGTCAATTAATGGCAGAGTCTCTTACTGATATCTCTTACTGAATCTTAAACTTGTATGTAAACTAGCTGACTGTACTTACTTCAATACGGGGTGGTTCTCTACACTAGCTAATGCTTCCCCCGTGATTTCATATAGAAAAATAATATATATAATAGCTCGGTCTGCAGCTGTTCTCCTAGAAAACAAATTTGAATAGTCTAGAAAATCCTCTAAGTCTACTTTAGGAGGGTACAAAGTAGTGCAGTCGCGTGTGAAAGAAAGTATTGGAAAAGACCTTAAACAATTCACAATCAAAACCAACTAAATTAAATGTTATAACCAAGGCCTTATTGCACATCGACACTATAAGGGAACCTCCGTGCCAAATGTCAGCCTCGTAGACTTTGTCAATATCTAAATAATCAGACATTAAAGAAATAAGTCATAAAGGTAGGGTTTGACACTGGCTTTGCCATATACTATGAACAGGCTAAGGCTGTATTCAAATGAGTTTTAAAAGTTCCTGATGAATTTGTTCATCTAGATAACAACGTTTCACAGTCTAGAGAAATCTGTATTATTGAGCACAAAGTAGGGCAATTGTATCTGAATCAGTGGAATATAGACTCTCTCACCATGTTTAGCCATGTTCTATGAGCAGGCCATTGCTGTATTCAAATAAGTTTTGACATTTTGAGATTGAAATCAGAATATTGTAGATCAAAAATTGGTTTGCAACTGCGGCCGAATCAGTGGTTTCTCCCAACGTTTACACTTCCTTATGACGTAAATATATTGCTGTAATTCCACTATTTTTTCTCCTGCAATGTTATGCATGTTCAATTAGATGTAAATATTTACTGTCGAGGAAACCTTATAAGTCTACTTTCAGAGAGCGTAAATTAGCCGCATTGTGTTACACACACCAACAATTGAAAATATATCTCCACCAAGTGCGAAGAAGGCGCATATGAACAAAGTTGTAGACTGTCTCAAATCTGATGATGATTTATTTTCAATAAGACTATTTGTTTGGCTGTTACAAGCAAAATAGTGTTTTTGACATTTCAACATTTCTACACTAAAATGACTGCGATTTCGGCACTACAAAGAAGTCTTCAACATTTATTCTTATTGCACATCTTCAACATAAGACCAATCAACCTAAAAATGTTGAGCTTCGGAGGTTCAGTAGTTTTTGAGATACAGTGTTGAGTGTGTCATTCAGTTAGTCGGTGGTATTTGGATTTTAAACATAGATTAAAATATCACTTACTTTATCGTATTTTAAAAATCCAACGTAAGAACAAGAAAATACGAAAACCAAAACAAAGAAGCAGAACATGCAATGTTGGTATTCCGAACAGTTGGCAATTAATATACTTAACATTAATTTATTAAGTCACTGCTTTTATAACTTATAGCTTTTGCTTATAATTATTTATTCCTTACCACGGTATAAACAACAGTATTGTAGGACATTGTACAGCACACAACAGAGCGATAGTGAATTGTGTAGGACACAACAGTATTGTAGGACATTATACAGCACACAACAGAGCGATAGTGAATTGTATAGGACACAACAGTATTGTAAGACATTATACAGCACATAACAGAGTGATAGGGAATTGTATAGGACACAACAGTATTGTAGGACATTATACAGCACACAACAGAGCGATAGTGAATTGTACAGGACACAACAGTATTGTAGGACATTATACAGTACAGAACAGAGTGATAGGGAATTTTATAGGATACAATAGTATTGTAGGACATTATACAGCACAGAACAGAGTGATAGGGAATTGTTTAGGACATAACAGTATTGTAGGACATTGTACAGCACACAACAGAGCGATAGTGAATTGTATAGGACACAACAGTATTGTAGGACATTGTACAGCACACAACAGAGTGATAGGGAATTGTGTAGGACACAACAGTATTGTAGGACATTGTACAGCACACAACAGAGTGATGGGGAATTGTATAGGACATAACAGTATTGTAGGACATTGCACAGCACACAACATAGTGATGGGGAATTGTGTAGGACACAACAGTATTGTAGGACATTGTACAGCACACAACAGAGCGATAGTGAATTGTATAGGACACAAAAGTATTGTAGGACATTATACAGCACAGAACATAGTGATAGGGAATTTTATAGGACACAACAGTATTGTAGGACATTGTACAGCACACAACAGAGAGATAGGGAATTGTATAGGACACAACAGTATTGTAGGACATTGTACAGCACACAACAGAGTGATGGGGAATTGTATAGGACACAACTGTATTGTAGGACATTGTACAGCACAGAACAGAGTGATAGGGAATTGTATAGGACACAACAGTATTGTAGGACATTATACAGCACAGAACAGAGTGATAGGGAATTGTATAGGACACAACAGTATTGTAGGACATTGTACAGCACACAACAGAGCGATAGTGAATTGTATAGGACACAACAGTATTGTAGGACATTATACAGCACAGAACAGAGTGATAGGGAATTGTAGAGGACAAAACAGTATTGTAGGACATTGTACAGCACACAACAGAGAGATAGGGAATTGTATAGGACACAACAGTATTGTAGGACATTGTACAGCACACAACAGAGTGATGGGGAATTGTATAGGACACAACAGTATTGTAGGACATTGTACAGCACAGAACAGAGTGATAGGGAATTGTATAGGGCACAACAGTATTGTAGGACATTATACAGCACAGAACAGAGTGATAGGGAATTGTGTAGGACACAACAGTATTGTAGGACATTGTACAGCACACAACAGAGCGATAGTGAATTGTATAGGACACAACAGTATTGTAGGACATTATACAGCACAGAACAGAGTGATAGGGAATTGTATAGGACACAACAGTATTGTAGGACATTATACAGCACACAACAGAGCGATAGTGAATTGTATAGGACACAACAGTATTGTAGGACATTATACAGCACAGAACATAGTGATAGGGAATTTTATAGGATACAATAGTATTGTAGGAGATTATACAGCACAGAACAGAGTGATAGGGAATTGTTTAGGACATAACAGTATTGTAGGACATTGTACAGCACACAACAGAGCGATAGTGAATTGTATAGGACACAACAGTATTGTAGGACATTATACAGCACAGAACAGAGTGATAGGGAATTGTGTAGGACACAACAGTATTGTAGGACATTGTACAGCACACAACAGAGCGATAGTGAATTGTATAGGACACAACAGTATTGTAGGACATTGTACAGCACACAACAGAGTGATAGGGAGTTGTGTAGGACACAACAGTATTGTAGGACATTGTACAGCACAGAACAGAGTGATAGGGAATTGTTTAGGACATAACAGTATTGTAGGACATTGTACAGCACACAACAGAGCGATAGTGAATTGTATAGGACACAACAGTATTGTAGGACATTATACAGCACAGAACAGAGTGATAGGGAATTGTGTAGGACACAACAGTATTGTAGGACATTGTACAGCACACAACAGAGCGATAGTGAATTGTATAGGACACAACAGTATTGTAGGACATTGTACAGCACACAACAGAGTGATAGGGAGTTGTGTAGGACACAACAGTATTGTAGGACATTGTACAGCACAGAACAGAGTGATAGGGAATCGTTTAGGACATAACAGTATTGTAGGACATTGTACAGCACACAACAGAGTGATGGGGAATTGTGTAGGACACAACAGTATTGTAGGACATTGTACAGCACACAACAGAGCGATAGTGAATTGTATAGGACACAAAAGTATTGTAGGACATTATACAGCACAGAACATAGTGATAGGGAATTGTATAGGACACAACAGTATTGTAGGACATTGTACAGCACACAACAGAGAGATAGGGAATCGTATAGGACACAACAGTATTGTAGGACATTGTACAGCACACAACAGAGTGATGGGGAATTGTATAGGACACAACTGTATTGTAGGACATTGTACAGCACAGAACAGAGTGATAGGGAATTGTATAGGACACAACAGTATTGTAGGACATTATACAGCACAGAACAGAGTGATAGGGAATTGTATAGGACACAACAGTATTGTAGGACATCATACAGCACACAACAGATTTATAGAGCATCGTAAAGGACACATCATTATTATAGATCATTTTACTTAAAATAAAGTGTTATAGGGTATAGCACAGCACATAACAGTGCTATAAGGCTGTGTAAAGCACACAACCAGTGTTTTTGGACATTGTACAGCAAAAAAACAGTTTTAATGGCATTATAGATAACACATCAGTATTCTAGGACATTATTAAGTACACAACAGTGTTATTGGGCACTATACAGACCTCAGCACTGTTGTAGAACATCTTAATTCATTCATTACAACAGGCATCTATAGGCATTTTACAATAGTGCTATAGAGCATTGAACAGCACACTGCAGTGTTATAGGGCATTGTAAAGCACACAATTCACTTTTACGGCCGGCCTATTTTATGAAAAGAAAAGATAATAATTTAATATTGTAACAAAGCACCTGTCAGTAAAATAGAGCATTATACAGTTTAAAAAAAATGATATGGTACCATTGAACTCAAAGTGTTACATAGAAATGTATAAAACACTGTTTTGGGAGTTTTAAACACATCATTTTCATATGCAATTCACGCCTGGCATTACAGAATACTGTGCACACACTGCACTCAACAAGGCCGTGGTGATATTGAGCAACTTACAAGGTTGTACACTATCGGCTCATTGCACACAACAATGGCATGGAGGGAGGGTCGAAGGGTCATTGCAAACTGGCTGCAACGGAACGGTTAATTTCATCCAAAAATTCACTAATAACTACATTAGGGGCCCTGGCATTAATGCAGTTCGTCATAGTTTCGGTGCAGTTGACGTAGGCGTGACCCCAGCCGGGTGTACGATAACTAACTGGACTTCTATCACTGCTATTGGAGTTTTATATTTATTTACTGTGTAATGTTTTATAGGATGATTATGCTTTGTGCTTTGTTCCCAATATGTAACTCAAAGTTACAGTTCATCACAACTTAAATATAGAATTACAATTTTTGTATGAGTTTTGATTTTGATATGGTAGTTTAGTCAAGTGACACTAGTTCAATGGTAATTTAAGTGACCAACTCCAGACCCTAACTTATACAGGGTGTCGTTTTTAAATAGGCCAACATTGTGATCTTGGACACCATAGGTAATTTTAAATGAGGAACCTTGGCTTGTTTTGGAGACAATTACATTTTTGGAGAAAAATACATAGTTAAAATTTTTTAAACGGCCGCCATTTTCCAATATGTCAGTCAACTTTGTTTTTTCTTAAGAAACGCCTTTTATTTTATAATTTTGTTACATGTAAATAGTAATTTTAAGAGTATTTCTATTCTTGGAACTTGTTTGATATTTTGTTTCTAAACGTAGATATGAGCGCTCAAAATGTTGAGATTCCTTATGGAGCTTACCATTGAGATAACAACTTTTTTAATATACATTCAAACAAACGATCTAATCTGCAAACATTACAACAAATATTTGGATAATTTATGCATCTCTATTCTTTGTTCACGATTTAACAACATTGTGCATTAAAGTATAACATACAGGCCTTGAAATAATTATGTACTATTTTTCTACAGCTAAATTGATGTTGGCAGCACTATTATGATTATTAGCTGTTTAAGTCAACTTCCAATATAGATCGTCAGCAGTATTTTAAGTTGACTTAAACAGCTGATAAAATTAACAGTGCTGCCAACATCAATTTTGTCTGTGACAAAATAGTAACATATTTAATTAAAGTTCTGTTTGTTATAATTTAAATATACTATGCTGTTAAATTGTGAAAAAAGAATAGCCAGGCATACATTTTCCAAACATATGTTGTAAGGTTTGCAGATAAAATAATTTATTTGAATGCATATTTAAAAAGTTGCTATCTCAATGGTAACAACTCCATTAAGATTCTGAATATTTTGAGCGCTCATATCTACGTTTTCAAGCAAAATATCTAAAAACTGCCAAGAATATAAAAAGTCTTAAAATTGCTATTTACATGCAACAAAATCACAAAATGTAGTGTGTTTCATACGAAAAAACATAATTGACTGCCATAATGGGAAATGGCGGCCGTTTAAAAAAAATTTAACTATATATTTTTAATGTCTCTAAAAACAAGGTAAGGTTCTCCATTTAAAGCTATTTGTCAGACTTATGGTTTCCAAGATCACAATGGTGGCCCATTTTAAAAAGACACCCTGTATAGTGTTTCTCAGCCTTGACCAACAAACAATACATCCTGCACATCCACATATCTATCGTGCTTCATAATTAGATTGCTAATAATGCTCTAACGACTTTATCTTCAAACTTAGGCTTAAGCGGCCGGTGTCATAACTAGAATCTACAGTTTCTGGTGACAACCGCGTCAAGGTACTATATACAATATTTACAAGATGACCAGACGTTTCACCCATACTGTGGCATCCTCAGTGGTTTCTCTGAGAGTCTCAGAGAAACCACTGAGAATGCCACATCACAGTATGGGCGAAACGTCTGGTCATCTTGTAAATATTGTAGATAGTACCTTGACGCGGTTGTCACCGGAAACTGTAGATTCTACTCTAACGACTTTGCTTAATATACTTTGGGGTAACAAATGCTACACTAATACTCTAGTTTTAAATTCGCTATTTTATCAATTAAAATTCAGTTCTTCTTAAAAAGTACCAAGAATGATAGGTGAAAAGAAAGTCGAAGAACGACCAGATGTGAAATGTGATTTGCTTGTGTTTCAGCATGCTTTGACCGGGTGGCCATAGGTCGGCGCCTCAACAGCACAGATGTCAGCCGTACCATAACTGCCCGAACTGCCAACCAGTGCGAACTTGAGTGCGAAAGGGATCGCTGTAACAGCTATAGCTTTGGGTGACTATCAACAATTATTTATATAGGAAATTTATATTTATTTTTATATATTATTTATATATAAAATCTTATAAAAGCCTATAATTATTAATATATAATATATTAATTGTTAATCACTTTTTGAAAACTTAAATCTTCTCAGTACATTACTAGACAAATCTACCCTCATTTGAATACAAATATGTGAATCAATGTCAAGTTGCATTGACAAATCTAAGTACAGTATGCTAATGCGACTAGTGATGCGAGAGTGAGTCCACATTGTACTGATAGTTACAGAATTGAATGAACGCGGCCCCTTGCCTAACCTAGGTTTGCAGGCGTTCTACAGGCCGTATTGTAGCGGGCGCACCGGGCTATTAAGTCGCATGATAATGATGCCGTTATTAAATATTTTCTATGTAAGGCGTTTTTACAGATAGTAATAACACTTTATTAAATTGATAAATTGTTTAACAAATCACTTATTGTTATTTAATTAATTTGTGAAAATCAACTTTGTACAACTTTACTACTTAACTTGAACATTTTTATATCGTGTCGTGAAAAAAACTCCGTAGTCTACTATGTTAAAGAACACGTCATGTTAGCATACAATTTAATATTATAATATTACTTAAAAATAACTTACTGTGTTTATCAAGGAACATTACATGAACATTTCAGTTCCACATAAACATACAAGAGTTTACAGTTAAAGTACACATAAAGTGCTTTATTTTACTTCGAAATAACACTTTTTTTACGTTTATAAAATATACAAAACTGTAAAATATTAGTTTGTGTTTAATTTTAAATGTGCACTAGATAAATTCGTTAGGTCACATATGTTAGTTGTCGTAATAAACATAAAAATGCCTTCATTATTTTAGATACTACATGTGATGCCCGGCTGTACGCTTGACGAATCCGCGTTCATTCAAGTCTGTAACTATCAGTACTATCCACTTTGTTATTGCTTTCCTTATATTTAAGTTGTTTGATATAAGAACACCCCTCAAAAACACTGACCTGGAAGTGAACATAGCTGTCAAATATATTTATAGTTGATACACCTTTAAACTACATAAACAGGGAGAAATAAAGGTATGTTTAAGCATCACTTAATAAATATGTGATGTTTTTAGACATTTCTTTTTGTATTTTAACTATTTTATACAAATAGGGTAGATCAGTTTTGTTATAAGACATCATTGCTGGAATATATACGTGTAAAGCAGGTCTCACACTGTTCGCAAATACGGCTGAACGTTCGCTGAACATACGTCATGCGGGGTGGTGGTATCGAGGTAAAATGTTTAAGTTCTTGGCCCTCCCAGATTATTCACGAACACAACCCCGAACATTCGAACGTATGTTTGGTGAATTTCTGGACAAAGGTTCAGTAAAACGATGGATGACTCCAGTGATGATGCCTGCGTTGTTTCAGCTGAAGTATATATTTTCTGCAGTTTCACTTCTATACCAATGCAGATGAAGGAAGAGGTGGACGGTCACTCTGATTAAGAACAAACACAGGTATGTAACATCTGCGCTGATATAGTATTAGAATAGATTTAAAGAAAGCATTTTGCCGTTTTTACTTCCTACCCTCCCCAACTCTTAAATAGGAGTAATTAATAAACGCATTTTTTTAATGGGAACTGACAATTCTCAATTTGTAATCATGATAGCACAAGATATATTTTTTTCATATTTAATCTTTTTTGGAATCTAATGAATGCATAATTATTTTAAATAAAAACCTTATGGGTCTTTGGGAAAACGTCAATTAATATTTGTTTTTTTTATATTTAGTATTTTAATTGTTTATTTTAATACTCTCCAATGAATTTGCAAATAAAGTTTGGAAGACATCTAAAAAATATTCAAAAATAACTAAAGTATTAAAGCTTGTAAATTATGTAATGCTACACAATAGCTATGTCAATATTTATGAATGAAAATGTTGTTTATAACATTTTAGTCCTCACACCTTGTTTTCCAAATATGATTGATCCAGCGTTCTTGCTGGCAGATGTGGGAACCATCTGGGGTTTTCGAACACTTATGTGACTTAGTTTCGATTATCGAGGAATTTAACCAAGATAATCAAAATCAAATCGGCAGACCCACAAAACCCCAACCGACAATACTAGACAACACAGTAGTAGTAGTCTAGGCAAGATTGGGTAATGATTAGGAAATTTGACGTAAGTTTTCGTGTAATAAGTGAATTTTTGATTCCACCTGAAGATGAAGTGATCACTTCGAAACCAATAATGGAAAACATAATAAAGGATTGGTGGTGGAGCAAACAAGTAGGTAACTTCGTTGTACGAGATAACATTGTTAATGGATTAATAAAGGATTGGTGGTGGAGCAAACAAGTAGGTAACTTCGTTGTACGAGATAAAATTGTTAATGGATTAATAAAGGATTGGTGGTGGAGCAAACAAGTAGGTAACTTCGTTGTACGAGATAACATTGTTAATGGATTAATAAAGGATTGGTGGTGGAGCAAACAAGTAGGTAACTTCGTTGTACGAGATAACATTGTTATTGGATTAATAAAGGATTGGTGGTGGAGCAAACAAGTAGGTAACTTCGTTGTACGAGATAACATTGTTAATGGATTAATTCAGTGAGATCCAATATTTTGGTTTACTGGTCCTGACCATCGGGGAATGGATCACCTGTTGTTTAACCTACAATAACTACAGTATCACTGCGGAAATGGAATAACACTTTACCATTACAAAAAAACTGTTTACGGCTCCCATTTATCTTTTATATCTATGATGCATAAACTATACCTATATTTCTTTCTGTTTATGTAGTTTAAAGGTGAATCAACTATAAATATATTTGACAGCTATGTTCACTTCCAGGATTGAGTTTGAGCGGGAGTCACTAAATTTTGCCTGCCCAAATTGACAACACTTTCTACTTATAGTGGCGATGCATTCTTTCAAAGGACTTGTAGCAAGTTGTCGAGTATTTACCTGTTTTTTTACCTTATAATACCAAATCCAACAGTGGTTTTTGGGGTCATGTTTTTACCAAAATGCTCTCAATACCAAATTAGATCCTAAAGATACTTGGGGATCTAATATGGTACGCATAAAAGGTATACCAAATCACATTGACGGTTTGATATTTTCAATTAATCACAGCGATAGAGTCAACTGTTTATCTTTATTCAAGAATGTACTTAAGTTTTAGATTGTTTTATTCGGATTATTGCACAGGATATAACACTGAACTAAAACTCACCAATTGGAACAGTTCTTCTTTTCAAATCTATAGAAACTGTTCCCTATCGTCAATAGAAACAGTAATCCGGAAATAACTGTTTAAAACTTGTTAAATCAATCGGATGAATGCATAATGAAATAGGGGGATATAACAGTGAACTAAACCTCACTAATTGAAACAGTTCTTCTTTTCAAATCTATAGAAACTGTTCCCTATCGTCAATAGGAACAGTAATCCGGAAATAACTGTTTAAAACTTGTTAAATCAATCGGATGAATGCATAATGAAATAGGGGGATATAACACTGGACTATTGCCAATTGGAACAGTTCTCCCTTTCAAACCCATAGAAACTGTTCCCATTCGTCAATAGGAACAGTAATCGGGAAATAACTGTGAACCGAATCGCGTAGAGAGGTCAGGACGTGAGTGTATGTAGGGCTACCTTGGGGAGTGCATCAAGGAAGCCCTCAGGGTCCCAGGGCGAGTGCAGTGTGAAGGCGAGGTGGTGGTGAGGCGAGATTCAAGGCGACCCCGACCGGGCCTGCTTTCCAGCGCCGACCGTGCAAATCGATCAGCAAGGGGTCTCCTGTTTGCCTAATACGCGTCAAAGACCTTCGGCACCATTAGGAATGCTTCTTTAAAATATTGCATGATCCAGTTTAGTTCACACTCGACACCAACCATTGTTTTATCTGTCTCTGTATTGACGCAAGACCATAAATATATACGTTGTTTGCTTGCGTGATTAAGGGTGTTCATCCAGGCCCCCAGTTGAGCACTCCAAGGAAATTAGTTCTTAATTTTATCGCAACTGTCACAAGGAGTAGTAAAGAGCCTGTTCATCAAACTAATAAACAATGTGTTCTCCTCCCCTCTCTCCCCCTCACTACCCCCGTCTGCCCCAACCCCAAAAGTCCACAGAAGAACATAACGCCCTCATTTAAATTAAACTCTAGCAATGAAGTTTTTATTTTATTAATCTACTCTTTCAGCCAAAGATGATTCTACTCTTTAACTAATTCCGTTTATGGAAAAATAATTGGTAGCATTACAAAAAAAATTTAAAGATTTTTCTAGACAAGGTTAGTTAGTACATTTTGTCCACTAAATTTTGAAAATTTAAATAAAATACATAACACGCTTGGTTAACGAGTTATGTATCAAACAGGCAAATTTAGTCACTTTAGGTACCAGTATCTCAATAAAGAAATGTCGTATGGATTTTTTTCCCACAAGGAATTTATTACTTTTAAGGAAACTAACAATTTTATTTGAAAATATAAAAAAATAACTTGGGATTGAACATCCTCAACTGTAGTATGAGGCAAAACAGATGAACAAAATAATAATAATAATAATAATTAATAAGTAATGACAGTTATACACAGTTAATAATAAAACAAGTAAGATAAACAAACCTAAATGAAAATAGTTTAACGCATAAACATTTTCGAGGAATGAATGTGTGTGTTCAATCGTAAAAATCAATGAAGATCAAATCACAATTATTCTGGAGTTTTAGATTAGCTTGAGACAAGAAACTACCAGTATTTAAAAAATAATTAAATCTTTAGTTCATATTATATTAAAAGGCAATCAAATTAGGTCTAAAAATCTATAAAAAATATCTGTACGTCTAAAAATGGACTATAAACAGTAAATGTGTCTTAGTTTACGATTTGTGGTACATTTAAAAATAAAAGAAAAAATAAATAAATAAAACATCCTAAAAGTCTGTGTCTGGGAATAGTTTTCCTGATATCTTAGGGAACCCAAAATATACAAAGAAATAGTTTAAGTTTGTTTCCCTGAGGTAAAGTACATTAAATATGTTTCTCGTCTGTAAAATTACATATACCAGGTTGATACAATACCCACACGCGTACAGTGGTATTCAAAAAAACTACGTAAGTTTTGATTTACAATTTATGGTTTCATGATGACCTAGTGGATTACAGTGTTTTATTTGGTTCTGTGCTATTTCGTCCATGACCGAAATTCGTAGAAAAAGTGTCTCTTCGTCCTCCAGGGTCTTACGGATCAGTGAACAAGATAATTGAGTAACCTTTCACCCGCCCCTACGGATTCCCTACCTGCTCAGGGTAGCGTAGCATATAATGTTGACAAAGTCGTATTATATTATATATAAATACATATATTATTATATTATACATTATATATAAATATATTATAGATACTATTAAAATTTTGAGATATTTTATATATTTATAAACTGTGACATAATTTTAGATAACAGTTCTATGAATCTTAATAATTTATATTTCGAGTATTTTATTGGTTTTAATATTTAATTTTTTTTAAATAAGAGTTTACGTGCTTTAGATTATTAGCCATGCAAGTACCAATAAAGTTATGTAATTAAATATTACCAGTTTACCATCATGCTATGATTTATTACTGATATTAAATTTCTTTTTTCTCGTCATCTTCAGAAGAGCATGTTTGTTTTGAAAAATAAAAACCTTCAATTTTCATTCAAGCCCATAAGATATTCTACACATCTTACACAGAAAAATAATAGTGTGGTCCCATTAGTTTTATGATAAACTGGATCCAGTTGATGTTGTTCGCTACAAACCTTTTATATATGGTAAATTAATAGTCCAACTGTCGGCGCAGGTATTACGGTACTCGAGTTTGAAGGTTGTTTACTAAGAAACCAAGAGGCATTTGACAAATACAATCACTCAATCATTTTCCTTGTTTAATTATTCTTGATTAAATATGCATTTTGAAATTATATTGTAGGTTTTAACAATGTTTAACCTAGTTGAAACTAATAAATATAGGAATTTCAAATAGTTTTCATTGTACATCACATTTACACAGTTACTACTCAAAACCTCGTTAATGTATCACATTTATATTTTGATTCGTGGTGACAGAATGCTTTCAGTAAGTTTTATAAATTTCAGAATTTAATTGTTCAGAAAAAAAAGTTCTTATAGATATCGTGAAACAACGTTTTCTTGGCTTCTAGAGGTCATAAAATCAATAACTCGGTCTCATTGTAATATTTATTAAATTATTCTTATATATTTAAGGTCATATTATTCTTATATATTTAAGTAAATTCAGTGATTTTAAATTGATTCAAACAAAATAGCACCAAAAAAAATAGTATCTCATAACTATAAATTTTATAAAAATTACAACGTAGCCAAGTAATTAATTTCATGTCCTATAGAAGCCAAAAAAACATTGTTTCAGGAAGTTGATAAGGAACGTTTTCCTTGAAAATTTAACATTCTTAAATTTCTAACACTTATGGAAATTATTACTGCAAACCCTGTATTAAAATATAAATGCGATACATTGACAGATTTTTGACTAGTAAATGTGTAAATACACGGTAAAAACTAGTTAAAATTCCGGTATTTTTTCATTCCAACTGGGATAACAATTACAGGGGAGCATAATAAATCTAAGTTTGAAGCGCAATCTAGGACTGGTTTTATAGCTTTCCTTCCCCTCAGTAAACTAAATTAGGATAACAATTAATAAAACGTAGAATCAAGTTTAAAAATGCGTATATCTTAACGTACAATTAAAAGAGGAAAATAATGGTGTGATTGCATTTTCTATAGTGTCTAAGACAAATTTCAAACTCAAGTACACATAATTTCTGCACTGACAGCAATATATTATGGCTGTTGTTAGCTGCTGAAATTTTGTACACATTTAATCTCAGGTTTACCTTACGTTCATATTATATTTTAAATATCTTATTACATATTAATTGTATTCGAATTTATCTGTATTACTGTTCTTGTTGACTTTTTACGCATGTTTAATTTTGTTACCAGTTTTATTTCTTTCACACGTATTTATTATAGTACATATTTAGTTATAAAATATGTACTATAATAGCCCAAGTGTATCTATGTTAGATTACTTAAAAATTCTTATTTTGGCTTGCTTAAGCTGTTAATATAGTATTGATATGGTAATTTTTATAGATGTTTAGTAATTTATTTTAAGCATGTGTGCATAGGTTTTGCAATATATGTTAAATGTTATATCATAACGTATATTTATAAATTATGTTTAATACTTTATAGTAGAATGTTTTTTGTTGTTTTATCTTCAAACATTGTACACTTTGTATTATATTTTACGTAGTGAGAGGACTTCAACCATACACAAACATTCTTAATCGGGGGAGCAATCTTGTCTGTAATTATTATAAATAAAACAAATTGTAACTTTAACTGACGATAGTGATAGTAATAAAAGAGTAAAGTATTATATAAAATATTAGTACATCGTGGAAGGTGACAACACTTTGGCTTTCAACAGTCTTTTCATCATACGAGTACAACCACCACACATACATGTCTTTCAGCAGTCTATTCACACAACCACACATACACGACTTTCAAATGGCTATTCATACAACCACACATACATGGCTTTCAACTAGCTATTCACACAACCACACATACATGACATTCAACTAGCTATTCATACAACCACACATACATGGCTTTCAACTAGCTATTCACACAACCACACATACACGACTTTCAACTGGCTATTCATACAACCACACATACATGACTTTCAACTAGCTATTCACACAACCACACATACATGACTTTCAACTAGCTATTCATACAACCACACATACATGGCTTTCAACTAGCTATTCACACAACCACACATACACGACTTTCAACTGGCTATTCATACAACCACACATACATGGCTTTCAACTAGCTATTCACACAACCACACATACATGACTTTCAACTAGCTATTCATACAACCACACATACATGGCTTTCAACTGGCTATTCACACAACCACACATACATGGCTTTCAACTGGCTATTCACACAACCACACATACATGGCTTTCAACTAGCTATTCATACAACCAAACACACATGGCTTTCAACTGGCTATTCACACAACCACACATACATGGCTTTCAACTGGCTATTCATACAACCACACATACATGGCTTTCAACTGGCTATTCATACTACCACACATACATGGCTTTCAACTGGCTATTCATACAACCACACATACATGGCTTTCAACTGGCTATTCATACTACCACAAATACATGGCTTTCAACTGCCTATTCATACAACCACATATAAATGGCTTTCAACAGTCTATTCACACAACCACACATAAATGGCTTTCAACTGGCTATTCATACACCATTCACACATACATGGCTTTCAACTGGCTATTCATACACTCTTCACACATACATGGCTCTCAACTGGCTATTCATACATCCTTCACACATACTTGACTTTCAACTGGCTATTCATACACCCTTCACACATATATGGTTTTCCACTGGCTATTCACACAACCTTCACACATACATGGCTTTCAACTGGCTATTCATACACTCTTCACACATACTTGACTTTCAACTGGCTATTCATACACTCTTCACACATACTTGACTTTCAACTGGCTATTCATACACCCTTCACACATATATGGTTTTCCACTGGCTATTCACACAACCTTCACACATACATGGCTCTCAACTGGCTATTCATACATCCTTCACACATACTTGACTTTCAACTGGCTATTCATACACCCTTCACACATACTTGACTTTCAACTGGTTATTCATACACCCTCCACACATACATGGTTTTCCATTGGTTATTCACACAACCTTCACAAATACATGGCTTTCAACTGGCTATTCATACATCCTTCACACACACATACGTAATTAAAAGTGACCAAGACATTCATGGCTTTACATAGGTCAGTCATGAACATACACCTTAATTACTTATTCAAGGCATATCTTAAATAAGATTCATATTGCATTACAAGAAAGCTGGCATGACTCATAAACTACTCACCCCGTTATTGAATGAATAATTCTAATCAAAATAGCTGCAAACATATGCCTGAGTGTTCGGCTAATACAGTGTGCGAAATAGGATGACAGTAGGTCATCCAATCACCCATCATAAATGGAGTCTTAGTCACTGACACCTCTGCCTCCATGAACACCTAACCTTTTATGGACTAGTAGGGAACTATTGTTTCAGAAATTACTATGTTGATGAGATACCATACAGTATATGCTAACGTAAAATACATTCATATTACAATGAAGTTATTTTACTGAGGTAAAATCAGTAAGAGTGAATCGGTCAAATAAATATGCAAAATAAAAATAATTCTCTTAGATGGAAACAACCGACTACAACGGTGGCCGATTGAACAACCAGTCGGAAGTCTGTTCACCTGTTCGTTTCGCAACTGGCGCGATCATCAACCGCGATGAAATGAGAATTGCAGGAACGTTTCTCGGAGATGTTAGCTGTGATAAAGTGGATGAGTCACTTCACGGTGTATGACTGACCTTGGCTCGGCAATTACACGCGGCAGACTGGTTGTAAGAACAAACGTTGAGCAGAAACTCTGTATCCGAGCCGCCGCCTCTACAATGGAATCTTCACACCATTGTGTCAGCTGAGTGAACTAGCCGCAAACTAAAATCTAATGAATTGGCCGGTACCAACAACTGGATCAAACAACAAAAATTCCCATCATCCAAACCAAGGGTTTAAATATATATCTGATGATTACCAACTTCAGATAGTAAAAAAATTATATTCTTCGTATCTAAGAGAGAAGAATAAAAATAATATCGTTCAAAAATAGCGGTAGTAAACTATATGGTCATTCTAAATGTGTTGTCCCTTACGTAGTTGGACAGGGTCCTACCAGATGTGTTGTCCCTTATGTAGATGGGACAGGGTCCTACTAGATGTGTTGTCCCTTATGTAGATGGGACAGGGTCCTACTACAGTAGATGTGTTGTCCCTTATGTAGATGGGACAGGGTCCTACTAGATGTATTGTCCCTTATGTAGTTGGACAGGGTCCTACTAGTTGTGTTGTCCCTTATGTAGTTCGACAGGGTCCTACTAGATGTGTTGTCCTTTGTGTAGATGAGACAGGGTCCTACTAGTTGTGTTGTCCCTTATGTAGTTGGACAGGGTCCTACTAGTTGTGTTGTCCCTTATGTAGTTCGACAGGGTCCTACTAGATGTGTTGTTCATTATGTAGATGGGACAGGGTCCTACTAGATGTGTTGTCCCTTATGTAGATGGGACAGGGTCTTAATACAGTAGATGTGTTGTCCCTTATGTAGATGGGACAGGGTCCTACTAGATGTATTGTCCCTTATGTAGTTGGACAGGGTCCTACTAGTTGTGTTGTCCCTTATGTAGTTCGACAGGGTCCTACTAGATGTGTTGTCCTTTGTGTAGATGAGACAGGGTCCTACTAGTTGTGTTGTCCCTTATGTAGATGGGACAGGGTCCTACTAGATGTGTTGTTCATTATGTAGATGGGACAGGGTCCTACTAGATGTGTTGTTCATTATGTAGATGGGACAGGGTCATACTAGATGTGTTGTCCCTTATATATATGGGACAGGGTCCTACTAGATGTGTTGTCCCTTATGTAAATGGGACAGTGTCCTACTAGATGTGTTGTCCCTTATGTAGATGGGACAGGGTCCTACTAGTTGTGTTGTCCCTTATGTAGATGGGACAGGGTCCTACTAGATGTGTTGTCCCTTATGTAGATGGGACAGGGTCCTACTAGATGTGTTATCCCTTACGTAGTTGGACAGGGTCCTACTAGATGTGTTGTCCCTTATGTAGATAGGACAGGGTCATACTAGATGTGTTGTCCCTTATGTAGATGGGACAGGGTCCTACTAGATGTGTTATCCCTTACGTAGTTGGACAGGGTCCTACTAGTTGTGTTGTCCCTTATGTAGATGGGACAGGGTCCTACTAGTTGTGTTGTCCCTTATGTATATGGGACAGGGTCCTACTAGATGTGCTGTCCCTTATGTAGATGGGACAGGGTCCTACTAGTTGTGTTGTCCCTTATGTAGATGGGACAGGGTCCTACTAGTTGTGTTGTCCCTTATGTAGATGGGACAGGGTCCTACTAGTTGTGTTGTCCCTTATGTAGATGGGACAGGGTCCTACTAGATGTGTTATCCCTTACGTAGTTGGACAGGGTCCTACTAGTTGTGTTGTCCCTTATGTAGATGGGACAGGGTCCTACTAGTTGTGTTGTCCCTTATGTAGATGGGACAGGGTCCTACTAGATGTGTTATCCCTTACGTAGTTGGACAGGGTCCTACTAGATGTGTTGTCCCTTATGTAGATAGGACAGGGTCATACTAGATGTGTTGTCCCTTATGTAGATGGGACAGGATCCTACTAGATGTGTTGTCTCTTATGTAGATGGGACAGGGTCCTCTAAGATTTAAGTTAGGCCTATTAAATCTCTTATATTACTAATGGCAGCCATTTCGGGAGGTTTTGATGGAAAATCTAACCACAGTGATCGTCACAAAGGTGTTAATTTACTTGCACACTTGTAACGTACACCACATGCTTGCATGTGCCGTTGACAGCTCCCCAATCCATCCATACAGGCATGGTTTAAGAGGATCCAAGCCTAATCTGCATTGATTTATGTAATAATTTCGAATTTTCATAATACTTAATAACCAGTTAATTTACCACACTGAAACATTAAAGGATAAAATAGTTTTGGTTTTTCTTCCCCTTAGTTTAATATTTCTTTTCCTCTTGAACTGATGAACCGTCGCATCTTTACACCTTAACTGTCATCAGCTAGTAAAGGGAGCTTCAGTCCGATATGACTAAATCTTCAGCATTCTAATTTACCGCATTTCTATTACCAGGCTCTTATTATAATTCTTATGCCTTATATGTATGCCTAGCCTTTTGAAAGCCTATTCATATGTGTGAAGAGTTGATGAATAGCCTGTTGAAATTCCTGCATATGTGGTTGTGTGAATAGAATGCTGAAAGCCATTTATGTGAGGCAGTCGTACTCGTATGACAAGCCTGTTAAAATCCCTGCGTGTGGTTGTGTGAATAGACTGTTGAAAGACATTTATGTATGTCAGTTGTACGTCAAGCCAGTTGAAAGCCAATCATATATTGGCAACTTTCCACGACGTATTAATGTTGGATGTATGATAGTTTATGGATTATCATGCACTTGTGGCTGATCTGTCGTGTACATTAATACTTAAATGGAATAAAACCAGAAATAATAAATGACAAAAGTAGAAAAAAACTTACTTAAGTCCAAAGGTCAAAACAAATATTAAAAAAAATAATATTTAACAAAGTAATAGTATATTTGGTAAAACAAAAGCTAATATTAAAGTAATAAATACCAAGAATAATATAAGAAATTATTTCGTCAATACCAACTGCAATTGAAAATTTTTAGTAAAGAAAAAAAATCGTTGATTTAATAACTTATTTCTTATTCCTACATTTGCATCACAAGGCAATACCTGATTTTCACGGGTGAACTTGAAGTTACGTTTAATTCAGTCTTTGACGTACAAATCTGACTCACGACTGAACAAACAGAACTAATATTAGTGAAAAAATCTGCATTTAATATAAACACATTTTCCTTAAAGAATAATAATACAGCCACAGACAATTAAAAACAACAAAAACTAGCCTGGAGAGTGAATAACAATGAATCTCACTCACGTTTCGGTTTTGATACTACAAAATACACCCAGATAAAATAAAAAAGTACTGGGAAAAATTACACAGAAACATAGGTTTTTGAGTCAGAAACATATTATAACTCGTCATTTAATAGATCCAACCTTCTGGAATTACACAGGTTAAAAAATTACTGTCAAAAATATCAATGCTTGACATGCCTTGAAAATGTGGATATGAAACTTGATGAGGGAAGAAATCAGATATGCCATATGGAGATTTCTTTACACTAAGAATAATAAAAAAGAAAAAAAAGACATGAACATAAACTAACATTATAATTACAGACATTAGATACTGGATACCTTGGTTAATTTATACGAGCTCATATATTATTGATAAGAATACATTTATGTATATTATGGAAATATGTGAATAGTGCTATTGATCTGGCAATACATCTTCATAATTTTTGCTCAGTCAGAATTTTAAATTTGCATTATAGTGGTAAAATTGGAACAATAGTAGTTGTTTTAATTTATAATGGGGCTGTTTATTTCGTATTCTTCGTATCTTTCGCAACATCATCTGCATATATGGATTTATTGGACTGTGTAGCGGGAATGTCTGCAGTGCAAGAGGAGCAATATCAGAGCCTTGTGGCAGTCCATGATTCAGTTGTATAAAACAACACATAGTTACGTGAGTACACATAGTTAATGACTGCACATTGCATACTTTTTAGGGGGATTAGCTGGTCTCCATTCAGTCAGGGAAGCAGGTAAACCTGGATTTAGCTTTGTGATGGAGGTCAATATTTAAACACTAAGATACAATTACTCTTAACTGTAGATTTTCTTTTCTTTGGATGTTTATTTATTTTTATTATTTTTTAATCTTTTATTAGTTTGGTAGCTGGCCTATAAAAGCCATAAGATACATTTTACGTAATACGTAAAGGCTAAGGACCACATTCAATCACACCACATTTCTGGCCTCTAGTATGGTTTTAGTGGTGGAACTTATAGTGGTTATGGTGGTGGTCTGACCACATTCAATCACACCACATTTCTGGCCTCTAGTACGGTTTCAGTGGTAAACCTTATAGTGGTTATGGTGGTGGTCTTACCGCATTCAATCACACCACATTTCTGGCCTCTAGTACGGTTTTGGTGTGAACCTTACAGTGGTTATGTTGGTGGACTGACCACATTCAATCACACCACATTTCTGGACTCTAGTACGGTTTTTGTAGTGAACCTTATAGTGGTTATGGTGGTGGTCTGACCACATTATATCACATCACATTTATGGCCTCTAGTACGGTTTTGGTGGTGAACCTTAAAGTGGTTATGGTGGTGGTGTGACCATATTCAATCACACCACATTTCTGGACTCTAGTTCGGTTTTTATGTGAACCTTATAGTGGTTATGGTGATGGTCTGACCACATTATATCACACCACATTTCTGGCCTCTAGTATGGTTTTGGTGGTAAACCTTATAGTGATTATGTTGGTGGTCTGACCACATTCAATCACACCACATTTCTGGAGTCTAGTATGGTTTCGGCGGTGAACCTTATAGTGGTTATGGTGGTGGTCTGACCACATTATATCACACCACATTTCTGGCCTCTAGTATGGTTTTGGTGGTAAACCTTATAGTGATTATGTTGGTGGTCTGACCACATTCAATCACACCACATTTCTGGAGTCTAGTATGGTTTTGGTGGTGAACCTTATAGTGGTTATGGTGGTGGTCTGACCACATTCAAGCCTATTTGAGGCAGGAATCAGAAATGGACTATTATATTTTAATATAAACCCAATATTTTCTCTATACACAATGAGTCAGAAAAATGCACTGTGAGTTAATGTTTTCTACACCTAAAGCGATATAGTCTACGTAAGCTGGTATAGTCCTAATTATTTGTTGTCAAAGCATTATTATTGTTGTGAAGCAGAACACCTCACTCCTTGTATATGTCAAATGCTACTGCTAGTAAAGAATGGAATAAACGATCTCTGGATTTAAAGAGTTATAACAATCGAGCTCGGTCCACAGCCTCTTTGTTTTAGCGGATGAGTCTGTGGTGGTGGCTGGAGATGGGGTCTGGGATTAGGGCCGAGCGAGTTAACAAGTGACAGTTGAGGCGTGCTTTTGTTTGATTTGAGAAAATTTAACATTGGTCATGACTCTTTGACTTATAAATTAACTTTGATGTTGGTCATATGGTTTTAAAACGTATCAGAAGGTGATAAACGTTTTCACTTTATCAATGAGTGCCAACTGGTATGCAGTGATTATTAGTAGAACAAAGCAGGGTGTGCCGGCTATATAGTTAGGTCAGTTTAGGATGTATATACAGGTAAATATCAGTATACAGTTATTCGTATTAGCTGTTTAGATCCATATGCCTCTTCCTATTTTGTTGACGACAAGACACTTGCTTTTATATCAAATGTGGGAATGCGGAGAGATATAGAAAACACCCACGGTCTGCTTTACAGCTTTAACAAGGATTATGACCTAGCTAGTCTACCTGGGACCTGTATTTAGATGGAGAAAACTGTACAATTAATTCATCAAATACTTGTGATACCTGGGCTGCTCTGTTGTTGCTGACTGTTTCAGTTCCTCTCCTTGAAAGTTAAATATCCTTTCCTTACTCTGCCCATGGCCCACTGAATACGTGATGTGTTCGGTGAACTTATTTAAACAGAGTAAGGAAAAAATTATTACAGTAATATGTGAACATTAGATATAACAATTTTAAGTTCATGCCAGAATTTAAACCTGCGCCATCTCTAGACTCATGTCCTCACGCCTTAGACCGCTCCACTACTGCTCCCCATATGTATATCCAAAAGCTCAGTTGAGTAGAGTGTTATAGTCGGCTCATACAACCTGTTGTTGCAGGATCGCAAGTCGCGGAAATGGCACTTGCGAGATCAGTGTGGGACTACCCGAAGGACCGCCCGTGGAGGATACAGACTTCGACCTCTTCCTCAAGAATGCTCGCTGCCAGAACCAAAAAGGTAAGGATTGAGTAGCCATTAAAAGGAACAATCATATACCACAGTTTAACATAAAAGATACGTGGAGAACATAGGAGCTACTTGTTAGATCATTGATCGTATCTTGGTTTTGCATGGACTCCAAAAAGCAAAATTGATAAATAAGAAAATTTCTGTAACCTTCACTGCATTGTAATGGTTTAAAATGTGGCATAAACATTGTACATCTTTGACTCACTAAAGATACATTGGAAATACGTTGTTATATTCCTATGTTGAAGATGTAAGCAATTTTTTACGCACTTCGGTTTTCATATTAGTAGGAATATTGATTAGAATTAATTTAAATTTTAAAAAGGTTAAATAGGTAACTTATTACATACATCAAATTTAAATACGAATACTGTGCATATACTTATTTACCAGCTTCACTCGTTGGGGGGGGGGGGAGCTACATCCATAACACCCATCGATGTCTGCCCAAGTTGATCAACGTCCTGTGATCTTTCATTCGTTGTGAATGGTAGGTAACACAGGTTCTGATTGGCCGGTATCGGAATATTTATAATCTATTTTATTTTATCATCTTGAGAGAAATATTTTGCAATTTCTTCTTAGTGACCATATAGAGCATCAAAGAATATGTTTTGCCAAGTTTCATGGGCAAATCTTTAGAGTTTTTGAAAATTTGTAATCGGTCAGTCAATAGTATTTGGCTTTAATATTTATAGATAGCCTATATACAGAATTTAAATATATCCAGCGCTACTATAAACAAATTAGGTATATCCAATATCGGTAAAATCTTTAGTGATCTCCCACACGGGATATTTTACAAGTAAGGTGTCCTATTGGCTAGCACCGTCGTGGTGTTTACAAATAAGGTATCCTATTGGCTAGCACAGTCGTGGTGTTTACAAGTAAGGTGTACTATTGGCTAGCACCGTTGTGGTGTTTACAAATAAAGTATCCTATTGGCTAGCACAGTCATGGTGTTTACAAGTAAGGTGTCCTATTGGCTAGCACCTTCGTGCTGTTTAAAAGTAAGGTAATCTATTGGCTAGCACAGTCGTGGTGTTTACAAGTAAGGTGTCCTATTGGCTAGCCCTTCGTGCTGTTTAAAAGTAAGGTGATCTATTGGCTAGCACAGTCGTGGTGTTTACAAGTAAGGTGTCCTATTGGCTAGCCCTTCGTGCTGTTTAAAAGTAAGGTATCCTATTGGCTAGCACAGTCGTGATTTTTACAAGTAAGGTCTCCTATTGGCTAGCACCTTCGTATTGCTTACAAGTAAGGTCTCCTATTATCTAGTGCCGTCGTATTACTTACAAGTAAGGTCTCCTATTGGCTAGCACCTTCTTGTTGCTTACAAGCTATTATCTAGCGCCGTCGTATTACTTACAAGTAAGGTCTCCTATTGGCTAGTGCCGTCGTGTTGCTTACAAGTAAGGTCTCCTATTATCTAGCGCCGTCGTATTACTTACAAGTAAGGTCTCCTATTGGCTAGTGCGGTCGTGTTGCTTACAAGTAAGGTCTTCTATTGGCTAGCACCTTCGTGTTGCTTACAAGTAAGGTCTCCTATTATCTAGTGCCGTCGTATTACTTACAAGTAAGGTCTCCTATTGGCTAGCACCTTCGTGTTGCTTACAAGTACGGTCTCCTATTATCTAGCGCCGTCGTATTACTGACAAGTAAGGTCTCCTATTGGCTAGCGCCATCGTGTTGCTTACAAGTAAGGTGTCCAATTACCTAGTGCCGTCGCGTTGTTTACAAGTAAGGTCTCCTACTACCTAGCACCGTCGTGTTGCTTACAAGTAAGGTCTCCTATTACCTAGCGCCGTCGTGTTGCTTACAAGTAAGGTCTCCTACTACCTAGCGCCGTCGTGTTGCTTACAAGTAAGGTCTCCTACTACCTAGCGCCGTCGTGTTGCTTACAAGTAAGGTCTCCTATTACCTAGCGCCGTCGTGTTGCTTACAAGTAAGGTCTCCTATTACCTAGCGCCGTCGTGTTGCTTACAAGTAAGGTCTCCTACTACCTAGCGCTGTCGTGTTGCTTACAAGTAAGGTCTCCTATTACCTAGCGCCGTCGTGTTGCTTACAAGTAAGGTCTCCTATTACCTAGCGCCGTCGTGTTGCTTACAAATAAGGTCTCCTATTACCTAGCGCCGTCGTGTTGCTTACAAGTAAGGTCTCCTATTACCTAGCGCCGTCGTGTTGCTTACAAGTAAGGTCTCCTATTACCTAGCGCCGTCGTGTTGCTTACAAGTAAGGTCTCCTATTATCTAGTGCCGTCGTATTACTTACAAGTAAGGTCTCCTATTGGCTAGCACCTTCGTGTTGCTTACAAGTAAGGTCTCCTATTATCTAGCGCCGTCGTATTACTGACAAGTAAGGTCTCCTATTGGCTAGCGCCATCGTGTTGCTTACAAGTAAGGTGTCCAATTACCTAGTGCCGTCGCGTTGTTTACAAGTAAGGTCTCCTACTACCTAGCACCGTCGTGTTGCTTACAAGTAAGGTCTCCTATTACCTAGCGCCGTCGTGTTGCTTACAAGTAAGGTCTCCTATTACCTAGCGCCGTCGTGTTGCTTACAAGTAAGGTCTCCTATTACCTAGCGCCGTCGTGTTGCTTACAAGTAAGGTCTCCTACTACCTAGCGCTGTCGTGTTGCTTACAAGTAAGGTCTCCTATTACCTAGCGCCGTCGTGTTGCTTACAAGTAAGGTCTCCTACTACCTAGCGCTGTCGTGTTGCTTACAAGTAAGGTCTCCTATTACCTAGCGCCGTCGTGTTGCTTACAAGTAAGGTCTCCTACTACCTAGCGCCGTCGTGTTGCTTACAAGTAAGGTCTCCTATTACCTAGCGCCGTCGTGTTGCTTACAAGTAAGGTCTCCTATTACCTAGCGCCGTCGTGTTGCTTACAAGTAAGGTCTCCTATTACCTAGCGCCGTCGTGTTGTTCAGCATTTTGTATTTATATCACTTGATGCCTTGTTTACTACATGCACTATTGCTTCTGTTAAATTGAATGTACTGTGAAAGACTTTTTTTCCGTAAATTTATATACATGGTAAATGTTTAAAAGTCATACCTCTAATGTTATAGAACTAATATTTGTAGAATAAAAATTAATCTATAATTCGTTACGTGATTAATAAGAATTCAAATCTCCTGATTATTCAACGTTATATTTCCAAGTTTATCACTACACCCAGTTGTTTATACATGGTATTTTCTAGTGTTTGCTTGAATTGTTTTTAATGTGTTTTATAGTACTGTGAATTTAGAAGGCACTGACACCATAAGTCAACTTTAGATGAACTCAAACGGTAGAGTAATTAACTGATTATATTTAATTCAATCTTATGTTATGTATATCCTTTGGTAACTTTAAATGTTTTCGAGACTACTGTTGGTGCAGAAATTATATGTACCCGAGTTTGAAGGTTGTTTACTAGGAAACTAAGAAGCTTATGAAAAATCTATCACACTATTGTTTTTCTCATTTCATTGTACACTTTTAAAATGTTATAATAAGTTTTAATAATGTTTTCCCACGTTGGAACAAAAAAGTAACGGAATTTTTACTAGTTATCACTGTGCATTATCTAAACCCTTAAAAACGTTCTCGTTAATTTGCTAAAACAACGTTTTCTTGGCTTCTAAAGGTCAAGTAAATTGAAATAAAAATAAAAATTAATTAATTGGTCACGTTGCAATCCTTAGAAAATTATATTTACGATACATTACTTTTATATAAGTAAATGCAGTGACTTTAAATTGACTTAAAAGATCGAACTGCAAGGTAACGTTGCAACTAGTGTACGAAGCATGATTTGTATCTACGATTAATATCAGCGCTTTAAATACGACTCGTGAATATACGAATATATGCCAACATTACCCTCTCCCCCTCTTCTATAATGACAGAACGACCACCACCCGTTAAACTTAAATATTCAATGAGACAGCGGACACTCATTGAGCCCTCTCAATATTCAATGTGAGCCCTCTCCACTCACTCCACTCATTTACCTTCATAACGCACAGGTAATCGGATATGACATCTTTGAGCCCTCAATCATTTACGTTTACCACTCATGAGAATGGACGTGGCACCTTAGATCTCCCCACTCATTTACCTTCATAACGCACGGGAGATCGGATATGTCAACTTTGAGCCCTCAATCATTTATGTTTACCACTCATGAGAACGGACGTGGCACCTTAGATATTCTTACTCATTTACCTTCATAACGCACGGAAGACCGGATATGACACCTTTTAGCCCTCACTCATCTTACGTTCACTACTCATGAGAACGGACGTGCACCTTAGATCTTCCCACTCATTTACCTTCATAACGCACGAAAGACCAGATATGACACCTTTGAGCCCTCACTCATCTTACGTTCACTACTCATGAGAATGGACGTGGCACCTTGGATCTCCTCACTCATTTACCTTCATAACGCACGGAAGATCGGATATGACACCTTTGATCCCTCACTCATCTTACGTTCACTACTCATGAGAACGGACGTGGCACCTTAGATATCCCCACTCATTTACCTTCATAACGCACGGAAGACCGGATATGACACCTTTGAGCCCTCACTCATCTTACGTTCACTACTCATGAGAATGGACGTGGCACCTTAGATCTCCTGACTCATTTACCTTCATAACGCACGGAAGATGGGATATGACACCTTTGATCCCTCACTCATCTTACGTTCACTACTCATGAGAACGGACGTGGCACCTTAGATATCCCCACTCATTTACCTTCATAACGCACGGAAGATCGGATATGACACCTTTGAGCCCTCACTCATTTTACGTTCACTACTCATGGGAAAGGACTTGACACCTTAGATCTCCCCACTCATCTACGTTCATAACGCACGGGATATGACACCTTTGAACCCTCACTCATCTTACGTTCACTACTCATGAGAACGGACATAGCACCTTACATCTCCCCACTCATATACGTTCATAACGCACGGGATTATGGCACTTTTGAACCCTCACTCATCTTACGTTCACTACTCATGAGAACGGACATAGCACCTTACATCTCCCCACTCATATACGTTCATAACGCACGGGATTATGGCACTTTTGAGCTGCCCATCACAACACACCTGCTGATGTTATTTGTTGTGACAAATTATTCATTGCTGTTATTAAATTGTGCGTGGATAACAATCCTTTGTTGTATGACGGAACTTAATGTTGACCTTGCAAACAAAAGGAAGTTGGCTATTGTAGGCATTTCAATAATCTCACACCTGCATTAGCACAGAGACGACTGAGCAAGGAGTTAACTACAGTTGTGAAGGCAGTGACAGACACGAATATAATGGTGCAGTCTGTAAGTGTGAGCGGTGTAAATGATATTAGTTTAGTTAATAGCACTGTTCATTTAATTAAAAATGATTTGAAATTGCGAAAATCATTCTATAATCTTTATGCAATATTGTAATTTATATTTAAACATCTATCGATTTCGGTAAATTAACTTATCTACATTATATTTGTCTATATTAAATGTTACAGCGTTTTATTTATGTATACCAGAATAATTGTTAACGACCTAAGAAGCAATAATGTTACATTACA
Organism: Stictocephala bisonia; assembly: GCA_035578905.1. Classification (NCBI taxonomy): domain Eukaryota; kingdom Metazoa; phylum Arthropoda; class Insecta; order Hemiptera; family Membracidae; genus Stictocephala; species Stictocephala bisonia. Next base: position 649,430 of record JAQJVL010000020.1, read on the forward strand.
AAATAAAACAATAAAATTTGTACGGTTAAAATTATAAATATAAATAAATATATATACATATATAAGCTTACTCACGAAATGTGATCAGTTACAAAAAGTTAAGTAGTTAAAAGTTTGATCTAAATTGTTTTAAACTGTCTTAGAACATAAGTCACAACCTAACATTTTGTGATAGTAAAAAACAAGATTAGTTAACTTGATGTTAATGATTTTATTTATCTTAATTGTAACTCTTTAATCAAATGAAACAAAATAATTTACAAATATGTAATACTCATCCAGTTTGATGAGAATACACAAACGGAAAAGTAGTAAACATTTTGATTGTTTGAGAATAACCTTCTGGCCCACAAATCCTCAGCACATTAGACAGACCCACTGGAGAGGATTTCGTAACAACACAAATAAATGGGTTACGAAAACTGAGAATGTAAAATAATGGAAATTACCATATTTTACGTAATCAGTCTAAGCTGACAACGAAGCCAAAAGAATCTTCTCTCCGCAAATGCAATATCCTGGAATATAGTTGATTACACACCAATCACCAGAAGATGTTATTACAAATAAAGATGTGTTAAAGCAGTGTTTAGATTGTCAGAAGTGGACAACTGACGCAGATATACCTTGAATTCGTCCAGCAGGATTTGTTTCTCTATGTTGCTTTATATACAGGGTGTCTAAAATGTCTGGAAACACCCAACATTTTCTTTACTAATTGTAATAGAAATTCGAAACTTTTACAATCGCGTTAGGTATTGATCACCTGCTTTTTGGAACAATGATTAGTCATTTCATATCAACGGCGGTTCCTGTTGAGGAGGGTATTGTCAATATTTGTTATGGAAGCCTATACCTTATGATACATAAATTTAAAGGTTATAGTGATCTGAATTGAATGCCTTAAACCGCATATTTAAAGAATGACTCTATCAGAAAATGGAGCACTTTGAGTATTGAAAATTGGCTGATGTTCAAAACTTTCACTTTAACTTCATTGTAAAACTGAAGGTGACAATTTAAACATTTACTTTGACACCAAATGATGCTAAGAGGTGAGATTTAAGACGTTTCTAACATCATAGATTATTCTTTATTCTTATAAGCAATTAATAAAATAATTCATTATTTACACTTTTATTGTAATAAAACTGTATCGAAATTTTACTAATAAAACCAAGTATGAAATGCAAATTTTGTTTTATATTAATTATTTTTTTTAATTGTGGGAAATGTACTCTAACCCACTATTGTGGCTAGGACCAAGTTAAAATGAAATTGTTAAACATCAGCAAATGATCAATACTTAAAGTGCTCTATTTTCTGATAGTGTGATTCCATAGAGATGCAGTTGGTGGCATTAAATTCAGTTTACTATAACCACAGAATATAAATATTTTTATATTCTTTGCTACAACCTTTAAAGTGATGTATCACAAGGTATAGACTTCCATAAAGAATATCGACGATACCCTCAACAAGACGCGCCCTGTTAGTGTCAAATGACTTATTAATAAAATTGTTTCAAAAAGTAGATTCCCAATATCTATCAAGATTGTAAAAGTTTCGAACTTCTATTTCAATTATAAAAGAAAATATAAGGGTGTCTCCAGACATTTTAGACACCTGTATTTTTGAACTAGGAAAATCCTAACATGGTATGGGATCCATACATCCTATGTTACGGAAGAGCCTGGTACGGAATTTGAATTAGGAAATAAAAAAATAATTAAAATAAATTTTTTCCATAAAAATTATTTGATACTTATTATAAAAAAATCAAATTGAATTTAACTACTCTGTATTATATTTATAAATATTAAAATTCTTAGTAGCTATAAAAGCAAATGATCAACATATAAAAACAAGCAAACGGAGGTACCTCAGCACGCTTCGCGTGCCACCCCCGTCCTGTAACACCTCGGTCTGTGACTGTTGACTACAAACGTTAGTAGGTAAACTGTACCTCGTAAATAATATAAAATTTTTGTCAGTATCTCACTCACATTACTTGCGTTGCTGCCTATTTATTACTATAAACACCCAATGATATTACTTAGCCTATTTCGTGTACATTTAATTTGATTTTATTTAGCAGCTGAAGATTAATTAAATAAATAAAATAAATAAATTAGACTACCAATGACACCTTCAAGTCCAGAAGGATGGAGCCCTACAGTCGGATGTGAATAAAACCATACCTACAACCTTCCCTGGTTTAACATTATGAAATGCTAGCTGTGGTAATTTTGATTATGAAGACTTACAATCAAAATATAAGTAAAAACTCCAAAAAATTCAAGAACATTAAAAAATTACTTAAAATAAATCAAACTAAATACTTTTGAAAAACAATTATTTGATTTATATCCAATTTATTACAGCTGATTTTACGAATAAATTACTACTTCTCTACTGAATTATTTTTAATTAAAAAGTCTAGCCCACCTCCATCTTATTCAATTCGTTTTTATTTAACAGCTATTAATCAAATAAATCAATCAAATAATATAGTTCCGTAAGAATACCATGGACATTTTGGAGGCCAGTGGAACGGAGTTCTAAGTCGGAGAGGAAAATGCTTTCTTAGTGAGCCTCTGCTGGCCAATATAAACATATGTAAAAAAAATTCAAATCAATTGGAAATATAGTTTTGAAGAAATAGTGATGAATGTTAAATGGCTTTTCTATAAATATATCTATCCTCTTTAATACTATAAACACCACTATTTACATTCCAACAGCTGTAAACATTGTATGGATATCATTATTTACATGTGAACAGCTGTTATAGACTTTCGATTCATTTAAATCTCTCTCCATGTTATTTTTATGTGCGAAAAACTTACGCTTACTTTGAGGGTCCTTCAGGTTAAAAATATTGAAGAATGAAAACCTTTTTGCACATTTATGAACAGAGGAACTTTTTTGACACCTCAAAAGTTTAAATTGGTCAAGAAATAAGGGAGGAGTTGCGTTAACAAATATTATTTGGCTTCATGTATTGTAAGGGTCACACATGTATAAGGACGCTCGAGGAATATTATTGTGTTACGGTCAACAGTGGGAGGTGAGGCAAAGTTTAGTGGGAGATTACTACTTGCCACGTTATCTAAGAATCGGTATTTCCGTTTCTTGTGTAGGCCTGTATACATACAGTATTACACTCATCACACGTCCACCCATCTGGACCGATGGACAGGTCTGAACAATCGTTGCGCAAACCAGATGTTTGTGAACTGAAAACACAGTAATGTAGATTTTAATGCTTAACCTGATTGAATTTAAACAATTGACATGAAAAGGGAGAAAGTAGTAAAATATATTTAGGAATCATTCTTTAAGCTCGTTTCTTACTGGATATATAATTTAATGTTATAAGATGTAATAAACACTCCAGTAAATACTTTTTATTTTAATTTCGTTAGGCCTTTCGGTAACAAAGTTACCATCTTCAGACAACCAACCTAAATTAATATTGTTTACAATTGATTAATTTGAAAAATACACTAATGATGAATACGAAAAGACAACAAATTGAAAAACAAAACCGAACAACACAATTACCCAAAAAAGAAAAGCTTGTATGTAAAAGTGTTACATATGGATATTTTTCAAACATAATGCAGAAAAGTTTTAAGAAACACTCTAATGTAAATTTATCATTTAAATGTACATCAAAATTAAAATATTTACTTGGAAATCCAAAGAACAAAATTAAAAATGAAGAATAGTGTGGAATTTATGAAATTGAATGTGACAATTGCAATAAAATATATATTGGTCAAACCAAAAGAAAAATTTCAACAAGATTAAAAGACCACAGATATCATTTTAAAAATTATCAAGATGAGAAATCAGCGATAGCAAAACACTGCATAAATTTCAACCATAATTTTACAAAATGTAATTTACTAAAATAAGTTCAAAATAAAGAACAATTAAATGCTTATAAAAGCTTATATATAACAAAATTAAAAAAAATCTTGTTAATAACGAACCAGGAACATTTGAAAACTCACCAATATTATTTTAAATTCATACCATTTTTATAAATATATTTTTATTATTTTCTTATTAAAATTATTTCACATGTATTATTTTTATTTTATCATGCGTTTTTCAAATTAATCAAATGTAAACAATGTTAATTTAGTTTGGTTGTCTGAACATGGTAACTTTGTTACCGAAAGGCCTAACGAAATTAAAAAATTATTTACTGGAGTGTTTGTTACATCTTATAATATATTTAGGAAACCATAAATTATATGACGCTAACACGTTTTACTAAATAAATTATTATGATCGGAAATGTAGGTATACCTGTGTTATCTCTATTACTTGGAAATAATGTCAGTGTTGATAGGGACGCGTTAAGTTTTCTTTAATTGAAAAATGCTAAGTTATATAATTATAGCTAAGAATCTTCAATGTAAACGTGTTAACGTTAATTAGGTTTGAATTTAGGGGCGTTGTTCAGTTTACTCAGAGTGTTATAGTCTAGTTAAGGGCTCAAGACTGCTAAGCCGAAACTTAATCAAATATTGGCTCAACTGTCGCATGTTCAATTACAAATAAACGTATCCCAATCATTACACAATGACAGGGATTGCCTTTAACAACACCAAAACACAACACAACGTTAACTGTAACAACTGAAAATAATTGCAGTATTGAGGTGAACTGAACTTTCTTTTATTTGTACTCACCTAACCATACGTGAAACATACGAGTTTCACGTATATGGTTGCATATAGACTAACATTACAAATTTTAAACTTAAAACATGCGAATTGTGATAACACAACACAAAGTTAATTATAACAACTGAAAATAATTGCAGTATTGAGGTGAACTGAACTTTCTTTTATTTGTACTCACCTAACCATACGTGAAACATACGAGTTTCACGTATATGGTTGCATATAGACTAACATTACAAATTTTAAACTTAAAACATGCGAATTGTGATAACACAACACAAAGTTAATTATAACAACTGAAAATAATTGCAGTATTAAAGTGAAAAGCACTTTGTTTTTATATGTACTTATTACATAACGTATACAGGACTATTCAACAGCCGGAAGACGGCTTAATATTGTTATTATTAATTGGGCTAGATAGAAGATTAAAACTTTAAAAAATTAAAATGGAAGCTAAAAACCAATTTTTTACCGTTCTTACTCACTCTTTACCTCCGATGGGGGGGCGGCCCACAAGTAGTAGGTAAATAGTTTTAAATATAGGCATAGGTTGATATGCACATATTGTTAAAGTGCTGGTCAAGCAAAGAAGAATGCCGCAAACTACACTTCTAAAGGATCATGCATTAAAAATGACGGTTATGCAAAGATTTTTTTAAATAACCCATAAAATTCAGCTGAAGATTATGGAAGTTACTATAATTAATTTAATTTCACTATTTTTAAAACTGTTCTGATTGGTTTGTAACTGTATGAACAAAAAATGTTTTAACTTTATCATGAAATTGTTACAACAAGGAGAAATAACTGACGCCTTATTCATACAGGGATCTTTTTAGATCTATGTACCCAAATGCTTATTTTGTTATTGCTGTCTAATTTGGGAATTCCAACCTAAACAAGCCCGGGACAGTTAAAGTAAAATAAAACTAACTACAATAACTTCCACATTCCTCAGCTGAAATTTATGGGCTATAATATTTTAATAACCTTCAATTTTCAATTAATGATCCTTTTGAAGTGCAGTTTGCGGCATTCTTCTCTGCTTGACCAGTAGCCTACTGTCAAATGATGAACATATCAACCTATGCTTACATTTTAAAATACCTACCAACTCCTTGTAATTTGTAACCACATATGTTATTGTGGTTGCAAATACACTAATATCGAAAAAAAATGATAACAATAATAATAAATAAAACAAGCAAACTGTCATAATACCAAACAAAGTTAACTAAAAACTGAAAATAGTTGCAGTATTGAGGTGAAAAGTACTTTGATTTTATTCTTACTTACATTAACATATTTATAAAATATATGGCTGCGATTTGACTACTATATATGATATTGGTGGCACTCTCATGGCAACTTCACTTCCTTGGCTCCCGGTGCTGTGCAATATCTCCTCCAGCGATAAGGCGTCAGGAGAAGACTACTTAAAGAATTCAACAAGACATTGAATGCCCCACACCTCTCCATTACACAGGATCTCCCACGTTAGAACGGTCTGTTAAAATCACGAAACCTACCTTGGGCCATAGCATGGAACAGTTTTGATGGACGAACTAACTTCCTTATTACCGATCCGTCAATACCTGTAGGGAATGGACACCGTTTATTCGGTTCCTACCTGGCGTGGTATATAACAGATATAACTACTTGAAATAAAAATGGGGATTGATACTAGATTAGTCATGTGATTGCAGGGGGTCTATACAAACAATGGATCACATAGTTACAGAGTGCCCCTGCGCTGTTTTGCGGAGTGATTAGCTAGCATGAATAGAATCAGTGAGGCAGGTCTCAAACGGCTTGAAGGATTTAGTTTTGTGACAGGAGATCCCTTGATATTTTTATTTTTTTTAAATATCTAAGTACTTTTTTGGAGTTTATTTCCAGGTAACATATATAAAACAGATATTATAAAATTTTTAATTAATAAATAGTAGATGACAAAAACCATTCATTTTCGTATTTATTACAATAAATTTAAACATAATAGTGTACATGAAATTGTGTGGATGAGTAGATCAAACTTATTTTGTTGCATAACGAGAATGTTCGGTCACTTTTTAATTAAATAACAGTGACATGTCGTGTTTCGGTATAATGAATCTTATATGATGTCGCCGTAAAACCCGTTTACGTTGCTGTGTGGCTATATAACCAGCCTATCTACTACAGGGTGTCTCGCAACCACCTGAACAAACTTTACCACATTGTTCGGCAGGTACAACTTTACAATAACAGAGAACAGTAACATGTCGTGTTTCGGTATAATGAATCTTGTATGATGTCGCCGTAAAGCTCGTTTACGTTGCTGTGTGGCTATATAACCAGCCTATCTACTACAGGGTGTCTCGCAACCACCTGAACAAACTTTACCACATTGTTTGGCAGGTACAACTTTACACTAACAGAGAACAGTGATATGTCGTGTTTCGGTATAATGAATCTTGTATGATGTCGTCGTAAAGCCCGTTTACGTTGCTGTGTGGCTATATAACCAGCCTATCTACTACAGGGTGTCTCGCAACCACCTGAACAAACTTTACCACATTGTTAAGTAGGTACAAGTTTACACTAACAGAGAACAGTGACATGTCGTGTTTCAGTATAATGAATCTTGTATGATGTCGCCGTAAAGCCCATTTACATTGATGTGTGACTATAAAACCAGCCTATTTACTACAGGGTGTTAAGTAGGTACAACTTTACACTAACAGAGAACAGTGACATGTCGTGTTTCGGTATAATGAATCTTGTATGATGTCGCCGTAAAGCCCGTTTACGTTGCTGTGTGGCTATATAACCAGCCTATCTACTACAGGGTGTCTCGCAACCACCTGAACAAACTTTACCACATTGTTAAGTAGGTACAACTTTACACTAACAGAGAACAGTGACATGTCGTGTTTCGGTATAATGAATCTTGTATGATGTCGCCGTAAAGCCCGTTTACGTTGCTGTGTGGCTATATAACCAGCCTATCTACTACAGGGAGTCTCGCAACCACCTGAACAAACTTTACCACATTGTTAATTAGGTACAACTTTACACTAACAGAGAACAGTGACATGTCGTGTTTCGGTATAATGAATCTTGTATGATGTCGCCGTAAAGCCCGTTTACGTTGCTGTGTAGCTATGTAACCAGCATATCTACTGCAGGGTGTCCCGCAACCACCTGAACAAACTTTACCACATTGTTTGGCAGGTACAACTTTACACTAACAGAGAACAGTGACATGTCGTGTTTCGGTATAATGAATCTTGTATGATGTCGCCGTAAAGCCCGTTTACGTTGCTGTGTGGCTATATAACAAGCCTATCTACTACAGGGTGTCTCGCAACCACCTGAACAAACTTTACCACATTGTTAAGTAGGTACAACTTTACACTAACAGAGAACAGTGACATGTCGTGTTTCAGTATAATGAATCTTGTATGATGTCGCCGTAAAGCCCATTTACATTGATGTGTGACTATAAAACCAGCCTATTTACTACAGGGTGTTAAGTAGGTACAACTTTACACTAACAGAGAACAGTGACATGTCGTGTTTCGGTATAATGAATCTTGTATGATGTCGCCGTAAAGCCCGTTTACGTTGCTGTGTGGCTATATAACCAGCATATCTACTGCAGGGTGTCCCGCAACCACCTGAACAAACTTTACCACATTGTTTGGCAGGTACAACTTTACACTAACAGAGAACAGTGACATGTCGTGTTTCGGTATAATGAATCTTGTATGATGTCGTTGTAAAGCTCGTTTACGTTGCTGTGTGGCTATATAACCAGCATATCTACTACAGGGTGTCTCGCAACCACCTGCACAAACTTTACCACATTGTTTGGCAGGTACAACCTTTCACTAACAGAGAACAGTGACATTTCGTGTTTCGGTATAATGAATCTTGTATGATGTCGCCGTAAAGCCCGTTTACGTTGCTGTGTGGCTATATAACCAGCCTATCTACTACAGGGTGTCTCGCAACCACCTGAACAAACTTTACCACATTGTTAAGTAGGTACAACTTTACACTAACAGAGAACAGTGACATGTCGTGTTTCGGTATAATGAATCTTGTATGATGTCGTCGTAAAGCCCGTTTACGTTGCTGTGTGGCTATATAACCAGGCTATCTACTACAGGGTGTCTCGCAACCACCTGAACAAACTTTACCACATTGTTTGGCAGGTACAACTTTACACTAACAGAGAACAGTGATATGTCGTGTTTCGGTATAATGAATCTTGTATGATGTCGTCGTAAAGCCCGTTTACGTTGCTGTGTAGCTATATAACCAGCATATCTACTGCAGGGTGTCCCGCAACCACCTGAACAAACTTTACCACATTGTTTGGCAGGTACAACTTTACACTAACAGAGAACAGTGACATGTCGTGTTTCGGTATAATGAATCTTGTATGATGTCGTCGTAAAGCCCGTTTACGTTGCTGTGTAGCTATATAACCAGCCTATCTACTACAGGGTGTCTCGCAACCACCTGAACAAACTTTACCACATTGTTTGGCAGGTACAACTTTACACTAACAGAGAACAGTGACATGTCGTGTTTCGGTATAATGAATCTTGTATGATGTCGCCGTAAAGCTCGTTTACGTTGCTGTGTGGCTATATAACCAGCCTATCTACTACAGGGTGTCCCGCAACCACCTGAACAAACTTTACCACATTGTTTGGCAGGTACAACTTTACACTAACAGAGAACAGTGATATGTCGTGTTTCGGTATAATGAATCTTGTATGATGTCGTCGTAAAGCCCGTTTACGTTGCTGTGTGGCTATATAACCAGCCTATCTACTACAGGGTGTCTCGCAACCACCTGAACAAACTTTACTACATTGTTGAGTAGGTACAACTTTACACTAACAGAGAACAGTGACATGTCGTGTTTCGGTATAATGAATCTTGTATGATGTCGTCGTAAAGCTCGTTTACGTTGCTGTGTAGCTATATAACCAGCCTATCTACTACAGGGTGTCCCGCAACCACCTGAACAAACTTTACCACATTGTTTGGCAGGTACAACTTTACACTAACAGAGAACAGTGACATGTCGTGTTTCGGTATAATGAATCTTGTATGATGTCGTCGTAAAGCTCGTTTACGTTGCTGTGTAGCTATATAACCAGCATATCTACTGCAGGGTGTCCCGCAACCACCTGAGCAAACTTTACCACATTGTTTGGCAGGTACAACCTTTCACTAACAGAGAAAAGTGACATGTCGTGTTTCAGTATAATGAATCTTGTATGATGTCGCCGTAAAGCCCATTTACATTGATGTGTGACTATAAAACCAGCCTATTTACTACAGGATGTTAAGTAGGTACAACTTTACACTAACAGAGAACAGTGACATGTCGTGTTTCGGTATAATGAATCTTGTATGATGTCGCCGTAAAGCCCGTTTACGTTGCTGTGTGGCTATATAACCAGCATATCTACTGCAGGGTGTCCCGCAACCACCTGAACAAACTTTACCACATTGTTTGGCAGGTACAACTTTACACTAACAGAGAACAGTGACATGTCGTGTTTCGGTATAATGAATCTTGTATGATGTCGTCGTAAAGCTCGTTTACGTTGCTGTGTAGCTATACAACCAACATATCTACTGCAGGGTGTCCCGCAACCACCTGAACAAACTTTACCACATTGTTTGGCAGGTACAACCTTTCACTAACAGAGAACAGTGACATGTCGTGTTTCGGTATAATGAATCTTGTATGATGTCGTCGTAAAGCTCGTTTACGTTGCTGTGTAGCTATATAACCAGCATATCTACTACAGGGTGTCTCGCAACCACCTGAGCAAACTTTACCACATTGTTTGGCAGGTACAACCTTTCACTAACAGAGAAAAGTGACATGTCGTGTTTCAGTATAATGAATCTTGTATGATGTCGCCGTAAAGCCCATTTACATTGATGTGTGACTATAAAACCAGCCTATTTACTACAGGATGTTAAGTAGGTACAACTTTACACTAACAGAGAACAGTGACATGTCGTGTTTCGGTATAATGAATCTTGTATGATGTCGTCGTAAAGCCCGTTTACGTTGCTGTGTGGCTATATAACCAGCATATCTACTACAGGGTGTCTCGCAACCACCTGAACAAACTTTACCACATTGTTAAGTAGGTACAACTTTACACTAACAGAGAACAGTGACATGTCATGTTTAGGTATAATGAATCTTGTATGATGTCGCCGTAAAGCCCGTTTACGTTGCTGTGTGGCTATATAACCACCCTGTTTACTACAGGGTGTCTCGCAACCACCTTAACAAACTTTACCACATTGTTAAGTAGGTACAACTTTACACTAACAGAGAACAGTGACATGTCATGTTTAGGTATAATGAATCTTGTATGATGTCGCCGTAAAGCCCGTTTACGTTGCTGTGTGGCTATATAACCACCCTGTTTACTACAGGGTGTCTCGCAACCACCTTAACAAACTTTACCACATTGTTAAGTAGGTACAACTTTACACTAACAGAGAACAGTGACATGTCGTGTTTCGGTATAATGAATCTTGTATGATGTCGTCGTAAAGCTCGTTTACGTTGCTGTGTAGCTATATAACCAGCCTATCTACTACAGGGTGTCCCGCAACCACCTGAACAAACTTTACCACATTGTTTGGCAGGTACAACTTTACACTAACAGAGAACAGTGACATGTCGTGTTTCGGTATAATGAATCTTGTATGATGTCGCCGTAAAGCCCGTTTACGTTGCTGTGTGGCTATATAACCACCCTGTTTACTACAGGGTGTCTCGCAACCACCTTAACAAACTTTACCACATTGTTAAGTAGGTACAACTTTACACTAACAGAGAACAGTGACATGTCGTGTTTCGGTATAATGAATCTTGTATGATGTCGTCGTAAAGCTCGTTTACGTTGCTGTGTAGCTATATAACCAGCATATCTACTGCAGGGTGTCCCGCAACCACCTGAACAAACTTTACCACATTGTTTGGCAGGTACAACTTTACACTAACAGAGAACAGTGACATGTCGTGTTTCGGTATAATGAATCTTGTATGATGTCGCCGTAAAGCTCGTTTACGTTGCTGTGTAGCTATATAACCAGCATATCTACTACAGGGTGTCTCGCAACCACCTGAACAAACTTTACCACATTGTTTGGCAGGTACAACTTTACACTAACAGAGAACAGTGACATGTCGTGTTTCGGTATAATGAATCTTGTATGATGTCGTCGTAAAGCCCGTTTACGTTGCTGTGTGGCTATATAACCAGCCTATCTACTACAGGGTGTCTCGCAACCACCTGAGCAAACTTTACCACATTGTTTGGCAGGTACAACTTTACACTAACAGAGAACAGTGACATGTCGTGTTTCGGTATAATGAATCTTGTATGATGTCGTCGTAAAGCCCGTTTACGTTGCTGTGTGGCTATATAACCAGCCTATCTACTACAGGGTGTCTCGCAACCACCTTAACAAACTTTACCACATTGTTCGGCAGGTACAACTTTACACTAACAAATAATACTATATAACGTGTTTTCCTTTTTCGATTGGTTTTCTGTCTGCACGTCGGTATGTGATTTTTATAAAAATCTTAATAACACTAAACAATTAAAAAAAAAAATAAATAAATAAAATTAAGTAAGAATATTTATTTAAACATGTAATAATTTACTGTACGTTTTGGTATTCATCAAGAAATTCGTTTCAAAATGTTCACAATTAAAAGATACGTAGGCCTAGCTAAGTGTGAAATTTAAAAAAATAAAATTTGTCAACAAATCTTTAAAATAGTTTAATTGTATATCAATATATTTTAAAAACCAACGATGTATCAGGTTTTTATAACCGAGCCAATAATAACAAGAAAATGCATTCTTAGCAGAAACCTGTTATCACTGACTCTATAGGCAACTCATATGACTAGTTTATTACAACAAGAATTATAAGAACGAAAATAATTCTTGCATTACAGATTATTCGTTGATGGTATTACACAGAAAGTAAATCATAAATGTGGCCTAACTGTTTCCGTCCGTACCAAAGAGGAGTCTTAAAGAAATCAGACTGGGGGTCATGGAACAGCCATGTGTGAACGGAGATTGATGGAGTGAGTCAGATGAATGGCTATAAGTCGGAGAGATGGAATAATCATTATTAACAGGACGGATTTCGAGAGGTTTGAAGTAACAGCTGTTTTTCTTCAATGAATATTTCGTAATAAGGTTAGGTCATCGATCAGTTAACGAGAAAATGTTTTCCTGACAGCTGACAGGTTCACTCGTAACGCAAAGGTTGACTGACCCAGCAATGTCAGAGCCCACAACAGTGTTTCTACAGTTTGTACAACTTTTAAACAATAAACATTTCAATAGCTGTTGCTTCACTATTTATGAATGAATTTCAGGGGACTCTTGATACCTTATTGTTGCTATGAACATGTATTATTTGAGGTCAGATTGTTTTATATTCATGGAAGCTATTCAATATGTATGATACTTGAAACAAATTAAAATTTACAGTTACAGATAACGTGTCCTTTTTTAATGTAACCGAGAAAGATAATAGGAATCACGAGTGAAGCGTGCAGGCAAATCCCCTCGTCCTTCTGTGAGCAGTCTTGGTCCTCCCCAATAGGGGAAGAAAATTTAAATAAATACTTACGATGGCAAAAAAAATTCGCTAAAACAACCCCAACAACTAACCATGAAAATAGTACCTAAAGACCTAATTTGTAGAGTACGAAACTTTACTTTAGGCAGAGTTTATTTTAGAAACAGATGAAACTCACAAACAGGTCGCATCCAATAGTACGCTAAACGTGTGTCGAGTAGTCCATGTTATGACAGGGCCAGCACATTGTCAGTTCCTTCTTTATTATCCCCATATCCTCGAGGATAAACGTGTTAATTATAAATACACATATAGTAAAGATGTACATTAGTTGTAATTTACACACAACTGCCAATGAGGCGTTTGCTGCGTCCATAAGAAAGCGACCTCTGTATCTTTTCCTCTGTGGTTTGACGCACGATCTTTTCTTTGCTGAACACACAGCTGTATCTATCGCCATTCTGATAATATTTTTTTGTCAGTATTCATAAAAATATTCTCGTTTAAAGACTTGTCTTTTGTTTTTCTTATGTGTATCAAAGACCAAATACAACATGCAATAAAATATTGAATTGTTTTCATAGCGATTCTTCACTTGGAAGTTTAATGAAATAGTAAATAATTATTTATAAGTGACAATTATAATACATTTTATAATTCCTCTACAATTAGCAAATAAGTGCATTGGAGGCACTTTATTGTAATTATATACAAACTTGAGAAAAATTAATACAAATATAAGAGTTGTATAAGAGAGGAAAAAGCAGCTGACAGGCTATTTGTAAAAAGACTACTAACATTGACCAGGTAAAACTTCGTGGTAGTCATAACTCCTTCGGTAAAAACTAAACACTTTGATTTTGTGAACTGTAATTTATTTTTAGCAATTATTCAGCAAGAATCAGCACATAAAGTCTCCTTCCTCAGCAGACAGCAGTTTCATTATTGTAATTCTAAAGATGTCAAAAATCAACCTGTACTTAAGAGAGAATATGCATTCAGAGAATATGAAAATAGTTACGCAAATTACCTATTCATAATTTATTTTTTATGATAGTTACATCAATTAAAAGATTGTTTTCAGAAACAATGTTGAATTCATTCAAACAAACTGTGGGCAGTTTTGACCATCCAGTTTGTTGGTGTCTCGAACATTTAACCAAACTCGTTTTTTGTAAGTGTAAAAGTAAAACAATGGGTTATCAATGTAATGGCAGTAATATACTTAATTACATACGACTATAGTGTTGAAACGAAATAACTATAAACTGGGGAATTCAGTATTATAATACAAACGAACGAACTATTTACAATTAAATACAAACTTACAAAATGCAATCTCTTATAGTATGGTACTGGCAGTCTGCTCACAACATCTCATTTTCAAATGGTTACTGTACGTCAAACAGTAACGTGTTTAGTTGATGAAGGAGCTGCAACGGTCACCGCACATCTGCCAGAACGATGAAAACATCTGTAACGTGTAGGCCTAATAAGAAACGAAAAGCACAAACGAAATTTTGCTACCGATTATATTACTATTGTGTTTTTTTTTTTTAATCACATACACGTTTTGCAGCATTTTTCATGGCCAGATAATATCCATACAGTTCTATTGTCCGATAGGTGACGATCATAATACTTTCGTAAACAATAGAATATTTATAGCCTAATTAAAATACAACTTAAAAACTATGAACAATTAAAAAAAGACCAACCTATACAATTTTTAAACTAGTAGTTAAGTGAACAGAAGCCCTTTTTCAGATTTTCAAAGCGCATTGTTTAGTTACAGCGTGCCGTGAATCATTTAGACGCAATATCACAACATGAGTGTCCTGCGGGCTTTGCCTACACAAATAGTAGTGCGGCGTTTCCCATTTACTTGCATCCATCATTTTGATTGGTAAGTTAAGATAAATATATTATAAACTATACATTAAATCAGTCCCACCACTAAATATTAAATTTTTCTGAACTACCTACATAACCATGTCATATAGATCGTTTAACTTTTGACGGTAGGACAAATCTTGGTGACATATGAGAGGACAGTTAAAATAGAGATCTTGCTTAACTGGGTCACTGAACAATAAACATTTTATTCCATTCTATTCACACCTGGAAATCACTAACCAACAAGACAATTTTCAATGCTGAATATGTTTAGTTTGAAATGAATACTGTTTTATGGTCACTGCAACTCTGATCAAAGTGATGAAAACTGCTGAGGTGGATAGAGAACAGGAAAAGGATAAACGATTTGCTATGGCTGGCTACACTGCTATCCCCTTTCCTTGAAAGTGATTATAAATGTGCAAAAAGCTGGACTGTTTATAAACTTTGTATTAGATTGTAGATTACAATTATTGTATTATTTTAATAAAGATATGTAGTTTCATGTTAATTAGAGTCAACAGATTTTCATTGCTCAAAAGATTCCATATTTTGAAGGTTATTTATTATATCAAAACTAGATAAACACTAACTTAAAAAAAAAAATAAAATTATAACTTTTTTGTCTTCTTGATAAGGATTTCCAGATTTGTCTCCTGGCCTGTTTTCACATCTATTTGTCAGGTAGCTTGTGTAAATACTTACTCTATTTTTTTTAACTAATAAACATTATGTTTGATTCACAGTTCAAATTACGGAGTCATGGCGACATAGTGCCTCCCACTCCGTCAAGCTCTTCTTAAATTTATAGGATTCATAACGTAGTAGTCGACTTCCAACAGCAATGTACCAAGGCAATTTTCACGTAGGTTCATAAGTATTTCATAGTTCTTCGTGTTATAGGAGTATCAATTCAGGTTGATGGGTTCCATCTCCGAGAAGAATGAAACAAAGTGAGCTAAATGAGTGTCGAGTTAGTGTGTCGAGTAGTTATTTCTTCAGTTTGCCACGTGATAACAGGCCCAGCAACATGTCAGTCCCTCCTTTTATGACAAACACAAATCCTCAAGGATAAACGTAGAAATTATTACTACAGATTTGTAAAGGTGCACATTAGTTTAAAATCTATTTATATCTGCCACTTTGGCGTTCACTGTGGCCATAAGAGAGCGACCTTTGTCTCTTTTTTCTCTGTGGTTTCATCCTGAACAGTTGTCTTACTTAATAATAGTTTCTTAGGTGCGTCAAATTCTATCATCGTTAAAACCAGCATATTTTCCTGGGTGCGTGAGTTATATGGTTGTCTTTCCTCAAGCCACATCTCCTAGATCAGAGACGCCTGGCTTAACACACATTGACTTATAAAGGCCTTTGTTCATTACTAAAAATCACATATAAAAGGTGATTGTGTACAATTACGTATGGAGGTGTTAAATATTCACTTAATTGAGGATAAACCAATACTGAACGAAATTCTAGTAATAACTAATACTTCATTTAAGTCGTAAATCACCCATTTAACATTATTTATGCTAATTAACGATGCTGAGATTAAGTCCTGTATCGACGCGATTCCACATGAGGTAAACATTGTCTGGAGGTCTTCCCTCCGGATCGCTAACGCCGGACTGTCAAGGAGTTCCGCCGGTGGTTTCTAGGTGCCTAACTGGTTATTTATTTATAGTATGGATACCCGAGTTTGGACGTAAACTGCACGACGACCACTCATAATAACGGCATACAAAATCATAACTGTAAATTACGGCTAGAGTGAGACATTAATACAATTTAATTTAAATAACTGTGATTAAATTGATTCAGTTTTACTTCCGCCCTAAAAATAATAACGACTTAATACTACACAGATGTATTTTTCTTTTTTATAATTTTTTTATACATCATGATCCATACATAGTATCATTGTAAAGTGGTGTGATTTGTAATATATTGTTTTTCTTGTAATTATAGAAGGGGTAAAAATAGAGTCTGTTTGAACAAAAAGCTATTCCAATAATAACTAATTGTAAATGAGCACCACGCAACATATAGGGGTGGACATGACATTCAAGGTTCTCCATATGCCGTAGCTACGTGACTTACACATGGGTGGACATGACATTCAAGGTTCTCCATATGCCGTAGCTACGTGACTTACACATGGGTGGACATGACATTCAAGGTTCTCCATATGCCGTAGCTACGTGACTTACACATGGGTGGACATGACATTCAAGGTTCTCCATATGCCGTAGCTACGTGACTTACACATGGGTGGACATGCCATTCAAGGTTCTCCATATGCCGTAGCTACGTGACTTACACAGAACTGAACATGACATTCAAGGTTCTCCATATGCCGTAGCTACGTGACTTACACATGGGTGGACATGACATTCAAGGTTCTCCATATGTCGTTGCGACGTGACTTACACAGAACTGAACATGACATTCAAGATTCTCCATATGCCGTAGCTACGTGACTTACACATGGGTGGACAAGGCATTCAAGGTTCTCCATATGCCGTAGCTACGTGACTTACACAGAGCTGGATATGACTTTCAAAGTTCTCCATATCCCGTAGCTACATGACTTACATACAGGTGGACATGACATTCCAGGTTCTCCATATGCCATACCTACGTGACATACATACGGGTGGACGTGACTTTCAAGGTTCTCCATATGCCGTACCTTCGTGACTTATATAGAAGTGGACATGACTATCAAGGATCTCCATATGCCGTACCTACGTAACTTACATATGGGTGTGCATGACTATCAAGGTTCTCCATATCCCATAACTACGTGACATGTACATGACTAACAGGGATCTCCATCTGCCGTACCTATGTGACTTACACATGGGTGGGCATGACTATCAAGGTTCTCCATATCTCGTACCTTCGTGACATGACTAACAAGGATCTCCATGTGCCGTATCTACGTCACTTAAATATGGTTAGACATGACTCTCAAGGTTTCCCTCACGCCGTAGCTACGTGACATATAGGGGGTGGACATGACTCCTAAAGTTTTCGCTCTTGTTATCTTACCTAGGTGACATATAGGGGTGGACATGATCTATTACAGTTTAATGGAACATTTAATAAATTGTCTTTGAGCTGAAGACACCCCCATGTAATTATGATAGAATCGTTATGTGTGTAAGTTGTCTCTATACTATTAAGGCAGTAGTAAGTTGATTTAATATCATTGACAAATAATCATTAAAGTAAAGACTCTTGGTTTAGGTAAAATATTCCTTTGACCCTGAATATCATTAGAGTCTCACAATCAAGGTGTATAAACAGGAAGGTTTCCACGGACAGAATCTCTGAGGCCGGAATCTTCCCTGGTTTACCTGCCAGGGGAATTATCTTCAAGCCTTTGTCCTCCAAGGTCGGGCCACTCGGAAATGGAATAATGGACGCTATCTTATCTACATTCTGTTGTAACCTTCCATCTTGCAGATGATACGATACGGGAGTGGAACGGCCGGGCCAACACCGGAATTCCCTCTTCGCAAATTGCGTTTGCAACTCACAGCATTTCCAATGGGGCCGTTGTTGGATAAAGATATAAATTGTAACCAAACAGTTTTCCTAACTGTTAATCTTGTATATGCAACTGAATGTAAATGTTGTAACAATAACTGTTACAATTATTGTTTTTATTTATAATGTTAAAAAATTATGTTTAACACATGATTATTTACTAATTACATATTTTGTAAGTTTTGCAAGTGTGTTTTCTAGGTACCGTGACCGAGATGTTTATTTTTGAACTTTAATGTACAACTGTCCTTGGAGAGGGAAATCCATTGATGCGCATGCTCGAACCACACGCCCTATGAACTGGTCTATATTATACTATGAGTTTAATCTTCAGCTGTTGAACAAAAACATATGAAATTAACACGTTTGAAATAGGCTGAGTAATATTATTGGGTATTTATAATAATAAATTGGTATCAACACAAGTAGTGTGAGTGAGAAACTGTAAATAAATTTAGTATTGTGATTTTACGTTGTACAGTTAATCTACTATTATTTGTCGTCAAAAGTCACATGCACAGGCCGAAGGTCGAGGTGTATCTAGCACAGCGAGCACCGGGTTGGCACGCGAAGCGTGCAGGGGTGTACCCTAGCATATAATAAAATGAACACTTGACAATGCGTCGACATATGGTTGCCACAAGTGGTGCAAGTTCGCTCATTGTTCATCATTGACGACGCAGGAGCCCACTAGGTCCCACCGGTAGGATGGGCGCGAAGTCTGTTACCTTTTGTGCTGAATAGAGATCCCATTCCACAACAGTTGAACACCAGACCAGAGATTAGCTGTTTTAAGGATGTTCGATCAAAAATTATTTTTGAATTTTTATGAATAAAATAGTTTGTCTTGTTATACATAATAAGGGTGTTGAGGGAATACATTCAAAACAACCTTTTACGGAGATGTGGCTATCTAAAGTGGCTAATTTGGCCTTTCTTGGTTCCTAACTCATTAACAAATCCTGCGATATATTTTATTCAAATTTTGAGAATGTAGTGGACAAATGGTACTAACCAACCTAGAGGCAACTAAAACTAATAATAAACAATTGTTTTGAAAAGTGTAACCAATTATTATTTTATTACTGACGTCTGAACAAATTTCGAGTTCATATTTGTACAATTATCTTTGGCCAGAAAAGTAGATTAATAATACAAAACATATGTATTGATAAAGTTTCCAATAAATTAGGGAGTTATTCTCCGTTGTGCTCGGAACATGCAGAAAAAGTGCTGTTACTCTCCCATGCCAAAAGCAAGGCATTGCATTCACTTTGCTTCTCGTAGTGATATTTACGGCGAAATGTTGAACTAAACTCCATCCAGGGCTGGCCTGTTACTGTCGGCGCATAAATTATGTGTCCCTGAATTTGAAGTTGTTTACTACAAAACTAAGAGACCTATGAACAATCCAATCACATCATTGTTCCTTGTTTAATTTTATACTATGATGGCAAAAAAAAAAAAAAAAAAAAAAAAAAAAAAAAAAAACACTTTAATCAGATTAGGTATAAAGGTACCCAGCAACAAGCAGACCCGATATCTAAATGCTCTACTATCTGACCACTACCCTCAAGGGATGAAGACAACTAGTTGTGTTGAGAACGAACTGAAGTTGCAGCCTTTTGACACTCTACAAAACTTACATCAAATGATTGACAAAACTAAACACACATGCCTTGTTTTCAAACAATATGGGAAGCGAGACCTAACTAAGCTAGGTTATATGACATCTACTATCCATGAGTTCCAAGGTAGACAAGCTGAGAACATAGTTATAGTACATACATCATCAACACCCGATGACATCTACAGCTCTATCCCTCACTGCCTAGTGGGAATAACAAGACATACAAAATCATTTTTGTACATCACACCCACTAGAGACGACACACTCAGTAAATGGGTAAACAAAGCTAACTCTTTCAGCTCTGAGGAACTCCTGAGTTGCTACGTACAAACATCTCCCAAGGTACATGTTGTACAAACATACTCCTAAAAGAAAACATCCAAATACCACATCAAACAGACAGCAATAAAATAAGTGACACAAAAATACCTATGTACTACAGTGGAGGACACAGCTCTGACAAATATTTTAGCCAAGAGCCAATTCCCAAAAGAAAAACACTAACTTTTTGGAACTCCCTACGCAAGAAAATCAAGACAACCCAAAAACCACCGATGACAAACAACTGAAAATCTCATCAGTTCGCTGACACACACTCACTTTAGGCCACCAAAATATAAACTGGTTATCAAATAAAATAGACAGACTATCACACTTCCTTAACAGTTAACAACACTGTATTGAAAATTATTGGTAAAATATAATAATTATCTATGTCAGCTGAACTTGTTTCCAAGATGACAAAATCAGAATTTCATTTTATTTTAACAATAAAGTGTGACAATATCTGAATTGATTTTGGGCTTGAGTTTGATATACAAAAAAACAATAATTTTACAATTTTATTGTAAGTTTAGCCATTTTTATCCTAGTTGGGACAAAAAAGTACAGGAATTTGAACTAATTTTCACCATGCACCAACTTCAAGCTGCTATTATAAAAACCCGTCAATGTATCACATTTATATTTCAATATGTAGTTGACAGTAATGATTTCTCTCAGTTTTATAAATTTCAGAATTTTAACTTTCCAATAAAAAAAATTCTAATAATGTTTTATTGGCTTCTATACAGTTACAATACATTTCTTTTATGTTCATACATTAAATACATTAAATAATTCGAATATAATACTCTTAGTGCAAATATTTGAACATATCTGTAGTTGAACATTATATCCAAGTCTCTCAACTATTTTTGGCATACTTTCTACTTGTAAATGTTAAATTTTAAAAACCTATACATATAACAATAAACTGATGTTGGGCTTGTCGGTTACGGATAAGGACAGAACAAAATGTATGCATTATGCATGAATGCAGGTAGATGGTGGAAAGATGACGGGGCCGAAAATATTCTTTCATCCATCTATACAAAAAATCACACGAGGGAAGGCTGTATAAGAAGTATTTAATGAAAATCTATAGGTTACTTGTTGATATTTAATAATCCAATAGCCTTACTACTAGATATTTGATCAAAATAAATATTTATTAAATAACTATTAATATTTTTACTAATATATACTATTGCAAAAATAGTTGAGGGGCTTGGATATATATATATTCGAATCATGTAATGTATTTAATGTATGAACATAAATGAAACCAAACAGTTTTCCTAACGGAGTAAGCTTGTATATGCAACTGAATGTAAATGTTGTAACAACTTTGAACACATGATTATTTACTAATTACAATTTGTATATTTGAAAATACAGCTCATTCACTCATAACAACTTGGGGAAAATCGATATAATAATATGATATGGCAAATATTTGTACTATTAGCTGTTAGTAGACATCATTTTTGTTTACAAGGTACTTTGTAAGTTTTGTAAGTGTGTTTTAGGTACCGTGCCTGAGATGTTTATTTTTTAACTTGAATCTACAACTGTCCTTGGAGAGGGAAATACATCCGATGTTTAATATACGTGTCTCTGTATCTAATTTTTAAATTACGTGTACATATATCCAATGTTTAATTTACGTGTCCCTATATCAAATGTTTAATTTACTTGTCCCTATATCCAATGTTTAATTTTCGTGTGCCTATATCCAATGTTTAATTTACGTGTTCCTATATCAAATGTTTAATTTACGTGTCCCTATATCAAATGTTTAATTTACGTGTCCCTATATCAAATGTTTAATTTACGTGTCCCTATATCAAATGTTTAATTTACGTGTCCCTATATAAAATGTTTAATTTACGTGTCTCTATATCCAATGTTAAATTTACGTGTCCCTATATCCAATGTTTAATTTACGTGTGTCTGTATAAAATGTTTAATTTACTTGTCCCTATAGCAAATGTTGAATTTAGGTGTGCATATATCCAATTTTTAATTTACGTGTCCCTATATCCAATGTTTAATTTACGTGTTCCTATATCCAATATTTAATTTACGTGTCCCTATATCCAATGTTTAATTTACGTGTGCCTATATAACATTTTAAATTTACGTGTGCCTATATAAAATGTTTAATTTACGTGTCCCTACATCAAATGTTTAATTTACGTGTGCCTATATAAAATGTTTAATTTACGTGTCCCTATATCAAATGTTTAATTTACGTGTCCCTATATCAAATGTTTAATTTACGTGTTCCTATATCAAATGTTTAATTTACGTGTCCCTATATCAAATGTTTAATTTACGTGTCCCTATATAAAATGTTTAATTTACGTGTCCCTATATCAAATGTTTAATTTACGTGTCCCTATATCAAATGTTTAATTTACGTGTCCCTATATCAAATGTTTAATTTACGTGTCCCTATATCAAATGTTTAATTTACGTGTCTCTATAACAAATGTTTAATTTACGTGTCCCTATATCAAATTTTTAATTTACGTGTCTCTATATCAAATGTTTAATTTACGTGTCTCTATATCAAATGTTTAATTTACGTGTTCCTATATCAAATGTTTAATTTACGTGTCCCTACATCAAATGTTTAATTTACGTGTCCCTACATCAAATGTTTAATTTACGTGTTCCTATATCAAATGTTTAATTTACGTGTCCCTATATCAAATGTTTAATTTACGTGTCCCTATATCAAATGTTTAATTTACGTGTCCCTATAACAAATGTTTAATTTACGTGTCCCTATATCAAATTTTTAATTTACGTGTCTCTATATAAAATGTTTAACTTACGTGTTCCTATATCAAATGTTTAATTTACGTGTCCCTATATAAAATGTTTAATTTACGTGTCCCTATATAAAATGTTTAATTTACGTGTCCCTATATCAAATTTTTAATTTACGTGTCTCTATATAAAATGTTTAACTTACGTGTTCCTATATAAAATGTTTAATTTACGTGTGCCTATAACAAATGTTTAATTTACGTGTCCCTATATCAAATTTTTAATTTACGTGTCTCTATATAAAATGTTTAACTTACGTGTGCCTATATCAAATGTTTAATTTACGTGTGCCTATATCCAATGTTTAATTTACGTGTGCCTACATCCAATGTCTTATTTACTTGTCCCTATATACTATGAATGAGTTACGTGTCACTATATTCATCGTTTAAAAAATGAAATTAATGAAAATGAAAAATTTAATTTTTCATTTTATCCACACACCAATATTTGTTTAACTATTAATTTACTTAATATATATATATGAAATCAGTCCATAACTATTATCATGCTTGATTTATGAGCCCATTACTAAAATGTATATTTCAAATGACCGATGAGTTTGTATACAAAATATGTATTTGACTTATGTGTGACCTAACTTCGAAAAATTATTTTTTAGTCAGCAGATAAATATAATAATAGGCAATACATTCATAGTGGTTTTAATTGTTTAAAATAGTTTAACCTCTGGCCTATGGAACCAGGAAGACCTTAAAAATAGCAATACATTTAATATAAATAAAAATTAATAAAAGAAACTTTTAGCGAATCAGGAAAATAAAATCAACAGAATTTTATATATCATTAAATGATAAATCACTAATCATTGGCAACAATGAATAAAAAAATTGGCTGCTGGAGCATAGCATAAATGAGTCTTCTGTAGGATGCTGCAATTTAACGGGTTCGAACTAAATGAATCAAGTAAATCACAAAAACAAATCAAGTCAGAAGTAAATCATTATAAAGTCAGAAGTATATGAAGTACAG
Source organism: Stictocephala bisonia (assembly GCA_035578905.1). Classification (NCBI taxonomy): domain Eukaryota; kingdom Metazoa; phylum Arthropoda; class Insecta; order Hemiptera; family Membracidae; genus Stictocephala; species Stictocephala bisonia. The sequence continues at coordinate 674,018 of JAQJVL010000020.1, forward strand.
TAAATAATAGACTATCGAACTTATAAATTAGTTTTAAGAGTCTTTAGTTATTAACAAACAAATAAAAATAAATAACTTTTCGGATATGTAATAATAGAGTCGTTTTGTTGGAAGTTTAATAATAATTTCGGAGATTATGTTACAATGATAACACATTTAACTTTATTTCTAAGTTTTTTTTACTCCATAACATGGAAACCTGAGAGGGAACAGGATGAGTAAAATTATGAAGTATTCAAAAAGAGGGTTTTTAAGTAAAACTATTTAGAGAGTGAGTTAGATAATTTTTTCGTGATAACGAATACTTGCATAACTAAGTGTTAAATATGCGCTTGGTAACGCTGTAAAAACAAACAATACAACTGGTTTGGCCAACAATAAGGTAACGCAGCACGCATTACCATGACTCATCACGACAAATATTTCATAGTGATGGTAGAAATATATTTTCTCTACTTAAAAACGTTTGTCCGATGAAAAAATTAAAATTGTTCTTGCTTATGTGTTCAAGTTCCTAGAATGTACAAATCTCTGCTAAAATAAAAAAAGACTAAACTCAAGGTCAAATGAAAAATTTTTAGTCAACTCTGTGCCAATTAGGTGATGCAATATACATAGCACAATGTGCATTTTTAATTTTTTTTTCGATTTGTTGGCAGAATAATTAGCTTCTTATTAAGAGGAATTATTATAGCTCAAACAAGTACTTGGCTAATGATTTCAATCCATGCAAGGAAATTACAAAGGCTTAATTTGAATAATTCAAACCATATTTTAAAGCCAGCTCAATACATAATATCAAAGTAGATAGTAGAATATCAGGTGCTGAAATTGTGCGCTACTTTCATACAATATACAGGGTAATTTCTTTTAAAAAGCGTGCCACCATTGGGGTATTTTAAACCTGCAAAGATACAAAAAATTTTAAATGGGGAACTTCACCTACTTTTTCCTCACTAATAAACATGTGAATTTAGCCATTTTAAAACAGCCACCATTTTCAAAAATTGTGGACAACATAATTTTTTCTTATGGAACGCTATGTATTTAATGATCATTCCTTACAGAAAATGTAATCTTAACACTTTTTTATACCTGGCACTGTTCCCGTAATAGCAGTTTATAATATATGGATACTCAAATAGCTTAAAACAGCAACTTTTAGTATTACGGAATTTAAACAAGGATGTTTCATTCTGTAATATTAGGGCTAATTTTTTAATTTACACATTTTATTTAGAGTAAAGGTCAAATACTTTAGAAAAAATAAATAAAATAAGCCCAGGACTTTTTTTATGACTCTGTTTCTACTCTCAACTTTTGAAACTTTCAACATTTCTTTTTTAACGTAGTTTCACAATTAAATATATTTTCTATAATAAAATAGTACTTAGTATTATTTTATTACTATTAGTGGAGTACTAAGTACTATTTTATTATAGAAAATATATTTAATTGTGAAACTACGTTAAAAAAGAAATATTGAAAGTTAATATTATGATAGGTATGTAATCTTAACACATTAAATTTTGAGTACTGTATGCCCTTGCTCCAGATATAGACACTACATTATAGAAATTAAAAGTTTGAAGAACACCTTGCATAATGAATGTCAGCTGTTCATATGAATATCAGCTGTTGTATTGTTGCCAGACTTATATTTATTACGATTGCCCTAACCTACAATTGTGTTCCAATGGTAATGACTTGTTTCCTTACTTTAGTTTGGTTTTTTAGTAGTACTGAGTACCAATTATCAATATTATTATTTAAGTTTTCTTAGTATTTAATCATTTATTAATTAATCATTTATAATTAAGTGCTATTTTAATATACAAAACATGTTTAATTTTGAAAATACGTTGAAAAAGAAGTATAAAAGTTATCAAAATCAGTAGTAGAAACTGGGTTATAACAAATAGTCTTGGGCTAATTTTATCTATTTTATCTAAGGTATTCAACCTTTATGATATCTAAAATGAATGAATTTAAGAATGCTTCCTAATATTACATAGTAAAATATGGTTGTAAAATAAATTATGCAATACTAAAATTTACCGTTTTAAACTATGTCCTATAAAAGGCTCATTTTACGGGAAAAGTGCAAAAAATAAAAAAAGTGTTAAAGTTACATTTAATATCAGAAATTATCGTTAAATACATAGTGTCTCGTTACAAAAAAATAAGTTAACCCTCATTTTGAAAAATGGCGGCTGTTTTTAAAATCGCTAAATTCATTTTTTTGTTAGTGAGGAAAAAGTAGGTAAAGTTCCCCTTTTAAAGTTTGTTGCATCTATGCAGGCTTAAAAGATCCAAATGGTGGCACACCTAAAGAAATCACACTGTGTATATATATAACTTCGATCTTTGTATGTTTGCTAACCGATTAAAATACTTTCAAATTACTATACAATATACTCTTATGCACACTAGAATCAGAACAATTATTTCATATGTACTTATTGTTGTTATAATTGCGTAACCAAACAAAACAGGACCAATTTCAGTTTCAAAGTTAGCTATTCTTCGTAAATCGTATACATAGTGATTAAAAAATTATTAACTATGTAAATTACTAAATAATTTGTATTGCATCTAAATGTTAATTTATCTTTAATCGAAGTGTTCATTTCAATAGTATTAGGAACTCGACGTTAAAAACCTAATTTTATTGATTTTATCCATTTGAATTCAAGCTAGATGTGTTGTTACTTAAAGTATAGAAAACTTTGAATACATCCCTTGTAAAATGGTTTCAAAATAATATAGATATAGCAGTTATTTAAGGCAAAACTAAGCTTGAAATATGTTGATCAGCTACCGTTCGATAACGCTGGGCCTCATAGCGGCCACTAGATCTAACTTCATTACAAGTATGATGATCAGCTACCGTTCCATGACGCTGGGTGTCATAGCGGCCACTACATCTAACTTCATTACAAGTATGTTGATCGGCGACCGTTCCATGACGCTGGGTGTCATAGTGGCCACTAGATCTAACTTCATTACAAGTATGATGATCAGCTACCGTTCCATGACGCTGGGAGTCATAGCGGCCACTACATCTAACTTCATTACAAGTATGTTGATCGGCGACCGTTCCATGACGCTGGGTGTCATAGCGGCCACTAGATCTAACTTCATTACAAGTATGATGATCAACTACCGTTCCATGACGCTGGGTGTCATAGCGGCCACTACATCTAACTTCATTACAAGTATGTTGATCGGCGACCGTTCCATGACGCTGGGCGTTATAGCGGCCACTACATCTAATTTCATTACAAGTATGTTGATCAGTTACCGTTCCATGACGCTGGGTGTCATAACGGCCACTACATCTAACTTCATTAAAAGTACAGTATGTTGATCGGCGACCGTTCCATGACGCTGGGCGTTATAGCGGCCACTACATCTAATTTCATTACAAGTATGTTGATCAGTTACCGTTCCATGACGCTGGATGTCATAGCAGCCACTACATCTAATTTCATTACAAGTATGTTGATCAGCTACCGTTCGATAACGCTGGGTGTCATAGCGGCCACTACATCTAACTTCATTACAAGAATGTTGATCAGTTACCGTTCCATGACGCTGGGTGTCATAGCGGCCACTACATCTAACTTCATTAAAAGTATGTTGATCGGCGACCGTTCCATGACGCTGGGCGTTATAGCGGCCACTACATCTAATTTCATTACAAGTATGTTGATCAGTTACCGTTCCATGACGCTGGGTGTCATAGCGGCCACTACATCTAACTTCATTAAAAGTATGTTGATCGGCGACCGTTCCATGACGCTGGGCGTTATAGCGGCCACTACATCTAATTTCATTACAAGTATGTTGATCAGTTACCGTTCCATGACGCTGGATGTCATAGCAGCCACTACATCTAATTTCATTACAAGTATGTTGATCAGCTACCGTTCGATAACGCTGGGTGTCATAGCGGCCACTACATCTAACTTCATTACAAGAATGTTGATCGGCGACCGTTCGATAACGCTGAGTGTCATAGTGGCCACTACATCTAACTTCATTACAAGAATGTTGATCGGCGACCGTTCGATAACGCTGAGTGTCATAGTGGCCACTACATCTAACTTCATTACAAGAATGTTGATCGGTGACCGTTCGATAACGCTGAGTGTCATAGTGGCCACTACATCTAACTTCATTACAAGAATGTTGATCGGCGACCGTTCGATAACGCTGAGTGTCATAGTGGCCACTACATCTAATTTCATTACAAGTATGTTGAGTAATACCAAGTCAAATGTACGCAATTTACGAGACAAATATAGATGTTGCAGCCTCTATAGCCACTATAGCCTTACAGTGACCACATAGTTGATACATACCTATCAAACCTTTGGCCTATTTCTTTATTTTTACTTTACTTCATTTATGGTGTTTTGTGATAAAAGTTTTAGTTTTCCAAAACTATTAGTGGACCAAGCAGATTTAGCATCAATCCTACTTGTTTGTCTGAATAAATTACTGTTTGGGACAGTTAAAAAAAAAAAAAAAAAAAAAAAAAAAATACACATCTAATTGACACTATATCAATAATATGACCCACTGTTTTGAGATATACGTGGGTCCATAAATATTTGAGTAACAGCAAGTTAGGAATAGCAGAGGTGGAGTTGTCCTGGTCTGGTGGTTGTTTGGCGACCGAAGATAGACATAGACGTTGCGAATATCTCAGAAGCACCGTCGTCATGGGTGAACGACTTCTGTTGCGTGGTTCTGGGGCCAAAGAAACACTGGCGTGCTTGATGACCAAAACATAAACTCATCATAGACACAATAAACAATGTTGATCCCGCGAGGCGTCCTTGCCCAGGAAGAAGTGGGAGGGAGAGTGGCTGCCGCCGGCACCTCTATGGTGTACATACGGAGTGTGTGTCCTGTGAGGTGGCTGGCTCCTAGTTTCGCTCTACACCTGCAGTCGTAAGCTATCGATGTCATTCCCCAATTAATGCTCAAGCTTAGATACACAATTATATAATTCTTAATTTATCAGTGTTTGTCGAAGATTATACCAAAAATTATCAATTATATATTATTTGTATTTAACGAAATGTTGCTAGTTAGTTAAACGCCTAAAAATACACTTTAGAAGATGTCTAAAATTTGTCTAGTAAGATTTGATAGATATTATTGATGACAGTATGAAATTTAATGTTTATTTCATGTTACACCAGAAAAAAGTTAAACATTTAAAAATCTGTTTAATTGCTTCCGTAAATATTTTATAATCAGGCTATTTATGCACACACTTATTTGGTTAGCCTTATTTCCACTTGAAAGATCTGATATTTAAGTTATGAGGTTTTTACTAATGAAACAAAAACACTGGAGGAAAACTTATTTGCACTCATAATTTATAACATTTCTCTTGAAAATATGATAAAGTTAATAATTGCTGACAAATTCCACAACATATATCATCTCAGATAGTACATTGCCTTTTCATTGCTCCTAGCATCCGCATGATGTACATGTAATCAGTATTGTAGACTTATACATTAAGGTAGTTAGCAGGATGTATAGACACAAATTGCGCTAAGTAAAGCCTACAATGAAGAGTCATGTAATTGTTGAACCAAGTCACCTTGGTGTGCGCCCTTCGCTGGGTTAATTTCCCACGCTTCACGCCTTTATTCAATTCAAACCATGTTCTGTGGATAATTAAAACAAAACAACACTCTAAAAATAACATGATTTTACTTCCACTTTGAGTAATTAACACTCTAAATATTACATGATTACATTCAACTTTGAATAAGTAACACTTCAATACATCAAAATTATATTCCCACTTAACAATAAAAACAACAATCTGAATACAATTTTATTTTTTCCACAGTAAATAAATAATTATTGAAATACAACATGAATTTTTCCTCTGTAAATAAGAAAAATGTAGATACAACATGACCAAATTTCCTTTTTAAAAAACTATAATGTCAATAAACCATAATTATATTTTCACGTTAAATAATCAGTAATCCAAATACAACATGATTATATTTCCTATTAGAATTAGCCACAAATTGAATGAAACATGATTATTTTCTCCCTAGAATAGGTAACAAATTAAATACAAGTAGTTATATTTTCAGTTTAAATAAACAACAATCCAAATTGGTGCATCCATACCCATTTTCATGATTATAATATTACTTCAAATAAGCGACACTTTCTATACAAAGTGATTATATTTCAACATTAAATAAACTACACTATAAATAAAACATGAATCGACACTACAAATGCAGCATGATTATATTTCCACTTTAAATAAGCAACAATTTAAATACTACATAGTTTTATATCAACTTTTTAAAAGCGAAACTATAAATACATGATTATATTTCCACTTTAAATAAGCAACAATTTAAATACTACATAGTTTTATATCAACTTTTTAAAAGCGAAACTATAAATACATGATTATATTTCCACTTTAAATAAGGAACTCTATAAATACTACACAGTTCTATTTCCCCTTTTAAAAGGCAAAACTATAAATATATCATTATATTTAATATCTAAATAAGCGACACTATAAATGAAACATAAATGTATTTATACTTTGAATAAGTGACACCCTAAATAAAACATAAATATATTTATACTTTAAATAAGTGACACCCTAAATAAAACATGAATATATTTACACTTTAAATAAGTGACACCCTAAATAAAACATGAATATATTTACACTTTAAATAAGTGACGCCTTAAATAAAACATGAATGTATTTACACTTTAAATAAGTGACACCCTAAATAAAACATAAATATATTTATACTTTAAATACATCATGAATATATTTACACTTTAAATACATCGTGATTATATTTCCACTTTAAATAAGCAACACTTTAAATACTACATAGTTCTATTTCCACTTTTAAAAAGCGAAACTATAAATACATGATTATATTTAATATCTAAATAAGCAAAAATCAAGATATTGTAGCATTACAGTTGATACCTTTCACTGATGACTTTTTATATTTTTCATTATTATTTAGTAAAACAGTTTTTCATTTTCAATTATTAGTATAGCTTTTTGAAAATATTGTGTAATTTACCTCACCTTCCAACGAGTAGGGTGGCATTTTCGACATTCGTGGATATGTAGTAAGTTTCTAATCAAAATCTAAATACTATCCCACTTCTTAAGCATCCTTAAAACATACTCACCCACCCACCCATACATGTACATTGAATACTTCAACAGACTACAAGGTCTGTTGTACATAATAAACATTACTGTAAATATAACACAATTTTATTAAATATATGCATATGCAATTACTATCATAATGAACCCCATCACTAGATTGAATTTTGAAACATATTGAAAAATGTATACTTTTTTGATTATTTATAGAGGACAAAATCATGTTGTATTTAAATGATTGTTTATTTACTAAAAAAAAAAAAAAATAAAATTGTATTCAGATTACTGTTTTTATTGTTAAGTGGAAATATAATTGTGTTGTATTTGAAGTGTTACTTATTCAAAGTTGAAATATAACCATGTAGTATTTAGAGTGTTAATTGTCCTGTTGTTGAATATCAGACTACACTTACGCCTAGGAACCAGTTTCATATTGTGTGTCGACAGAAAATAAGTAAGAAAAGAACTGTTCGTAATAGGAACGTCCTAAAATATCGTTAAAATTATAAAAAATTAACACCCAACAACGAGCAATACTTTTAAAAATAACATTTATTTCATTGAATAAATAATTTAATTTCGAGAATTAATGAAAGTAAAAGTTAGTTTAGAGAAAAGAAATACATTTAAAACGGTGCATCTTCACTAATTCACCAAGATGATAGATGTAGACTCCCCGAGGTACGGAGGACAATCCATAATTGATTGTAAGCATTTAATCTGGGAAGCCAAATCCCTAACGTGTTCTGATCAACTGACAGCCTCAATATTCTGAATCACTCTCCTCTCGACCGTATAAGCTAGCAATTAGTAAATGTAATGAAATTCTAACATTTATAAATAAACGGACTACGTAAGCAAATTCTCATATATCAAACGCTGATAAGTGAAATATTAACGTTGAATTTTTATATTTAAACACGTAACAATGGTATTGTTGCTTGAAATAGGAACGTAATTTTGTATTAAATGATTTATTCAAAGCCAGTAGTACATGTAATCAATGTTTTACTGTTACAGTGAATTATGTACAAGTGCTAAGACGTCAACTAGCTCGTCAGAGACCATTTAATATTAGAATACGTAATAAAATATGAAACATTGAATAATTTTTCTATTTAACTTTCTTTTGTTGTAAAAAGTATGAAAATTACTTTAAATGCATTGCGGAATTTTTATAGAAATTTGTTAAGATTGGATCGTTCATGATTGGTACAAAATATTTGGAGATTTGCAATACTTCAAGTGTTTTAAGGAACTCACAACGTTTCGACAAGAATAAAAACCACCGTCGTCTTCAGGTGTTACTTACTACCTTATCCCACATTTAAAATTAATTGTCCCCCCTTAACCGATAATTTCAGAATACAGTAAAAAAGTAAATTCTTATAGACTACTAAATTCTATATAATGGGTCTTTTCAACACGTGACGTTGTAGAAGTCAACTAATATAAGCAAATAATCAAGTAGTTTTTTTTTAGCATTATCTTAAATTATCATGTGTCAAGGAAAAACACTTCGGACATTTCGCATTAATTTACTTACACTACTTTTTCAGTTACTTCACTACCACTATTTTTTTATCGTAATTACGGTTAGGTTAGGTCAGGTTAGGTAAAAAACTAAAGTTGATCACTAACTTGGTAAATCCAAATCCAATGAACTTACCACCGAATGCGCTCTCCGTTTGTAAGTTCTTGGAGAGCGATAAGATAAGGCTAGCGATATCGGATTCCTAGGGGATAGGAAGAGATCCACAGTGGACGTAAAAATTATTGGGGAACAGTTTTTAGAGCAATAGGATATTTATCAAGCGGAAGTTAATTAATAGAAAAAAAAAGTAATGGTAGTGAATTAACGTAAATGACCTTAAACTGCTTGTAAATGTAGACGTAGGTATTAAGTAACATCCGAAGACGACGGGAGCTGTATACCTGTCGAAACGTTGTGTTTGTTCCTTAAAATACTTAAAGCATAGAAAATCTCTAATATGTTGTACCAATCAAGCATAACTGAGTTAAGTAGAAAACTATGAATTAAAATTTTTTATATAAATCGATAACAGGCGTGATTTGACTTACAACAAATTCAACAAGTTGCTTAGAGGAATGCTTTCCTCTAAAATAAAAATAAAAATAGGTACTGCTTAAATAGAAAATCTGGAAGTGTGTAGACAGTATGTTCGGAAAGTACGGGTTGTACTGGCTGGTGTGGCTGACCATCATCAACACTGGACTCCCCCACTTCACAGACATTATCGTCGTCGAGGATGTACCGGGTAAGTATGCCTATAGCGCACACTATTTTGTTTTAATGTTTTTATGAAATTATCATATTTTAACCAAAAACACAAATAATATTTTTAATTTTTTTAAATTTCCTAATGCAGCAAGAGTTTTTAGTGAAGGTTGCTCCCAAGGACGCCAAATAATTTATTCAAGTTACATACCAATGATGGCTATAAACATTATTAAATTAAATGTTTACTTTTTACGTAAAATAAAATATATATCAGAATCGCCCAACGTGGTGTAATGAAGATGTGCGTTAAGCTTAAATATTTATTAGAGAGTTTTTGCACTGTACGTTAAATGAATACGGTAAACGCTACGCATTATTTTTCTATATTTAGCGTTTACCATGCTACATAACGTATAACAGTCTCGCTATTTCACGAGGTTGGCCGTATTGTTGTAGTGTACCGTTAAACCCAGCTGTTGATATAAACATAACCTAAAAGTCAAGTGTATGCGTTCCATGAAAACTGGGTTCGAACGTTCACCTTGCTAAACATGGAAAACAGCGGTTGAGATTCACCAAAAATAAACATTTAATGTTATGTAAAGAAGTGTTGTGTGAAAACACAACATATTTGTATTTTCCGGTGCATTTATCGAACGCATATAATCAAGTAAAACAGCATCTTCTAGCTCTTGATATGTTATAGCTCCTAATGCTGATAAGGTCAGAATTTATTCCATAACATACGGGAGTAACAACAAGTAAAGTACAGACTTGAATGAGCGTAAACTTTGTATTAAAAAAAACATTTCGTTTAGCGGTAAGTTATAACGTACATTTTAGCTGTGGAACTGCAAAAACTATTTGAAAGAAGCTTCTACACTAAACGTTACACGTAAATTTTAACGTTTAGGGTTAGCTTTTACTGTGAATTTTGTGAGATGGCAAAAACTCTCTATTTATATACTTGATTTCTTCGCTATACAATAAACCCAATTACATACAATTAAGGAAGTAAAGACGTTGCTAGATCACACAATGTATTGTAATTGAGTTTAAAACACTGCGAGAGTGACAGCATGTAGTTTTACGTGGGTAAGCAAGTATACAAGGCTTAGGTAATCGCAGAATATATTGTAATGAAGAGGCCATTTGATGTAAGACGTTGCGAGTATCACAGTATATATTGTAATGAAGAGACCATTTGATGTAAGACGTAGCGAGTATCACAGAATATATTGTAATGAAGAGGCCATTTGATATAAGACGTTGCGAGTATCACATAATATATTGTAATTAAGAGGCCATTTGATGTAAGACGTTGCGAGTATCACATAATATATTGTAATGAAGAGGCCATTTGATGTAAGACGTTGCGAGTATCACAGAATATATTGTAATGAAGAGGCCATTTGATGTAAGACGTTGCGAGTATCACAGAATATATTGTAATGAAGAGGCCATTTGATGTAAGATGTTGCGAATATCACAGAATATAGCGTTATGAAAAGTTCACTGAGTATGCAACTAAGACTAAGGGTATGAGTGTATTTATTCTAGTGACTCAAAGTGGAACAGCCATCGTGCACAAAACAATTCTGTAATATAGTTTACCAACTATATTGGTAACGGTAACACAATATCGGTATATGGTAATGTTGGTATATGGTAATGCCATAATGCATTTTACAATAAATTTTCATCCAACATGGTCCTCCAATAATAGGAAAAACATTTTATCTAGGAAGTTTCTCAGCATAGAGCTTGTTATTTTTTTATCTTAACATTTAAAATGAAATTTGAATTTAAACAGAATAGGCCTATAACAACATTTAATGGATTGAAATAAGTCTAGACTTCTTGTGAAAAAATCGGAAAACGTTGGTGTGAAAGTTTTACGTAAGTTCTCCATTATTGCTTCATTTAAAGTGTAAAACACGTAGGGGTGTAAAGCATAGGGGCGCCCTCATTACTGTACACATAACCCATGAGAAATGGTAACATGAACATTGCCGCAGGACGTGCCCAACACCTTTCGGAAATATGTGATCGAGAATACGATCACATGTTCAGGGACGAAAGTCCTGAACGTCAACGTAAAGAACAAGTTTATACTCGTCTCTTATCAAACGGTTTGTACGTTTCTATGAAAACAATTACAATGAAATATATTTATTTCTACTGTTGTTTGACAGTTATTTGTTGGAATTTGACTGTTCATAATTGGTAGAAAATTAACGGAGATTTCCAATGTTTCAAGCGTTGTAAGGAAGAAACATAACGTTTCGACAGGTACTCATGTCGTCTTCAGATGTCACTTACTATCTTGGTCCACATTAAAAACTAGTTTTTTCTCTAACTTATAATTATTTAACAAAACTTTAAAAAATACGTGTCCAAATTATGTAAACAGCATTTACTTTCCATCTCCACCAGGACGGAGGCTGGGTATCACGAACCACTTCACTCACCAGCTGAACTCACCACGAATGTCAAAGACGAACGGTTCGTGGTATTCTATCCCCCGTCCTTACATACACAACATTCATGAGCCCAACTTGTACAAACACAACTCGATTTGAGGTTCTCCGTATTTATCTTACATACCTGCATCAAACATTATGTGGACCCAATTATTCAGGGGTGCTGACAAGTCTGGAGACGGTCTGATATATTTTTACGAATTACAATAGAAGAACCAACTTTTATATTCAATTTTAGGCCATATTAAACTGCTATAATATGTATTTCACCCTGATATTCTGTTTATGGCGAACGTCTCACTAGAGCTTTAACATCTTTAAATAGAACCACGGGTCGACTTCTACATCAAATTAAAGACGCTTTTCATAGAAATATTTTGGTGGAAATCTGACCTCAAACGTTTAATGGACAAACTGGTCCATTGGGTATACTCAAAGTTTGAAAAATGATCAATTTGTCAAACAATAATAAGCCTGTGCGAATCACAAATTTAATATTGAAACTTAAAATAATCTAACAAATTAAGGACACAAAACTAATTTTTAATTCAGTCGGTAACTCAAATTCTTAAACCAATTATGAATTATTCCTTTATACCAATAAAGGAATAATTCATAATTGGTTTAAGAATTTGAGTTACCGACTGAATTAAAAATTAATAATTTAGACTGGAAATTCCACTTAAGGAATGAAGAGCAAGGAAGAAAAAAAAGATAACAGTCAGCTTTAAAAATCATTTTTAAACGGTGTCCAAACTATACTGGCAGGTTTTGTCAGTTATCCAGTCATTTAGTTGTGTTCAAATCATTACAGTGCTAGTAACTCAGTAGTGTTGGCGATTTCCGACAGAAAAAGAATCACTTTATTAATGATGCGCGGATATGTTGACTGTGTGAGGTGAGGCATATGTTTAATGATTCTTTTCCTAATAGACCTCCAATTCAAAAATCAGCTGTGGGAAAGACAATACAGCGTTTTGAACAGACAGACAGCGTTACAGATCACGCCAGAGCCGGAAGGCCCAAGACCGTGACCAATGAGGATAACGCATTTTGTCAAAGAAAATTTGCATTTTTTTTCATAAATATTACATTCACTAAATGAGGCTATATTTAAAAAAATGGAACACTAAACCGCCATAACTGCCGCTACTGGAGCGATACAAACCCACATTGGATGGTTGAAAAACATACCCAAAGAAAAATTAAGTGATTGAGCAGATATTTTGGAGAAGCGTGTGTTAGGGCCAATATTTCTAGAGTGTAATTTAAACTCTGCAGCTTATTTAGCATTGCTGCAGAACCTGATAGTTCCACAAATCCAATAGATTTCCAGAGATAACTTCGAAAACGTCTGGTTTCAACAAGATGGTGCCCTTCCACATTATAGTCTAAATGTAAGGCAGTTTTTGGACAACGCTTTTCCACAAAATTGGATTGGTAGAAGGGGGAGAATTGAATGGCCTGCCCGTTCTCCAAATTTGTCTCCTCTAGACTATTTCTTCTGGGGTTACCTGAAAGAAAAAAATTTTAAAACCGGAATTTAAAACTTGGAAGAGTTGAGAGCCCGTGATGTCAGATAAGCTGAGGTCGTTCCATTTAAAGCTTTAAACAATGTGACATCAGCGCTCCACCACAGATTGGGCTATTGTCAAAAAGCTGAAGGCAAACAATTTGAACAATTATTAAATAGTTTTTGTAAGTTGTTTCATGTCACAAGTAAGATAAAGACAGATAAAATATGTTGCGTGTTTATTCAAACTACTAACAAATACTTTTCCATTGGACATATTGGGCATTTTTATAACTTTGGGTGTCCACCATTTTGTAATGCTTTAATCTTTTGAGGTCGGATTTCCACCAAAATATTTCAATGAAAAGCGTCTTTAATTTGATGTAGATATCGACCCATGCTTCTACTTAAAGATTTTTTCCAAGCTCTAGTGGGACGTTCCCCATAAACGGAATGTCAAGGTGAAATACATAAAATAACAGTTTAACAAGGCCTAAAACTGAATATAAATGTTGGTTCTTGTATTGTAATTCGTTATAAACATACCGGACCGTCTCCAGACTTGTCAGCGACCCTGTATATGAATATATTGGATTTTGAAATGTAATCGTGAATTCGTAAGAAGGATAGCATAGACTTTATAATGATGCTATAAGAAAATAATGTTATTTACAGTTCGTTCAATGACTACAGAAATTATTTGGAATCATTACGTCTTACTCCGTATTTAGCAAGGAAATTAGTGTCCCGTCTCTAGGATCTCGGCTAAATATAAAGGAAAGACAGTTATTATTGTTGAATCAACCTTAGGTCCTTTCTCAAGGCACTCCAGACTATGAGTTGGTTCAATTATTTTCTCTCCAGTACTGTCCAAAGACTTTAATTTTTGTTTAAAGTAGCTATCAAATAACTGATCTCCATTTTAATTATTTAGTAATTATATTCTGTGAAATTTAAATAAATGTAGCATTGGGTGGAAAACTTAATTTGAAATTCTAATTAAAGAACATGGAAAGTAATCTCGTTGACATTACAATACATGTCTATCAACCTCACAAGATATATTACAGGTGGAAGAAAATAAAATCAATATTATTAGTAAAACTATATCTCTTCAACTAATACAATTGATATAACAATGCAGCCGGCGTGGTGGCTCAGTGGCTAAGGCTTCAGACTGCGGAGGGCAAGGTCCAAGGTTCGAATCCCCACTGAGCCAACGGTCGGTACTTCACCCGTTGAATAAAGTTCACGCACAGGCTTGCAAGCCCATGTGAACTTGCGAGTGTATTTTTTTGTTAAAGAAAGTTGTTTAATGGAGGACTTGCATTTATTTATTTTAAATAGTGCCAATCAGCCGTATGGATTATTATGTACCCTCTACTAGTATATGTATCATCTAGTTTAAGTATATGTACTAGTTATGTATCATCTAGTTTAAGTATACGTACTAGTAATGTATCATCTAGTTTATGTATACGTACTAGTAATGTATCATCTAGTTTATGTATACGTACTAGTTATGTATCATCTAGTTTAAGTATACGTACTACTAGATATGTATCATCTAGTTTAAGTATACGTACTAGTTATGTATCATCTAGTATATGTATACGTACTAGTAATGTATCATCTAGTTTAAGTATACGTACTACTAGATATGTATCATCTAGTTTATGTATACGTACTAGTAATGTATCATCTAGTTTATGTATACGTACTAGTAATGTATCATCTAGTTTATGTATACGTACTAGTTATGTATCATCTAGTTTAAGTATACGTACTACTAGATATGTATCATCTAGTTTAAGTATACGTACTAGTTATGTATCATCTGGTTTAAGTATACGTACTAGTTATGTATCATCTGGTTTAAGTATACGTACTAGTTATGTATCATCTGGTTTAAGTAAACGTACTAGTAATGTATCATCTAGTTTAAGTATACGTACTAGTTATGTATCATCTAGTTTAAGTATACGTACTACTAGATATGTATCATCTAGTTTAAGTATACGTACTAGTTATGTATCATCTAGTTTAAGTATACGTACTAGTAATGTATCATCTAGTTTAAGTATACGTACTACTAGATATGTATCATCTAGTTTAAGTATACGTACTAGTTATGTATCATCTAGTTTATGTATACGTACTAGTTATGTATCATCTAGTTTAAGTATACGTACTAGTTATGTATCATCTAGTTTATGTATACGTACTAGTAATGTATCATCTAGTTTAAGTATACGTACTACTAGATATGTATCATCTAGTTTAAGTATACGTACTAGTTATGTATCATCTAGTTTAAGTATACGTACTACTAGATATGTATCATCTAGTTTAAGTATACGTACTAGTTATGTATCATCTAGTTTATGTATACGTACTAGTAATGTATCATCTAGTTTAAGTATCCGTACTACTAGACATGTATCATCTAGTTTAAGTATACGTACTAATTATGTATCATCTAGTTTAAGTAAACGTACTAGTTATGTATCATCTAGTTTAAGTATACGTACTAGTAATGTATCATCTAGTTTAAGTATACGTACTACTAGATATGTATCATCTAGTTTAAGTATACGTACTAGTTATGTATCATCTAGTTTAAGTAAACGTACTAGTTATGTATCATCTAGTTTAAGTATACGTACTAGTAATGTATCATCTAGTTTAAGTATACGTACTACTAGATATGTATCATCTAGTTTAAGTATACGTACTAGTAATGTATCATCTAGTTTAAGTATACGTACTACTAGATATGTATCATCTAGTTTAGGTATACGTACTAGTTATGTATCATCTAGTTTAAGTAAACGTACTAGTTATGTATCATCTAGTTTAAATATACGTACTAGTAATGTATCATCTAGTTTAAGTATACGTACTACTAGATATGTATCATCTAGTTTAAGTATACGTACTAGTTATGTATCATCTAGTTTAAGTAAACGTACTAGTTATGTATCATCTAGTTTAAGTATACGTACTAGTAATGTATCATCTAGTTTAAGTATACGTACTACTAGATATGTATCATCTAGTTTAAGTATACGTACTAGTTATGTATCATCTAGTTTAAGTAAACGTACTAGTTATGTATCATCTAGTTTAAGTATACGTACTAGTAATGTATCATCTAGTTTAAGTATACGTACTACTAGATATGTATCATCTAGTTTAAGTATACGTACTAGTTATGTATCATCTAGTTTAAGTAAACGTACTAGTTATGTATCATCTAGTTTAAGTATACGTACTAGTAATGTATAATCTAGTTTAAGTATACGTACTACTAGATATGTATCATCTAATTTAAGTATACGTACTAGTTATGTATCATCTAGTTTAAGTAAACGTACTAGTTATGTATCATCTAGTTTAAGTATACGTACTACTAGATATGTATCATCTAATTTAAGTATACGTACTAGTTATGTATCATCTAGTTTAAGTAAACGTACTAGTTATGTATCATCTAGTTTAAGTATACGTACTAGTAATGTATCATCTAGTTTAAGTATACGTACTACTAGATATGTATCATCTAATTTAAGTATACGTACTAGTTATGTATCATCTAGTTTAAGTATACGTACTAGTAATGTATCATCTAGTTTAAGTATACGTACTAGTAATGTATCATCTAGTTTAAGTATACGTACTAGTAATGTATCATCTAGTTTAAGTATACGTACTAGTTATGTATCATCTAGTTTAAGTATACGTACTAGTAATGTATCATCTAGTTTAAGTATCCGTACTACTAGACATGTATCATCTAGTTTAAGTATACGTACTAATTATGTATCATCTAGTTTAAGTATACGTACTACTAGATATGTATCATCTAGTTTAAGTATACGTACTAGTTATGTATCATCTAGTTTATGTATACGTACTAGTAATGTATCATCTAGTTTAAGTATACGTACTACTAGATATGTATCATCTAGTTTAAGTATACGTACTAGTTATGTATCATCTAGTTTAAGTAAACGTACTAGTTATGTATCATCTAGTTTAAGTATACGTACTAGTAATGTATCATCTAGTTTAAGTATACGTACTACTATTTATGTATCATCTAGTTTAAGTATACGTACTAGTAATGTATCATCTAGTTTAAGTATACGTACTACTAGATATGTATCATCTAGTTTAAGTATACGTACTAGTTATGTATCATCTAGTTTATGTATACGTACTAGTTATGTATCATCTAGTTTAAGTAAACGTACTAGTTATGTATCATCTAGTTTAAGTAAACGTACTAGTTATGTATCATCTAGTTTAAGTATACATACTAGTTATGTATCATCTAGTTTAAGTATACATACTAGTTATGTATCATCTAGTTTATGTATACGTACTAGTAATGTATCATCTAGTTTAAGTATACGTACTACTAGATATGTATCATCTAGTTTAAGTATACGTACTAGTTATGTATCATCTAGTTTAAGTATACGTACTACTAGATATGTATCATCTAGTTTAAGTATACGTACTAGTTATGTATCATCTAGTTTAAGTAAACGTACTAGTTATGTATCATCTAGTTTAAGTATACGTACTAGTAATGTATCATCTAGTTTAAGTATACGTACTACTAGATATGTATCATCTAGTTTAAGTATACGTACTAGTTATGTATCATCTAGTTTAAGTAAACGTACTAGTTATGTATCATCTAGTTTAAGTATACGTACTAGTAATGTATCATCTAGTTTAAGTATACGTACTACTAGATATGTATCATCTAGTTTAAGTATACGTACTAGTTATGTATCATCTAGTTTAAGTAAACGTACTAGTTATGTATCATCTAGTTTAAGTATACGTACTAGTAATGTATCATCTAGTTTAAGTATACGTACTACTAGATATGTATCATCTAATTTAAGTATACGTACTAGTTATGTATCATCTAGTTTAAGTAAACGTACTAGTTATGTATCATCTAGTTTAAGTATACGTACTACTAGATATGTATCATCTAATTTAAGTATACGTACTAGTTATGTATCATCTAGTTTAAGTAAACGTACTAGTTATGTATCATCTAGTTTAAGTATACGTACTAGTAATGTATCATCTAGTTTAAGTATACGTACTACTAGATATGTATTATCTAATTTAAGTATACGTACTAGTTATGTATCATCTAGTTTAAGTAAACGTACTAGTTATGTATCATCTAGTTTAAGTATACGTACTAGTAATGTATCATCTAGTTTAAGTATACGTACTAGTAATGTATCATCTAGTTTAAGTATACGTACTACTAGATATGTATCATCTAGTTTAAGTATACGTACTAGTTATGTATCATCTAGTTTAAGTATACGTACTAGTTATGTATCATCTAGTTTAAGTAAACGTACTAGTAATGTATCATCTAGTTTAAGTAAACGTACTAGTAATGTATCATCTAGTTTAAGTATACGTACTAGTTATGTATCATCTGGTTTAAGTAAACGTACTAGTAATGTATCATCTAGTTTAAGTAAACGTACTAGTAGATATGTATCATCTAATTTAAGTATACGTACTAGTTATGTATCATCTAGTTTAAGTAAACGTACTAGTTATGTATCATCTAGTTTAAGTATACGTACTACTAGATATGTATCATCTAATTTAAGTATACGTACTAGTTATGTATCATCTAGTTTAAGTAAACGTACTAGTTATGTATCATCTAGTTTAAGTATACGTACTAGTAATGTATCATCTAGTTTAAGTATACGTACTACTAGATATGTATCATCTAATTTAAGTATACGTACTAGTTATGTATCATCTAGTTTAAATATACGAACTAGTAATGTATCATCTTACTCATCCGTGACTTTCCTGAACATGCTTTCTTGTATAAAAATACCCTTAGACTATATTTAGCTATACAGTAAAGTGATAGTGACCAATCCCCCCACCCATAAAGGTACTATGTTCTTGAACCACCCACACACGTACAGAAGTAGTGTCCTACTACCCCACCCATACAGGTACAGTGGTAGTGACCTACCCGCCCACTCATACACGTATAGTGGTAGTAACTCATCCGCCCATCCATTCACGTACAAGGGTAGTGAGAGAGTGGGTCTATACCACTTCACGTGTACGAGTATGGGTGCGTGGGCCGGTCATAAAATGGTGGGTGAATGGGTGGGTGTTGGTTGTTCTACAAATTTTAGTTGAAAAAAAAACAAACATATATACAATAAAATATGCCTTGTACAAGAATCTATATCCTTGGCGTCCTTACTAAAAATGTAATAGATAACTTATATACAATATCCCCAAAACCAAGTCTATACTAAAAAGAATAAAAATACTAATCATAAAGACCTCCAAGTTGTATTTTAAAAATTGGTTCCTTATTAGTTGTTCTTCACATTTTTTTCAGTAGAAACTAAACATGATATTAAACTTTAATCTATAATTTGTTTACATTTACCTATGTTTAAATTTAAAGAAAAAGAACTTAAAATTAGAGAACCTTTATAAAATTGGGAACAAAATTTAATCTAAGCGCTTCACTTGAGAATATTTCATGCCAAATCCCAGTGTTCATTAGCTGAACAATGACCGTTACAAATCAGCCCGGGCAACATATGGTTTATCTCACCCTTGAGGGTAGTAACAGTCCAGTCTCAGTTCTGTAAATTGTGTTATTTGTCGCTTCTATTTTGTGCAGTTGTCATATAACCATGTTTTCTATACAACTCAATAATTTTATAGGAAAATGTGTGTGAATTATACATGCATGATTGATATGCTTAAAAGAAGATTGAGTATAAAATATTATAACCTAAACTTGATACGTTCTAACGATCTCGAGTCTTTATGGTGGACTCAAGATGTCCACGCCCTTGGCCGACTGCAACCAATGTCATGTTCCAGAAATAAATGAAGGGGTTTAACAAATGTGGGAATTGATTATGGTTGATGAGGAGAATAATTAAAGATAATTAAATAAACGGTTGCGAGCTCCGCTATCACGACGGCCGCAGTCGAAGGCTATCGACAGACCAGCCCAGGAAACTACGTCACCTAGTATAAACAATAGCCTTGCTGATTTATTAACTGATCAGTGAAAGTGGCAGACAATGTGGTTACGAAACGTTTAAGGAAAATGTTACCTAATTATTTATACCCGTTCAAAACAAGATCAAGAATCAAACTACGGTTTCTACCTCATAAATTAGACAATTCAAAGACAGTTCTCTGAATTTACTTATGTATGCAACATTAATAGTGAAATTCACATTCCACCTCACTGATTATGAGTCAGAGCTCTACACTATGAGGTGAAGTCTATGTTCAGGACTCGAGCGGTGATGTTTGTGAGGAAGGAGGGAGGGAGGTTACAGAACTTGAAGTGTTTTGGGGCGAGTCGGTGGCCGAGTGGTCTAAGGCGTCAGGACTTTGAGCTTGAGTTAGTGATAGCGCTGGTTCGAATCCGGCCTGGACTGAAATATTTATCAGTAATATTCACCTTCTACTGTACTGGTTCACCCCCTTACTCTGTCTGAATAAGTCCCTCGCACAGATCAATAGTCTATGGAGAATGGACGGAGTGAGGTTAAGGAGGAGATCGGCCTCTCCTTTATTTGAAAAAAAAGAAGTATACAAAGGCCAGCAGTGGGAGGGATTACAGGACGTGAAGTAGTCAATGGTCATCAGTGGGGAATGGGAAGAGTTTACAGGACTTGAAGTAGCCAAAGAGAAAAAGTGAGGGGTGTTACAGGACTTGAAGTATTCAAAGGTCAACAGTGGGGGGAGGGGTTTACAGGACTGAAGTAGTCAATTGTTACAGTGAGTGAGTATTTTATTTACTCAAATTCATTAGAAATAAACAAATAAATATAATTTAGCTATAGCCTTTGAAACAAATCCATAATCCCAGTATAACACGAGTGAAAAGATTCTTGTATACAAACGTGGATTTTAGGACATGACTTTGATAGATATTCATATGAATGTATTTAGACATATAATGTATTTACTCTATAAAATTGTAGTTTTTATATCTAGATAAAAATAAAAAAACACACATAAGTACTTTAGAATTTTAGTTTTTTTTCCAAAGAAAACTTTACTGCAACCAAATTATTTTTATTTTACATTACTGTCCTCTTGTAATTAGACTCAAGAAAGTAAAAGCCGTCTAAGGCAGGAATATTACTTGCAAAAATTAAAAATTTTCAAATTAAAAAGCTATAAAATGACGTTAATATATACCAATCGTACAATTGTTAAAACACGTAGTTTTAACGAATTCACTACCGAAAAATATTCCTAAATCATAAAATGTATATAAATTTAAAATGCCAGCATTCAGAAAACTGTGATCACGTCAAAATATATTGATGTTATATAATACAAAATTATTTTCTGAAAAATTACAAAATACAATGTTAACCAATAAAATCGATGTTCTGAAATCTCTTTCAGTATTCAAGATAAGAAATGAAAACAACTCATTTAAAAAACATCAGAAATTAAATAGTTGTAATATTTTAGAGCTAAATAACTCATACAAAATAGCTTGTTCTATGCTACTTTAATCTGTCAGTGATTTCTTTTTTAATACGTTCTCTAAATGAAGACATTGAATGTGCTGACATTCCTCAAGTAGATTGAAAAATATGTCTAACATTTGCTCTAGGGTTTCTTAATTGATTCTTTATCTGTGATTCTTGGGTGGGTTTGAAAAAAGAAACACTGAAATATAAATAGCCTCACATGATGAACTACAACAGACAAATCCGGTGATCGATAAACAATTTGTTAAGTCCATGAAAATATTTGATTGAATTTTATTACATGCACAAGTAAAGTATTCCTTATTGCTTCATGAATAATCAAGATCAATGACAAGACAATTGTACTTATAAAACAAATTTTTTTTAACTACAATTTAATTATAATTATGAAAAATGAGGACTCTAATAGAAAATTACGTTGGTGTTTATTCTGATTACGTTGACCATGTCTAATGTAAATCTAGCAAAAACGAAATATATTTACACATACAATAACGAAATAATTTTATTTATAGCCATGATTTAGTTATGTATATGTGAGGTGGAAAGTAAAAAGGGACCTCTAGTCGGCGAAGTAAAATGTAAGTATTGACGAAACTACTGATTTTGGTCATAATTATTGATATTAAGTTTTTTATCGATTATCGAACTCTGGTTTATATAGAACAGGCTTGTATCGGTTATAAAGTCGAGTTGAAGCATTAAAACATTGAATAAAATGTATTTAGATGTCAGTGTTTGGCCTGAGAAAAGGGACCTTTTGCGTTATGGCAAAATAACATAGGCTTGACAAGAGATCCCTTTTCAAAAACACATTATAAAAGAAACATTACTTCAAAAACTAGCCTCTTCTGAATTCAAGCGTCGGTTTAGAGAACTGCGGCAAATTTTGCCTAAATGCAGGACAGTTTCTTATATGTTTCACGACAACAGGTACCTTTTCTAAATTAGTATTGGCAGTATTTGAAACAGTTCTTTCACTACCAGTCAGCAGTGACTGCATCACTTGTAGAATTGTACTCAAGTACATCGAGTTTTATTTGATATTGAAAAGATTCCATTTAAAATAATTTAGACTAAATAAAAGTAATAAACAGAATACTAAAAAAATATTTTCGTTGGGCAGAGCGACTGCTGACCTTCAGTCTCAGCCTAACCACTGAGGATGCCACATCGTAGCATGGGCGAAACGTCTGGAACTGTATATATTGTAAATAGTCCTTTGACGCGGTTGACACCGGAAGAACTAGTTGTTAATAATGACTCCAGCCGCTTAAGCTTACGAAATAGGGAAAAGTAATAAAACCGTCTTTAAAAGCAACTAATGTCCTGTCTGAGAAAAGAGACCTCTTGTCTTTATGGGAAATAACATGGGGCCGACAAGAGGTCCCTTATCAAATTTTTAGTTTTGTTTTACATTACTTTATAAAAACGAGATTTTAATGAATTCTGCCAGTGTTTAAAAAAAAAAACTACGACTGTTATTCTAAAAAAGGAAGTGTTTAGCTTTGTTTAGATGTTTGATATATTTCTTAAATATGAAAAATGTGGATTCTATGTAAGTTTAAAGTTTTAAAACCCGTATTTCTCAAATAACCACTTACAATTTGTGAAAATTTAAACGTTTATTACTTAAAGGAGAAAAAAATTAGAGACGTGAAATTTACACCAACGTGTCCATAGTTTTATGCTTAATTTAAAAATACCAATAAACTCAAAATCGATAATTGCCAACAAGAGGTCCCTTTTGACTTTCCGCCTCACATATACTAAATAAATATACTATACTATGAATATAAAATTGTCAAGTTTATAATACTTGCTTGATGCTAGAATGTGAACTTTTCACCACGAGTGGCTTGACATAACTTACGTAAACTAATTTTCATAAATCCCTAGAAAGATAGGTAACATGTCGTAAAGTGTCCGTACATGCTACTTTCACTTTATGGGGCCATTGAACAGTGTCTGCGAGATATTACGAGTTAAAGCAATAACAAAACAACTGAAATGTAGTAACTTTACAACCTCCCCCTTACATTGTGTAGTTTGATGAAAACTTTACAGTGTAAACTGTAAAAGTAAAATCGTAGCTAGTTCGTTAGTTTTATCTAAATATATCTCTAAGACTATCTGTGTAGTACAAATACACATAGAAATGAGCTTCCTAGAAGTCAGACTATCTTCAAATCACATGAATTTGAGCATATTTTGAGAGAACCAAAATCTTGGAAACTAGAATGATTAATGTAAATAGTATAAAAACGGAACAATGGACTCCTTGTTGGACCTTACTAGCTGGTTTAAAATTGGCACTGGTGAGGCCATCAACAGAGTTTTTTGGAGTGTCATAATTGTACAAATTGTATGTTTTTGTTTTGTTTTCATAGAGCATACTTATAAAACAGTACCAAACTATTGATTATTGAATTATCTGATTCAAATAAGTGAGATACATATTACATATTTTTGTGTAAAATAGTTTTGAAATAATTTTTACGCCTTAAGTAAAACAGTTTCTACCAATATATCTGTTTATAATGTTATAAAATAAGACTTTGATTTAACAAACTAAACAATACACATAAACCTAGTTCAAAAATGTTATTATTACAATAATGTTAGTAAATAATGGTAAACATCGTTATATAAGGCAACAAAACGTTGCCGTTAGTGTGAACTGTAACAATACGCAGCCCAAATATTGTATGATTACCTGGAAGCGTTGACCTGGAAATGTATAAGTTTGCAAGTAATTTAATAGTGTTTTTGACGTTTTCAGAGGGGGAAATTGAGGGAGACACCAAAGACAAGGGTAACGTAACAAACATAACAGTGTTGGGAGATGACACGTAATCAGTTTTGGAGTAGAATTGGTGTAGTCAATTGTTTGCACTGCTCCTGAGCTACTAATTTGGCTTTATTATTTGAGCTGTTCAAGCATTGTTAGTTAGGAAAAACAAACTGTCATTTTAAATTATAGTAGTTTCAGCAAACATTTGATTTCCAGTTGTTCTAACTTCGTTACAATAGAAACACGAGATTGTAGAAGCAACTCTTCACTAAGGAGCGAAATGCAAGATACATCTCATTACACAGCTCGTCAGTGTATGGAAAGTTTCACTCTTTGAATGAAAATAAAACAAAAAAATCGTAAAAGTAACGAACTAAAAATTTTAAATCGTTATACTGTATTCCAATTAACAGTATATAGTCAAGTTTTTAATTTTTTTGGAAAATGAATGAGCTTTCTTTTTTAAAATTGGTGCATTATTAACTCGTCAAAATCAAATTTGAATATGTAACTTATATACGTTGTAAAGACTGTGCACACATAAAAAAATGTAGCCTTTTATCGCGTAACTCAGAACATATATCGGAAACATCGATACAATCTTAGATTTATATACTTTGTCATGTTTGCAATTAGGCTATATGACTTTTTTTCAACAGTTATCTGGCGAAAATATATTCACAAAACAAACGAATATATACTATATTAAAATAATGAACACTATTAAAGTCTAAAAAACAAAGCCTTGAAAAACACGTACTATCAAATAAAAAAAAATATATATAACATTTTAATAGTAATACATGTTACTATTACAAACATTTCAATAAAATAGCATTTTACCGATTTATACAATAAAACATAACGATGAAATAAAATACACAAAATATCGATTGACAGTGAAACTTAGAAATTCTATATGTTTAATGACCTGACTAGTTATAATCAAATAAATTAACAAGATTAAAAAAAAAGAATATCAAAATACTGACACTTCAAAATGTTAGTGGTAGTATTGTAATTTAATCCAGACACCTAAAACTTATAGAGTTAAATTAATAACAATAATTTTGAAATTATTTTAAAAGAAACTATCATATTATTAAATGTCTTGAACAGCTCAATGACTTCTAGGCTGATTGGGTTGTGACAGTTATCAAGTAGTTTGAGTAGATTGAAATCGGACAATTAACTGTAGTTTAAATAATAGGTAGTGGAGTATTTATATTTACCGTTGTCTAATTGTAATGATGTAGAAATGTTGGTTGTTATATTTAGTAGCATTTATTTTATTTTCAGCGTGTTTAAAAAAATAAAAACAAAATATGATTAATTAAAATGATAACTTGAATCCTGGAACTACCGGTTATTTTCGTAACTTTTTACAGTCTCTTTCCTCCTACCAGATGAATTTAATTTTTGTTTGAAGTGCTTTCACTTTGATCGTTTTTGATATTTGTTTGTTTTCTCGATTGACAACACACTTCAATTGTTTACCCTAACCAGTCGAATAAGATGGTGATTTCTTATTCATTATTGCATCAATAAAATAATAGATAACCATAATACATTCTTCAAATTAAAATTACTGGAAGGAAGCACTGGGTAGGGGTTTCGTTATATTGTTTGTCACTGTTTTCATTGTTAACACATAAACAATTAATTTTATTTCTAACAATGTTACAAGAGAGAAGAGATAGCAACCTTTGAGCAAAATATTTTCACTCTTCCTCCAGCTTAGTAATTATGTTGAAATGTGATATCAGTGTCGTTGTGACTCCGTTCGAGTATGTTGCAGCCTGTTTTCGCCGGTTCGCCACTGGCCGCAGACTCCAGGATCGATACATCCGTCGCACCGTGGCCACACCATCTCTCCGCCACTGCGAGGAGCTTTGCGCCCAAGAGGAGTCTTTCTTATGTGAGGGATTCAATTTCAGGTCAGTTGGCTACGCATAAAATAAATAACACATTAAGCTAACATTTCGTAAATTATGTTTAGCATATCTCAAAGGATACCTTATTGTTGAACAGCAATTTTCATTTTAGAACATATTATTAAAGTGTATATTTATAGTGCCATTGCTCTTGTCGATGTATAAACACATTTAATGGCCCTAAATAAGTATTCCCCCCCCCCGCCTTAAAAAGTTCAAAATAAGGGAACAATTTTTATAAATTACTTTTAAAGATATCATCCACATTTTTCAATAAGGTTTAATCAATTATATTAAACGTATGACTTTACTTATGCATGGGTGTTGGTAGTACTCAGGTGGTTTAGTGACAGTAAACTGCTTGGCCTTGTTACTGTTTGCACAAAGAGCAGTTTAGTGATCTACATCGGAGAATCAGTTAATTCCAGACAAGTTCATCGATTGCACAGTCGCCGACTGATATATTGTCAGCCATAATGAAAATTGTCTTACTGCTACCTTGTTATAAAAAACATTTATTCTGAAGGTTTGAATAGTTCAAGTATGTTTATTAAAATGCAATATCATTCCTTCGCTTATAATATAACTAATTTCTTCGTAGGATAAGAATATTTATATATTATAAGAATATATTTTACTGGTAATTTCTTCACTTACATTGACATTGAATTGTGTATAGCAAAGGTTTGTTTTCTATTTTCTAATGATTAGTTCCTCTTTGTCGTATTTTGATATAGCTTGATAGTCAACTATTTCCATACACTACCTGATGACTATGATAAACTATAATGCCTGTCATTATATGTCAAAGTGATTACTTAAAATTTTCTTTAGACTAACCTGTCCTGTTCGACATTTAAACAACGTTATTTCAATTTAATAATTATAAAATATTAGAAAATCCTCAACTTCATAATATCGTTGGTCGACATTTTAAGTGATACTATACACATATGTAAGTGGAACTGTAGAACAAATTGAAAAAATTTCTATTTAGTGGGATAATTTCTATATCGGACAGATATAAATTCATTATATAATCTGTTTATTTCTATCGAAAATAAATTATTTTGTGAATATATAACTCTACCACAGATTCTTTCTAAAACTGTACAGACATAGAGAAATAAGCAATATGCAGAACTTATCACCCAAGACTGATCTAAATGCACCTGAATCACTTTCCCTGCCGGAAGCTGGTGACCGGGAATAGGAGCAGGGCAGACTTTGACCTCGACAGGACAGTGACAGGAGAGCGTCGAGGAGCTCGTCATGGTCCGCTGGCCTCAGTGCAAGTGCTTGAGATCTGTTCCGCCAGTGGTCCTGGGCAGTTGCCTCATCACGTGTGTCACATCACATCCTTACTGTCTCCTCTTTGATTGCATGCCATTATATAACCAGATTCGCTCACGACAATACTCTTGCCTAGTTGTCTCATTACGACCTTTAAGCAAAACATGTCCACTCTTCCATCACGTTAGTCATTATATGAAAATGTCTTATCAGTTTTGTTGTACTTTAGAGTATGTTGCAGCCTGTTCTATTACTGTCTCCTCGTTGACACTACACAGGGTGACAATTAAGTCTTAGGACGACTTTATAACTTTTAAATGACAAGAGAAATCACAACTAAATTTGGCATACAGTTACTGGTAATAGTAAGCTACCTTTCTGTGTACATGGTGATCAGATGTCACCTTTGGGGGACGGCCCGTTAGGAGTAAGAAAAAAACTTTAACGACAGCATATACTGAGTTGTATTACATTTTTAACTGGAAACAATGCCGCAACCCGGACTTCAAAAGGTTGATCCAGTCGGAAGTAATTTCTGTTCAAAGTTTTAAAAATATTTTAATATCTACTTACGATGTTTTAATATAACTTTCTAATATCTATTTACGAATAATAGAAAGTTACAAGTTGAAGGGAATACTTACTGGGGAATACCTGAAGGGAAATTTAAATGCCAAGAAGTATCAAGATGTGCTCCAAAATTGTCACCCTGTATGACCAAAGTAATTTACGACCATATAGTATTGCCTAGTCGTCTCATCACGTGTGTCGCATCACATCTTTACTGTCTCCTCTTTGATTACTGGCCATTATATAACCAGAGTAACTTACGACCTATTGCCTAGTCGTCTCATCACGTGAGTCGCATCACATCTTTACTGTCTCCTCTTTGATTACTAGCCATTATATAACCAGAGTAACTTACGACAATAGTATTGCCTAGTCGTCTCATCACGTGAGTCGCATCACATCTTTACTGTGTCCTCTGTGATTACTAGCCATTATATAAGCAGAGTAACTTACGACAATAGTATTGCCTAGTCGTCTCATCACGTGAGTCGCATCACATCTTTACTGTCTCCTCTGTGATTACTAGCCATTATATAACCAGAGTAACTTACGACAATAGTATTGCCTAGTCGTCTCATCACGTGAGTCGCATCACATCTTTACTGTCTCCTCTGTGATTACTAGCCATTATATAACCAGAGTAACTTACGACAATAGTATTGCCTAGTCGTCTCATCACGTGAGTCGCATCACATCTTTACTGTCTCCTCTGTGATTACTAGCCATTATATAACCAGAGTAACTTACGACAATAGTATTGCCTAGTCGTCTCATCACGTGAGTCGCATCACATATTTACTGTGTCCTCTGTGATTACTAGCCATTATATAACCAGAGTAACTTACGACAATAGTATTGCCTAGTCGTCTCATCACGTGAGTCGCATCACATCTTTACTGTCTCCTCTTTGATTACTAGCCATTATATAACCAGAGTAACTTACGACAATAGTATTGCCTAGTCGTCTCATCACGTGAGTCGCATCACATCTTTACTGTCTCCTCTTTGATTACTGGCCATTATATAACCTAAGTAACTTACGACCATAGTATTGCCTAGTCGTCTCATCACGTGAGTCGCATCACATCTGTACTGTCTCCTCTGTGATTACTAGCCATTATATAACCAGAGTAACTTACGACAATAGTATTGCCTAGTCGTCTCATCACGTGAGTCGCATCACATCTTTACTGTCTCCTCTGTGATTACTAGCCATTATATAACCAGAGTAACTTACGACAATAGTATTGCCTAGTCGTCTCATCACGTGAGTCGCATCACATCTTTACTGTTTCCTCTGTGATTACTAGCCATTATATAACCAGAGTAACTTACGACAATAGTATTGCCTAGTCGTCTCATCACGTGAGTCGCATCACATCTTTACTGTCTCCTCTTTGATTACTAGCCATTATATAACCAGAGTAACTTACGACAATAGTATTGCCTAGTCGTCTCATCACGTGAGTCGCATCACATCTTTACTGTCTCCTCTTTGATTACTGGCCATTATATAACCTAAGTAACTTACGACCATAGTATTGCCTAGTCGTCTCATCACGTGAGTCGCATCACATCTTTACTGTCTCCTCTTTGATTACTAGCCATTATATAACCAGAGTAACTTACGACAATAGTATTGCCTAGTCGTCTCATCACGTGAGTCGCATCACATCTTTACTGTGTCCTCTGTGATTACTAGCCATTATATAACCAGAGTAACTTACGACAATAGTATTGCCTAGTCGTCTCATCACGTGAGTCGCATCACATCTTTACTGTCTCCTCTGTGATTACTAGCCATTATATAACCAGAGTATCTTACGACAATAGTATTGCCTAGTCGTCTCATCACGTGAGTCGCATCACATCTTTACTGTCTCCTCTGTGATTACTAGCCATTATATAACCAGAGTAACTTACGACAATAGTATTGCCTAGTCGTCTCATCACGTGAGTCGCATCACATCTTTACTGTCTCCTCTGTGATTACTAGCCATTATATAACCAGAGTAACTTACGACAATAGTATTGCCTAGTCGTCTCATCACGTGAGTCGCATCACATCTTTACTGTCTCCTCTTTGATTACTAGCCATTATATAACCAGAGTAACTTACGACAATAGTATTGCCTAGTCGTCTCATCACGTGAGTCGCATCACATCTTTACTGTCTCCTCTTTGATTACTGGCCATTATATAACCTAAGTAACTTACGACCATAGTATTGCCTAGTCGTCTCATCACGTGAGTCGCATCACATCTTTACTGTCTCCTCTTTGATTACTAGCCATTATATAACCAGAGTAACTTACGACAATAGTATTGCCTAGTCGTCTCATCACGTGAGTCGCATCACATCTGTACTGTCTCCTCTTTGATTACTAGCCATTATATAACCAAAGTAACTTACGACCATAGTATTGCCTAGTCGTCTCATCACGTGAGTCGCATCACATCTTTACTGTCTCCTCTGTGATTACTAGCCATTATATAACCAGAGTAACTTACGACAATAGTATTGCCTAGTCGTCTCATCACGTGAGTCGCATCACATCTTTACTGTCTCCTCTGTGATTACTAGCCATTATATAACCAAAGTAACTTACGACCATAGTATTGCCTAGTCGTCTCATCACGTGAGTCGCATCACATCTTTACTGTCTCCTCTTTGATTACTGGCCATTATATAACCTTAGTAACTTACGACAATAGTATTGCCTATTAGTCTAATCGCGTGAGTCGCATCACATAGTTACTGTCTCCTATTTGACTCCAGTTTTATCCATATATATATGCTGAAATGTAAATTACTAAACCTAATTATGTCAAATGTTTAGAATTCTTAGAGTATCAGTATGACAGTGAATGGTTCACTTACGCAATATTCTCAATTGAATATTAGTGGTAAATATAGGCTATATTAAAATATAAAATACTCATTAGTTTTGTTAATACTAACATATGTTTAAAGATGTTATAGATTGAAACTTAACACACTATTAAAACCAACATGCAATTGGGAACGCTGTATCAGAAGTCGAACAACAAGTCTCTTAGTTGAATTTTAACTGTATTAATAACAAAATGGTTATAAATATAAATCACCCAAACTTTTGTACCCCCCAAAATATCAAATGTGAGTTAGATGTTCTAACAGCTGTAATAAGTTTTAATAAAAAAATCTGATCAAAGCTGCTATAAAATGTATAAAATGGTAGATATATCTATTTGTACTCATACTTTAAAGAAATATATTAATAGTAAATTGATTCAAATAATCTCAAGGAGTACGTGAGTATAAAGAAAAATTAGGAAAACAGAATTGTTTTGCTTTAGGCACACTAAACTCTGGTTTAATTGGAAAAGGGTGACTAGGGAAATAATCATGCCACGATATATAATGCCGGCTAAACAGTATTCTCTCCGTTCCAAACAAAACGAATTTAACCTCTCTCACTATTCATGGGGTGATTTCAGTTTGCCAGAGCATTTATTCCAGCATTAATTGATCGATTCAGCTCCTATATTCATCAAGCAAAAAATGTCTATAATTAAATTAATTATTTCGCTGGAAATCACAAACATGTTAGATAAAAATTCTAATTATGTCGTCTTTAACAATATATGTTGGACAACAGATAATTCCACGACGAATTTATATTATTATTCATTGTTAAAACGCTGATCGTCAATATGTGAGTGAATATGAGGAGCGAATGAGTGTAGGTGAACGAGTGTAGTCGTTGTTACTAACTAAGATTAACTGTTCCTCAGAAAGAGCTATTTATTAATATCCTAATAGTTTGGGAAACTAAGGGACCTACAGCTGTACGTGGGATCCGAACCAGGTAGTGTAGATCTGATTTTCAGCTATATGACAAGCCTGGCATTCAATTCTCTTACCTAAAGAACATCTGAAGCTTGACTACCTTCCAAAAACATACACAACATATACTTATGTACTACAAAAAAGTGTTTTCATGTACAAAGGCTTATTTCACTAAACCTATAGGTTAGCGTTTGTTTATATTACAACAGTCTATCTATATGGTACGTAATTAATTCGTGCATAAAATGAACCAACATTAACTTTGTTAAAAAAAATATACATACAGGGTGTCCCGTAAGTACTGACCAAAATTTCACGAGGTTATATTTTGGTTATATTTCACGCAAACAATTTTCATCATATAATGTATAGTCCCATCTTGCTTAGTTTTCTGTCTATCTGCCTGTATGTGTGTTTTAGAAAATAATGTATATCTTCAAAATGGTTTGAGATATCAAGTTGAAACTTTGTACATTTACTGACCTTATTAGTGTACATCTAAAATAAAAGTTTCAAAATTATATCATTTACATAAGCAAAATGTCGGCCATTCAAAACTTTCAAAGCCTAATAACTTTAAAACGAGTGATGTTATAGAAAAATGGCAAGACACATATAAAATAGCCCCTTTATTTTGGTGCCAGATTTCTTTTTTTACAAAAAGTTGTTACAGAAATTCCAATGTGTTTTCAAATAATTTTTAATAAAACACAGACCTTTACTTGAGAAATCTTACTTATTTCTGTAACAACGTATTGTAGAAAAATAAATCTGGTACCAAAATTC
Source organism: Stictocephala bisonia (assembly GCA_035578905.1). NCBI lineage: Eukaryota > Metazoa > Arthropoda > Insecta > Hemiptera > Membracidae > Stictocephala > Stictocephala bisonia. Next base: position 707,242 of record JAQJVL010000020.1, read on the forward strand.
TTGGATTAAAAGGGGCTATTTTATATGTATCTTGTCATTTTTCTATAACATCACTCGTTTTAAAGTTATTAGGCTTTGAAAGTTTTAAATGGCCGCCATTTTGTTTATGTAAATGATATAATTTTGAAACTTTTATTTTATATGTAAACTAATAAGGTCAGTAAATGTACAAAGTTTCAATTTGACATCTCAAATAATCTTGAAGATATACATTATTTTCTAAAAAACACATATAGACAGATAGACAGAAAACTAAGCAAGATAGGACTATACATTAGGCCTATATGATGAAAATTGTTTGCTTTGACCTATAGTATAAGCTTGTGAAATTTTGGTCAGTACTTACGGGACACCCTGTATAGGCCTAATACTTTAAAAACGTAATACAAACAACTGGTCCATTATGCTACATTATATTATAACCTCAAATATTTTCTCTCTAAGTGAATTTAACATATTTCAAAAAGTTCAAAAGTCATGCAGATAACAATACTCTATTGATCAGTATACAAAAATCAATTTGCTTACTTGTATGTTGTGGTTACAGATTCGACGCTACCGGAGAGGGCCGTAGCAGCTGCCAGTTAACTTCCGTCCCCTCGGAACACCTGGACGCCACCCTCGACTTCAACGCCGACCGGGACTATGACTTCTTCGAGCGGGACAGGAACGCGCCTAAGTCATGCTCAAGGCCGTGGAGCGGGCTTCGGCCCTGGACACAATACGGCTCGCAACGCTTTGATGGGGCTATGGGGGGCTATGGGGGCTATGGTGTTGGGGGCTATAGCATGCACCATCCGCCCAGCGATGGTCAGTATTATAGTGCCAAGGATGTACACTCCCTTTGGTAGAAGTCGCTCGTTATATTAAATGCTGTATGTGTCATGGTCCGCTTGTAGATAGATGCGCATCCTGTACTATACAACGTATTGCAGTTAGTGTTGTTGTATTGTTGACTGCACCTTAGAATATGCTCTTTTCCCACAACATAGTTACTTATATTAATGCAAGATAAATAATTACAATAAATTATATATTTTTACAACTATTATTTATTTATTACTTTTTCGTTTAGCAACTTTTAAAATAAATATTCCTTTATAATTTAAATTTTAACAGAAATAATGATAAAAATTATGCACATCGACCATTCCATAAAAAAATGAGCCTAAGCATGTTTTTATAAACGCTATTAGGCTGCTCTGAATTTATTTGAATTGTTATGAACTAACAATTTAAAAAATGAGGATCTGATGTATTACCTCATATTAATTTTGTTGAAGCGATTAATTAAGTTTTGACTGGGCTACATAAAAGCCAGCCTAAGGCGTAGGATAAATTTTAATAGTTAGTAAGTGATATGTATTAAGTGTCTTTAAAGTAAGTGTAGTAAATAAATATATTTGTTTCAATAATAAATAATAACAGTCAAGCAGGTAAACTATCCAGGTCGACTTTTACTATGCATTAGGCTTTAATTTGCGTTTTCCACTTATTAATAATAAATAAATGTATCAAGATTCAAATAATTCGACAAAAGTAGTCATGAACATTTGTTACGTGTCGTGAACATTTGTTATGTGTCGTGAGCATTTGTTATGTGTCGAACGCCCTTCCTGTCTTAGGCAAGGCATTGATGAATCAACTTGGCGAGAATGGATTACATCCGAAACTGGCTGGCCGTATGTAAGGACTGAAGGATCTGCGACTATTGTGTGCAAAGTAGCTGAGGATAAGCGTCCTTTCTCCGGTACAGTGCCTCGGGTTCAATGGCCTTGAACATGGTCCTAGTAAAGCTAATTACCACCCATGAACATAAACGTGACTCTCATTGAACTCTGAGAGTTTAATTTACAATGAGCATGTCAGTTTTGTTTCCAGATTAATTAAATATTACTGACCTAAGTGTCACCCAGTTTTTATATAAGCCAAACTAAACAAGTTCTTCATATCACAGTTTTAAATGTTTAATATTCTATCTTTTCGATTTATATTATTTATAAATTCTGATTTTTGCATATTTGTTTGATATTTAAGACATTTTGACATTTGTGTGTCATACATATAGACACTGTACATTTTAGGTTTAACCAAAAATATATCAAACCATTTTTCAACATCGTACATGTGTTTTGCTCATAAAAACGAACCTTTATGCGTGGGAAGGAGGGCCGTTAGTAGACTGTATCTCCTTGTCGTTGTATATCAAACGTTCCCCTGTTTGATTTAAATAAGGAGTTTGATTGTATCTCCTTGTCGTTACAATGAAAACGTTCTTCCTGTTTTATTTAAATAAGGAGTTTGATTGTATCTCCTTATCGTTACAATGAAAACGTTCTTCCTGTTTTGTTTGAATAAGGAGTTTGACTTTATCTCCTTGTCGTTACAATGAAAACGTTCTTCCTGTTTTATTTAGATAAGGAGTTTGACTTTATCTCCTTATCGTTACAATGAAAACGTTCTCCCTGTTTTATTTAAATAAGGAGTTTCAATTTATCTCCTTGTCGTTACAATGAAAACGTTCTTCCTGTTTTATTTAAATAAGGAGTTTGATTGTATCTCCTTGTCGTTATTTTTAACACTTTTCCCCATTTGTAAAATTAGGAGTTTGAATGTATCTCCTTGTCGTTATTTTGAACACTTTTCCCATTTTTCAAATAAGGCGTTTGACTTTATCTCCTTGTCGTTATATTGAACACTTTCTCCCACTTTTTTAAATAAGGAGTTTGACTGTACGTCCTTGTCTTTATAATTAAAACGTTCTCCCTATTTGATGTAAATGAGTTTGATTGTATCTCATTGTCGTTACAATGACAACGTTCTTCCTGTGTTATTTAAATAAGGAGTTTGACTTTATCTCCTTGTCTTTATAATTAAAACGTTCTCCCTATTTGATGTAAATGAGTTTGATTGTATCTCATTGTCGTTACAATGACAACGTTCTTCCTGTGTTATTTAAATAAGGAGTTTGACTTTATCTCCTTGTCATTACAATGAAAACGTTCTTCCTGTTTTATTTAAATAAGGAGTTTGAATTTATCTCCTTGTCGTTACAATGAAAACGTTCTTCCTGTTTTATTTAAACAAGGAGTTTGATTGTACCTCCTTGTCGTTATTTTTAACACTTTTCCCCATTTTTAAAATGAGGCGTTTGACTGTATCTCCTTGTCGTTATATTGAACACTTTCTCCCACTTTTTTAAATAAGGAGTTTGACTGTACGTCAACGTTAAAACGTTTTAAAAACGTCATTAAAACGTTCTCCCTGTTTGATGTAAATGAGTTTGACTGTATCTCCTCGTCATTATAATGAAGACGTTCTCCCTGTTTGATGTAAATGAGATTGACTGTATCTCCTCGTCATTATAATGAAAACGTTCTCCCTGTTTGATGTAAATGAGTTTGACTGTATCTCCTCGTCATTATAATGAAAACGTTCTCCCTGTTTGATATAAATGAGTTTGACTGTATCTCCTCGTCATTATAATGAAAACGTTCTCCCTGTTTGATGTAAATGAATTTGACTGGCTCTCCTCGTCATTATAATGAAAACGTCCTCCCTATTTGATGTAAATGAGTTTGACTGTATCTCCTCGTCATTATAATGAAAACGTTCTCCCTGTTTGATGTAAATGAGTTTGACTGTATCTCCTCGTCATTATAATGAAAACGTTCTCCCTGTTCGATGTAAATGAGTTTGACTGTATCTCCTCGTCATTATAATGAAAACGTTCTCCCTGTTTGATGTAAATGAGTTTGACTGGCTCTCCTCGTCATTATAATGAAAACGTCCTCCCTATTTGATGTAAATGAGTTTGACTGTATCTCCTCGTCATTATAATGAAAACGTTCTCCCTGTTTGATGTAAATGAGTTTGACTGTATCTCCTCGTCATTATAACGAAAACGTTCTCCCTGTTTGATGTAAATGAATTTGACTGGCTCTCCTCGTCATTATAATGAAAACGTCGTCCCTATTTGATGTAAATGAGTTTGACTGTATCTCCTCGTCATTATAATGAAAACGTTCTCCCTGTTTGATGTAAATGAGTTTGACTGTATCTCCTCGTCATTATAATGAAAACGTTCTCCCTGTTCGATGTAAATGAGTTTGACTGTATCTCCTCGTCATTATAATGAAAACGTTCTCCCTGTTTGATGTAAATGAGTTTGACTGGCTCTCCTCGTCATTATAATGAAAACGTCCTCCCTATTTGATGTAAATGAGTTTGATTGTATCTCCTTGTAATTTTATTGAAATTATTCAGTTTATTTAAACGAACGTTCATAAGGAAACGATGAATTCTCATAATTGTTTTCTTAAAATTTTGTCAAGTCATCACACAGAATAAACGTAATGGGGACATTTTAGAGAATTTTTCTAGACTGATCTCATTTAACCTCGCCAAGCCTTCACTAATTACATTTTTAAAAGAAGACATTTACTTGCATACTTATCTCTAAAACAGCTGATAATTATCGACATGTGTATTTTGACCTTGGGAAAAGTATCAAGACTATTCAAATAGGGACCAACAAAAATGTTTAAAGGCATAAAACTAATAAGACCAGTTTAAATGCTGAAAAGCGATGTTAAAATGGATCCAGAATGGTAGTTAATGAAGTAAAATTATCAAGTGCACAACTTTTTATAACATATTTATAAAGGCATATTTAAAGCTAAGAAACAAAGGAATTTACAGTTTTGTTTTAGAATCAATAAGGAGTCATAGAAGTATTACAAAGTCCTGAGTAAATCGATTTTTCCACTGTATCAATGAGAATTTTGTCGAAACTGTTATTAAAAATTAAAAAATACGAAATAATTGTTCTATAATTCAGTATGGAATACACCCAAAGTTTTTTTAATGAAAAATATTGGTCAAGCATTTTTAACAACCTAAAGTTATTCTATTAAATGAAACATTTTAAATACGTGTGTAAATGCAGGTCCTGTCGTAAATAACCGGAAATACTCGTACAAGTATTTTCATTGAAAATTGGAAATAAACAAATATGACATTTTACATAAATATACAGTAACAATACACCAACGTCTAAATATCCAACGAGCGGTTTTCCTCGGTTAAGATGCGCACCATTGAGTCCAAACACGCAGCAAGTCAAAGGATAAAACCTAATTTACACGGTTCCGTTTCATCTTTGGTAAGCCTAAATCGTATTTTAAAGTCCATTTAGTCCCCTCTGTGTACAAACGTGGTTGTATTCTCATTTACCTAAATCATTAATTTCTCCACCAGATTTTCAAATACTGCAAATACTTTCAACTATCGATCCAAATTTATTTTTAATATTGAAACTTTTTCTTGTAAATTTGCTTCCTATCTAAGGTTTGTGTTCGACGAGATATCAACATAAGTTCAAAATATTTATCAGTATCACTCCTATATTACTTAATTTCATCCCAATAAATCGTCTTTTTATAAAAGTAAAATAGTGTGATGGTCCATTTTAGAGGGATGAAATTATATTCACTATACGCATTAATGAATATAATAATTTTAATCAATAAATATTAGTTCGAAAATTGTTTAGAGTTTTTTATCTCACTATCATCGTTAAATGAAAACTATAAATCTAATTATATCTTTGTATTTAAACAATTTAAGGACGTCCTAAAGGGATAACATTAGCAATGTAATAGTAACATTTCGTGCATGTGGATTGAAAGTAAACGTTAAAATAAATACACAAATGTATTGTTAGTGGAACGCCAAAAATTACAAAGTTTAATTTTTTTCAACATGCACCAACTTTAATGATAAAAACTGTACACATTATCTTTTTTCATTAGGTTGAAATTTATCGTATAAGACAGTAGATTTTAACGTATGATAACAATGTTACTGTTTATATTATTCTTTCAGTTTTTTTAAAAATTATAGTTTTTATATGTGTGTAAACAATCATAAAGATAAAATGTACCTTAATAATTATGAAATATACACGTAGGTTGTACAGTCATTTCGAGAAAATTGTCAGTTTTCTGTAAGTAAACATTTAGAATTTTAGAAAGTTACATATAAAAAGGGTACTGTATAGTGCTGTTTGGGTTATATTTACGCACAAGGTCGGCTATTAGTTTGACAACGATTAAAACAAGGGTTTACTTAAACAAAGTATTAAGGGACTAAACTTAGTTTTTAATTCTTTTAGTCACTGAAATTCCGCTAAGGAAAGTTGCAAAATAAGTTGTATTTATCGATCCTTACTCTCAAGGGAGAATATAATATAAAAGTTATTGAAAATAATATGAGTTTTATTAATGGTTGACTCTGAATGAGTTTGTTTGTTTTAGAATGCTTTGTGAGGACTAGGCCGGGCTTCCGCCTGAACCAGGACATCGTGGTGCTCTCCCTGTCAGCTCCTACCCTCTGGCATTGTGAGACTGAGTGCGCCAACGAGAGGAAGTTCATCTGCAATATATTCAGTTACAGGTGAGTCAGTTTCAGCGTAGTCATACCATTTCCACTGACGTCAACTGGGACAAGTAAGGTTATTTTTATAGACACCAATTACTACAAATTTGACGGATATTTGGCAAATTATCTTTTGGCATATTGATTGAACATTTTAAATTTGTGATTTTTCATGGAACACTTGTTTATCCTATCTTGTGAGGGCCTCATTACAATTAAGTAAAAAAAGTGTGATATTGGCTCACTTAAGCCAGGAGACACACCAGGTGTTTTTTAACGATCGGATTATTAACCGATAACGTCGTAACATAAGTGGGGCAAGGGAGTATATGGGGAATTTCACACTAGACCGAAGAATTAACGATCGTTTATTTAACGCCGTCGATAGCTGGGCGGACGATCACTTCAACTATATTGGGCGTTGTCGTCTGGTGTTTTTGTAGTTATGTTATCATCAACACATCTGCAACTTCTGTGCCGTACATTGACTTGTATAATTCATTAAATAAGTTACAGCTGATGATACTGATAACGAATTACCCATAAATTTAATTCAAGAGAGGCCTGTTCTTGGGATGTAACATTGAATTAATTTAAAGACAGAAACGCGACAAGGAATGCATGACATGAAGCGTGTTTTCAATTTAGAAATGATTTTGATGAATTAGATAAAATTACAAAGAATTAATTTGGTAATTTCCTACAGTTTTCCATATGTAAAGATCATTTAGTTATGCTACACTACTTTAAGTTAAATTTTATTAAGATGGCTATGTTAGATTAGGTTGGATTTATTTTAAAGTTAGATAGGTTCGATTAAACTAGGTTGCGAACTCATCTCCTCTCTGATCGACTGACGTACGGCTGTGTTTGTATAACCAAAGAGCTTTCTGTTCATATCAAACTTAATAAATCAAATGGAAGAAATGCACTTCTTTTATAATATATGAATCAGCTGGACACAGTTAAATCAGCTGAATAAAAAAACAGCTGTCTCTTAATGACGCCTCTGTGTCGTTATCAGACAGTTTAACGACGTGTGTGCAAGGCTGCACTTCTGTGCTCGGCGTTATCGGTAATTATACGATCATTACAAAACGCCGAATGTGTCTTCAGCGAAAGTGTAATGAAAGTGATTCACACTTAGCCCTAAGTGAATGTGTAATGACACAACCAATTTGACTTTCAAATTGAAGATGTTCTTCTCCTGAATCCGAACACAATGAGATTTTTAAACAATCAAAATATATAGACCCAAAGTCATAATGGTTAAGCATGTTCGGATTCCAGGAAAATTTATGGGTTCCACTAGCTCAAAAATGTACCTCATTCTGCATAAGATATGAGCCTAGATGCAACTTATTAATATAAAAGTAACATTTATATCTATTTAAATTTATGTTTCAAACATGTCATACGTTTGAGAGAATGGTCCGGCTGACTATAAAACCATAGCAAATTTTGGACTCCCCTCCAAAGTAATGTTTGTCGTGATCTCCGTCGTTTCATTATGGTTATAAACCAGTACATCTTTACTTTGACAACCAGTGCAGTGAATTTCAAAACATTTGCATTTCTTATAATATTTAGCCACTTCGGTCTTGGGTAGAGGGGTTACTAAAGATTGACTTTCTCAACATTTGAAAGTACATTGTGATTCACAAGAGTAATTTTAACTCTATAATCCACATGGCAATGCTAAACAAGTTTCCAAAGTCTTACTTTTTTGCCATAGGTAGGCTACACACAGTTTTTAAAGTTCAAATGTGAAAAAACTAAATAAAAAGTTGCGCATCTATAAAGTCTAGACGAATACAACGTTTTTTGGAGTTCTAAACACTCGTGTAGTTTGTTTATATCTTGCTGGAAACTGCTTTAGAATTTGTGTGAGTATTGAAATCTAACTTTATTATAGTTGATATAGAGGAAGTTCAATCATGTTTTTTTAAATAACTCTTTATTTAAAAAATTATAAATTAGTTTTAAAATAACAAATTTTAAGGATTCGGACTGCAGAAATCCTTACAATTTGTTATTTTAAAACTAATTTGTGTTTGTTGTTAAAGATAGAAGTATTTCAAAAACCATGATTGAACTTCGTCTCAAGTTCATTGTGCAAGGTTCAAATCCCCGACTGAGCAAACGGTTGGTATTCCACTCACACAGGCCTGCAGGTCCGTGTGAACTGGCTAGTGAAGTTTTATCTTAAATAATAATAGTACTGTACAATAACATTAATGTTGTATCTCTTCAATGACCTCTTGTTTAGAGTGTGTACAGTGACCAACTTATTGAGTGCAAAGTGTCATTGTAGATGTTGTGTAGGTATAGCCAAGGACCAAGCTTGGTCGGGGACAACTGCCACCTTGGCGAGCGCACCTTCAGGAGTCTTGACCCATACACAGACATCGTACCAGACAGGGACTTTGACATCTACATACGCAACGAGTTCGGCCGCCCAGGTTGCTTACCACAGCGCCCCTATGGCAGCGGTACGTATCATCTGTATGTTCTTTTCTCTTTTCTTTTTGAAAAATCATTTTAAAACATTTCAAATATGTTTTTGTAATGAAATTCTCACAAAGTTCGGTATCACTTATGTGGTTCTTCTGAGTCAAACTATGAGAATACATAATGTTTGAATGTAGTCTTACAGATAGGTCGCTTAGTAAACGGCCTTCTGAGCACACTGCACTGGTGCGAGTGAGGTGTACTGAGTGGTGGAAAAGAGACAGAGAACTACTCTTCCCCCACTGTGTAATTTCTCTGCGCAATAGCAAGCCCCAATCATTAAGTCATTAGCAGCAGTGACCGATGGTTGGTTTGATTAACACAAATGAATCAAGCTTAGAACTAACAAATTAAGCTATTATTAATAGTTTTTTAATTAGCATAATACGTGTTGGTACATATACAGTACAAGTAAACATCACACAACACAAATTTATTACAATATAAGCACAAAATGCACAAATATATTACAATACAAGTACAAAATGCACAAATATTATGGTGATCGATTTCGGTGAACCACGCTCACCTTCCTCAGACCAGAGGGATTCACAAAAGAATCAATAATATTTGTGCATTTTGTACTTGTATTGTAATATATTTGTGCATTTTGTGCTTATTTTGTAATAAATTTGTATTGTGTGACGTTTACTTGTACTGCTATTATTAAGTATTCAAATAACAATTAATAATAGCAATAACAAAATTTAATTCTACAATCCACATGACAATGCTAAACAAGTTTATAGTCTTCAAATGTTTACTTTTTTGCCACAAGCAGGTTACACTAAATTTTTAGGTTTCAAAGCTGAAAACAAAAAATCAGTTGCCTATTTATAACATCTACACAAGTACTAAATTTAGTGAAGTGTCGAAGCACTCATTTATTTCTGTTTAAGGACTTTATCCTAATAAATTTTCTCATTATAACAAAGCATGTTACAGCAAATTTGTCTACTTTTAAACGTTTATTTTCAAACGTTCAATCAACATTTTTTAAACACTCTTTTCTTTATTAATTCCGTGAGTATATTAAATAAATACTTTTATATAATATAATTTGTAGAAATGAACTTCACTATTCCAAACATTTAAATTTTATTTAATGAGGTCTTCCGTTGTCAAAGACAACACCATTAAATAAAATTTAAATTTATTTGTAATTTCCAATAAGAAGAACTTTAAAAATTAAACTTTCATAGAAGCCTTAGTTAAATTCTCCTTACAATAATCAAACACTGCTGGCAAAATGGCGATAGTTAATTTTTTTTTTATAAATAATAAATAACTATGAAGACATAATGTAAGAAATCAGCTGTAAAAACATTGCTGTTAAAGTATTAGGTTATTGTAACGTGCTACTGGAGTACTCTGCAAGTCGTTATACCACTGTTCCTCAAACACAGTGACTGTTCCGGCTAAAAGTCAGCTGTTCTCTCCAATGACGTCATCAAGACTCTACTTAAATTCTACTTACCTTGTGACATGTTACTGTCATGTACATCGCATGTCTTACAAATGTAGTGGGCTTTTTCTAATACTCTATGATATATACGACTTTTGAGGTCCAATCTCTCACAATCTATAAAATCTACAGCAAGAGCAGAATGCAATGTGTCACATCCATTGATATTCATATATTTGAAATACTAGTGAATGAGTTATTCTATTTAATTGTTTAATAACTAAGACACATACTAAATTATATATACCGTACTATTTTGGCATTGTTATAATGTTTTAGGCTGTGTTTATAAACGGCATTAAAACATTTAAAATGAGTAAAATTAATTTAGTAACAGCCTTCTAACTAGTATGAAGTTATACAATTTGTTTAACATTAGCAATTTTATCTTTTTATCAATAATAACTATTTAGAGACAATTTGCAAGCTTATTTTGCAATCAGAGTCAGAGAGGGCTTGTTGGCCAAGCTCATCTATTGGATGCTTGTATTATAAGATCAGGGAGTTACAGTATTGGTTTCTGAATTGAATGGCTGGATCGAAGGTTTTGCATTAAGGAATCCGCTTTCAGGCAAGTGTTACTCCGCCACTCTGATATAAAGTCTACCGCTAGCCTGCCTTTACACAAAATACTATATAGTAATTTAGAGCTAATAACTGAGCTATTAGTATAGCTACTAATGGATTATTTATACCTTGATTTCAACAGTAACGCAATTAACATTGTTTTTTAATGTTAAATTTTTCTGTTTACGACTTCGACAAGTTGTCTTAATAATAATAAATCCTGATATTAGGCAATCTACTATCACATTTTACTAGTTCTTTGTTAGGTTGAGTGTGACACTAAACAAGACCTCAGTGTTCTCCCAGTAGACATGATTGAAGAAAAGGAGATTATGGGGCGACAATTAGTCAACTTAGTGGATAGGTGGGCAACCATTAGTCAAGTTTGTGAACGGTTTGGATGGACAAACATTATTCATATCACTGAAAATAGATTTCTCTGTGCCCATATTTGTAAAGGGAATTGGTTGGTAACCATTAGTCAGGTATGTGAAGAGAGGGATAGACTACCATTATTCATATATTTGAGAATAGTTTACTCTGTAGTCATGTTTACAAAGAGAATGGGTGGGCAACCAATAGTCAAGTTTATGAAAGTTTGGATTGTTTACCGTCTAAATCCATAAAAGGGTATGGTGTGCCACCATCAGTCATGGTTTTACAAGGAAGGGTGGTCCTCCATATTTGTGTCGGGGTTCAGTGTGCCACCATCCGTCATATTTATAGAGGTGCAGGGTGAACCTCCATTTTGTGTAGGGGTTCAGTGGGCCACCATCCGTCATAATTATAGATAGGAAGGTTGGTGGGCATCCATGTTTGTGTAGGGGTTCAGTGTGCCACCATCCGTCATATTTATAGATGGGAAGGGTGGACCTCCATGTTTGTGTAGGGGTTCAGTGTGCCACCATCCGTCATATTTATAGAAGTGCAGGTTGGACCTCCATATTTGTGAAGGGGTTCAGTGGGCCATTATCCGTCATATTTATAGATGGGAAGGGTGGGCCTCCATAATTTGTAGGGGTTCAGTGTGCCACCATCCGTCATATTTATAGAAGTGCAGGTTGGACCTCCATGTTTTTGTAGGGGTTCAGTGGGCTACCATCCGTCATATTCATAAATAGGAAGGGTGGGCCTCAATGTTTGTGTAGGGATTTAGTGTGCTATCATCCGTCATATTTATAGAGGTGCTGGGTGGACCTCCATGTTTGTGTATTGGTTCAGTTTGCTACCATCCGTCATATTTATAGTTTGGAAGGGTTGTGTAGGGGTTCAGTGGGCTACCATCCGTCATATTCATAGATGGGAAGGGTAGGCCTCAATTTTTGTGTAGGGATTTAGTGTGCTATCATCCGTCATATTTATAGAGGTGCAGGGACCTCCATGTTTGTGTATTGGTTCAGTTTGCTACCATCCGTCATATTTATAGAGGGTTTTGTTGTGCGAACAGTCGATATGTTTTGAAGGTCTTCAGAGGGAATCGTATTTAAGAGGATGGGTGGAGCACCAGTGACTATCTTTATAGAGGGCAATTAGTAGTCATGATTGTAAAGATCATGGCTGAGCCACTAGTAGTTGTATTATTGGATCAATGGTGAATCGCTAGTTGACATGTTTGTAGAATTGTTGGATGGACCACCATTAATTATATAGAAAGGTGATGGGGTTGAGGTATTGACCCACCCGCCCACCCTTTTACGTACAGTGAAGTTTACCCATCTGCCCACCCTTACACGTCCAGTGAAGTGTAGCCACCTGCCCACCCTTACATGTACAGTGATATTGACCACCTGCCCACCCATACATTTAAAGTGGTATATTGATGGGCACAGAGAAACAGTGTACTGATGGGCAGTCCATCAGTAGATATGTTTATAGATATGTTGGATGCACCACCATTGGTCATATAGAAAGGTGATGGGCAGTCCATCAGTAGATATGTTTATAGATATGTTGGATGCACCACCATTGGTCAAATAGAAAGGTGATGGGCAGTCCATCAGTAGAAATGTTTGTAGAGATGTTGGATGCACCACCATTGGTCATATAGAAAGGTGATGGGCAGACCATCAGTAGAAATGTTTGTAGAGATGTTGGATGCACCACCTTTGGTCATATAGAAAGGTGATGGGCAGACCATCAGTAGAAATGTTTGTAGATATGTTGGATGGACCACCATTGGTCATATAGAAAGGTGAAGTGTAGTCCATCAGTAGAAATGTTTGTAGATATGTCGGATGCACCACCATTGATCATATAGAAGGGTGAAGTTTAGTCCATCAGTAGAAATGTTTGTAGAGATGTTGATTGAACCACCATTGATCATATAGAAAGGTAAAGTGTAGTCCATCAGTAGAGATGTTGATTGAACCACCATTGATCATATAGAAAGGTAAAGTGTAGTCCATCAGTAGAGATGTTGATTGAACCTCCATTGATCATATAGAAAGGTAAAGTGTAGTCCATCAGTAGAGATGTTTATAGAGATGTTGGATGGACCGCCATTGATCAATAGAAAGGTAAAGTGTAGTCCATCAGTAGAGATGTTGATTGAACCTCCATTGATCATATAGAAAGGTAAAGTGTAGTCCATCAGTAGAGATGTTTATAGAGATGTTGGATGGACCGCCATTGATCATATAGAAAGGTAAAGTCTAGTCCATCAGTAGAGATGTTTGTAGAGATGTTGATTGAACCACCATTGATCATATAAAAAGGTAAAGTGTAGTCCATCAGTATAAATGTTTGTAGATATATTAAATGGACCATCATTGATCATATAGAAAGGTGAAGTGTAGTCCATCAGTAGAAATGTTAGTAGTATATGTTAGATGGACCACCATTGATCATATAAAAAGTGAAGTCCATCAGTAGAAATGTTATTTGGAATGTTATGTTCATCTTGCAATGTTATAGACAGGATTTGTGGTTAAACATAACACGGTTTTTATAGAACTGCAAAGGGGCCCATTGCTCTACCTATGGAAATCTTGTTTTGTCTTATTGGGTGTCCTATGATTATCGTAGGATTTGTTAGTGGCTATTAATGTAATTTTTAAAATCTGAAGCCTGTTAAAACCAGGATATATTACAGGAAAATATTACAGCAAGTTATATAAATAATAAAAACGTGTACCAATTATAAAATCAATGTCAAGAATATTTACAATTTTTTTTTACCATTAATTTTTTATTAGTGACCGAATAACAGTTTAAGCGTGTTTCACATCATAAAAACCCTATTTACAACAACAATAGTTAAATAGTAACAATTTTAAAACAAATAATAAATATATGTATTATTCAACCTTGTCTCTATAAACAATAGAGACGTCTCTATAAAATACATCACTTGCGATTGGATGAATTGTGGTTGCATAATGTTCACAAGGTCGACAAAACATGAAACAAGATCGTTTGTACGTCATATAATTACGGACTAATAAGTTACACTCTAGCAGCGATTAATCGTACGTAAAAGTGCGATACACTTTGGATTCTTTAATCCGCTCGGTAGGATGCTCTCTACAAACGCCAGTTAAACCTCTGGGTACTTAGCGGGTTTAACACGTCACCAGCTAACTACACCGACTCTCTTTTTATGAGCTTTACTTCGATGGCTGACTAATCCAAATAACATAAGGTCTATTCAGATCATATGGACACTCATTTATGGAGGGTTGGTATTCATGTGTCCTAATTATTGCCTTATGGTCTCACTAATAGGTATAGGGACATCATATATATTGAACATATCGATATATCGCAAACCAAATATCGATCTAACGATAATGTCGAGCGAAAAAAACGAATTGTAAATTATTTATCTGTTTTTAAATTATGCACTCTTAAGTCATGACCAAAAATACACTCATGTTTTGCTGTCACTATTTAGAATAGCTTACTGATTGTAAAAATTAAATACATTTATCTAAACGAAATAAGTTCTGGTCTGTGGGGTTGAACGAATAAAATTTAGAATGAGAATAATCGTACCTGTAATTATCATGTTAATTATAAAAGAATAATGTAATAAAAAAATTTGTTATTTTTGTTTTTCACATTAAAAAATCCCATTAGACTTCTTATGCACTCTAAAAATTAAACACATCAATTCCCCAGACCTACTTACAATATATGTCAGGTAAAACATTTAAAAATAAACATTTGGAAATCAATTTTCCACTTAATATCACGTAAAAGACTAAATGACCTTACTTTATTATTTAAATACTTGTTTAGTACACATAAGAGGCAATTCAAATGTGTTTTTTTTCGAGTCGTGATGATTTTGAGGAGAGATAATAACGTCAATATTTAGTCATATGATATATCGGACCAAAATATCGGTACAGCCGATATTATCGAAATAAAATATGAATACTAATATATCACTAGGAGCGGCCGTAGATAAAGGGCTAAGGCGCTGGCTTGCCACGCTGCTGGTCCGGGTTCGATTCCCGATGTGACCACTAATAGATTTTGCCCTGCCGCTCCCGTGGTTCGGAAGTCACGTAAAGCCGTTGGTCCCCAGGTTAAGTGTTAGAGAGGGCTCCTTAGCCCTAACTTCGCCTGGTAAAAATAAGACAAACTTTAAACTATATCGAACCGTATCTATCGATATTGACGATTTATCGATATTGACGATTTATCGATATTGACGATTTATCGATATGTTGTTGCCATCCCTAAATAGGTCTACATTAAAGAGTTTTCAATAACAACGAGGCTCTTAAGATAAAGGGCTTTAATATTCTATTCCTACATTCTACTTTAATAATTCAACTTAAGCGCCAGAAAGTGTGCTATGTTTATCCACTCCTAGCACCGACAGCTTATTAACAGAGCGCTTGAACTGGGATAGCTTGAATATTTACAGACAAAGAAAAAAAAATACTATAATCGGGCCGGACCGTAAGCGACCTGCGTGTTATATTTAGAACACGTATAGATTTAATCGGCAGAGGGGAATCGTTCCATCACTGAGCTGCCTACTTCACGTACGTGATTAACTTCCGCCTTCTAGAGTTCAATTTCCGCAACAATGTATAGTTGTGAAAAATAACCGTAATTAACTGTACAAGTTTGCTTAATTGCTATAAATTGTTAAAATTATTATTAACTGTGTTATTGTTATTTTATTGCTAAATAATGATTTAACTTAATCGTTCGAAGCTTGATTATTTGGTATTAAATTCAGAATCTGGATCTGAATCAACTGATAGTCGCAGTGGTTAATGACGTAATGGGCGCGGCTTGGTACAATTGCCAGCCCACGGCCTAGTCGCCATAACATCTATAAGTGGAATAACACAGTGGGGAAGAGTAGTTCTCTCTCTTACTTCCACAACTAAATCTATGTCTCTTGCAAAGACGCAATCAGTATGTTACTTTCCAAGCGGCCTATCTATATTAATTATATTTTTGTGTGATTATACTTTACCACCGTAACATTCATATTCGAGGTAATATAAAGAATATAATCCTTTTGTATGAAGTATGGACATTTCTTGGTTTGTTGCAGACTGTTTTGAGCGAGTGCGGAGCGGCATGGCCTTACATACTGGCATGACCAGGCTCGCCTTGCAAGTGAACTCTCTGCAAGAATGTGAACAGGCCTGCATCCACTCCAGGTTTTTCACCTGTAGAGCCTTTAGTTTCAGGTAAGTTGTAAGGAATTTTACGTAATATAACTCTTAAGCCACTATTGTTGTTATGATAAATTCTTATAATACTATGAGACAGCCCTTTAGGGCTATTCATTCATTCAAGTAAGTACAATGTGCATTACTTACTGTAACGTGTAGTACGTTATCCCTTCGGAATGGTTGATCTACTTTATAAGATATCTTTGTAAGTAATCTTCTCCCGGAACAACACAAACCTAGTTGCCTAAATAAAGATATTGTACCCCAACGCATGCACTGAAATTTTAATTTTTGATGAGCCTTCTTTAACCATTAAACTGTCGTGTGAACCAGGTCTCTATTCTCCATCACAGGCCTCACCCTTAGTTAGGATTAAACTAAGAGTCAAGTTATGGTAATAAAGTATAAAGAAGGCAATACAGTGCATTATTTATGACGAATAGATCTTTGTTGAATTAAAAGAATTTGTTCTAAATAATTCAATAAACAAATGGAGATGACACTACTTAGGCCCTTTCGTAAGTAATTAAACTAGATTACTGTTCAATTCGTAAACATTGAAACTTATGGAAAATCGTTCGCAAAGTTTTGAACTTTAATCTACTCCATCATCAGATGAATGAAACAAATGTAAAACATGAAAAAGAGACCTTATTTAATACGCATAATTTAGGTAGCTACAACATTCTACAGCAAAATCACGAAACACTTCTCGTTCAATGTTAAGTCAACAAAATATTAAAATAAAATTAACAATGCCATTTGGAATAAAACTGAACACAAGACCACCATCACACAATCAAGTCATCCACGTGCACCTTAAGTTACAACTGAATCGAGTTCCCATGTGATGTTTCAAGTTTTATTAACTATTAACAGGTTTTATTACCTGATTATGAACTAAGATCGCAGTTTCCGAAATGTTATGAATGATTTACGACTTCAAATTGAGAACTGAAAATTAATATTTTTGTATGACATCACAATCCTTAAAAAACACAAAAAAAAAAACGCTTCCTCGGAGCGTGGTAAAAACGCTTCCTCGGAGAGCGGCTATACGTAAAAAACACTTCCTCCGAGCGCGGCTATTGGTAAAAACGTTTCCTCGGAGCGTGGCTATAGGTAATAAAGTTTCCTCTGAGCGCAACTGTAGGTAATAACGTTTCCTTTGAGTATGGCTATAGGTAATAACGTTTCCTCTGAGCGTCGCTATAGGTAATAAAGTTTCCTCTGAGCGTCGCTATAGGTAATAAAGTTTCCTTTGAGTATGGCTATAGGTAATAACGTTTCCTCTGAGCGTGGCTATAGGTAATAAAGTTTCCTCTGAGCGCAACTGTAGGTAATAACGTTTCCTTTGAGTATGGCTATAGGTAATAACGTTTCTTTTGATCGTGGCTATAGTAAAAAACACTTCCTCTGAACGTGACTATAGATAAAAACGTTTCCTCTGAGCGTGGCTATAGGTAAAAACGTTTCCTCTGATACTATAGGTAAAAACGTTTCCTCTGAGCGTGGCTACAGTAAAAAACACTTCCTCTGAGCGTGGCTATAGTAAAAAAGTTTCCACTGAGCGTAGCTATAGGTAATAATGAGCATGGATAAACTTAAAAAACGCTTCCTATGAGCGTGGCTAAAGGTAAAAAACACTTCTCCGAACACGGCTATAGGTAAAAACGTTTCCTCTGAGCGTGGCTATAAGTAATAACGTTTCTTCTGAGTATGGCTATAGTAAAAAACGATTCCTCACGCGGCTATAGGTAAAAACGTTTCCTCTGCCCGCGGTTATAGGTAAAAACGTTTCCTCTGAGCGTGGCTATAGGTAATAACGTTTCTTCTGAGCGTGGCTATAATAAAAAAGTTTCCTCTGAATGTAGATATAGGTAATAATGTTTCCTCTGAGCGTGGCTATAGGTAATAACGTTTCTTCTGAGCATGGCTATAGGTAATAACGTTTCTTCTGAGCGTGGCTATAATAAAAAAGTTTCCTCTGAATGTAGATATAGGTAATAATGTTTCCTCTGAGCGTGGCTGTAGGTAATAACGTTTCTTCTGAGCATGGCTATAGTAAAAAACGCGTCCTCTGAGCGTGGCTATAGTAAAAAGGTTTCCTCTGAGCGTAGATATAGGTAATAATGTTTCCTCTGAGCGTGGCTATAGTAAAAAGGTTTCCTCTGAGCGTAGATATAGGTAATAATGTTTCCTCTGAGCGTGGCTATAGTAAAAAAACGCGTCCTCTGAGCGTGGCTATAGTAAAAAGGTTTCCTCTGAGCTTAGATATAGGTAATAGTGTTTCCTCTGAGCGTAGCTATAGTAAAAAACGCGTCTTCTGAGCGTAGCTATAGTAAAAAAGTTTCCTCTGAGCTTAGATATAGGTAATAATGTTTTCTCTGAGCGTGGCTATAGTAAAAAACGCTTCCTCTGAGCGTGGCTATAGTAAAAAACTCTTCCTCTGAGCGTGGCTATGGTCAAAAAAACGTTTCCTCTGAGCGTGGCAATAGTTACAATTTTATTGGAGCCGCTCCTAAGAGTAGACAATTCGTTATAGAAAAATGACGTTTTTAAATACATGATGTTTTTAATGACATATTACTTTAAATACAAATGTAAAACGATCTAATAAAGATTTTAGATTAATATTCCTTTTCTCTATATCATGGCCCCTGAAGAGTATTACATATATTAGGATATGCTTTCGACCATCAGTGTAATGCATATGGTTTCGACTTATGTAATACTAAGGTACTACATGAGTAACGAGACTACTTCCATCCAACAATCGTCTCTTTCATAAGAAATCATTGTCCTGGATAAGTGATATTTCATAAACACTAACAAAATGAGGTTGAATGCATAGCTTAAAATTTTTTTAATGCCATTTCTTCGTTTCTATTGAATTAGATAAATTTGAAAATCATTAGGTGTTTACCAATCAAAAAGGCAAAGACCTCTATATGTGTCTATGTAATTATTTGACACTGGAATGGTTTTGTTCAATTTACAACTAATGAGCAGTGTTTGTTTTATATGAAGAAGATGTTAGTTATTACGTTGTAGAGGATGAGGTTTGTGGCAGTTCAGTTAAACGGTAAATCACTTCAATAGTATCTAAAAGATTGGGTACATTTTTAATGATAGTGCACAATGCTTGTATTAAAAAAAATCATAATAATACATCCAACTCACATACTGATGAAGATTCCCATATTATCTTTGAAAATGTCAATAATCTAATTCACTTGTCTACAACTCACAACACGTTACAATGCTCATATTTTCTTTGCCAATGTCAGTAATCTAGTTCACTTATCTACAATTGACCACACGTTACAATGTTCATATTTTCTTTGCCAATGTCAGTAATCTAGTTCACTTATCTACAATTCACAACACGTTAAAATGCTCATATTTTCTTTGCCAATGTCAGTAATCTAGTTCACTTATCTACAATTGACAACACGTTACAATGCTCATATTTTCCTTGCCAATGTCAGTAATCTAGTTCACTTGTCTACAATTCGCAACACGTTAAATTGCTCATATTTTTTTTACCAATGTCAGTAATCTAGTTCATTTGTCTACAATTCGCAACACGTTACAATGCTCATATTTTTTTTACCAATGTCAGTAATCTAGTTCACTTATCTACAATTGACAACACGTTACAATGCTCATATTTTCGTTGCCAATGTCAGTAATCTAGTTCACTTGTCTACAGTTCACAATACGTTACAATGCTCATATTTTCGTTGCCAATGTTAGTAATCTAGTTCACTTGTCTACAATTTACAACACGTTACAATGCTCATATTTTCTTTGCCAATGTCAGTAATCTAGTTCACTTGTCCACAATTGACAACACGTTACAATGCTCATATTTTCTTTGCCAATGTCAGTAATCTAGTTCACTTGTCTACAGTTCACAATACGTTACAATGCTCATATTTTCGTTGCCAATGTCAGTAATCTAGTTCACTTGTCTACAGTTCACAATACGTTACAATGCTCATATTTTCGTTGCCAATGTCAGTAATCTAGTTAACTTATCTACAGTTCACAATACGTTACAATGCTCATATTTTCGTTGCCAATGTCAGTAATCTAGTTCACTTGTCTACAGTTCACAATACGTTACAATGCTCATATTTTATTTGCCAATGTCAGTAATCTAGTTCACTTGTCTACAGTTCACAATACGTTACAATGCTCATATTTTCTTTGCCAATGTCAGTAATCTAGTTCACTTGTCTACAGTTCACAATACGTTAAAATGCTCATATTTTCGTTGCCAATGTCAGTAATCTAGTTCACTTATCTACAATTGACAACACGTTACAATGCTCATATTTTCTTTGCCAATGTCAGTAATATAGTTCACTTGTCTACAATTCGCAACACGTTACGATGCTCATATTTTCTTTGCCAATGTTAGTAATCTAGTTCACTTGTCTACAATTCACAACACGTTACAATGCTCATATTTTCTGTGCCAATGTCAGTAATCTAGTTCACTTGTCTACAATTCGCAACACGTTACAATGCTCATAATTTTTTTACCAATGTCAGTAATCTAGTTCACTTGTCTACAATTCACAACACGTTACAATGCTCATATTTTCTTTGACAATGTCACTAGTCTTATTCCCTTGTCTACAATTCACAACACGCTAAAATGCTAGTATTTCATTTTAGACATGTATATAATTGACATTTTAATACAATTGTCTTTAATATGATCATAATGTCCATGATTCATTCTGAAATACAATCCTTGTACTACTTTCTATTAAAATGTATACTATTCACACGGCATTAAAATTATTTTACTTAATTTTTTTCCTAATCATAATAGAATTTTTTCTGGATGTCTAGATAGATCGTAGAAAATTAGTATTTACATAAATTACTATAAAATAAAATGCAACCTTAGTTTTTTTAATGAAGATGTCTAATATGAAGTTATAAAGTAGATAGTATACATATAAAGACGTGTGTAGGTTAGAGCTACAACCTTGGACTCAGGATATGTACTCCCAATCCTTGAGGTATGTCAGGAGGAGGATACACGACATTGACCTCTTCCTGATCTAACTTGGTTGACGATAATATAACTTTTGATTACCTTCTCGATTCTATTTTTGGAAATTAATTGAAACTATTTTGTTATATGCATGCTCGCATAACGATTGACGTTAATGTAAAACTTTAATAACGCTGTTGCAGTCCAATCTCATTTAGTTTTTAATTTAATAAAATCAATATTATATTTTTATTATTTTCTACTACTATTCTATATTCTTCATTTTTATGTAACTTATGACATTATACTGAAACTATATTTTTCTTCATTTTACATCTTACTTTTATATAACAAATACATTTTATTCCTATAAGTTGTTATAATATAGGAATAACTAGCCGTTATAAAGGATGGCAGGAAAGCTCGAATTACAGGTTCTTGATCTATAAACCAGTCTGAATATTTCCTTACACGAACACAAGGCAGTCTACTGCAGCAAATGTCATGGAACCGTGGTCTTACGTTTAAGAACAATATAAAAAGGGCATATACAGTTAGAAAAGAACATTTTTTTAAATAATAAAAAACGATTATACATCATTCATACGACACCCTGACACCCTATAGTACATACTTCTAGTTCTCACAATTATACACCATTCATACGACACCCTATAGTACGTACTTCCAGTTCCCACAATTATACACCATTCATACGACACCCTGACACCCTATAGTACGTACTTCTAGTTCTCACAATTATACACCATTCATACGACACCCTGACACCCTATAGTACATACTTCTAGTTCCCACAATTATACACCATTCATACGACACCTTGACACCCTATAGTACGTACTTATAGTTCTCACAATTATACACCATTCATACGATACCCTGACACCCTATAGTACGTACTTCTAGTTCCCACAATTATACACCATTCATACGACACCCTGACACCCTATGGTACGTACTTCTAGTTCCCACAATTATACACCACTCATACGACTCCCTGACACCCTACAAAACGTACTCCTAGTTCCCACAATTATACACCATTCATTAGACTCCCTGACACCCTACAACACGTACTCCTAGTTCCCACAATTATACACCATACATACGACTCCCTGACACCCTACAAAACGTACTCCTAGTTCCCACAATTATACACCATTCATATGACTCCCTGACACCCTACAATACGTACTCCCAGTTCCCACAATTATACACCATACATACGACTCCCTGACACCCTACAATACGTTCTCCTAGTTCCCACAACTATACACCATACATACGACTCCCTGACACCCTACAATACGTACTCCTAGTTCCCACAATTAAATACCATACATACGACTCCCTGACACCCTACAATACGTACTCCTAGTTACCACAATTATACACCATACATACGACTCCCTGAAACCCTACAATACGTACTCCTAGTTCCCACAATTATACACCATTCATACGCCACCCTGACACCCTACAATACGTACTTCTAGTTCCCACAATTATACACCATATATACGACTCCCTGACACCCTACAATACGTACTCCTAGTTCCCACAACTATACACCATTCATATGACTCCCTGACACCCTACAATACGTACTTCTAGTTCCCACAATTATACACCATACATACGACTCCCTGACACCCTATAATACGTACTCCTAGTTCCAACAATTATACACCATTCATATGACTCCCTGACACCCTACAATACGTACTTCTAGTTCCCACAATTATACACCATACATATGATTCCCTGACACCCTACAATACTGACGTCTAGTTCCCACAATTATACATCATACATACGACTCCCTGACACCCTACAATACGTACTTCTAGTTCCCACAATATACACCATACATACGACTCCCTGACACCCTACAATACGTACTGCTAGTTTTCACAATTGTACACCATACATACGACTCCCTGACACCATACAATACGTACTCCTAGGTCCCACAATTATACACCATTCATACGACACCCTGACACCCTACAATACATGTACTTCTAGGTCCCACAATTATACACCTTACATATGACTCCCTGACACCCTACAATACATGTACTTCTAGGTCCCACAATTATACACCGTACATACGACTTCCTGACACCCTACAATACGTACTTCTAGGTCCCATAATTATAAACTGTACATACGACTTCCTGACACCCTACAATACGTACTTCTAGGTCTCACAATTATACACCATACATACGACTTCCTGACACCCTACAATACGTACTTTTAGTTCTCACAATTATACACCATACATACGACTTCCTGACACCCTACAATACGTACTTCTAGTTCCCACAATTATACACCGTACATATGACTCCCTGACACCCTACAATACGTACTTCTAGTTCCCACAATTATACATGGTACTTACGACTCACTGACACCGTATGTATATTGCCGATTTATAGTGTATTAATTTGTTCTATATAGTTATATATATAGATTATTTGTTAATTTCCACTTTTTTTATATTTAATGCATTGAGGTTTATGTGGAGTTCGTAATACCAGTCGTGATCCAGGAGCAAATTTTAAACAATCAATTAATTATTGGAGATAAGCTACAAAATAAAATATAAATTAGGATTACGAATATAAAACAATTATATTTTAGAAAAAAAATTGACTTTTATAATGTAGTTTGGTTTACTTTAACTATGTTTCCTTAGTGTTTATTGATTTGTTTATTTATTTTTGTTTTGTTTGTTAGTTACTTTAAGATATCTCATATATTAAAGATATTTCAGTATGATAAAATTATTTGATCTCTCAAATAGCAATATGCAGGAGAGAGAAAAAAATACTGCAATATAATATCAATTTAAGAAATAATAAAATGTTTGAATACTGAATATCATACAATATTTCAACTTCTAGGTCCCACAATTATACACCGTACATACGACTTCTTGACTACTAATAATTCACATACTTCTATGTCCTACAATACATAAAGCATACATACATCTCCCTGACACCCTACAATACGTCCTTCTAGGTCCCACAATTATACACCATACATACGACTACCACACACCCTACAATATGTCCTTCTAGGTCCCACAATTCTACTCCCTTATAACCTACACCACAAGTGAATTAGATCCACAACGTTAATCTCTATTCACTTTTTATAATATTTATAATAGTATAGAAATCAGCAAAACTATTGCATCTCCCCTTTACTTCATTAACTCTATCCCGTTTAATTTACAATAGGCACAACAGAATCTTGACAGTTTCCTTCATACGTATTTATCCATGCTATTAAATAATTATTTATTGGTAAGTATAGTTCTGGTTTGCAGAATCAAGTGTAGTATTCATGAAGGATAAATAGTACAATTAATATTTAGTATCATGTGCAAATGCATGGCATTCTATTATCAGGGAAGTAAGGTTATATATTTCAAACTGATATTCAAAAAAAACCCTTTTCCTGTTAGTGTTGAATTATGCCTTTATACTGGTAGACCTAACAGTGAGAAAATGTAACGGAGTCTGTTTTCCAATATTTGCTGTTGAATTATGCATTTCTGTTGGTAATATCGATGCAATGGAATGGAATCTGTTTTAAATTCGTAGTATCGAAATATGCATTTACAATGGTGAGATCAACATAGTGTAATGGAAGTAAATTTTAATACACGATGTTGGAGAGAGTTTGTAGACGTTATTAACTTTAATATAATGTAATGGAAATGGATTAATCCCCGGTGTTTAATTTTAATTTTACATGATTCATTTTGACATAACATAATGGAATATTGTTTTTATTGTACGCTTCTGAAATTTGCTTTTACATTAGGGAATTAATATTATCTTTTTTTAATGTTTGATGGTGAATAAACCGTTTGTTTCTACGGCATTCATAAAATATAATTTTATCTGCACTAACTTCGTGTTTTAATTACAAGTTAGGTGCACACGTTATGATGAAATATAATTTTTTCTGCACTAACTTCGTGTTTTAATTACAATTTAGGCGTATACGTTATGATGAAATGTAATGTTATTTCCACTAACTTCGTGTTTTAATTACAAATTTTGGCGCACCCGTTATGATGAAATATAATTTTATCTGCACTAACTTCCTGTTTTAATTACAATTAAGGCGTATACGTTATGAGGAAATAAAATTTTAACTGCACTAACCTCGTGTCTTAATTATAAGTTAGGCGCACACGTTATGATGAAATATAATTTTATCTCCACTAACTTCGTGTTTTAATTACGTTAGGCGTATACGTTATGATGAAATGTAATTTTATCTGCACTAACTTCGTGTTTTAATTACAAGTTAGGCGCACACGTTATGATGAAATATAATTTTATCTGCACTAACTTCGTGTTTTAATTACGTTAGGCGTATACGTTATGATGAAATGTAATTTTATCTGCACTAACTTCGTGTTTTAATTACAAGTTAGGCGCACACGTTATGATGAAATATAATTTTATCTCCACTAACTTCGTGTTTTAATTACGTTAGGCGTATACGTTATGATGAAATGTAATTTTATCTGCACTAACTTCGTGTTTTAATTACAAGTTAGGCGCACACGTTATGATGAAATATAATTTTATCTGCACTAACTTCGTGTTTTAATTACGTTAGGCGTATACGTTATGATGAAAAACATAGATACCAAAATATTTATTAATAAATTAAATTGTATCAACTTGTAAATGGTAATATTTCAAAACTGACTATCATACTCATAAATACAAAATTGATGTCAGTGCCATATGTGATTATTTACGCTTACACAATTTTCCATAGTTGATATTTCAGTATCTATTTATGACAAAATCCAATTTCCAACTCATTTTATTACTAAAACAAGTGAATGACACACAACATAAATTTATGATACTATGATGATTAATTTCGGTAAACGATGGTTTACCAAAATTAATCATCATAGTATTTTGTACTTATATTATAATGAATGTTTACTTAAATTGTATTTGTACGAACACGTACTTTGCTAATTAAGAAGCTATATTTATTTGCTCTTAAATAGATTTTACACTTTCTAAAAGGTTAGAATGTCATCACTATTTTTATTTTGACTTCATGTATGAACATAATATTATATTATAAAATTAAAATAAGCCAAGATATTTAAAAATGGGTCGAGTGAACTTCACTTCAATTAAATATAGTAAAACACCTCTTATCATGAATAACATTGAATATCAAACACAGGACATAATAGGCGGAGTATGAGAGATATGCAACAATTTGAACATTGGATAGTTTTTCACTAGTAAGCAGTAGTAAGGCATGTTCTGAAGTGACATTCTAAAGTTTTTAACTCCTTTTTAAGAATGTACTCATTCTCGGTATTTTGCTCATTTCGAATTTAGGCCAAGTTAACGCGTTAGCTGTTTCTTAATTTTTCTGTAAACCATCCCCTTGGAAGTTGTTTATTTCAACAACCACTGACTGCGGGGGTGCTTAAAACAGGGTTTCTTTCTTGAATTTGTTGGTAGGAAAATAAAGGCACTATTCATTATTATTTTTTTCATTCATAAGACGCCGTTCGTCAAGATAAGGGTTCATATGAGAGGCTAATGAGTGTGATGAGTGTAGATGAACGAGTGTAGTCATTGTTACTAAATAAGGCCAACTGTTCCTCAGAAAACCCTATTTATTAATAGCCCAATAGCCAGGGCAACAAAGGGACCTACAGATTTACGTGGAATCCGAACCACGTAATGTTGGTTTGATTTTCAGCTAACTGACAAGTCTGACACTCAGTTCTCTTCCCTTCACAACATCTGAACCTTGACTACCATCCAAAATGGACACCCCAGACTCCTATAGTAGTGTTCACGTCGACGGCAACCGTTGAGCGGACGCCGTGTCTGTATTAAGATGACCGAGCATAGAGCCTATCGCCTACAATCTCCTCAACACTTTGTCCCCAAGTAGCTGGGTTATAGTACTGCACCACCAGTGCTGACTGAAATAACACTTCATGTAATGATAACACTCGTTATGCCTACATATTATGACATAAAACACCCTCCATACAATGACTTTTATTTTTCTCTTACAATACCCGAATCACTCTGTAAGATAAATAAAGTCTAAGTTCTTAAAAGTTTGAATAAAGAAGTTTAAAAGTTATGTAAGATAATCTAAAATTACCACTTACGAGTTGAATATTAGATCCAACTTTCTGAATGAAAATCTGGCTCTATTTCGCAGGATATTTTTACGGAAGCTGGGCAATTTATTACACTGACTAACTGGAAGAAATCCAAATGTTTGGTTTACAAGGCTGTAAATACAAAACGAGAGAATTGAAATTGAGAGGAAATGGCGAATGAAATTTAAACCTACCATACTTACGGTGTTATCCCTGTAGTATCTCTTGCATTTCATCTGTGTTCAAATAATAAAACGGTGAAAACGATAATTTAAAACAAGTCTATTATTTCTCTTTCTGTCTCCTTTTCAGGTGAGAGGAAAATCAATTGTAGGTCCAGTATTCAAGTTTAATTAAATATGCATTTTCAAATAATTACAATCAGGAGATAAACAAGTGTTTATAGTCTCTATACAAGTTCTATTAGGGATGTACTGTCTAATACATCAGATGGTAGTCAACTTCCAAGTTCCATTAGGGATGTACTGTCCATACATCAAGTGATTCCACTCAGAAAGTAGAAAAGTGCTTGTAGTCAATATCCAAGTTCCATTAGGGATGTACTGTCCAATATATCAAGTGATTCCACTCAGAATTTAAAACAGTGATTGTAGTCAATATCCAAGATCCATTAGGGATGTACTGTCCAAAACATCAAGTGATTCCACTCAGAAAGTAAAACAGTGACTGTAGTCAATATCCAAATTCCATTAGGGATTTACTGTCCAATACATCAAGTTATTTCACTCAGAAAGTAAAACTGTGATTGTAGTCAATATCCAAGTTCCATTAGGGATGTCCTGTCCAATACATCAAGTGATTTCACTCAGAAAGTAAAACTGTGATTGTAGTCAATATCCAAGTTCCATTAGGGATGTACTGTCCAATACATCAAGTGATTCCACTCAAAAAGTAAAACAGCGATTGTAGTCAATATCCAAGTTCCATTAGAGATTTACTGTCCAATACATCAAGTGATTACATTCAGAAAGTAAAACAGTGATTGTAGTCAATATCCAAGTTCCATTAGGGATTTACTGTCCAATACATCAAGTGATTCCACTCAGAAAGTAAAACAGTGATTGTAGTCAATATCCAAGTTCCATTAGGGATGTACTGTCCAATACATCAAGTGATTCCACTCAGAAATTAAAACAGTGATTATAGTCAATATCAACATTCCATTAGGGATTTACTGTCCAATACATCAAGTGATTCCACTCAGAAAGTAAAACAGTGATTGTAGTCAATATCCAAGTTCCATTAGGGATGTACTGTCCAATACATCAAGTGATTCCACTCAGAAAGTAAAACAGTGATTGTAGTCAATATCCAAGTTCCATTAGGGATGTACTGTCCAATACATCAAGTGATTCAACTCAGAAAGTAAAACAGTGATTGTAGTCAATATCCAAGTTCCATTAGGGATGTACTGTCCAATATATCAAGTGATTCCACTCAGAAATTAAAACAGTGATTGTAGTCAATATCCAAGATCCATTAGGGATGTACTGTCCAAAACATCAAGTGATTCCACTCAGAAAGTAAAACAGTGACTGTAGTCAATATCCAAGTTCCATTAGGGATGTACTGTCCAATACATCAAGTGATTTCACTCAGAAAGTAAAACTGTGATTGTAGTCAATATCCAAGTTCCATTAGGGATGTACTGTCCAATACATCAAGTGATTCCACTCAAAAAGTAAAACAGCGATTGTAGTCAATATCCAAGTTCCATTAGGGATTTACTGTCCAATACATCAAGTGATTCCACTCAGAAAGTAAAACAGTGATTGTAGTCAATATCCAAGTTCCATTAGGGATTTACTGTCCAATACATCAAGTGATTCCACTCAGAAAGTAAAACAGTGATTGTAGTCAATATCCAAGTTCCATTAGGGATGTACTGTCCAATACATCAAGTGATTCCACTCAGAAAGTAAAACAGTGATTATAGTCAATATCAACATTCCATTAGGGATGTACTGTCCAATACATCAAGTGATTCCACTCAGAAAGTAAAACAGTGATTGTAGTCAATATCCAAGTTCCATTAGATGTGTACTGTCCAATACATCAAGTGATTCCACTCAGAAAGTAAAACAGTGATTGTAGTCAATATCCAAGTTCCATTAGGGATGTACTGTCCAATACATCAAGTGATTCCACTCAGAAAGTAAAACAGTGATTGTAGTCAATATCCAAGTTCCATTAGGGATGTACTGTCCAATACATCAAGTTATTCCACTCAGAAAGTAAAACAGTGATTGTAGTCAATATCCAAGTTCCATTAGGGATGTACTGTCCAAAACATCAAGTGATTCCACTCAAAAAGTAAAACAGTGATTGTAGTCAATATCCAAGTTCCATTAGGGATGTACTGTCCAATACATCCAATAATTACATCCAAGAGATAAACAGGTAATTGGATTCTATATCCAAGTTTCATTGTGGATGTACTGTTCAATACATCCAATAATTATGTCCAAGAGATAAACAAGTAATTGGATTCCATATCCAAGTTTCATTAGGGATGTACTGTCCAATACATCCAATAATTACATCCAAGAGATAAACAAGTAATTGGATTCCATATCCAAGTTTCACTGTGGATGTACTGTTCAATACATCCAATAATTATGTCCAACAGATAAACAAGTAATTGGATTCCATATCCAAGTTTCATTAGCATTATACTGTCCAGTACATTAACATAATTTACGTTCAAAAGATAAACAATCCAATACAATACAACAGGTGGAGCAAGAGGTATGAAATGCATGAGAGAGAAAGTGTGGTGTCGTATAGAGGTCTCCTCTACCACTACATTAGGAGGGACGCATAATTATGTTGCCAAGGATTCTTGCTACACGTGCTATGATAAACGTACATTATCGAGACAGACAAACTCGAAACTACTTCATTTATCACAGTTTGAACATCATCTATGCTAGTCATTTGTAATCAGAATCTTATATAAATTGCTTACCAGATTTTGATCACAGAGTTCCATTACAGATGTACACTGTACATCCAATGGGAGATGTATAGTATAATTGGAGTACTACAATCCTAGTACCAGTACGGCTGTTTACTAAGTTAGATCATGGTAAAACATTACCATTACTAGCATAGTTAATGGTTTATACCAACATGGATAAACACTGACCCCAATTAATATTCATTCATAAGTTAGAGTGTAGTTGTGCAGTAACCAGCCCACGTACACTAGTACCGCAGTTATGTGGTATTGTGAATACTAGCTTTTATTCAACATATAAATAACCGTCTTGCAGCATCTGTCTCCCAATACCATTGAGTCCGTACAGGGAGTTAAATTATTTTCAGGATATAGGCATCTTAAAATAGAATATAAGGTATCCTAATATTATCCACTAAACTTCAGAAATACATTTCGGATAGTAAGATTATAATGCAGTTCCATCAGAGATATGCACTGACCTTCACTTAGTATAAGGATATAAGTAACGTTATTGGAGTATAATCTACAGGGATATATTCTGACCTTCACTAAGTTTCAGGATATAAGTTACGTAATCGGAATATAATCTAGTTCCTTCAGGGATATACTCTGACCTTCACTAAGTTTCAGGATATAATAACGTAATTGGAGTATAATCTACTTCCTTCAGGGATATACTCTGACCTTCACTAAGTATCAGGATATAAGTAACGTTATTGGAGTATAATCTACAGGGATATATTCTGACCTTCACTAAGTTTCAGGATATAAGTAACGTTATTGGAGTATAATCTACAGGGATATATTCTGACCTTCACTAAGTTTCAGGATATAAGTAACGTTATTGGAGTATAATCTACAGGGATATATTCTGACCTTCACTAAGTTTCAGGATATAAGTAACGTTATTGGAGTATAATCTACAGGGATATACTCTGACCTTCACTAAGTTTCAGGATATAATAACGTAATTGGAGTATAATCTACTTCCTTCAGGGATATACTCTGACCTTCACTAAGTATCAGGATATAAGTAACGTTATTGGAGTATAATCTACAGGGATATATTCTGACCTTCACTAAGTTTCAGGATATAATAACGTAATTGGAGTATAATCTACTTCCTTCAGGGATATACTCTGACCTTCACTAAGTATCAGGATATAAGTAACGTTATTGGAGTATAATCTACAGGGATATATTCTGACCTTCACTAAGTTTCAGGATATAATAACGTAATTGGAGTATAATCTACTTCCTTCAGGGATATACTCTGACCTTCACTAAGTATCAGGATATAAGTAACGTTATTGGAGTATAATCTACAGGGATATACTCTGACCTTCACTAAGTTTCAGGATATAATAACGTAATTGGAGTATAATCTAGTTCCTTCAGGGATATACTCTGACCTTCACTAAGTATCAGGATATAAGTAACGTTATTGGAGTATAATCTACAGGGATATACTCTGACCTTCACTAAGTTTCAGGATATAATAACGTAATTGGAGTATAATCTACTTCCTTCAGGGATATACTCTGACCTTCACTAAGTATCAGGATATAAGTAACGTTATTGGAGTATAATCTACAGGGATATACTCTGACCTTCACTAAGTATCAGGATATAAGTAACGTTATTGGAGTATAATCTACTTCCTTCAGGGATATACTCTGACCTTCACTAAGTATCAGGATATAAGTAACGTTATTGGAGTATAATCTACAGGGATATACTCTGACCTTCACTAAGTATCAGGATATAAGTAACGTAATTGGAGTATAATCTACTTCCATCAGGGATATACTCTGACCTTCACTAAGTATCAGGATATAAGTAACGTTATTGGAGTATAATCTACAGGGATATATTCTGACCTTCACTAAGTATCTGGATATAAGTAACGTTATTGGAGTATAATCTACAGGGATATATTCTGACCTTCACTAAGTTTCAGGATATAATAACGTAATTGGAATATAATCTAGTTCCTTCAGGGATATACTCTGACCTTCACTAAGTATCAGGATATAAGTTACGTAATCGGAATATAATCTAGTTCCTTCAGGGATATACTCTGACCTTCACTAAGTATCAGGATATAAGTAACGTAATTGGAGTATAATCTAGTTCCTTCAGGGATATACTTTGACCTTCACTAAGTATCAGGATATAAGTTACGTAATCGGAATATAATCTAGTTCCTTCAGGGATATACTCTGACCTTCACTAAGTATCAGGATATAAGTTACGTAATCGGAATATAATCTAGTTCCTTCAGGGATATACTCTGACCTTCACTAAGTATCAGGATATAAGTAACGTAATTGGAGTATAATCTAGTTCCTTCAGGGATATACTCTGACCTTCACTAAGTATCAGGATATAAGTAACGTAATTGGAGTATAATCTAGTTCCTTCAGAGATATACTCTGACCTTCACTAAGTATCAGGATATAAGTAACGTAATTGGAGTATAATCTAGTTCCTTCAGGGATATACTCTGACCTTCACTAAGTATCAGGATATAAGTTACGTAATCGGAATATAATCTAGTTCCTTCAGGGATATACTCTGACCTTCACTAAGTATCAGGATATAAGTTACGTAATCGGAATATAATCTAGTTCCTTCAGGGATATACTCTGACCTTCACTAAGTATCAGGATATAAGTAACGTAATTGGAGTATAATCTAGTTCCTTCAGGGATATACTCTGACCTTCACTAAGTATCAGGATATAAGTAACGTAATTGGAGTATAATCTAGTTCCTTCAGGGATATACTCTGACCTTCACTAAGTATCAGGATATAAGTAACGTAATCGGAATATAATCTAGTTCCTTCAGGGATATACTCTGACCTTCACTAAGTATCAGGATATAAGTTACGTAATCGGAATATAATCTAGTTCCTTCAGGGATATACTCTGACCTTCACTAAGTATCAGGATATAAGTAACGTAATTGGAGTATAATCTAGTTCCTTCAGAGATATACTCTGACCTTCACTAAGTATCAGGATATAAGTTACGTAATCGGAATATAATCTAGTTCCTTCAGGGATATACTCTGACTTTCACTAAGTATCAGGATATAAGTAACGTAATTGGAGTATAATCTAGTTCCTTCAGAGATATACTCTGACCTTCACTAAGTATCAGGATGTAAGTGAATTAGGATTCAAGAACGTAATTTGAGTATAATCTAGTTCCTTATTTAGTATAAAACTAAATAGTAGAATAGAAATTTGACAAAATTTATGGACAAAAATTTGGCTCTTGCCCTTATGCAAGTTAACTATTTCTTATATATATCTTTTTTAATTTTACTATTTTTTTATATATTCCTCAAGACTCGAAAAAAAAAATGACAAAACGTAAAAAAGATGTTGACGAATAGAACAAGTGAAGAATGTTTAAGCTAACAGACTATAGGCCTATTTTTAAACATTATTGATATCTGATAATAATACATAAAAACTTACAAAAACATAAATACTTCATAAAAACTACAACACACAATAATGAAAAGACAGTAAACAATCAATTTACAAAACATAGATCATAATAAACATATGAAAACAAAACAAGTACAAGAAAACGAAGTAAATAAATATTAAAAAATAAAGTAATAAGGATATGCGGCTGGAAGCCCAGGGATTCGGATACTATATTTCGGGTTTGTGCAGTTTGGAAAAGAAAAGAAAATAAACAGATCTAAGATTATTTCATTATTACACCAAATCCTGCTGGTCAGATAGGGCGGCTCCTGATTGAGTGATTAAAAATGATACAACGCCCCCGAGAACCCCAATATATTAAAAAAAGTCCTTACAGCAAGAAAAAAAAAAAAACACGAGTAAAAACATAAAATAACAAATTAAAATAAAATCCATACAAATTAAAATTGTCCCTCAAAAACCACCCCTCCTCACAAAAAAAGTCCCAGAGACCCCACATACAGTTTGAAAATCTCCACAAATAACTTGAAAGTCTCTGGAAAAACACTGGCTGAGAGGGGTGAAGTGAATGGAATGGTGTTACCAGCATGAAGAAGTCTTCTGTCTAGAGAAGCAGAGGACGGGGGAGTCGGTCGCTGCTCCCTCTGGACCGCAAAGAATGCCTAGTGGTCGGCTAGCCCGAAGGTCATCCACTACGTCTCTAGGCAACATCACGGTGGGCAGGCAATGCAGGTGGCGATCCGCTTCCCTCCCAGACCCTGGAGCCGAATATCCAAAGAATTAGCCAGCCAACATTACCAGAAGAAGGCAGAACATACAATGAATACGACAAGCAAGCACGGAACGAAACAAGACACTGACGTACAAACGAAAACCTGCGTAGAGGAAGTAGAGGCTATCCTTTAGATGGCGGTAAATGTGCAAATAATGGCCTTCTCTAATTTTCATGGTATGAGTAATGCCATTGGTGAATAATCTACTTCATTCTGGAACGGATTTCAATGCGTCATATTTTTCATCACAAGGCAATTTAAGTTCAGCACAATTTACAAAAACCTGCGTTATTCATTACGCCATCATTATGATGGATCCAAAGATACCTGCTTGCATAGTTTTATAGTGTAACGTCAATAGTAAGACTTTTGAACGATAAATGTGATTTTCAATTCATAGTTAGTGTATCACGATCCGTAATGCTATCCAACATTTATATTTTATGGATTTGTTGCAGCTATTTGTAATGGTTGGGTTTACAGGTACAGTGTGGCTGTGATAGGCGAAGCTGCTGAGAACTGCCGACTTACGGATTGGCCTGTACCGGAGATGACTGCCCACAAGCACTTGGTGGCGGAGCAGGGTTGCGAGTTGTACCACCGAGCTAGCTACGGACACGGGTGCGAGTTGGATAGGTGGCCCTTCCGCGGGGGACAGCAGTGGACACCACCCCCAGTCTCTTACCCACCCGCCAAGTACCCACACATCCCCAGCTATGGCACCGCCCCCGCCAACTCTCTGCACTTCGGCGACTCCCTATCAGGAGGTAAAGTGTCGACTTCCTCCCAGTGGAGTGGTGGTTCTGGACCTCAGCTCTTCTTACCACCTTCAGCTTACGGAGACACGTCTACTCTCTCCCTAAAACCGTTAGATGACTGTAAGTACTAACTTACCTACTCAGATCTAAGAATAAGGATTTATTGTGCAAAACCTTAATTAAAGAAAATGTATATACTTCGAGAAAATGATACACACAGTAGTTTATTGAATACGTTGGCTGTTTTTTCAACAAATTTAACTCCAAACAAACTTGTCTGAGTAAACTAAGTAGTTTGCTT
This sequence comes from Stictocephala bisonia, assembly GCA_035578905.1. Classification (NCBI taxonomy): domain Eukaryota; kingdom Metazoa; phylum Arthropoda; class Insecta; order Hemiptera; family Membracidae; genus Stictocephala; species Stictocephala bisonia. The sequence continues at coordinate 743,385 of JAQJVL010000020.1, forward strand.
TGAAAAAATTTCGAACTCTTCAAATTATCAGAAAAACTTACCTGCTATCACAACAATAACAGTACTATCAGTGCAGAAATGATATGTACCCGAGTTTGAGGTTGTTTAATAGACACTAAGAAGCCTATGAAAAATAGAGTCACACATTTGTTTTTCTCATTTAATTTTACGTTATGACACATACATTTTAATTGAATTTTGAGTTTTAGCAATTTTTATCGTGGTTGGAAAAAATAGTACTTGATTTTTTTACTAGTTTTCACTATGCATAAAATGTACAGTATTACTTCTAAAAACCCGCCATTGTATCGGATTCATATTTTGTTCCTTAGTTGACAAAAATGATTTCTATAAGCTTTATAAGTTTCAGAATTTTAACTTTTTAAGAGACAAAAAATGCTGATCAATATTCTGAAACAAATTTTTCTTGGCTTCTAATGATAGTAAAATGAATTGCTTGGTCCCGTTGTAATACAGATTAAACCCACAGATATGATAAGTTACTTTTATATGCGTAAGTAAATACAGTGATTTGAAATTGATTTGTAATGGTTTATCGATGTTATGCAGAGGCTGATCATTGCCAGGAAAGATAGTGCGGTGTTGCTGTGTCGGTAATGGGTCGCTTACCTCTCCTTTTACAAAGCCTTGTTGCTATTTTTTAAATTTATATAATTTTGATTTACTTGAACAACTCAGGCCTACTCACAGGCGTCACGCCCATGTGGGCTATTTCTTTAATTATAGCACTAATTTATATACAGGGTGAATGGTACGTGGTGTTTAAAATTTAAGGGCTCAAACGAAACGCTTGGGGCTACTTAAAAATGCAAATTTCAGTGTTATATGCCAAACGGTTAGCGTGGTACGTTCAAATTAAGATTTTTTCAAAAATCGTTGACCTAACCATAAAAAAGCCTTATTACTTACTCAAAAGATCGTATTTTTTAAACTATGACACCACTTTTTAAACCTACATTAAATTTTAACAAGAATAATGAGCTAGTAGCCTGCGTAAATTAAGGTACTTAAAATTATGCTTTAAAGTAAAATAAATCATGATTTTGTTAAATTTTAAACAATGTTTAACGTGCTGATTCATCATCCCTTGCTATGATGAATCAAGGGATTTTTGAAGAACTTCACCAAGGCTTCCGTTTACACAAACAAACAGTATTGGTTACAATATTAAAACCAGTTATTTTCACTACTAGAGAGCCTGAGTTCATAAGTAATTTATCACAACAACATAACACCTATAAAAATAATAAAATAAGAATATACACAAGCTTTCAATGAAGGTCTAAAGCCCTTACGAAAAAGAAAAATGGGATTTTGTTATCAATTTCGTTTGAAAGGTGCTAATAGTGCGGCAGTCACCGCACTAATTAGCCTTTGCCTCACATCGATAAACCATTACAATAAGATAAAAAAAATACAAATCAATTTAAAATTACTGTATTTAATTGCGCATATATAAGTAACAAATCAGACATATTGATTTTGTAAGTATTTAACGTGACCAAGCAATTAATTTTACGATCACTAGAAGCCAAGAAAAAGTCGATTCAGAATACTGAAAAGTACGAATTTTCTAAAATTTAAAATAATGACATTTATAAAATTCATAGAAAACATTTTATGAACCACGGATTAAAATATGAATGCGGTACAATAACGGGGGTTTGAGTAATGAAAATGTAAAGTTGACACAAAGCGAAACCAATTTCGAGTACACCCATTTCTGCACCGACAGTAGGCCTAATACAGCTGCAACAATCATTCCACATGTGCACTTGTACCATTGTAATTCAATATTGAAATTCATTAATATGATAAAAGTATAAATTACATAAACATTTTCCACAGCAGCTACAACCTTGATGTCTGATACGTCCATGGCATTACGTAAAACCAAGAGATGTGTTTGACATTCATTTTGTACTTCATTGTAAAACTAATTGTGATGGATAAAATTGATATTCCCACAAGAACCTAACTGTGCGTATGACTTGGAGACTGTTATGATGATTTGGCACACATATATACATTACTACTATAATTACATCCTACAGTAACATCATTTTCCTATATAGCCTACGTTGGGGTATTTATACAGTTTTTAGACGCGCTAATCTTGACTTTTTTATTACCAGTGGATAGAAGCAGGTCTATATTTTCTTTAAAAAAACACTTTTTAATCCGCGGAAATCAAGCTTTATAAAAAAAATAAAAACCTTAATGTTGAAGATGCTATTTTTCGTTATACCTCCGCAATTTTTCGTGACCTTTTCATCATTTTTTTTTAACTTGGTAAGGAGGTTTATGCTGAACACGAGTTTGACAGCTATTTCAATCTAATACAATTTCTATAGATATTGCAGCTCGGAAAACTACTTTCGCGGAAAATAATCTATGGTGGCCATATGCACAATAATAATAAATATGAGTTTGGGCCATATGCACAACAAACAATACATTCCTGTCAAGGGGACGGCTGGTAGGCCGTCCCGGAAGACAGAATCCCGATTTTAACGCAAAATAAAGATTTTTTGTTGAGCAAATAGACAATTGGGATAAGTTAGGTAAGTAAAAATTGCAATTTTCGGGCCGAATATTTTATTTTATTGAAAAACCAATGGTATATTCGTGTTCAGCATAAAAAAAACTTGCAACAAGAATATAACATTTTTGAAAATACCAATTTTTAAAAATTGTGTTTTTCACTGTCTGATAAAAACGAGTTTTCGATTTTTCTGTTAAAAACTAGTTTTTCACGGTTGAATTCAACCTCTTCAAGAGATATAAACTCACATTTCACCACTTTTTCAACAACAAATCGTATTTTCAGAAGCGTCTAGAAAGTACATAACTAAAGTAGCTTTTGTGATAATTTCTGGCTCTGTCTATGATGGTAACGGTGAATGTTTGTCCAGTCTGTTACGTGAGCTACAACCAGCCAGCTCGCCTGCTGCCCAAATCCGTGCACAACTCTCTGTATGTCACGACGGAGGCCGAGTGTAGGGCAGAGTGTTCACGAGCACGGATGCGATCTATCTTCCGGTGCGCCTCGTTGAGTTACAGGTAAGTGGATCATTTGGAAGGCTTTTACAATTACAAGTGAATATAGCTTGCTAGAGGAGTTAGTTAGCCTCAACACTTGTGGGAGAAGGGAGAGGGGAGGCTTTGTGCCGAGTTCTCATACGTTTTCGGGGATTACTTTTATCTCTGAAGAACACTGAGTTCACCCGAGAAAGGCACTAGGGAATGTAAAAATATAGGGAGGGTGAGGTGGAAAATGGGGTGAAAATTCAGGGTGGGGAAGGAGAAGACGACTTGGAAAGAGGGGCGATAGGAAGAATCTATAGAAAGGGGGAGAGAGCATTAAGAGAGACAGGAGGAATCGAAAAAATAGAAAAAAATAATCAGAATCATATCATACGTATGGTTCCAACCTTTTTTAGTACTTTGAACCAAACAACCAGTGTCATATTTCCTGTCAAAATATTTTAACTATTGTTCATATTAAAAAAAAAAAAAAACTTTCATTTCTCCTAACATTTCACTTTGTGGCATTCTTACCAGATTGAAATCAAACTTGTTAAAAGTTCACAGTTTTTGTTCACTGATACAAATATGTTTATGATTATTAGTAAGATCTGATAAAATCATTAAGTAAACATTACTTCTCTACTCATGTGTGTCACACATAAACCGAGTAAAAGCCGCAACGAACTACTGAAGACAACTTTGAATACACATTAAAATACATCATAAGTTAAATAAATATGTTGATATAATTTTTAGTGAATAACTAAAAGGGACTATAACTACTACATAAATAGATTTGACAGGTGGGTTAGAGGGTAAATTTAACAGGTGGGTTAGAGGGTAAATTTAACAGGTGGGTTAGAGGGTAAATTTAACAGGTGGGTTAGAGGGTAAATTTAACAGGTGGGTTAGAGGGTAAATTTAACAGGTGGGTTAGAGGGTAAATTTAACAGGTGGGTTAGAGGGTAAATTTAACAGATGGGTTAGGGGGTAAATTTAACAGGTGGGTTAGAGGGTAAATTTAACTCCTCGATTAAGGTTCAGAATTCTTTTGGACTCGTGCGGGTTACCATTTTAGTAATTTATCTGACTGACTTTAACTTAAACTGTAAATCAGAACAAACTAGCAACGAAATTAAGTCTTTATTTCTACCACTTTATGTAACACTGATGGCAACTTATTACTGTGGCATTTAAGAAACTGGGATAAAAAGAGAGATGAATTATAGCATACGATTATAACAGATTACACATTACAGTCATAAAAGTATATTTTGTGTCCATGTGGCTTGGTTAGTAAATAATTAAAAAATATCGATTCAAAACGGTTCATAATATTTATTTGCTATATCTATATAGCATTTTATTATTTGCTAAGACCTAGGTCTTTTGCTGAAAGGGTATTTGTATTTTATGTATATAAAAGCCAAATACCCCTCACTCACTGATCACTGTTTCTTGAAAACCACTAAACCTTCGAGGCTGACATTTTGTAGGATTATTGGTCTTATATTATAGGCGTGCAATAAGAATTGATTTTGAAAAATTCTTCATAGTTCCGAAATGGCAGCTTTTTTTACCCCCAAAACTGCCCCAGTGTATTTCTTGTGGGAAAATCACACAAAGGTAGTATTTCTGACCTAACTTGAGGAAATTCTCGAGTAAAAGTTTCCAACCTTCACAGTTCTACACACGCAACAAACGTGCACCTTATCCATGAATTTCAGCTTAAAAATAAAAAAAAATTGGGGTATCGGGGGCCCAAAAACTTAACTTTTTGGAAGTATAATTTTTTTTAAACTTAACTTATCTACTCAAACGGGATATCAAACTAAAGCTATTTTTCTTATGAATTCAAATATACCATCAGATTTTGAAAAGGTGTTAAAAAGCAATTAATAAGAGGTGTATGCCAATAAAATAAAAAACTCCGAAAACCAAAAAAGGCTAATACTAAAATAAAACACCCAAGTGTGGTATCAAACTGTAGGTATTTGAATCCCAAATAACACCATATCATTGTATTTCGGAAAAGACAACGTTTAAGGACTCTGCCCCTGCTCTAAAAAATATGCTCAAAACCTCAAAATTGGGTAATGTTAAACTAATACACCAAAGTGAGGTATCAAATTAAAGGTATTCTTCTCTTAAATACTAATTTAACATCAGACTTTAGAAAGCCCTATTTTTAGGTGCTCCACTGCTTCGAAAACCAAAATTCATGGTCAAACTGGTTAACAGTCCTGGCGATCAGTAAGCCGATTTTCCTCACGAGGCAACATCCCGAGATCCATAAATGGGGCTGTAGTAGAGTGCCTTAGTGAGGCCGCAGGCCGAACTCTTCCCCGACCAGGCCGTAGGCCGAGTTTCACAAAGGAGCCTGTAGCAGAGTTTCTTGGCGAGGGCGTAGACCGAGCTCCACCACGAGGCCGCAGGCCGAGTTCCACAAAGGGTAAAAAAATAGAGGGGTCCCAGTGATGACGGGGTTGGCATGCGAAGCGTGCAGGGTGTCCCCTAGTCAGTTATAAAATTGTGATGTAAATGGACAACCACCCCTAAAAATGTAAATTTTACTGCACGTTTACAGAATGTTTCATTGCAGATGAAGTCAGGATTGGCGAATATAGTATGTCCTGTCGAACATAAAATGCAGTAAAGGCTAGAAAATACTATTGTTTTATTCTCTTATTGGAAATAATAATATTTATAGTCAGCAATCGATCATGAACGTTCAGGCACAAACTCTTATGAGTATAATTAATATTAATATATAGAGATTTTTATAATGACATATTCAACCTTTGTGCCGAAATATGAAATACCACAAGACAGGAATTAAACCTCCTTAAAACATAAATTAAATGTGTTTGTAACGTTACCAACACCTACAAGTTAATGAACTTAAGTGAAAGTTTATAAATCGAGTTCTTATACGACACGGAAAATTGAATTTAGGCCTCCTGATAAAATACACAATCTGACAATCTGATATCTGGTTAGTTATAGTTCACCTTTAAGGGTATTTCTTAGTGAATTCAAACGTAATGTGTTAGGAGAGTTTGGATATCTACCCAAACTTCCTACTCCGATAATGTATATCATTTATACGGAACTGTTTAACTTAATTACATTAGGGAAATACTAATTGTTCTGTTATATCTGTATTCTGTTATATTTGATGGCGTTTGAGTAGAGGCACAACTTGCGAGCTGAGTGCTATCGAGCTGAGGGATCTTCGACCAGGACATGACTTCGTCCCCGACCGGGAATTCTGGCTGTTCTCCTGGGACTTTGCAGAGTCCAGGTGTTACGTGCCTCCCTCAGGGGCGCCACCCCCATTGCTTGGCAGCCCGCCACCAACTGGTAAGCCGTCTTGGTTGACTATTGCCCTGTAACCATGTAAATAAGATTCTCATTATAAGTGAAAATATTATGTAAAGCGCGTATTTGGCAGTAATTTTCGTTGTGTCCAATCAGCTAAACAGACGACAAAATTAAAGAGTAAATACCCAGACAAACAATTATAGATTTCCACAGTGAAAATTATGCATAAGCTGAAATGTACTATTATTTAAAACAGACATTATCGAATAAATTAAATGTGTAGAGTCCCTATTTTCTAACACTATAATTGACTTTCGGGTTCTCATCTCATACAATCACTAAAAACCCCAACACATAGATTTTATATGTCGTAAAATTATAAGTCTTAATTTGTAAATTAATAGTTCCCATTTGGAGTTCTTTCAAGCTTCACTGCATCTGTTAGACAATGATTTCAGATTTAATTTTTTCTACCCAATTTTTATTTATGCAATTGATTCTTACGTGCAACATTATACATCTCACACTACAAGATATATCTATCGTGAACGCTTGTTCCTAACAGCTCTATAACTAGAACTTTAAAACTAAGAATTAAAAACTACCTGTATAACATGCATACCACTAACATTTGAAAGATATGAAGTTATATACTAACTAATCAATTCTTGATTAGCCTTACTTAGTCAATCTCATTATGTTTCTTAATTTGTGATAAAACACCCCTCGGACATACACGTAAAACTACACCCATCCTAGGGACGTACACATAAAACTGCACCCACCCCTCGGACGTACACGTAAAACTACACTCATCCTAGGGACGTACACATAAAACTGCACCCACCCCTCGGACGTACACGTAAAACTACACCCATCCTAGGGACGTACACATAAAACTGCACCCACCCCTCGGACGTACACGTAAAACTACACTCATCCTAGGGACGTACACATAAAACTGCACCCGCCCCTCGGACGTACACGTAAAACTACACTCATCCTAGGGACGTACACATAAAACTGCACTCACCCCTCGGACGTACACGTAAAACTACACTCATCCTAGGGACGTACACATAAAACTGCACCCACCCCTTGGACGTACACGTAAAACTACACTCATCCTAGGGACGTACACATAAAACTGCACCCACCCCTCGGACGTACACGTAAAACTGCACCCACCCTAGGGACGTATACATAAAACTGCACCCACCCCTCAGACGTACACGTAAAACTGCACCCACCCTAGGGACGTACACATAAAACTGCACCCACCCCTTGGACGTATACGTAAAACTACACCCACCCCTTGGACGTACACGTCTACTGAAGACCCTCTCACCAACTGTTTTTACCAATGCACCAACCCTTGCTTGTAAAATCATAAACCATTTTCCAATTGATAGGTTATGTTAGTTTCCATTATTAATAGCTTGTAGTTGTTCATTGAACTAATTTAGAAGAATGAATACAAAATATTTATAAGACATAGGAGCTGTTAATTAATAGCTTGTGTTTTTTTATATAAATACTTTATTAGACAAAAGATATTAAGAAGGTAAAGAAAGTGTAGACTAACTGTCAACTGTGCAGGAGAGACGTGGCGGAGGTTCACCGTCAGTGGACGACCCTGCAGGGCAGGAACCGTGTGCTCTGTCAACTGGGAGGTTGGCGTTTGGACATGTCCTGTTGAAGGAGGAGAGTGGGACTACTGCTGTAGATCAGGACATCACTGTGGCTACTCAGAAGGATACAGCTATCCATGGTATGGACACTTCCCCTCTACAATAATGGCTATCAACTGTATACCGGTAGTGTTGGTGGTTTAGGTTGTTGTTTGGTAGTGGCTACATTTGGTCCGGGGAAGAGAACTAAGTATTTTAGACCAATACTAGGTGGTTAACACGTTCACCACGATGCCTTGTTAGTAATAACAAATATTTCTTCATAAAACTATGGTGTGCACCACCGGTGGTACATGGTGAACTTTTTAAAACCATGTTCTTTTTAAAACTATAATTGTTCTAAACTGCAGCCGGGTTACATTTCAGTGTTGTATATATCTTAAACGTGTCTTATAATAAATATGGACCATATATGTCAACGGTGGCGCACGTTTCAGTGAATTATTACCAGAATTTGCATATTGTAAAATCTACATTATAGTTAAAAACAAGGATTTTATACGTAATATCCACAAGGATTTTATACGTTATAAGTAATTCACAAGATATACGTTTGTCTGATAAAATAACAAGATTTTAATGAATTTTGTTGAAACAATCAAGGCACATTGTAGGATTTCCATCACAAACATTGCAAACTTTTTTTCAGGCACACTCGATTTTTGTTATTATCATTCAACAAACTCATGTTGGGTAAATGCAGGTATTATTGGCACGCACTAGTTATTGGCACCCTCTTTTTTAAATTATTGCTGAGAATATACAAATCCATTTAAAATCCCAAAAACTTGACTGATGTATTCATTAGTCTATGTTTTATCACTTGCAGTCTGTTTCAATGCAGTAAAAACTTCTGTTTCGGCTGTTATAAAGTTATAAGAAACACATGTCGTATTAGAAGAAATTTAACTTAATTTCTTAGCAAAATCATAAGTGAATTCATCTATTACAGTTCAGTTTACGCAAACTCTGTAAATACTTTTGTATTGGGAATGTTATGTATGGATTCATTAAGTACTATTGTTCACATAACCTTAAAGTTTTCCTGTCTTTACTTGCAAATTATGAGTCAAAGGGAGTGCCATCAACTGATTCTGTTTTGTATTAATTTTCAGGTATTGGCAGCTAACTGGCAGTGCCAATAGCTCGTACTATCGGCATGCAAATAACTTGATCTTTTGACGTCATTTTAGTTGGCACTGCCAATTCGTTGTATTATTGGCACGCACTAATTATTGGCACTATCTTTTTTAAAGTTTGAAGTTTAGTAATCCTTCTATACACAGGCAGATAACCTCTGTAGGATTAGTGATGTCTAACTGCTCCAATATTGCAACACCATGTGTGCCAATAACTAGTTTATCTGTGTGCCAATAACTAGTTTATCTATGTACCAATAACTTAGTTTATCTATGTGCCAATATCTGAAAATAGAGTACCAATAACTAGTTAACCTATGTACCAACAATTAATTTACATATGTGCCAATAACTGAGTATAGGGTGCCAACAACTAGTTTAACTATGTGCCAATAACTAAGTATAGGGTGCCATTAACTGAGTATAAGGTACCAATAACTAGTTAACCTGTGTGCCAATAACTGAGTAAAGAGTGCCAATAACTAGTTTATCTATGTTCCAATAACTGAGTATAGGGTACCAATAACTAGTTTATCTATGCACCAACAACTAGTTTACCTATGTGCCAATAACTGAGTATAGGGTTCCAACAACTAGTTTACTTATGTGACAATAGCTGAGTATAGGGTGCCAACGACTAGTTTATCTATGTACCAATAACTAGTTTTCCTATGTGCCAAAAACTGAGTTTAGGGTAAAAATAACTAGTTTACCTATGCACCAACAACTAGTTTACCTATGTGCCAATAACTGAGTATAGGGTGCCAACAACTAGTTTACCTATGTGCCAACAACTAGTTTACCTATGTGCCAATAACTGAGTATAGGGTGCCAACAACTAGTTTACTTATGTGCCAATAACTGAGTATAGGGTACCAACAACTAGTTTACCTATGTGCCAATAACTGAGTATAGGGTGCCAACAACTAGTTTACTTATGTGCCAATAACTGAGTATAGGGTACCAACAACTAGTTTACCTATGTGCCAATAACTGAGTATAGGGTGCCAACAACTAGTTTACCTATGTGCCAATAACTGAGTATAGGGTACCAACAACTAGTTTACTTATGTGACAATAGCTGAGTATAGGGTGCCAACGACTAGTTTATCTATGTACCAATAACTAGTTTTCCTATGTGCCAAAAACTGAGTTTAGGGTAAAAATAACTAGTTTACCTATGCACCAACAACTAGTGTACCTATGTGCCAATAACTGAGTACAGGGTGCCAACAATTAGTTTACCTATTTGCCAATAGCTGAGTATAGGGTGCCATGTTTCTTGTTCTTAGATGTTTTTATGCAAATAAATGGACCCCCAAAAGTTTTGCAATCATCCAAATGCACCCGCCCACCCGTACACGTACAGTACAGTGGTATTGATGGTACTACACCAATACTAGGTCAAGTGCCTCTCCCCATTCCCTCCCGCCCAGGCTTAATGTCCAGTGGATTTAACACCAACCGGCGCAAGTTGGGGTCGGTTATGGAAAATGCATGTGTAAGAAATTATGTCTTTTTTAGATTCCCTGACCCACACATACGAGTTAATTGTCAAAAACACGGATTGCAAAGGATTTACGTATTTTATTATATTTTTAAATTTTTTAGAAGGAATATTATTTATTATTCTTTGATAAATTGTATATTTTACGCATATAAACTAATGTATTACATCGTATGGATTTAATTTCAAGTATTGCCTCTCCCACTTCATCATTAGTTCTTCAATTTACTGTGAAGCTGAGGGGAAGCATTATACTCAACTGCTATCTACGTTTAAATAGAACAATTGGGCATTTCACTTCGCGATTTTGTACCCATTTCAGGATGATCACCATTGAAAACATTCCATTTTATGTAAGTGTTAGATTATTTATGTTTGTGTTATAGGTACGGAAAAACCGTAGGATAACAATAATAAAATAAAATTAACAACCAACTAAGCCTATATTTACAAATGCAACATGCCGTTGCAACAATAGACGATAAAATACATCGGAAATAAAAAAGTTATTGATTTTAATGTCCATCATTTTGAATATAATTAACACAGTCATTTTATATAATGCTTACGAACTTCTCAGAAAAAAACGTTTCTTTCATGTATGATGTCAATCGCCTTTTACATTTGTACCTGACTTAATCTACTGGCCATTTAAAACCTGTATTTTGAATTAGAAACGTACTGAAAGCAACTCAAGCTGTTGATATCAGATTTTATCTTTTTGTAATAAGAAAGACAATGATGGAATCCACAGCGAGCTCCCATTTTTAGTTGGGAAAAGTGATTTTTATTATTTACAAAATACTATTTTTAATATAATTTGTTAAATTCATTAATAGATGGGGTTTTAATTACACCAGAATAATGTCGATAAATAAAAGATATGTTGATCGTAGACGTACACATGTATATTGGCTCAGATTCAATCAATGTATCCGACTTGATACTGTCGGCGCATTAAACATTTGCTCTGGAATTTAATTAGCCGCTCGCCTATATTAAAATACTGAAGTTGCTGTAGCCTAATAAAACAATGCCGTAACTCTGTCAGTATTACATTCTTTGTTTAACAGTTTCACTGTATTATTTTTGTTACTCGGAGCTCCAAGTCCGGAGACTAACACAGCGGTTTTTACCGATCGGATTATTTACCGAAGATGCAGAGCGTAGAAATTTAGCCCTTGCACACTCGGCGTTAAAAGTCCGACGCCAACAATGGTGTCATCAAGAAACTGCTGCTTTTTTATTCAGCTGATTCAACTGTGTCCAGCTGATTAGCACATTATAATAGAAGCACAGTCCATTTATTTGATTTATTGAGTTTGAAATGGACAGAAAGCTCTTTGGTACATCAATCAATCAAAGAGGAGATGAATTCGGAATGTAATTTAACCTAACTAAATGGTATTTATATAAAAACAACTGTAGGAAATTACCGAATTAGTTTTTTGAAATTTCACCTAATTCATCAAAATAATTTTTAATGACACATTTTATGTCATGCGTTCCTTATTCCGTTTCTTTCTTTAAAATTATTCATTGTTTTATCCTAAAGAACGGGCCTTTCATGAATTAAATCAATGAGCAAAACGTTCTCAACCACAATATCATCGGCTATATTGAATAAATTATACAAATTAATTATGTACGTAACATAAGTTGCAGATAGGAGGTCAACACAACAAAAAAACAGTAGACAACGCTCAATTTAGTGGCAGTAGTCGTCCGCCCAGCTACCAACGGCGTTAAATAAAACGATCGTCATTATTCGGTCCAGTGTGTAACTCCCCATATACTCCCTCGTGCCACTGCTGCTACTGCGTCATCGGTAAATAATCCGATCGGTAAAAAACGCCGTTTCTATCTCCGGCCAAAGCATCAGAGTTTTACATTCGTTTTATGATTTAATTTCAGCAGTAAATTTATCATCGTTTGTGCTTGGAGACAAATATTTCACTATGATTAATATACTCGTTACATAGTAATACTAAACGAAAATAAGAAACTAACCAATATAGAGTGAAAAAGTAAATTTCAAATCCTTTAAAAGGTCAAGCGTAGGATTAAATACACGTCCTTGATCGTTGTCTCTCAGCTAATTATGTTCTTCTTAATGTCGGTATTTATTAAATAAAATGTACAATTAGATCTTTTAACTTTATTTTTATTGCAGGTGCATTGAAATAAATGTATTTTATCTCGTTACGCAATGCCTTATTCTCTGCACTTGTAATTTATGATTCGTCAAAGGTAGATGGTTCATAAACTGTTTTATTAAAACTCTGTGGTACTAGTCAGCCAGTCTTAAACTGTATTCTTGAGAACAATATCAAATACCATATTACAGAGTTATTTGTTATCATAAAATCTCTACAAAAACACATCCAAAATGTTTTATCGATATTTTGGCAGTTTGAATGTTTTTTTTTTCATTTATAATTTTAAACCCACAGTGTAAACAACTTTCCTATTTTAATTGTTGAAATATCAAAAAGTAATAACTTATTTGTACTGTATTCGTATTTGTTAGATATATGAAATGTCTATTTTAATAATATTGTTAAACACTCAAATAAAAAATGCAGCATAAACTGATTTAACATTACTTTATGGACACAAACCCAGAAGGTGATGTATAAAGCCGATACTTAGTCCAATTCTACAGGCGCTGGTTTAGATTTCAAGCGAACTTAACTTACTTATAAGTTATTTTAAGATACTTACTTTTTTATTCATAGTGATCACAAATACTTAAGACAGTGTCAATTAGTTGTTATAAATAGCAATAGAAGTAGGCCTAATGCACAGATACGCGTATCCCTTGAGTACCCCCTGTAAATGGTTTGCCTCTTGTAAGCAGAGATAATCTAATTTAAATCAAGTGATTTTGACACTTTGAAGACATTCTGATTTAAAATAAATTTTGGGAATTGAAGTAGAATGTTGGTGTTGTTTAGAGGCACCTGTTAAAACCTTGGGATAGATCCGTGTATTTCAATACAATTTACTAGATTTCTGGAAACTTTATAGTTTTCTTGAGTCTATTTATTTTTGAGGACTAGAATGAGATTTTTGTTCCCTAAGAACTGCCACAGAGCTTCACTGAATGGAAGTTTTAACCAACCAAGCTCCGGCTTTATCAATGAAATACCAGCAAAGATTTTTATCATTAATTTCCGAATGAATTACCTTTAGGCCATTATATTTAGGCCCATTCGGAATTTTTACTAAAGGTTCCGGAATTGATAACATCGTTTTACGTATAAACAGACCCAAGGATCTAAAACCACCTGAAACTTCGCCTAATTATATTAAATTAATATCCACCGTGTAGTTAACATGTTACATAAAAATATAATGTTACATAACTGTTGCTTTTAACCTATTGTAGGGTTTAAATAGCACCAACATTAGTCCTAATGTTTCTAATATAACCTACAGATTTGAATTTAGAATACAGTCTCGTGCCAAGATTGTTATTATTTGAACGAAGAAACAGTGATAAATATTTAGAGCACTCCATTATGTTGAAACACTAAAATGAAGAGCAGGAACAGGTTTCAATAAAATATTTAACGCACAGTTAAATTAAATATCAAATTCAGGTACACGTAATACATCCAGGCGTATAAAAATTCCAACAAGTAAAGTGGTGGAAATTCAGCGTTCACGGGTTCACTGCACAGAACGAGTGCTTGTCTCGCGCCTGCTTCCAGCCTCCATTCAACAGCCGAGTTATTTCGGAGCAACGAGCAGTCCTAACGATCACCGTGTCGTTCATCCAACTAGACTGAAAATTACTGTACTTTAGACTAATTCGACTGATAATAATAAACTTATGAACATTAAAACGTATTAAAATGTTATTATATTGATTATCTGATTTAACAAATCCCACAATACATATGATTAATATATTATAGCAACAACTGGTTTTGTTGATAGAACGTTCTTATTTTAAAGAAACAACAATACAAAATCAATTTAAACTGGATGTTTGATATTCGTTAAAATGATAGCATTAAATCCACTTCTATGATCTTGAGGAAACTTTCTCTCAAAGCTCATTATAGTTTTACCAGAAACAGTGTTGAAAATGTATATACAATACGTGAAAATGACCAAAATATAGTTTAGCCATTTGGATGCTTATTATTTATTATATATTTAAAATATATTTATCAAAATAATTTCAATTTTAAAATATTAAGTTATGATTTAGAATTTCGAAAATGTGTTCAGTTGGAAAAATAATGCACTTAGAAGGTCTGTAAAAAAATAACAAAACAGTTTTTCCTTTCATCTTGCAAAGACATTACAATGTAAAATTCATAAAAGCAGTTAACATTTTTAATAATATTGGAAATTTATGAATTAAACATAGAGGATTGAGGACTGGAAAAATAATACACTCTTAATAAGAAAACAAGAAATAAATATATGGAAAATTTCGAATCCATGGAATGTGTTTTAGATGTATTTGTGTTGAACTTCATGGAGTTGGTACGTGTGTTTGGTGTTCAGGTGCTACGTGGGGAGTGTGGACCGGAACCAATGGAGACCTTGCAGTGACCACTACTACCCCTACTTCCCGCAACTGTCAGACCGCCCCATGCACTGGCCCGTCGCCTACCTACATAGAGAAGGCCCACCCAACGCCACGCTGCCCCCGCACCAGCCGTCCTTGGTGGACAGTTTTCTGCAGACTCTGCGTGAAACTGAGAACCAGCTCTTCGGCACCGGTGGAGCAAACGGTTCATTACCTGGCTTCCAGGTATAGCAACTATGTAACGACATGTGAGATTTCTTGGGTTTTGAAGCTGCGTAACTGATACATGTGTGACACAAAGCCTACCTAACTGTCACAAATGGTGTATTTGGAAATACATTTCTCTTATCTGATATACTTTTAGTTAGTCTGTAATACACTAACCGGCCATGGCGAACTGCTAAGTCAAGTTCAATCAATCAATATTCTTTATTATCATTTGACTATTTACAATAGCATTGATATGCGTCATGATATGTACAAAACAAACACAGTAGAAATAAAAAAAAGTAGAGTACGCAGTCTCCTTATTTTAGTACAACTAAAATGTACCCTTATCTGCTAAACACTCTTGGACACTGTAATATTTCTTAGAAACCAAAAATGACTTGACTTTATTCCTAAATTTCCTAACGTCTGTCTCTGATTGTAAAGCGGTTGGAAGTTTATTAAAAGTTCAATGGATGCCTAACTGATAAGAGTTACTTAGTTAACTGTAAAGTGTCAATTAACCACACAGCTTGTTACTGTGGATTGTCATTATTCCAAATATAATCTTTGTAATTTTGTGTAATCTTTTTCAGGATAAAACTTTCATCGTTCATTATTCATATTCATGTGCTTAAAGCGAACTTTAACATTTATATCTTTAAACTCGTAGAGGTTGGGTGTAGGGGACGCCTACACTTACTTTGCAATAAATTGAAGATCCGTGTAGTTAGGTGATACCAATATTTTCGGCGAGGTGACTCCTTGGATAAGTGGTTAAGGGTTCGTACCGAGGAGTCCAAGGTTTGAATTCCCACTGTGCTGCCGGTTGGTACTTCGTTGAATGAAGTCCTCGAACAAGTTGCAGCCTATTTGAAATGGCGAGTGAAGTTTTTAATAAAAAATATATATTTATAAACATTTGATTTATTACCAACACTTTTCTTTTTTATATATTTTTTTCCTATTTAAATATTATGTTGGGATATGTAAATGTAGATTGGAAGGGGGTGGACATGGATGGTTATTCTAATACTGTAGACGAGTAGGTATTGAGTAAAGTATGTACATGTTTAAATACTCATGTGCGGATGACACCTCCTTACAAGTATCTAATCAAGATCGTTCAGCAGCAGAAATAGATGCTTTTTTAAATGGTAGTGCTTTGTTGCAGTGGTTTACAAGTTACCAACTTGTTGCCAATGCACAAAAGACTAAAGTGGTTAGATTCCACATCCGTTCTTTTGACTCTTACCTAGATCAAAATTTCATTATATGTGACTGAGAGATAGCGCCGAGTTCAGAGGTTGGATTCCTAGGGTTGGTAACTGACAGCAAGCTTGTTTTCTCAAGCCACATTGCCTTGGTGTCCAGCAGAATTAGCAAGGGGCTACTCATTCTACGAAGACTAGCTTGCTTTAGAGATACACTTCGCCTCTCCGGGCGTAAGCTAAAGAATTGTGCTAAGCAAAGTCATAGGGGTACGGTAAGAAAAAACCGATCCCCAGAAGCGAGCTTAAATCAAGCCGAAATTATATACAAAACCTAGGCCGGCCGATAGGTGGGTCCTGCTATCAGTGTACTATGTGTGTGTATACCCCCATTTGTCTTATGCGGTGGCAATCTGGGGAGCTCAAAGTTTAAGTAATCTACACATTTTTAGATTACAAAAGAAAGCCTTACGCATCATTTGTGGCCTCTCTGCTATGGAATCCTGTAGAAACATCTTCCGCATGAACAATCTGTTAACATTCCCATCGATCTATATTTTAGAATCAGTCACCTTTTTAAAAAGAAATTTTCATCTGTTTACTAACTCTGCATGATATAAAATACACTCTTACTCACTTCGAAATTATAACTATTTAGATATTCCACGTCACCAAACCTCTTTTTTTCAAAAACAAGTCCAGTTTAATTGCATTAAACTGTACAATGCTCTGCCTCCGTATTTAAAGTCAAGTGTCGATTTAAACAAATTCAAATAAAAACCTTAAAAGCATTCTTAATACAAGGTGAATACTATTGTATCCGAGACTTTTTATGTAAATGACTTGATTTGTTCCCTGTATGTATTGGCATTACTTAGACTAAGACTTGTTGTATAAACTATGTTTTGTTGACTATTACCTTTGACAATGTTTGTTTTTTGGTGAATACAAATCTGAATCTGAATCTAAATGATTTGTGCAGTGAATATGTTTGTATGCCAAGAATATTAATAGTGCATCTGCTCAGTACCTCCCATTTTAGACTCTTAAGATTCCTAGCATCCAACCATATTCACTGTACAAATCTTTTATTTTTTAAATATGCACATACTTTACTCTAGGTGTGTAATCTGTATCAAGTGTGTATCGGGAAATATTACTCATTAATTCCCGACTATACTAATCTTATAAGAAACATAACACTCTGCTGTCATAAAACATGTTGTTTGTAACAGGTAGTTGAGGTGAAGACGGATCAGGCGGGACAGTCCGGGACCGACGGAGATGCCATGAACAAGTTGTGGACTTGGGGCCAATCAAAATACAACTCCACTAACACCACAACTACCACGTTGGAATCCACAAGTTCAACCAACTCTACCAGTTAGGACTAAACATCCTCGATTTCGGACTTCTTGGGTGTCAGGGCTGTGGTTGGTGCTGTGGGTGGGTTGGCAGCGACACAAAGGGAGGGAATAGCGAGAATGCTTACACGATCAGAGGGTTCAATTTCTGAACTGTTGGCTGATCTAAATCTGTTATCTACACTAAAGGAACTATCTAATTGGGTTTTATAATCTTAATTTTCAGTTATTGGGGATTAAACTTAAAATAAAAGTTGTCAAATAAAATCAGCAAAATGTATCCACTGCTAAGACAAGCCTAGACGGCCAACAATACTCTAGTCTCACGTATTCACGTGTAACGTGTACAGTCAGGGTGTATTTGAATAGGGTGGGAGGTGGGGGTGGGGGTTTGTCACCAACAATTGAGTTCTACTATTCTGATGGATATTATTTGTTAAAGTAAATTTAAGTAAAGAAACTATGTAAGATGGAATTCAACTATATGTCCACAATTCTTATTCTTATTGCGTAATGTGAGTTTTTCCTATATTATTTATTGCAATTTTCGAACGATATCTACAACGAAACATAATATAATGTTCTCTAACATCGATAATTTTATTTTCTATACTTACAAACATTTTGCCATTAAAAATACGATTAATGTTTCACACATAATGGTGAAATAAAATCTGTTATATATAATTATAAAAATATTTATCAAACATATATAAACCAAGAACAAACAATACCTTGTGTGCACAAATGGGGATGCAAAGTACCACTATACATCTGTAACGTGTAGTTTGACAGATATCAAGCTAAAACCTATTCTTGTTCGTTGAGTATTGTCGGGTACGGTGCAGGTTTCTGGATGTATCAGCGGCCACAATGCGTTGTTTGGCACAAGAAGAAAAATCAAAACCCTCGGGTGTTTCAATGCGAGTCCCACAGTTGTAGATACAGTATCATAATTTTTTCTCAAACTGTGATTTTAACCAATTAAAATGCACAATAATATTATTTAAATACTTTTTACTTTAGGTAATTTTAATATTAAATATGTGAGTTTTTCTACCTATATTTTCTAATATCAGACTACGTCTATTATTTATATATAAGAATGCACTGGATTTTAGAACGTATTTTGTAATTATATAATTTTTAGCAACGACATGTTTACAAACTAGACATGAACGAGTCGTAACACAACGTGCAATGAATGTGATAATGTTGATGTAGAATAAGTTTATGAGTGTTGAACTGTTCGGTTTTACCAGATGAATAACTGATTAAATAGTGATGATAAGGAAATACTTTAAGTGCAATAAAGTTTTTGTATATATAAACATAATTATTATTTCCCCTGATTCCACACGGGTAACTGGTCTTGTTTCTGTTGGTGAGTAATCATCCATGATTCGTAATATCAGTGGAAGAAATAATTGTGGGTCTGAAGTCATATCGAAGTTAGCAACTCCTCATGTCTCAAACCTACAGTTTCCGAAGGTTCAGAAGCCGGATCAGTCCCAATCCTCTGGTATAACGTCTGCCCAATCCCTTGCCCATGTAAAATATACTGTAGGAGGTCCCACCCACCCACCTACACACGTACGGTGGTATTGACCCACCCAACCAACTACACACGAACAATGGTATTGACCCACCCGCCCACCCACACACGTACGGTGGTTTTGACCCACCCGCCCACATGTTCACTTGACTATTCCACGTATCAACTGGTTAAGATACGTAAATGACGTTGTCAAGATTTCTGGTCTACATTGAAACACCCACTACGTATGAATCCCAATATTGCTAATACAAACACGTATGTAATAATTGCTAACTGGCACTAACTGTATCCACGCCAAAATATCTATGTGAGATTATACCACTATTTTTTAGGATTTGCTTTACTACTTTGAAATAAGCAAAATGCCATTGAGATCTGTATTATGACAAACTACTAAAGAATGTATATGCAAAGGATGGTTTGGCCAAATAAATACCAAAACGTGTAGAGTGATGGTGGAATGCTTCGCTCTGATCAGAATGTGTTGACATGGGAAACGGTGGGGTGACTAGACCAGATAAGGGCCGTGTATATATTGTGAGTGTGGGGTGATAGGTAGTACATTATAATATTTATACAGGGTGTTTTTTAATGCAGTCCCCCTGTTTTTCTTCATTGTAAATTAAAAGGGATATTTAACAATGCCAATCATTATACATATACAAACACTATCTTTTGTGACATTCAAGACTTTTGGGAGTCATTTGAGGTCCAAGATGTGGAGGTCAACTTAAAATTTCTTTATAAGAAGCTGGTCATGTGACATATTGTTTAACATTGTTTTTTTCCTGAATACAATGGTGCAATCAAAACTGAAAAGGGTTTTATACTGTTTTTTAGATTTACTCAGGTTTATGATGAAGGAGGCAGATTGTGAAAAGAGGTAGTCATGTGACATATAATTTAATATTGTCTTTTTTCCCTTAACACAATGGTGAAATCAAAACTAAAAAGGGTTGTACTATTTTCTAGATACTTGCAAGTTTAGTACTTAGAAGGCAAGTAGGATGTGTTTATCAAAATTCATGGCATCTATATACTATCTTAATCCAAGCGGTGCAAATATAATGTAATAAAGACGTGATTACATTATATTTTTGTAATAATTTATTAAAATTTAAATTCAAAAAAACGTTAAGCCCATGGAGTGCAGGTTATTAAAATTAAAATTTACTAGTGATGTTTTAAAATTCTTATTTAATGAAGTGATATTACAAAAAGGTGCCTCACCTAAAGTAAGTGTTCAGATCCTCCATCTACTTCCTGGCAGTAATCTAATCTGCGAACATTACGTAGGATGTTTTATGTGATATTGCCGCCCAAGCGACTGAAATTCAGTTCTTGAGGCCATCTACGTTCTGTAGTGGAGTCTTGTAGACAACCCTTTTTTAGTTTTGATTGCACCATTTAATTCTGGAAAAAAGACAATGTAACCATGACCAGCTTCTCATTAAACATTTTGAAGTTGAGCTCCACATCTTGGACTTCAAATGACTCCCAAAAGTCTTGAATGTCAGAAAATATAGTATTTGTATATGATTGGCATGGTTAAAAATCCATTTTAATATACAATGAAGAAAAACAGGTGGAGGGGAGTGCATTAAAAACCACCCTGTATAATGATTTTAAGAAACTAAAAAAAAAGAAAATGCTTTTAACAAGCAAGATACTAGGCACCTTATGTGTTTTTTTCCGCAAAAGACCACTGCAATTACATCACATAATAAATTACTGTACTTATATAAAAAAAATATAGATGAATCCAAACTTAAAATAAGATAATACTCCGAATAGAATGCATTTCAAGATATTTTTCATGTCCATAATCAGTGTAAGACAGACAAACCATGACAGAGGAAGATGGCAGATAAAATTATTCTTAGTTTATTTTGATTGATAAGGATTTGACCTGAGGTTTCAAAATACTCGACTTTTTAAAAGAGTGTATGCGTCTACATAAAAATATGTATTAATAAAATATATTTCAAAAAGAAAAAACATTTTCATGTAACTTACTCCTTAAGGAAAGCAGTTTTTTCAGTGAAATATTTTGAAATATACCTTTATTCCCCTACAAACGAAACAAGAATGATTCAATTGCGATGAGGGCAATATGAAACTGAAGCTGAAGATCCGGATGAGTTGATAGACGAAGTTGAAAAGCAGCCTGACGGAGAAACTTAGTCAATCCAACTTTGTCGTCAGACATGTTAATGTAATATCCAAGGATGACTCAAAGGATTTGACACCATTATACTGTGTCTTACAGCTAGAAATTAATTGCACTGTTAATGAAATCGCTGTAGTTTCTTTTCTTTGACGATTGTTGTGCACATGAGTTCACGACAAAGAAAGACCACGTCTTTGTGTTCAACGCAAGTAACATAACCATACATTGTATTTACATATAGTTAGTGACCTCGTTGTAGTTATTCGAAGGGCAACGAGGAAGTTTTAATACTGTTCAACTTACTAGAATTACTATCGTATTGATGATTAGACTGTTTTTTTTTATAAAACAAGGGCCTTTTCGATTTTTTGGATGATTTTGTTTCATATAAGATAAATAAATAAGAAACAATAATATGATCGTTTTTAGCGGAAAAGCCGTAAAAATTACAAAAATGAAGAAAAAAGATATCCATAATATATTTTTTTCGTAAATAAAGTGTTAAGAGTACTCAAATTGCGCAGAATTTTGTACTGATAACAAATATGGAAATGGTACTGGCATATATGCCATTAAGAACGTTAGCACCAAATATGTGTCAGTTTTAGTAAGGTCACAGAATAATATTAACACATAGTAGCGAAGCTCAGCCGTTTTACTTGCCAGACAAGCGATGCTAGCGATCCTAGCGGTGGTGAAGCAGCTAACTAGCGTGGTAAGCAAATAAACGATTTGGTTTGAATATTTACTTTCAATTAATTGTATTGCAACATAAGTAAAATGCCATGCTATCTAGCGGAGAGTTACCGTAGCTCTGCGTTACGACCACTAGGATCGCTAGCGTCAGTCAGTTGGCATTGTTCTCAAGAGTAAGCTTCGCATCTGTGTATATTAGACTGTGTTAAGGTTATGCTTGGTTAAAATAGGTTAGTTATTGTTAGGTTATGTTTTGTTCCTTTATTTTAGTTTTGGAGAAGTTTTGTTAGATTTAGTCGGATTACGTTACGTTTAGCTACGTTTGGTTAGTTAGTTCGATTTTTGATGGTTAGGTTAGTTTTGTTAGGTGAGATTAATTTTGTTAGGTTAGGTTATCCTTTTTTGTTAGGTTAACAAAACATAATGTCGGGCGAATAAATTACGTGTACCCGTGTTTGAAGGTTGTTTACTAAGAAACTGATGAGACTCTAATTTAATTCAATTTAAAATGATTTTAAATTGATCTTTATCAGCATACAATCATTGCATTTACCCAGGCATATTTCGTAACTACACACTTTATGAGGATTACAACGTGACCAAGTTATTCATTTTACGACCTCTAGAAACCACGAAAACATTGTTTCAAGAAATTTATAAGAACTTTTTCTTAAAGAGTTAAATTTCTGAAATTAAAAAAAAAAACTTATATAAAACATTCCTGTTTACCAGATTAAAATGAATATATGCGATAAATTAACAAGTTTTAGAGTAATAAAGTGTATAGATGATACACAGAGAAAAATACTTAAAATTCCGGTACTTTTTTTGTTCCGGCTAGGATAAGAATTCATAAAACTTACAACATAATTTAAAAATACATATTTCATAACGTACAATTATATAAGGAAAACAATGGCGTGATGGATTTTTCTCAAGCTGCTTACGTTCTTAGTAAACAGCCTTCAAACTCGGGTGCACGTAATTTCTGCGCTGACAGTAATCCAAAAAGTAAAATAAACCTTAGAAAATCTAACTTAACCTAACCTAACTGTCTGATCGCAAAATCCTTGCCATATCCGAGATCAGAACATAATTTTCCACTATTTGAGTAAACACAACTCTATATTTACAACAACAAACATATTTTTTCCGATTTTTCTTCTGTCCATAAACTTACCAGCTTTTGCGATGAAAAATCAATAATTTTCTCTTTTCTTAGTAATTTATCTTCTACGAAAAAATATTTCAGCTAAAAAACCGACAAGGTCCCTGTTATATATAATTACCAATATTATTATCAATAACAATCTGTCGGTTTTTTTATTATTAAAATGACATATCTCCGTCGGAGTCATTTAGAGCGTTTGTGTAAGAGGAAGTCGATTGGTTATGGCATATATATTGGATTTATGGATTGTGTACATCAAATCTATGTAACGTCAACACCCACTTACATAGATGTTGATGTCTCGTTACTCCAATGAGCAATAGGAGCTAAATTTTATTTTACAAATGCAGTAATGAAATGAGTGATTTGCAATAATGATGCTTCGTTACTACAAATAGATTATTTGGCATGTTAATAGTTATACAGTATATAAAATAGATCTCGTACAGTGGCTTAGTAAGTTTAATGATTAATTAAAATTAGAAATGGATGTCAATAATATGTTATGAATTTGTGCCATGCTATTATAAATATATCTAATTATTTTAACAGTTTTCATAATTGCTTTATCAAACAAAGTAGTATGTTGTCGTAAAAATTCAAACAGGTTTACCAACATGTCCAGGTAACTGGACATAATCATAACAGGAAGAATAATATTTTTTCAATTTCCGCTTTGTTTAACAGCTGAACGCCATTTTGTTTCTTTTTTTATAAATCAATTTATTTATTTGTTGTTATGTTATGATTGTTACAAAACTCGATAAACGGGTTTATGTTAAGTGGTACCATTTAATAAAACATATTTAAAATTTATCTTCATTATTTTCAAAATGGCGGCCATTTAATTTTCATTTAACAAATAACTCAAAATCCATTGGTTTTATAAAAATTATGTGAGATACAACAAATTTTTTAGATAACTTTCCCTTTCAAATGATACCTCATTTGTAAAATTCGCTTAAGATATAGCAATTTTATGAAGTGACCTTAATTCACATACTGATAAAATTGGCCTACCGTCAAATTAGTAGCCATTTAGTTTGCATGTGAATTAAGGTTAATTCATAAAATAGCTATTTCTCAAGCGATTTTTACAAATGAGGTATCATTAAAAAGGGAAGGTTGTCTAAAAACTCTATTGAGTCTTGCAAAACGTTTTCACAAAACCAATGTTTTTTTTATATATTTCTTAAAATAAAAATATAAATGCCACCATTTTGGAAAAAAAATACAATTTCAGAAATCTTTCACCATCTAAAATGAACCCGTTTACCGAGTTTTGTAACAATCGTAAAGATAAAAACAAAAATATAAGTCGTTTTACTAAAATACAAAACGGAATCTAGCTGCTAAACAAATAGGATATAAAAAATATTATTTTGAATTTTTAGCTTAGAATCACAAATAGAATTTGAAAATGCTTAGCAAGATCAATCTTTTTGTAACACCCTGTATACCTTGGAGAAACTGAAAAAATAACATCATTATTTACCAAATATTTGGAAAGTACTAGTTTATAAACATGATAATAAACTGGCATTTTATTCCAACCATAAAAGAAAAGATGCTATAAAGGCTACTGAAATTCGTTTGATGCAAGTGAAAGACAGCAATGCTAGACTGGTTGCAGCCAGATATATGCAGGCACTAGCTCCTTTCCAATTATTGATATTATGATATTGTTATTGTTGTATTATGATATTGTCATATATATAACCAAGGAATTGATTTATAGAGGATATGAATGGAGTTTATGATTTGTTACGAAATTAGAAAATTTTTTATTTGTTTGGCCAGTCGATTTTTCAAATTTTGTTTTACAACTCCATTTTAACGAGTCTTTGAAATTATTTCGACAATAGTCGAGTATTTTATTTTATTAAATTCTGAAATAGATCGAGAACTGATAAAAATGGAAGATATGCTTTATTTGTTATGAAGGATACATACAGTGTACAAATATATTCTTATGCATAATATTTACAGGATATATACTTAGACTAGGAAACTGGTATCAGCACAAAAACTACAATTTGTACAGAGAGATAAATATTCACTGGGTACCTAAATTAAGAAATAAATCTTTAAAAATAATTGTAGGGTCTCAAAAGGCAGAGCCTGTATTGAGGTTTCTTCCAAACAATTTTTGATCTTTAGAGCACAAGAAATTATATCTAATAAATAATATATCCCACCAACATAACTAAACAATTGTCAGCATGATTTAAGAAAATTATTAGTTTTACTTTCTTATGTTTGTCGTAAACTCAATGAATTTGTAATTAAAAAGCCAGTTTTTATTTTCCTTGTAAACAAATTCAGATGTTTATACTCTTTAATATTCTTTGTAATTACATTACACAATCTTGGTTCTATAAACAATAAATATTTGCAAAGAAAGTTAAATTAGGCTTAGGAACTAACATATCCTCCGTTTTCCTCAATATGTCCTTGTATAAACTACTCACTACTGGTAAGTTACCACTTAAAATGTAAAACATGTTTATCACTTAATAAATTAGCATATATCTCAAAGACAAACAAAGGTTGGATTTTTAAAGAGAGGGCTTGTTTTATTGTCTCTCAGCCATTTGGCTCACTGTACGTATTTCCTCCGTTGGCAGGTCCTTAGGTCATCCTTTCGTCTTTCAAATACAGCCATAATTTTTATTCGTTCCTTTCTGTGCTGGAGAGAGAAGAATCATCCCTAACCAAGATTTCATCGAGTTACACTAAACAAGATCGTCTTTGACGTTTGTGGTGGGTTCATCTGGTGAGTGTAACGGTGCCAAGTCCCCAGTCCCCATCCTGGTGAAGTTGGAACGCTGGTTGAGTAATACTTTTTTTCTATTTAATAACCTGCTCTATGTTTTCTTGAAAATTTTCATATTTTGTATTTTAGTACCGGGATACTGACCTTTGCTCGTTTGAATTTTGCAAACTGAGGAGATAGCATCCATACCTGTCAGAGGATCGTGAGGATCGTTTGTTGTTGCTCTACGTTATAAGTTATTAATTCATTTCGTTCCGCGTTTGTTTACCTTTGTGGAACTCGGCCGACGGCCTCTCGGGGAAAGTTCGGCCTGCGGCCTCACCAAAGCACCCTGCTACAGTCCTATTTGTGGAGCTCGGCATGTCATTGTGAGAAATATTGGTCTACGAGCTTGCCAGGATCCTTAAGCATTATACAGTAATCATGAATTTTGATTATTGGGGCAGTGGAGCCAATAAACATAGTATTTTCTAAAATCTGATTGGACGAATACCTTCACTCTGTACCCCAATTGGGTGTATAACTTTAACATTATCCAATTTGGGGTTTTTGAGCATATTTTTGTTGGGGGGGGGGGGGCAGAGCTCTTAAATGTTGTCTCTTCCAAAATTTAATGGTATAATGTGATTTATGAGATACATGCTTATAGTTTGATACTCCACTTTCTGCTAGAAGTCGATAACACGGGATGTCTAGGAGCCTCTGGGGCAGAAATCAGAACTTTTCCAGAGTTGAGATGGGTTCCAATTGATTTATCGTGGTCGAATCCCCCCTCCAAAATGAAAATAAAAAATCCTTGGAGTAAAATGTAGGCTAAGGTAGTAAGTAACTCCTGAAGACGACATGAGTTTTTTTTTTTACCTGTCGAAACGTTGTGTTTGCTTCTTACAAAAACTTAAATCATTGGAAATCTCCAAATATCACCAAACACCAATTATGTTAAAAAATAACTTTCAAAAAACCGTTATATAACGCCCCATCTTGTATATGTCGTCTTCTTGAGGGACTTAAACACGTGCCGTCTAAATTGACTCACTGGGAGCTGATTACAACGATCGGAATTGTACAAAACTATTAGAGTTATACGTGTTGACTCCATAATGTTTTGCATGGAGTAGGGTTGGGTGGGTCAATACCACTGAGCCTGTAAGGGTAGGCGCGTGGGTCAGTAACACGGTGCTTGTATGGGTGGGTCAATACCACTGTACATGAATAGGTGGGCAGGTGGGTCAATACCACTGTACGTGAATGGGTGGTAAAATACCACTGTACGTGTATGGTTGGGTGGTTGGGTCAATACCACTGTACGTGTATGGTTGGGTGGTTGGGTCAATACCACTGTACGTGTATGGGTGGTAAAATACCACTGTACGTGTATGGTTGGGTGGTTGGGTCAATATATACTGTACGTATATTTCCAATTCTACTGCACGTGTAATGTTCGATAAACGAAAAGACAAATACCCTTAGTTATTTTAAATTCATGTTACTTTGTTAATAAACTGTGTGAGTAATATCAAAATTCACTTTAACACAATCAATTTGTAGAAAATTATAAATATGATAGTTATAATTATTTTGTGAATGTGTCAAAATTACGCGGTCATTTCCACCGATTAAACCCATACAGAATTTACCCACCCCTACCCATACAAGCACGGTGGTACTGGAATTACAGACAAGGTGTTACTGGCCCACCCGCCCACCCATACAAGCACGGTACGGTGTTACTGGCCTACCCGCCCACCCATACAAGCATGGTGTTACTGGCCCACCCGCCCACCCATACAAGCACGGTGTTACTGGCCTACCCACCCACCTATACAAGCACGGTGTTACTGACCCACTCGACCACACTTACAGGCTCAGTAGTATTGACCCACCCCTAACCATACAAGCAGGGTGGTACTGGCCTACCCGCCCACCCATACAAGCACGGTGTTACTGTCCCACCCGACTACTCTTATAGGCTCAGTAGTATTGACCCACCCCTACCCATACAAGCACCGTGGTACTGGCCTACTCGCCCACCCATACAGGCAGTATTTTTTTAAATACTATATTGATACCACAGACCTTCATAGGTCATTAATTTGTACATTAAATTTTTACTGCCCCAAGTGATCTTATTCATTATTTATTCATAAGACGCCGATTGTCAAGATATGGGCGAATATGAGGGGCGAATGAGTGTAGATGAAAGAGTGTAGTCATTGTTACTAACTAAGGTCGACTCATAAAGAGCTATTTATTAATAGCCCAACAACCAGGGAAAATAAAGGACCTACAGATTTACGGGGAATTCGAATCATGTAGTGTTGGTCTGATTTTCAGCTAACTGACAGGCCTGATATTCAGTTCTCTTCCATAGACAATATCTGAACCTTGACTACAATCCAACATGGGACACCCCAAACTTCTAGTAGTGTCTATATTAAGAGGACTTAGCATATAACCTATCGCCTACAGTCTCCTCAACAATTTGTCCCCAAGTAGCTGGGTTAAAGCACTGCACCGCTAATGCCTACAATCTCCTCAATACTTTGCCCCCAAGTGGCTGGGTTACAGAACTGCACGGCTAGTGCTTACAATCTCCTCAACACGTCGTCCCCAAGTAGCTGGTGGCTTACAGCACTGTACCGCTAGTGCCTACAATCTCATCAACACATTGTCCCCAAGTAGCTGGGTTACAGCACTGCACCGCTAATGCCTACAATCTCCTCAACACTTTGTCCCCAAGTAGCTAGGTTACAGCTCTGCACCGCCAGTGCCTACAATCTCCTCAACACTTCGTCCCCAAGTAGCTAGGTTACAGCACTGCACGGCTAGTGCCTACAATCTCCTCAACACTTTGTCCCCAAGTAGCTGAGTTAAGCTCTGTGCCACCAGTGCCAACGTAATTATAAAAAATAATATTACAAACGAAAACCTTAATTTATTTTCTACGCCACAAAGGTTGAAAGAGAAAAGATTCTATCAGGGCTCATTTCAAATTCTCGTCTTGTCCCAAGTTGATATCACCTACGTTCCGCCCTATTGCGCTGATACCTCTGCTGATCAACGTGTTTAATTTCGTTCCTGTCACAAAACGTAGCTTGGTTATATAGACGGTATTGACATGCAGAATGAATGTTAATTTTACATCATAAATGTAAACGTTTAATTATTTATACAAGATTTTTAGGAAAATTCATGCTGATCAAAGTAGATATTGCAATTTTATATCGTAATTATATGTGAGTATACTCATAGAAATACAGACAATAGATTATGGTGCAATATATTATAATAGAGTTTAATAAGTAACCTAAGAAATATAA
Organism: Stictocephala bisonia; assembly: GCA_035578905.1. NCBI lineage: Eukaryota > Metazoa > Arthropoda > Insecta > Hemiptera > Membracidae > Stictocephala > Stictocephala bisonia. The sequence continues at coordinate 773,119 of JAQJVL010000020.1, forward strand.
TTAACAACTAAAACCCAAACAAAACATGTTACAATAAAGTAGTGAATTGATTGAATATTAGAGATTATATAAATACAATTAATAATACTGTACACATTTATAATAAGTGATTCACAATATTCCATGTGATATAAATGCAACTAATGACAGTAGCACACAGCAGCATAATCAAAACAACACAAACTAAACAAAACATACATGACAAAGAATTACAATGCGAAGTAAAAACAGATATATTACAGATAGAATAATAATAAATAATAGTAATGGCTTGATTGTACACAATAATTTTTATAAAAAAACTTACGTCTAATAAATCCTTTCCTACAGTATGCCCTTTTATTGAATATTAAAAAGCCTGATTTTCAGTAACAAGGAAATCTAGAACTAAACTTAAGACAAAATACAATTGATTAAGATTTCATTAAATAACTGTATAATTGAAATGAAATAAACTGCTAATAATTTAAAATTGATCCATTCTCTCACTCATTCGACCCCTAATCCCAGACCCCATTCCAGGTGTCATATCACAGATACAACCGCTCAGACAGAAATGCTTTCAATGACGCAGTGAACCGAGTTCGATTTTACAACTCTTTAAATCTGAAGTTAGCTTATTCCATTCTCTACAGGCATTTACCGACATGGAATTGGTGAAGAAATATGTTCTATGAATGGGAATACGTAATTTTGACGATGCTGAGCGCGTCTCCTTTCCACCAATTTCTGAGTTGAACTGAAATTTGCTAGATACATATTTAGGAGTCCCTAAGTACTAAAATCAAAATATTAAAAAATTTTAGAAATCGGCCAAGTTAAGAATAGGTTGGATACCTAACATAAAATACAATGGTGTTGACCCATCCGTCCACCCACCCACATACAGTGGTGTTGACCCACTCGCCCACACACATACAGTGGTGTTGATTGGCCATTCTATCTGAATGATGACAGTCGTGGTGGTACAGTATTAAATATCCTCACCCTACAGTCAAAAATTATTCAATTCTTTGAACATTGTTGAATACCAACCACACTTAGGTCCCACCCACCCAGCAGACACATAGATTGACATTTACCCACCCACACTCCCAGCAGACACATAGATTGACAGTTAAGCAGACACATAGATTGACATTTAATCTATGTGTCAATCTATGTGACCCACTCGGCCACCCATACAGGCACAGTGGTACTGACCCACTTGGCCACCCATAAAGGCACAGTGGTACTGACCCACCCGCCCACCCATACAGGCAAAGTGGTACTGACCCACCAGCCCTCCTATACAGGCAAAGTGGTACCACTGAGCCTGTATGGGCGGGCGGGTGAGTCAGTACCACTAGGCCCGTCAGTACCACTGTACGTGTATGGGTGGCCGGGTGGATCAATACCACTGTACGTGTAATGGTGGGGGGGGGGGGGTAAATACCACTGTACGTGTATGGATGGGCGGGTGGGTAAATACCACTGTGCGTGTATGGGCGGGGGGTGGACCAATACCACTGTTAGTGTATGGGCAAGTGGGTGGATCTATACCATTGTATATGTATGGGCGGGTGGGTGGTATTGACAAAATATCACCGTACGTGTATGGGTGGGTGGCTGGGTTATTTCCATTAATTAATAATTCATTCACATGATTATCATATTTTAAATTGAAAACAAATCTAATACGGCAAATTTGACAAGCCTGCAGTTTATTAGCGAAGCTTACAGAAAGTATTGTAGTCTTTTAAGACATTGGATTGAACCAACAGCTTTTTTACAAATATTTAGCACTTAATATTTACAATTCAGGTTCTGGTTAAACCCATTTTATTGCATGTATTTTTTCCACCCATTATTTTGAAGTCTATAGTTATTACACTAAATTAATAGTATTAAGAGTATAGACTTGTTATTTGGCAACACAATTATCTTTATTTTACTCTTTTTAAGATCTTTAGTGTAAATATACAATGTTGTGTCAAAGTGTTTGAGAGTTGTCCCCTCAAATGTGCTAAAGTGTTTAATCCTTAAAAGGGAATCATATTTCTTTGTCCTCATCAGGGCAATATGCGTCTGACAGACCCGGCAAATAGAAAACATATTCTCAAAAACTGCCTAACAGAATTACTGACAGTTTTATTATATAAATCTGTAGCTTTGTATGTTTTATTGACAATGAAAGAGTTTTTTCTCCTTAAATTTACATATTTTGGGTCTTGAGGGAACAAATACTAAGATTACTAATAAAAAAGAGTTTTAGTGTACGTAACAAAGAAATGCTTTGAAAAACGTGGTTTTATTGCTTTTTATTTGAAATAGTTTTTTAATTAGCATAATACGTGTTGGTACATATACAGTACAAGTAAACGACTCACAACACAAATTTATTACAATATAAGCACAAAAATATTACAATACAAGTACAAAATGCACAAATATTATGGTGATCGATTTCGGTGAACCACGCTCACCTTCCTCAGACCAGAGGGATTCACAAAAAAAGGGATTCATTCTTTTGTGAATCCCTCTTGTCTGAGGAAGGTGAGCGTGGTTCACTGAAAACGATCACCATAATATTCGTGCACTTTGCGCTTGTATTGTAATATATTTGTACATTTTGTGCTTATATTTTATTTGAAAACATTTACGTAGAAATCATCTCACATATTTAACTAAATAAAACTGCTTTTTTTAATTTGAACTTTTCATATTGTACTGTATTCTAAATTATGCCATAAAAATTTACTATCCAAAAAGTCAATTTTTCGTAACAGGTTTCGATAAACAATAATTTTAGACCTTGTTTCCACATTTACGGAAAATATTTGCAGTGCGCTCATTACGCTCATTACATAAAGCTAGGTTGCATATTTTGCAGTCTTTCTTTAATTTCTGGTCTTTTGAACGCATACCGGACCATCTCTACGTTTTTCAAAAGGGTTCCGTACAGGTGAATTACTACAATAATGTCTAGCACTACTGTGATTCAACTATAGTAATTATATGTCAATTGTAATGTTATACCACCTACCAGTTTTCTCTTTGTTATTCACAAGCAACAAATTTGAAACTGTATATTAATACTTCAGGTGATCTATGAGAAGGGTCAACGCAGATAACACGATTCTTTAGGGACATGCTGAACTCTTCAATGTCTTTGAAGTTATGCTTTGCATCAAGCAGGTAGAAAGGAAAATCACAATATGATTCTTTAGTGACATGCTTATCTCTTCTATATCTTTGAAGTTATGCTTTGCATCAAGCAGATAGAAAGGAGAATCACAACATGATTCTTTAGTAACATGCTGATCTCTTCTATGTATTTGAAGTTATGCTTTGCATCAAGCCCATAGAAAGAAAAACTCAACACAATTTTTTAGTGACATGAATATCTCTTCTATATCTTTGAAGTTATGCTTTGCATCAAGCAGATAGAAAGGAGAATCACAACATGATTCTTTAGTAACATGCTGATCTCTTCTATACCTTTGAAGTTATGCTTTGCATCATGAAGGTAGAAAGGAAAATCACAATACGATTCTTTAGTGGCATGCTTATCTCTTCTATGTATTTGAAGTTATGCTTTGCATCAAGCAGATAGAAAGGAGAATCACAACATGATTCTTTAGTAACATGCTGATCTCTTCTATATCTTTGAAGTTATGCTTTGCATCATGAAGGTAGAAAGGAAAATCACAATACGATTCTTTAGTGGCATGCTTATCTCTTCTATGTATTTGAAGTTATGCTTTGCATCAAGTAGGTAGAAAGGAAAATCACAATACGATTCTTTAGTGATATGCTTATCTCTTCTATGTATTTGAAGTTATGCTTTGCATCAAGTAGGTAGAAAGGAATCACTTGGGCAACTTGTTCTTGAGGGCTAAATTTCCACCACGTGTATGCATTTTTTACTATAACTTGTGTATTTTTCGTTTTATATTTTTGCCGGTTCACGTCCGGCGAGTTCCTCATGCTATTCTTTAGTTATAAGATCTGCTGACAAGCTCATCAGCGTTCCCTACAAAACATGTAAGAAAAGAAGTAAAATTTCAAAAGTGATCCACTCAAAAACATTAAAACTGAAATTCTTTTAAACCTTAAGTCGTAAGTTATTTATTTGCTCAAACTGTCCAAAAACAATCTGTATTAGCAACGTCAAAATAAACCCAATCCAATAGAAAATAGACGTAGGCCTACGTAATGTTTTCAAGCATTCAGTTAAGTTTCTTAAAGTCGGTATACGTATTTATCTACAAGCTACACACTACCTTCAATGGTGTGTAAATAAAAATAGTTTGTGAATTCTCCTATTTAAATCCATGTCACTACAAAAGTAGCAATACTTTTAGTAAAAGCTCATTATAATTAGGTTTAACGTACCCCAACTAATAACTTCTAATTATTTGTTAACATACCTACAGCACAAGTAACTAAAGCATTATGAACATTTGAGTAAATGTTGTTTTTTTCATATAAAATTAAAATAATTAATTTGCAACAAACGCAAATTTAATACGCATCACTGCAAAAATCCCCCTTACTATGTCAATAACAATAAATTACCAAATCGATTATAAGAACAGAGAGGTGCTTGCTAGTATTTCACGAGGATTAGTTTTGAGTGATTCACTTGTCTTGCGCTGTTTCACAAGCTTATCAATGAATCCCAAACATTTCCTTTGTGTTAAAAATGATGACAATGTAAATATTATAAATACAAATAAAGTTGCTACAGTAAATGATCTAGATGGAAAGAAGTGACTAACGCTGTGAATGAAGACATAACGAAAACGTTGTGGCGCTGACCCTTGGCCGGGGCAGGGCCGCGACATGGCTTGTGGCAGCTTATCTCGGCGATTGAGCCGTGTAAATGCGCTGCACGAGTCACACAAGACTCGTAGATACCACTCGGCTCTACCATTGTTTAGTCCCATGTTATAGTTACCGATGGACAGAGGCTTGTCTTTACGGCATTCAACGTATTTCCAAGCACGACTTAACTCGTGACACTTCTTTTAATAAGGAAATAATCATAAGGAAATAGTTGTCTATTTAAAGTAACCTAGCATTACATTACCTAATGACCCATTCAAAATGGTGGCCGTAAACTACTTGGATAAATACTGAATGCCTAACTAAGTAATAAATATAACAATAAATTGAATTGTATATTGTATCCAACCAGATCTCACGTAATTTGTAAAAGAGGTAAATGTCATATAGGCAGGACATATTAAGTTTAACATACAAACAAAACTTTGAAATGTGAGGAATTAGTAATTGGAATGAGAACATTGGCTTTCCAGGTATACCTTTTTGCAATACTGGTGTGCATAAAAGATAACTTTTCTGCACAAGTTAGTATGTGCTAAAAGATTTGAAACTAAATCTTTGATTGTTTTTCTAAAAAAGTTGGGCTTAACGGAAAAAAACGGAATTTCTTTCAACTAAAGAATAAAAAAAAACAAAAAACAATAGAATATTTTAATCTATTTGGCTGAATATAGAAAGGCCATGTAAAGGATATGAGGGGAATGTTTAACGCTACAACCCTCTGTGGACCATTCACACATCTTTGGGACTTCCTTATAATGAAAAAAATGTTACACATGTGGGTACTGTACGTTTAAAGGTGGGTTGGTCACTCCCAATGTATGGGTAAGAGTGAGTGGGTCACCATTTCTGTATGTATGAGGGTGCATGGGTTACTACCTCTGTATGTGTTAGGGTGGGTGGGTACTCGTTTACTCCTTTCTCTATTTCCAAAAGTTTTACTATGTATACTCCTCTGCATTCAAAAAACAATCATGATATAACATATTATCCCCATATCACTGGATATTTTTAGTTTTTGTTAGGTTCCGATTTCTCACCCCTGTATGTGTGAGGGTGGGTGGCTACTACCTCTGTATGTGTTATGGTGGGTGGGTTACTACCTCTGTATGTGTTAGGGTAGGTGGGTTACTACCTCTGTATGTGTGAGGGTGGGTGGGTTACTACCTCTGTATGTGTGAGGGTGGGTGGGCTATTACCTCTGTATGTGTGAGGGTGGGTGGGTTACTACCTCTGTATGTGTGAGGGTGGGTGGGTTACTACCTCTGTATGTGTGAGGGTGGGTGGGCTATTACATCTGTATGTGTGAGGGTGGGTGGGTTACTACTTCTGTATGTGTAAGGGTGGGTGGGCTACTACCTCTGTATGTGTTAGGGTGGGTGGGTTCTACCTCTGTATATGTGAGGGTGGGTGGGCTACTACCCCTGAGTGGTCGGACATCCCTAATCACTCACCCATACAGTTAGTTGTAAGTTATTAACGTCTAAACTACTTAGAAATACGATACTTACGATACTTAGAATATCGTATAATATAAAATTACGATACTTAGGAATATCGTGCAGCCACATTTCATGATCAAATTAATTACAGTATCGTATTTAAATTCCTTAAAATAAATATTTCTCTTGACAAACAAGACTCCTGACAATATTGTCTTCAATTAATATTACATACAACAAACTAGTCAGACGTCACTCAACCGGAAATTTTAATACAAAATTAATACAAGGTAATACATAGTTCTATATTTGAAACAAAGATTTTTCGGTCAGCATCGGCTATACAACTGAGAATGCCACACGTCATCGGTGTCTGTTGATATTGTAAAGAGAAATTTGACGCGGTTGTTACTGAACAATCTAGATTCTAGTTATAGAACCGACCGCAGGCCCGTTTCACTCCACGAAAAACGCCAAAAACAGGTTTCTTATTCAACGATTCGGTCCGTAATAATGATCGTATAGTAACACTTGAACTGTCATTTGATAGGTGAAGAACTGTTCTAGGACCATAACTTGTTTTTTTTTTTTTTTTAATTAAGAATATTTATAATTAATCGACACTTAAATATGAATATTCTATAACACCGTACGTATGTGGGTGGGCGGGTGGGTCCTCGTTATGAGGAGACATGGTTGTTTCTAATGTACGAAGCATAGCTTCTTTCCTTATGGAAAGAAATGTCAAAGATACAAGTTTATCTACCCATGGCCACAAACTATTCAAAATCAGGGGCCAGGTATGAGATGAAAATTCCCGACAACAATTAGTGACCTGCTCCTATCTGAGGTATTAGTTTGAACTAAAAATCAAGTTTACGTGTACTTCTATTTCAGTAACACTGTTCGTGTATGTGCCGACGAGTGGGTCAATAACACTGTTCTTGTATTGGTGGGCAGGTGGATCAGTACTACTGTTCGTGTATGTGCCGATGGGCGGGTCAATAACACTATTCTTGTATGGGTGGGCAGGTGGGTCAGTACCTCTGTTCGTGTATGTTCCCAAGGGGAGGTCAATAACACTATTCTTGTATGGGTGGGCAGGTGGGTCAGTACCACTGTTCGTGTATGTGCCGACGGGTAGGTAAATACCGCTCTTTTTGTATGGGTGGGCAGGTGGGTCAGTACCACTGTTCGTGTATGTTCTCAAGGGGAGGTCAATAACACTATTCTTGTATGGGTGGGCAGGTGGGTCAGTACCACTGTTCGTGTATGTTCCCAAGGGGAGGTCAATAACACTATTCTTGTATGGGTAGGCAGGTGGGTCAGTACCACTGTTCGTGTATGTTCCCAAGGGGAGGTTAATAACACTATTCTTGTATGGGTGGGCAGGTGGGTCAGTACCATTGTTCGTGTATGTTCCCAAGGGGAGGTCAATAACACTATTCTTGTATGGGTGGGCAGGTGGGTCAGTACCACTGTTCGTGTATGTGCCGACGGGTAGGTAAATACCGCTCTTTTTGTATGGGTGGGCAGGTGGGTCAGTACCACTGTTCGTGTATATTCCCAAGGGGAGGTCAATAACACTATTCTTGTATGGGTGGGCAGGTGGGTCAGTACCACTGTTCGTGTATGTTCCCAAGGGGAGGTCAATAACACTATTCTTGTATGGGTGGGCAGGTGGGTCAGTACCACTGTTCGTGTATGTGCCGACGGGTAGGTAAATACCGCTCTTTTTGTATGGGTGGGCAGGTGGGTCAGTACCACTGTTCGTGTATGTTCCCAAGGGGAGGTCAATAACACTATTCTTGTATGGGTGGGCAGGCGGGTCAGTACCACTGTTCGTGTATGTGCCGACGGGTAGGTCAATACCGCTCTTTTTGTATGGGTGGGCAGGTGAGTCAATAACACTGTTCTTGTATGGGTGGGTCAGGACTACTGTTCTTGTATGTGCGGATGGGTGGGTCAGTAACACTGTACGTGTATTGGTGGGTGCGTGGGTCAGTACCATTGTACGTTTATGGGTGGGCGGTTGGGTCAGTACCACTGTATGTGTATGGGTGGGTGCGTGGGTCAGTACCATTGTACGTGTATGGGTGGAGGACTTTATTAGTCATTCTTGACAATTTTAAATTTAAAAACTCATAACATCAACTTATGGTTGGAGATTAGACCTTCGATAATCATACATTGTTCACTATAACTAATTATAATAATATACTCCAACTGTACAGTTGAAACAGAACGGCATATTTTGGCCCGCTGATGGTAAGATTGTATAGCTACTATAGGGCTGTTGACTTCCCAGCGGTGGGTCTTGGGAAATGACCACATTAAGCCTAAGATCTAAAATATTGCCGTAGTAAACGATTTCAATAAACCACACTGTTGGAGGTAAATCGTAGATTTACTTGTGAAGCTCACTTGGAAGTGAACATAGTTTGCTTAGGCCAATAAACCACACTGTTGAAAGTAAATCGTAGATTTACTTGTGAAACTCACTTGGAAGTGAACATAGTTTGCTTAGGCCAATAAACCACACTGTTGGAGGTGAAATCGTAGATTTACTTGTGAAACTCACGTGGAAGTGAACATAGTTTGCTTAGGCCAATAAACCACACTGTTGGAGGTAAAATCGTAGATTTTCTTGTGAAAGTCACTTGGAAGTGAACATAGTTTGCTTAGGCCAATAAACTACACTCTTGGAGGTAAAATCGTAGATTTACTTGTGAAACTCACTTGGAAGTGAACATAGGTTGCTTAGGCCAATAAACCACACTGTTGGAGGTAAAATCATAGATTTCCTTGTGAAGCTCACTTGGGAGTGAACATAGGTTGCTTAGGCCAATAAACCACACTGTTGGAGGTAAAATCGTAGATTTACTTGTGAAACTCGCTTGGAATTGAACATAGTTTGCTTAGGCCAATAAACAACACTGTTGGAGGTAAATCGTAGATTTTACTTGTGAAGCTCACTTGGAAGGGAGCATAGTTTGCTTAGGCCAATAAACCACACTGTTGGAGGTAAAATCGTAGATTTCCTTGTGAAGCTCACTTGGAAGTGAACATAGGTTGCTTAGGCCAATAAACCACACTGTTGGAGGTAAAATCGTAGATTTACTTGTGAAACTCACTTGGAATTGAACATAGTTTGCTTAGGCCAATAAACAACACTGTTGGAGGTAAATCGTAGATTTTACTTGTGAAGCTCACTTGGAAGGGAGCATAGTTTGCTTAGGCCAATAAACCACACTGTTGAAAGTAAATCGTAGATTTACTTGTGAAACTCACTTGGAAGTGAACATAGTTTGCTTAGGCCAATAAACCACACTGTTGGAAGTAAAATCGTAGATTTACTTATGAAACTCACTTGGAAGTTGCTTAGGCCAATAAACCACACTGTTGGCGGTTAAATCGTAGATATACTTGTAAAAGTCACTTGGAAGTGAACAAAGTTTGCTTAGGCCAATAAACTATACTCTTGGAGGTAAAATCGTAGATTCACTTGTGAAAAACACTTGGAAGTGAACATAGTTTGCTTAGGCCAATAAACCACACTCTTGGAGTTAAAATCGTAGATATACTTGTGAAGCTCACTTGGAAGTGAACATAGCCAATAAACAACACTGTTGGAGGTAAAATCGTAGATTTACTTGTGAAACTCACTTGGAAGTGAACATAGTTTGCTTAGGCCAATAAACCACACTGTTTGAGGTAAATTGTAGATTTACTTTTGAAGCTCACTTGGAAGTGAACATAGGTTGCTTAGGCCAATATACCACACTGTTGGAAGTAAAATCGTAGATTTACTTGTGAAGCTCACTTGGAAGTGAACATAGTTTGCTTAGGCCAATAAACCACACTGTTGCAGGTAAATCATAGATTTACTTGTGAAGCTCACTTAGAAGTAAACATAGTTTGCTTAGACCAATAAACAACACTGTTGGAGGTAAATCGTAGATTTACTTGTGAAACTCACTTGGAAGTGAACATAGTTTGCTTAGGCCAATAAACCACACTGTTGCAGGTAAATCATAGATTTACTTGTGAAGCTCACTTAGAAGTGAACATAGTTTGCTTAGACCAATAAACAACACTGTTGGAGGTAAATCGTAGATTTACTTGTGAAACTCACTTAGAAGTGAACATAGTTTGCTTAGGCCAATAAACAACACTGTTGGAGGTAAATCGTAGATTTACTTGTGAAACTCACTTAGAAGTGAACATAGTTTGCTTAGGCCAATAAAATACTCGTACTAAAATCGACAACAATAGGTGATTTTAGTAGATAATAAAATATTTTAATTTTAGTAGATTAAGTTATCCAGTCTCGTTAGGCCATCCATATCAAATATAGATCTCTAATATCTCCGTAATTGCACACAAAAATGCGCAGGACAGCAGAACAGACCTCTGTGGTCTGGTGTAAATGTACACTAAAAAATTCCATATTGAAGTTGAGTCTATTTCTATCATCTTACGTAGAAAATGTCTTACTAGGCAAGAAATGTCATTACAACATAATACTTTCATGTACATTTAAACTCCGTCTATTGTGGTACTTTAAAATGTAACAACGATGAAACAACTTTTCTTTATCCACTCGCTAATAAACCATTCCAAAAACTAGAAAAGTAGTGCCCAAGCGTGATACTCTACTCGACTTATCTTAAGTGTACAAGAACTAGCCTTGTAGAAACAGTAGTAGAAGTAAATTCCTCGAATATGGTGAAATTCTTAAGCGAATGGAGCACTTTTCGACATAGCTATGCCTAGGTGTTCAAACTTTGACAGCCCTAACATTCGTCTACACAATAAACATTTGAGGGCCCTCCCACCCACACACATACCAATTTGAACGCCCTCCCACCCGTCCAGCCTTATATAAATTTAAAGGGCCCTCCTCAGATAAATTTAAGTTTCTTTCCCAGATAAATTCTCATTCCACTCGATATAGATCTTCTCAGCTGTCTATTCCCCATCATAAGTCAATGTTTCTCAATAAATAATTTACGGTTTCAGCCTGTCTTTCATTGAGTTCCCTTCCTGACAGCTTGAGAAATATGGATGATAGCGTTGGTTTTAGGGCTGACTTGAAGGACCTACTTTTGCGGACCTCGCGGGTGTGATAGGGGTGTAGGGGACACAGTTTTCATGGTGGATTACCTGAGCGAGTGAGTCAGTAAGATTGTAATTTTTGATTATATTAATTAGTAAGCGAGTTAGATTATAGTAATATTTACTGTATTAGTTACATGTTTATAATTTTTTCGACTTTTTTATTGTCTTTAATTAGTATTTTTCACTTTGTAAATTGAGTTTTGTATGAATTTCAGTTTTAGTTTGTTTGAAATTATGTTTTATATTGTTTGTATAGTTTTACACAAGGTTGAGTGGAATATAGGACTTCATAGTCCTAACTCCCCTTTATATGAAGGCATTTATTCATTCTTCCTTCGCTTTAACTCCTAAACGTTTCTCGGATTTTAGTATATTACGACATTTGATGATGTCAGTTACAGTCGTCGAAGTTTTCCTCTTAAGTCTGGAGAAACATTTGGTGGATGCTATAATCATGTTTACGGAAGTGGTTCCGTCTTGTTTGTTCCAAATGTTGATAGCGTTGAAAAGACAATTTTGTGCTGATAACGCCAAAATTCTAGTTCTACAGAAGTCGACTGAACAGACTTGCACAAACAATGCTAAATACTCAGGACAAACTGAGGGTTTGTAGTAGGAGAGGCGGAAATCAGTTTTGTTGGGTGTTTTAATTCTTAAACCTCGACTAAACTACTACTGTCGGCGCAGAAATTATGTGCACCAGAGTTTGAAGGTTTTCTAAGGAATTAAGATGCCTATGAACCATCTAATCACACCATTCTTTTCATCATTTAATTGTACGTTATTTCATATGAATTTTTAAATGTTATTATAAGTTTTAGTAATTTTTATCCTACTTTTAACAAGATACTACTTTTTACAAAATTTATTAAAATCGATTTAAAATCACTGCATATTAATTTATCGTAACTATACATGTCATAAAGAGTACAAAGAGGCCAAGTTCTACATCTAGGAGGCAAGAGAACAGTGTTTCATGGAACTGATAAGAACTTTTTTCTTTTTAAAAGCTAAAATTTTAAAAATTATAAGACGTATAGAAAACTTTCCTATCAACCAGGTATTAAAATATAAATACTAGTTTTTTTTAGTAATAACGGTGTACATTTTATGTACAGTAAAAACTAGTTATAATTCAAGTACATTTTTGTTGCAAGTAGGATAAAAATTATTAAAACTTGTATTAAATTTTCAAAATTCATATTAAATAGCGTTAAATTAAATGAGGAAAACAATTGATTAGATTTTTCAAAGGTCTCTTAGTTCCTTAGAAAACGACCTTCAAACTCTGGTGCACATAATTTCTGCGCCGACAGTTAACTAGTAGATTTTTGTTAATTCGACACTGACATTAGTAGGGTTTAGCACCTTGACAACGACACCAATCAAGATTATTGAAAATAAGAACACATTCTTAAATTTTATGCGTTCAAAGTCCAGTAATTCATATAGTCTCTTGAAGGCTGTTACAGACCTAACCTAACCTAACCTAACCTAACCTAACCTTACCAGAGCCACTCGTTACGTTAGCCAAGAAACGTTTTTGGGGAAGTATTTCTGCTTTCTGTATATGAGATGAAACATTCAGCTGTGGGTGATTACAAGCTGTCACTTGTCAGTTAGGGAAATACGGTTGGGATATTTCAAAATGCCTTAGCTACGATGCCAAGCACAACAGAGGCCTGGCTTTGTGACAAGCTTTACACTTTGTCGACGGGGCTGAGCACAAGGGCCTTGCTGTTTGGTACAAGGAAAACGAGCCTTACACTTATAAATTCCCTTTGTAATCGGTATTTTATATCCGATATCAGAAACTTACTGTTGGGAAAGTCTTGTGATTAATTTAAACATGTTCTTGTTAGTGGCGCGAGGACAACTGAAGAACAATACCAAAATCCTGCTTACACTAAATGAAATATACAGTTTGAATGCAAAATATCTGGACGTTACGATCAAATTCAAATTACCATAGACTATCACAAATACTAAAAACATAGCTTGTTAATCGAATACTAAATATCGATACGTCATATCCGAAACTAATTTATAACGTTACAAATACTAAAATCCAAAATTGTAGACCAAATATCAAACATCGCATCCATAATGAAATTCAAATTAGTACATTTTAATTCAAATTCAAACCGAATTCCTAGTCTTCCAAAAACTACTATTTAGTTTCGTGTATAAATATCCCCGTATAATATGTATGAAGTAAAAAATATTAATAAATTAACATATAATTACATTAAAAATGCACGAAGATATTTCAACAAGTATTGGTTGTAGGGGTCCAACATTACAAATGAAAAAGGTCCTAAACAATACTGATTCTTAACTAATATCATGTCAGTTAAAACAAATTGCTTATTTGAACATCTGTCTGATCAAATAAATTTGTTTATTAGAAACATTCGGTTAATGTAAAAGATTAAAAACCGTACCTTAGAAGTTAAATCATTCAGTAAAAAAAACGTGAACATATCTGTTATTAGTAACTGTTATTAGAAAGTAGTGGGGTAAAAAATTGATTTAATATTTTTACTTTATTGATCACATCTCTGAAACGGTTTAGTGAAGGGGTATTTAAATAATTTGTCCATCGCTCTTATTAATTTTCTTGAATAATATGAAATTTAGCAAAATACTTGTTTAGATTCAGGAGGCTAAGTTTTAAATGCTTGCTTTGCTCAGTTTTATCTCACTTTTTAGAATGGTTTCCAACGAAAGCTAAACATATTGATAAGCTGGTTATTATAATATTGTATAGCAAAAAAGTATATATGTTATACTCGATTGCCGAATATGGACAGTGGCCGAAAAATTTACTCACTTCGCGTTGTGGACAATGTGAAATACTCGAACTATGGAGTGCAGATCTGACTTGGGCATTGACCGAAGCGATACCTAGACACGTTGTGGTAAAACAAAAGTTCTCAACTGCCAAATATTCTTCGGTGATAGAGCAAGTCCTTAGTACTCACGACGCGACGTGGGCAATCGTTTTTTTCAACAACGCGTTTTGGGTATTTGCTATTTGCGGAAACGCCAGGTAGCCCACTCACTACCATACAAATATGTTTAAGTGAAATCATATGTTCACTAAACATTTCTTTTATTTTAATTAAAAAAAGAAAACATCAGTAAAATAAAGTGGAAAAGTATATTATATAAAATAGCTAAACAATTGTATGAAAAAGTATCATGAATTTACGTGTTTTAGATACAAGCATTTATTTAATGATGAATTTTTCTCATGCCGGTATTACTACTCCACACTTCTTGTGTCTTAATAAATATAATTGTTAACACAAGAGGTGCTGCTGTGACATTTAGAATTCTATTTTATAAAACATAAATTTGTAAGATTCACCTGGATAGGTATTCCTGCAAACACATCTACTCAAGAAACCTTACTCTGACGAACCCTAAAAACACTATTGCTTCTTTAAGGACGTTGAGTTTGTCCATCAGGTACATCGATGGAATTAAAATATTTATTAGTTGCTACCTTGTTTCCAGAAAACTGTTCGTCAAGAACAGGTACCATTCTTTGTACCAAGGGTACAATAATCGATGTGCTCCGGATGTAGTATTTGCGGACCTGCCATTTGCGGCAGACAGTTTTTTTCTGAAATTTTTTGCCCGAATTAAACTGAATCCCTAATTATAGGTTAATTTATGACTTTGTGGTCAGGAGGAAGAAGGCGGACTGCCACTTGCGGACCACACTTAATTTTTCAAAGTTATCGCGCTAACTTTAAATTGAAATTAGTAAATGTCAGAATAATGTATTTTGTGTTTAGTGTTTTTTTTTTATTGAATTACATATCAAGACTATAAACTTGGACTTATAAATGCTAAGATCAAAACTATCCTACTTATAAATAAGGAAAACTGTACCCTGTAGTAAGTAAATAATTAGATAAAGTGCTTTTTATCTGCCATTACTTAATTGCCATATCGTGGGCCAAGGAAACAATATATAAGTAATATACTGGATTATAACTAACCCCCTTGCAAAGCTCTTACATACATTTTCTGTTAATTATATTTCCTACTCTCAGACCTAAGTTGAACTCCTAAGTATAAGAACAGACCTAAGTACAAAACTCCTCCAATTTAATTTCCAGTAAAATTTTATTATAATCTTAGGAAGTTATAGTATTAAGCGTTTCATTAAAGTTTATTATAATATCTCGAAGTTTTAGGTTGATATGTTTCAATCATATTGTTTCTTCCCCATGAATACGTTCAGGTAATAAGAACAAAATTAACTCTATCCAGGATGAATGGTGCTGAAAATTTAGATAAAATTTCAGTAATTTTATAATATTTGACCTCACTGTGTTTTGTAAACAAAAGGAATGCCGTACTTCCAAATTTTGCACGAATAATTTTGACGACAAACAGTATTTTATTTTATGCATAAGTCGTTTTACATAATACAGGGGAGAGATTGTTTGTTTATGAATTTCTATTAGTTATTATTATGTAAGAGTTAAATGCGTTGTTGTAGTAAATTATCGTAAAGTCAGCGAGTAAGCCGTTGACTCGTGACCTTGCAGATAAGGAAAGTCGCCATTCACGGAATCCTGTATTGAGCCAATGTGATTTCGCATGCTATATAACTCTCATTCTATTACACTGTATATTGAGTAAAGGCTCTTAATACGGACATTATAAATACAATAAACGAGAAATGATGCAACCAAACCAATGATTCTTTTTGTCAAATTTATAATTTAACTATACAGGGTGTTCAAAAAGTCTGGAAACCCCTTAATATTTTTTATATTAATAAACACAGAACAATGAAACTCTAGGATTACGTCTTTACTGTAGTTACTGACTTTTTGGTCGTTTTAACTGTCCTTTTTCGCTTTGGGGGGACATCCTGTGGAGGAAACCTGAAAAATCTTAAATGTAAGCATAGGTCGAGTTATACTTCATTTTAAAGGTCATTGTAAGAGGAACACGTTGCCGCAACCCCGACTGAAAAAAGACTATTCGTTTGGAAATAAGAGCCTCTAAAAGTTTGGCTTCATTGGAACTTTGAGAGCCTACTATTTCCAAACGAGTAGTCCTTTTCCAGTCGGGGTTGCAGCAACGTGTTCCTCTTACAATGACCTTTAAAATGGGGTATAACGCGACTATGCTTACATTTAAGATGTTTTAGACTTCATCCACAGGACGTCCCCCCAAAGTGAAAAATGACAGTTAAGATGGCCAAAAAGTCAGTAACCACAGTGAGGACGTAATCCTAGAGTTTCATTGTTCTGTGTTTATTAATACTATATAGTAAAATATTAAGGGGTTTTCAGACTTTTTGAACACCCGGTATATTAAATATGGTTACACATTTATTAGAAATGACCAACATCGATAAATAGTACATCGATAAATCAATACCACTGATTGAAATATTACGTCATCCGCAAGGGTTTTAATATTGAACAGTCCATTTTCATTAATATTTGTAGGGCAGGGTGATATGTGAATGTGGTTAACCTCAATTCATGGTAGCAGGGTGAGTGATAGATGGATGGGCTACCCAACTCAATTCATGGTAGCAGGGTGAGTGATAGATGGGTGGGCTACCCAGCACAATTCATGATAGCAGGGTGAGTGATAGATGGATGGGCTACCCAGCTCCATTCATGGTAGCAGGGTGAGTGATAGATGGATGGGCTACCCAGCTCAATTCATGATAGCAGGGTGAATGATAGATGGGTGGGCTACCCAGCTCAATTCATGGTAGCAGGGTGAGTGATAGATGGGTGGGCTACCCAGCTCAATTCATGGTAGCAGGGTGAGTGATAGATGGGTGGGCTACCCAGCTCAATTCATGGTAGCAGGGTGAGTGATGGATGGATGGGCTACCCAGCTCAATTCATGGTAGCAGGGTGAGTGATAGATGGGTGGGCTACCCAGCTCAATTCATGGTAGCAGGGTGAGTGATGGATGGATGGGCTACCCAGCTCAATTCATGGTAGCAGGGTGAGTGATAGATAGATGGGCTACCCAGCTCAATTCATGATAGCAGGGTGAGTGATAGATGGATGGGCTACCCAGCTCAATTCATGGTAGCAGGGTGAGTGATAGATGGGTGGGCGATCCAGCCCAATTCATGGTAGCAGGGTGAGTGATAGATGGGTGGGCTACCCAGCACAATTCATGATAGCAGAGTGAGTGATAGATGGGTGGGCTACCCAGCACAATTCATGATAGCAGGGTGAGTGATAGATGGGTGGGCTACCCAGCTCAATTCATGGTAGCAGGGTGAGTGATAGATGGGTGGGCTACCCAGCTCAATTCATGGTAGCAGAGTGAGTGATAGATGGGTGGGCTACCCAGCTCAATTCATGGTAGCAGGGTGAGTGATAGACGGGTGGGCTACCCAGCTCAATTCATGGTAGCAGGGTGAGTGATAGATGGGTGGGCTACCCAGCTCAATTCATGGTAGCAGGGTGAGTGATAGATGGGTGGGCTACCCAGCTCAATTCATGGTAGCAGGGTGAGTGATAGATGGGTGGGCTACCCAGCTCAATTCATGGTAGCAGGGTGAGTGATAGATGGGTGGGCTACCCAGCTCAATTCATGGTAGCAGGGTGAGTGATAGATGGGTGGGCTACCCAGCTCAATTCATGGTAGCAGGGTGAGTGATAGATGGATGGACTACCCAGCTCAATTCATGGTAGCAGGGTGAGTGATAGATGCATGGACTACCCAGCTTAATTCATGGTAGCAGAGTGAGTGATAGATGGGTGGGCTACCCAGCTCAATTCATGGTAGCAGGGTGAGTGATAGATGGGTGGGCTACCCAGCTCAATTGATGGTAGCAGTTTGAGTGATAGATGGGTGGGCTACCCAGCTCAATTCATGGTAGCAGGGTGAGTGATAGATGGGAGGGCTGCCCAGCTCAATTCATGGTAGCAGGGTGAGTGATAGATGGATGGACTATACAGCTTAATTCATAGTAGCAGGGAGAGTGATAGATTGACGGGCTACCCAGCTCAATTCATGGTAGCAGGATGAGTGATAGATGGGAGGGCTACCCAGCTCAATTCATGGTAGCAGGGTGAGTAATAGATGGATGGACTACCCAGCTCAATTCATGGTAGCAGGGTGAGTGCTGGATGGATGGGCTACCCAGGTCAATTTATGGTAGCAGGGTGAGTGATAGATGGATGGACTACCCAGCTTAATTCATGGTAGCAGGGAGAGTGATAGATTGATGGGCTACCCAGCTCAATTCATGGTAGCAGGGTGAGTGATAGATGGGAGGGCTACCCAGCTCAATTCATGATAGCAGGGTGAGTGATAGATGGATGGGCTACCCAGCTCAATTCATGGTAGCAGGGTGAGTGATAGATGGGAGGGCTACCCAGGTCAATTTATGGTAGCAGGGAGAGTGCTAGATGGATGGACTACCCAGCTTAATTCATGGTAGCAGGGAGAGTGATAGATGGGTGATCTTTCCAGCTCAAATTATGGTAGCAGGGACAGTGATATATGGGTGGACTACCCAGCTTAATTCATGGTAGCAGGGAGAGTGATAGATGGGTGATCTTTCCAGCTCAAATTATGGTAGCAGGGACAGTGATAGATGGATGGACTACCCAGCTTAATTCATGGTAGCAGGGAGAGTGATAGATGGGTGATCTTTCCAGCTCAAATTATGGTAGCAGGGAGAATGCTAGATGGATGGGCTACCCAGCTCAATTCGTGGTAGCAGGGAGAGTGATAGATAGGTGAACCTTTCAGCTCAAATTATGGTAGCAGGGAGAGTGCTAGATGGATGGGCTACCCAGCTCAATTCATGGTAGCAGGGAGAGTAATAGATCGATTAATTTTACGGATTGGTGGTCCACCACGAATTATGGCAGCAGGGGATTGATCAATGGTTGGGTGGTTCATTTCAAAATACGCCTGAAGGCGCACTATCGACTATTGTTGGTCCATGTCGTACTTGGTTGTGGAGATTGATCGCCGTTTGCGGTTCTCCTCACACTATGGTTGCAAGGATGATCGATGTTTGGGCGGTCCACCTCAAACTATGGTTGCTAGGGGATTTATCGAGGGTTAGAGGTACACCTGGAACTATGGTTGCAGGGGTTTGATAAAAGGGTGGCGGTGCACCTTGAGTCACGGTTGCAGGGAATTTATTTATGGATTGGTGGTGCACCTCAAATTATGGCTGAAGGAGATTGGTCGATGGTTGGGCGGTCCACCTCGTGTTATCGTTGCAGGTTGAATAATTGACTAAAGGACGACATACCTTCAGTTATGGTTGCTGAGTGAGTGATTGACGGGCGGGTGGTCCACCTAGAATTATGGTTGCAGGGGAATGTATGATGGGTTGACAGTCTTTCTCGAGTTATGGTTGCTTGGCGAGTGATTGACTGAGGGAGGGCCAAACTTGAAATATAATTGCAGGGTGAATGATTGACGAGTAGGTGGTCCAACTTGCATTATGCCTGCAAGGAGTGATTGACTGTATTTTTGGTCCGACTCGAGTTATTGCCAAATAGAAGAATTGTCGGATGGCTTTTTCTCTTTGGGCTATGGCTGCAGGGTGAGTGATTGATAGGTGGTCCACCTAGAGTTATGGCTCAAGGGAGTCATTGATAGTTTGGTAGTTCACGTTGAGTTATGGATGCAGGGTGAGTGATTGATGAGTGGGTGGTCCACCACCTACTCTTTGGGCTATAGCTTAGGGGGAGAGATTGGCGGGTTTTCCACCTAGAGTTATGGCTCAAGGGAGTCATTGATAGGTTGGTAGTCAACCTTGAGTTATGGATGCAGGGTGAGTGATTGATGGGTGGGTGGTCCGCCCAGAGTTATGGCTGCAGCTTGAGTAATTAATGGGTTGGTAGTCCACCTTGAGTTATGGATGCAGGGTGAGTGATTGATGGGTTGGTTGTCCACCTTGAGTTATGGATGCAGGGTGAGTATTTGATGGGTAGGTGGTCCACCTAGAGTTATGGATGCAGCGTGAGTAATTGATGGGTTGGTTTTCCACCTTGAGTTATGGATGCAGGGTGAGTGATTGATGGGTAGGTGGTCCGCCTAGAGTTATGGATGCAGCGTGAGTAATTGATGGGTTGGTTGTCCACCTTGAGTTATGGATGCAGCGTGAGTAATTGATAGGTTGGTTATTAGTTATGGATACGGGTGAGTGATTGATGGGTTGGTTGTCCACCTTGAGTTATGGATGCAGGGTGAGTGATTGATGGGTTGGTTGTCCACTTCGAGTTATGGATGCAGGGTGAGTGATTGATGGGTGGGTGGTCCACCTAGAATTATGGATGCAGCGTGAGTAATTGATGGGTTGGTTATCCACCTTGAGTTATGGATACGGGTTGAGTGATTGATGGGTTGGTTGTCCACCTTGAGTTATGGATGCAGGGTGAGTGATTGATGGGTTGGTTGTCCACCTTGGGTTATGGATGCAGGGTGAGTGATTGATGGGTGGGTGGTCCACCTAGAGTTATGGATGCAGGGTGAGTGATTGATGGGTTGGTTGTCCACCTAGAGTTATGGCTGCAGCGTGAGTAATTGATGGGTGGGTGGTCCACCTTGAGTTATGTATGCAGGGTGAGTGATTGATGGGTTGGTTGTCCACCTTGAGTTATGGATGCAGGGTGAGTGATTGATGGGTAGCTGGTCCACCTAGAGTTATGACTGCAGCGTGAGTAATTGATGGGTTGGTAGTCCACCTAGAGTTATGGCTGCAGCGTGAGTAATTGATGGGTTGGTAGTCCACCTTGAGTTATGTATGCAGGGTGAGTGATTGATGGGTTGGTTGTTCACCTTGAGTTATGGATGCAGGGTGAGTGATTGATGGGTTGGTTGTCCACCTTGAGTTATGGATGCAGGGTGAGATGATGGGTTGATGGGTTGGTAGTCCACCTTGAGTTATCGGATGCAGGGTGAGTGATTGATGGGTTGGTTGTCCACCTTGAGTTATGGATGCAGGGTGAGTGATTGATGGGTTGGTTGTCCACCTTGAGTTATGGATGCAGGGTGAGTGATTGATGGGTTGGTTGTCCACCTTGAGTTATGGATGCAGGGTGAGTGATTGATGGGTTGGTAGTCCACCTAGAGTTATGGCTGCAGCGTGAGTAATTGATGGGTTGGTAGTCCACCTTGAGTTATGGATGCAGGGTGAGTGATTGATGGGTTGGTTGTCCACCTTGAGTTATGGATGCAGGGTGAGTGATTGATGGGTTGGTAGTCCACCTAGAGTTATGGCTGCAGCGTGAGTAATTGATGGGTTAGTAGTCCACCTTGAGTTATGTATGCAGGGTGAGTGATTGATGGGTTGGTTGTCCACCTTGAGTTATGGATGCAGGGTGAGTGATTGATGGGTAGCTGGTCCACCTAGAGTTATGACTGCAGCGTGAGTAATTGATGGGTTGGTAGTCCACCTAGAGTTATGGCTGCAGCGTGAGTAATTGATGGGTTGGTAGTCCACCTTGAGTTATGTATGCAGGGTGAGTGATTGATGGGTTGGTTGTCCACCTTGAGTTATGGATGCAGGGTGAGTGATTGATGGGTTGGTTGTCCGCCTTGAGTTATGGATGCAGCATGAGTAATCGATGGGTTGGTTGTCCACCTTGAGTTATGTATGCAGGGTGAGTGATTGATGGGTTGGTTGTTCGCCTTGAGTTATGGATGCAGCGTGAGTAATTGATGGGTTGGTAGTCCACCTTGAGTTATGGATGCAGGGTGAGTGATTGATGGGTTGGTTGTCCACCTTGAGTTATGGATGCAGGGTGAGTGATTGATGGGTAGGTGGTCCACCTAGAGTTATGACTGCTGGAGTGTCAATGGTTCATACTAAGTTATAGTTAAGGATTAAGCATTCAAGAGAGCAACGATTTGTAAGGTGGTTAGGTGGGGTAATAAATGTTTCCTTGGCTGTTATAATATGACCATTTGAACATTAATATATTTTTCCTTTTAAAAAATTAATAATTACTTCATGCTTTTCAACAAGGGAAATGATAGTAGGCCTTGAAATTCGCAGGAGAGGCAGTTGGTAAGTACTGTATTGGTCAGTAAATTGCTACATATTGCAGGAGACTCTAGCACAAAGATGTACAATGTTACTGAAGAAAGTTACCTGGCTTGTGTAAGCACTCGGGTAATAATGTTCCACCTTTGTTATTGTGAAAAACGCCTCAGGGAATCTGTCATTCCGTGTATTTCTTTTATGTCACATTATAAACTTGACAATATCACTTTTTGAAAAAAAGAAACAGTACACTGATGTATTGTTTGTCTATATATTATAGTCCATATAAATACTGATATATTTATATTCTGTACCGAGAATTAGTGACATCTCCTCAAATATATGGTATAGAAAGAAATGTTTTACCACAGTTAGTTTAGAATGTTATTTACTTAATGATTGTGACAGGGTAGATGTACAGGTTTTGTTACGTCACTGTTGGATTTAAATATTTGGCGTTTTACAGTAAAACTATTCAATGTAATTTTCAATAATATCTTATAATTCATTATGTACAAATTAATCTCATAAATCAGTGGGTAAAATTAAAGTACATTTCTGTAACTTAGAAATCATAATATCCAAATTATACGCTTGGAGGTATAATCAAATTGCTCGTGATTCCATTAAACTTTCTGGCTCATATGTGCATGTTTCAGCTATTTCTAGTTAATCCAAATTAATAGGATTCTGCATAATTAAGCTCACTGATCCACGTCATTCCAGTTACAGAATTAGTTCTCTATAAATATATCAACCACGCTAAAGCTCAACATTCATTTTATTGCAAGTCATGAACGAAATGTTTAGTTCTTTGATTGTGTGACAGAATATATGAATAATCATCTTTGTACATATTAGGTATTTTACATGTATTATAATAACAGGTTTATAGGCTTATGGAAATTGAATAATAAGCTGTTAACTCATGAGGTCTAGTTCAGCTGCACAAACGAAACGTCAGGTCACCCAATCAATCTAGGCTGCGTAAAACTACAATTCGGCCTGACAGTAGTTGATCTACGTGTTATATTTAGTGCATGTACGGTTTCCAGCAGCAGGGGGGAATCTTTCCACCGCTGAGCTGCCTTACTTCACGGGTGTGACTAACTTCCGCTTTCAAGTGTTAAACTTCCGTAACAGTGTTTAGTTGAGAAAAATAACTGTATAAGTTTGTGTAAATCCTATTTATTAGATTATTCATTGTTGTGTTATTGCTATTATTAATTGTTATTGAAATACTAAATAATGGTTTAACTTAATTATTCTAAGTATTTTTAATGGTGTTTGTCAAACCAACCAATGGTTACTGCTGCTAATGACGTAATGGATGGAGCTTGATATTGCGCCGCCAGCACACGCGACCTTCCGTAATTGTGGTTGCCATGACAATTTTTAAATGGAATTATACAGTGGGGCACAGTGGGGAATAGCTCTATGTCTCACTTCCACCACTCAGTGAATCCTATTCGCACCTAGGGTCGTTCATTATGTAGTTTTCTAAGTGGTCTATACTTTCTAAAATATCTCTTAACCCACAGACCACATACTCTACAACTGCTGGGCAGTTACAGGGGTAAATAGTCATAAGGCGTGTGAGTCAGGGTAGTCACCTTATACTCACGTGCATTCCAGTGATAACACATCCAGCGCAAGTTTCAAAAGCAGCTGTTGTTTTTCTCAAAAGTTGAAAGCTCCTAGTTGACTGCAAAGTGTTGAACCGTACTCTTGGGAGGCCAGGAAAAAGTCTCTTAGGGTCTAAGTATGTTATCGTGTACTCTACAGACACAACTCTTGGGAGGCCAGGCAAAAGTCTCTTATGGTTTAAGTATGTTATTGTGTACTCTACAGACACAACTCTTGTGAGGCCAGGCAAAAGTCTCTTAGGGTTTAAGTATGTTATCGTGTACTCTACAGACACAACTCTTGGGAGGCCAGGCAAAAGTCTCTTAGGGTTTAAGTATGTTATCGTGTACTCTACAGACACAACTCTTGGGAGGCCAGGCAAAAGTCTCTTATGGTTTAAGTATGTTATCGTGTACTCTACAGACACAACTCTTGGGAGGCCAGGCAAAAGTCTCTTAGGGTTTAAGTATGTTATCGTGTACTCTACAGACACAACTCTTGGGAGGCCAGGCAAAAGTCTCTTATGGTTTAAGTATGTTATCGTGTACTCTACAGACACAACTCTTGGGAGGCCAGGCAAAAGTCTCTTATGGTTTAAGTATGTTATCGTGTACTCTACAGACACAACTCTTGGGAGGCCAGGCAAAAGTCTCTTATGGTTTAAGTATGTTATCGTGTGCTCTGGCTAATATTATTATTACTAGTGACTAATTTTTTTAATACCGCTCAAAATAAACTACCCTACGGATTAATAATTATTTACTATGTAATTGAATGTTATTTGTTGTTATTTTGTCTTACTGAATTTGATTTTTTTTTGTTATATTCTTAATTTTATGATGTACGTTCACATGTCTTTACTAGCTAAAGGTGAGTACGCTACTGCGCTACTGGAGCATGCTCGATGGTCTTCCCCTTATTTTGATACAATGATAATTGCAATTTTGTTTATATTCTTCGTTTGTAAAATTTAAGGTAGTTTATTCTAAATACATAAATTGAAATTCATTAGTTTACAGAATATCCTAAAATGGTCGAGACAAATAAATAAAATACTTATAATTAAGCTTACGTTTTATATATTTTAATCGAAACATAATTAAATCATCACGATGTGTTTTATTGGGAGCCGATCACAGAAACATGATTGAATCATCACGATGTGTTATATTGGGAGCTGATTACAGAAACATGATTGAATCATCACGGTGTGTTTTATTGGGAGCCCGAACACAAAAACATGATTGAATCATCACGGTGTGTTTTATTGGGAGCCCGAACACAAAAACATGATTGAATCATCACGATATGTGTTATTGAGAGCCGATCACAGAAACATAATTGAATCATCACGATGTCTGTTATTGGGAGCCGATCACAGAAACATAATTGAATCACCACGATGTGTTTTATTGGGAGCTGATTACAGAAACATAATTGAATCATCACGATGTGTGTTATTGGGAGCCGATCACAGAAACATGATTGAATCATCACGATGTGTTTTATTGGGAACCGATCACAGAAACATGATTGAATCATCACGGTGTGTTTTATTGGGAGCCCGAACACAAAAACATGATTGAATCATCACGATGTGTGTTATTGAGAGCCGATCACAGAAACATAATTGAATCATCACGATGTCTGTTATTGGGAGCCGATCACAGAAACATAATTGAATCACCACGATGTGTTTTATTGGGAGCTGATTACAGAAACATAATTGAATCATCACGATGTGTGTTATTGGGAGCCGATCACAGAAACATGATTGAATCATCACGATGTGTTTTATTGGGAGCCGATCACAGAAACATGATTGAATCATCACGATGTGTTATATTGGGAGCTGATTACAGAAACATGATTGAATCATCACGGTGTGTTTTATTGGGAGCCCGAACACAAAAACATGATTGAATCATCACGGTGTGTTTTATTGGGAGCCCGAACACAAAAACATGATTGAATCATCACGATGTGTGTTATTGAGAGCCGATCACAGAAACATAATTGAATCATCACGATGTCTGTTATTGGGAGCCGATCACAGAAACATAATTGAATCACCACGATGTGTTTTATTGGGAGCTGATTACAGAAACATAATTGAATCATCACGATGTGTGTTATTGGGAGCCGATCACAGAAACATGATTGAATCATCACGATGTGTTTTATTGGGAGCCGATCACAGAAACATGATTGAATCATCACGGTGTGTTTTATTGGGAGCCCGAACACAAAAACATGATTGAATCATCACGATGTCTGTTATTGGGAGCCGATCACAGAAACATAATTGAATCACCACGATGTGTGTTATTGGGAGCTGATCACAGAAACATGATTGAATCATCACGATGTGTTTTATTGGGAGCCGATCACAGAAACATGATTGAATCATCACGATGTGTTTTATTGGGAGCCGATCACAGAAACATGATTGAATCATCACGGTGTGTTTTATTGGGAGCCCGAACACAAAAACATGATTGAATCATCACGATGTGTGTTATTGAGAGCCGATCACAGAAACATAATTGAATCATCACGATGTCTGTTATTGGGAGCCGATCACAGAAACATAATTGAATCACCACGATGTGTGTTATTGGGAGCTGATCACAGAAACATGATTGAATCATCACGATGTGTTTTATTGGGAGCCGATCACAGAAACATGATTGAATCATCACGGTGTGTTTTATTGGGAGCCCGAACACAAAAACATGATTGAATCATCACGATGTGTGTTATTGAGAGCCGATCACAGAAACATAATTGAATCATCACGATGTCTGTTATTGGGAGCCGATCACAGAAACATAATTGAATCACCACGATGTGTGTTATTGGGAGCTGATTACAGAAACATAATTGAATCACCACGATGTGTGTTATTGGGAGCTGATCACAGAAACATAATTGAATCATCACGATGTGTGTTGTTGGGAGCCGATCACAGAAACATAATTGAATCACCACGATGTGTGTTATTCGGAGCCGATCACTGAGACATGAAATATAGTTCCAGTGATGGTTAAGTTTTTTGTGCGGCTCGGAATTTTTAACTTATTAAAGTATTCCTGAAAAGTATAGAAAAAATAATAAAAATCATACTAAACACGATGGTATTAACTATAAAAACGTCTTGTGCAACCTCATTTTTAGGTATCACACTATCCTTTAATTTCTACAAGGAAATTACTCAAAACAAGAGTTATGTGTAGCATGTATTATTTATTTCATTTGTAAAATGACTAAAAAACCTATACAAGAGTTACTCTTGGTTCAATAGGATACATGCTACACGCACAAGAAATAATTCAAAAATTCTAAAATAAATAGTCCTAAATTTAACTGTACATAATTCCGAATTTATTCCTACATTGTGAATCTATTGACATATTTACAAGTTGTTCACTGGTTTAAGTATACATTATTTCAAACTTATATCAAGTGAAGTAGGCTACATTGTTGTATACACAGCAGTCACTCTTATTCGTTGTGAAGTTGAGTGCGATGTTGGCAGTCGTAAACCGTGGCTCTGTAAAAAGTTGAAAAAAATATTGTGTACAATGGTCGTATATTAATGTCCTAGTATAGAAATTAAAGGGTGGAGTCGTAGCTAATTATGAAGTTGCATAAATCGTTTTTATAGTTAATACCATCGTGTTTGTGACTCATCACTGGAACAGCTGTGCGAGAGGGTGAGTGTCGATCACAGGTAGGCAGGGGTCCATCGGCCAAGATAGTATACAGAGAATAGACATTACGCATGCCCCCTGTATGTTCGTGTTCTGACCAGGCAGTCCAAATTCTCAGAACGACATAAAATGGTTGATTAAATATGTTTCATAACGCATAAAAACAATATTCACGGATGTATGAATCAATAATTTTGAAATAAATAATACAAGAACGTTTGTATGTCCAGAAATTAATACCTTTATTTACTTTAAGTTCCACAGTTATTTATTTAACTCGACAACATGTTTGAGGAAGACCAGATATGTCAACCTTTCTAGTCTTTCAGGGTAGAAAGTAACTTTACGTGTCCCTCGTTTATGTTTGCAAAGCCAATATTTTCACGAGGAAAACATAGAGGAAAAGCGCACAGGTGCCCTATTTCCAGTGGGTTGATCAAGAGTCAATTATCTAGTTTTCATCATACTGTGTTATCAAATTTATTAAATTATACTCTACTTAAACTGTGATTGAGAACAATTATAAAAAAGGCTAAAGTTCAAACATTCATAAACACTGCTTCCATATATATATATATATAGCATATTGGGGCGGGGGGGGGGTAATATATATATATATATATATATATATATATATATATATATATATATATATATATGGAAGCAGTGTTTATGAATGTTTGAACTTTAGCCTTTTTTATAATTGTTTATTAATGTCCTGTTGAAATATGAATCCGTACTATGGGTTATTTACAGAAATACCATTGTACATTACAAGTAGATTTAAGAAGTCAATCTGTCAGTACCTGTTGATACAAGCAATACCTTGTTAAAAACTATATGTACTCTAATATTAAAATTAAAGATAAACTAATTGATTGTGTGATTTTGAAATATATATTTAACTGCTATTAATTCAATATATTTTTCGACTATTAAACTGTGTCCTTGAACAACATATCTAAAGACCATGTTTCTATGATCAAAAATTAGGAGCTTAAAAGGTCAAATGTGGTCAAACATTAACTAAATTGTAACCATACTGAATTCAACAGATGAAAATGTTGATACTGATAAAATTTCAATTAAAATTATAAACGCACCAGAAGAAATGTTGTAAGAATTTTAGCAAACCTACTAGTTTTGATTTTGAGGTAAATTATATATTCTCAACAAATATGAAGAAATATGGGGAAAAAATTTCATAATTGATTGCCTCCGGACCACTGTCTAATTATACTAGAGGTTTATATTACCTTATATTCAGTCAAGTGGCCCAACACGTCGTCAGATGGCGACCGGTTTCGACTAACTCATATAGTAATTCTCAAGCTGAAAAAACATAAAATCTTCACTCTTATGAGGTCATCATATGTCTTCAAAAACACTGAACACACACGGCCGGATGACACACAAAAAACACAAAGCAGACATTTATTTAAATTAAAATATACAGTACAAGTAAACATAATATTGGTGCACCATATTATTTGTGCATTTTGTGCTTATATTGTAATAAATTTGTGTTGTGTGACGTTTACTTGTACTGTATATGTACCAACACGTATTATACAAATTAAAAAACTAATTAAATTATGGCAGAGACACGGTCGGTACACGGCGCGGGTGCTCCAGGTTACGTGTCTGTCTTTGTTCAGTGTTTTTAAAAATTTATGACGACCTCACAAGAGTGAATATTTTATGTATTTTCGGCTTGAGAATTACTACATGAGTTAGTCGAAACCGGTCGCCATCTGACTACGTTTTGGGCCACTTGACTGAATATAAGGTAATATAAACCTCTAGTATGTAAAAAAGAACTTTATTGTTAGAAATATAATATTGTTGTAGCTCTAACCTTCTCGTTCTTCCAACGAGTAGTTGGTTACAAGAGTAGCGTTACTTAACCTCTCCCGTTCCTATTGTGAGTTCCTCTGGTCTGAGGAAGGTGAACGTGGTTTACCGAAATCGATCACAGTAATGTTGGTTCCTTCGGAACGTTTTTATAAAATGGCCACCACTCCTAAAATATTCTCCACGCAATATGTAGGCTATATATAGTTTTATTAAAAAGATCAAACATAATTTAGATTAAATCAGGATTGGTTAGTTTATGTCAGATCTTCTTTCTTTATTTTCTTTTTTTAACTTTACTCGCCAGTTGACATGGGCCTGCAGGCTTATGCGTGAACTTTATTCGCAAGTGAAGTACCGACCGTTGGCTTAGTGGGGATTCGAACTTTGGACATTGCCCTCCGCAGACCGAAACCTTAGCCACAGAGTCACCACACCAGCTGACTCACACAATAGTTTATTTGAATATAAGTACAAAATACTATGGTGTCAATGTTGTTTGGTACTCTTTCTAAGGCCAGAGTGATTCTCAAATGAAAAACATAATTCCTTAAAACTTACTTATGTTGAAATAAATTTCTGTTGTTAAAGTTTTTTTGTATTGTAAATATTAAATCATTTAATCAGATCATTTAAAATAAATAATAACTTGACAGGGGAAATTTATACTTAATTACTTCCTAATGTTATGTTTATTTATCCGGTCTGTTTAATTTTTATGAAGATAATCTGATTTTATTCTTCGTCTAATAATTTAATTCATAAAACAGTGATTTATACCCAAACAATAATTAACAGAGGCCGGTATTTCTTGTGTTGGTAATTGTTTCTTGTATCTTGCATGTTCATGTGTAGTTTTCAAGTTTATTTAAGTTAGGCTGATATTTTTTTTACATTCATTGCTCTCAGTTTAATGTATTCCTGATTTATCTAAATTTTTTAATTTTTCTTTAGTGTGGAATAGAATATGTTTCAATTTGTCTTTTGAATAAAAAGAGATTTTTGCATTGCAATCTTTTGAATAAGTATTTTAAATGAATTTTGATTTCGTATTATAAATTATAGTTTTGCAAAATTTCTACTGTATTTAAAAATATACAACTTCTTCTTTTGCATCTGCCCTCGCCCCCATCATTTTGTTCTCTCATGGCCTTCCATTTAACAATAGAGCTATGCCATTTAATTAGTAAAACACACGGTATTTCAAATGGAGCATTTAAAGTAAATTTTATTCATAAATGGAAAACTGAGATTGGGACATCAATCTTTGATTTAAGTGGGGAATACTGTAGGGGAAGGAAGATTTTTATACGCTATAAAAAATCACATAATATTCATGTTGCTATTATTTGTCAAAGACACAATAATGCAGAAATGTGAATACATAAAATAAGATGACTTTTATAAGAACTTGATTACTTTTGTTTTTGAACTGCTCTCACCAAATTATTCATAAATCAATCAGATTAATGAACAATTTAGATGTTAGTTCAAAAGAGGAAGAACAAGTAGACACTTTTATTAATAATATAAAATTATCAATTCTGTCAAGATATGATTAGTAACTAACTTTTCTAAGCAACTAACTATAATATATTGTTCTAGTTATTCTTTATGAATCTATAGTTATTGTCTAGTCTGCTTTTTTCTTTTAATTTCATGACGTGCCAATTATTTTTAGTTATTAGGATTATTTAAAGATTATGGTTATTATTATAGAAATTAAATGACATGTATATTTGTTTAAGCTAAGATAGTTGTGGTTATTAGTATAGCTAAATAGATAATATGTGTTTTTTTTATATTAGTTAAGGCGTTAACAATTTCAAGTAAATAAATATAACAATTTGTAAGGTCAGATTTTGTAAGTCAATGACTCGATTTTATTTCTGGTTTGTAATATTTTGGTGCCTGTCCCAGTTGAACAGTGGACCAATGGTCTAAACTAGGGCAGGTGAAATAAAAAGATTCAATTCCCCCCATTGTCACTTAATTTATTTTGAAGTCTGTAAAACTAAACACGACAATGTCAATGAATATAAATGTTTTATCACTTACTGTAATGTTGGTCACACTGCTTTAAGAATGTTTAAATAAACTAATAACTTTTGCTATTTTTGTCAGGTTAATGTTTTAAAACGTTTAATTTAAATAACAAAACCCACTGTTTGAGTATAATAATAAAACTGTTGAGTTGAATAATAAAACTGTTGAGTTGAATAATAAAACTGTTGAGTTGAATAATAAAACTGTTGAGATGAATAATAAAACTGTTGAGTTGAATAATAAAACTGTTGAGTTGAATAATAAAACTGTTGAGTTGAATAATAAAACTGTTGAGTTGAATAATAAAACTGTTGAGTTGAATAATAAAACTGTTGAGTTGAATGACAAAACTGTTGAGTTGAATAATAAAACTGTTGAGTTGAATAATAAAACTGTTGAGTTGAATGACAAAACTGTTGAGTTGAATAATAAAACTGTTGAGATGAATAATAAAACTGTTGAGTTGAATAATAAAAACAGTTGTCATAATGTCACGAATATAGTGTAGACTGAGTAGTAAGACCTTTCATGGTAAATGATTGAAACGACTTTACAAAATACAAAGTAATTTGATAAACTTGAATGGAGACAAAATGACAGTCGTAAGGCAAACAGAGACACGTTTTGAAGCGGAGTTTGTGTCCAGACTAAGTTCATTACTCTCCTACTGTTTGACGAGTTCCAGGTAACTCGTGAAGTGACATATATACGAGTATGAGAGGCATTCCATTTATTAACTCATTAAAATAATGTGCCTTATATTTGACGGTTACTCTAAATTTATAATTAGTTATACTTTAAAATTATATTGATTAAAGAATACATTAATTAAACACGGGGTGTCTAACGAAGAGTTATGCACGATTTTTAAAATAATTGCTAGTTCATCCATAAACTTTTAAAAAAAATTGAATATACTTTTAATTAATTAAATTACTAAGATAATAACATATACTGAGGTTTGTAGAAAAAAACAGTGAATGAAAGAAAAAGCATTATTTAACCCTGCGCAACGCTCATTGTATTATAGTACTGTATAACAGTTATTTCCAAACAGCTGTTGATTGAGGAATAGTTGTTAGTTTCATATTTTCACAACCACACATTATTCATTACTTTTTTGTTTGATTATCTTTACAAAAAGTTTAGGATGGTCTTATTTTACCAGACGAAGTTAGGGCTAAGAAGCCCTCTCTAACACTTAACCTGGGGGCCGACGGCTTAAAAGTGACTTCCGAACCACCTCCACGGACTAGGCAGGCGGGCTGCGTGCAAGGGCGGGATCCCGTACCGGTAACCCATCTAAGGAACAGCTACGCTCGATGTTTCTTGGTGCCATTATCTGAATAATGTCGTAATCATGTGGTCAAGGCCACTGACTTAAACAAATTAATTAGTTTCTACCCTGCTAAATTTTTGAAAGTTACGTTTTATTTTGAAAACCTAAGAACAGGTTTTCTGTATGTTTGACGGTCTTAACAACAAGATTCTTGTATCAGACCTTAAGACCGCCAACGGTGGAATGAACATTCCTCATAAGGAATTGACTATGTTGAGTCACTTTCGTACGGGTGTGGGAAGCTGCGACTACTGGAAATGTAAGAGAGGAATACAAATTGATCAGTTGTGTAATTGCAGAGCTACAATTCAAACTATGGATCACATAGTTAATGATTGCCTATTGCATTATTTTCTGGGGGATTAGCTTGTCTTCATTCAATCGGAGAAGCTGGTGTTGATTGGTTACGAAATCAGGATTTCGCTCTGTGACGGGAGATCAATATTGATCAATATCAACAATTTAAGACACAAAGGCTATTTTGTACTTTAGCTTTTATTTTTTAGATATTACATTTTCAAATCTTGTTCCCTCCTTTTTTGGTAGGCGTTCTGGCATTGAAAGCTAGTACGATATATAGGCCTACTTACTTTGAAGGGTTTTCAAGATATTTGGGCAGGAGGATGGATTCTCTTGTGCTAAAACTGTATTTGAAGACCCCTTTTAGACATAGTATTCATTTTATTTTATATTTAAAAAATAAATAAACTGCATTAATGTTTGTCTAAACTTTTAAAGAAATAAGTACCTATGTTAATAATAGAATAAACATTTCAAATACCTACATACATAATTTTGTTGCATAAAAATATATTTTGCTCTTACAATATGCATATTTTGAAAACTATTTAGAAGTTTTTAACAGATCGCTATTTATTAAGAATTTAATGTGAACGAATAACGCGTTTTTGTTGTTGGAAGTGGTCCATACAACAAGTTTGTGATGTTGGGTCGTTGACCTTTGGACACTGACCAGTACTAGAGATGTATCTACTTGTTAAGCACAGCCCCCTCGTATTTTCTTCAAATAAGACTCACCACTTTAATTTACGAAATATTCTGGATATTAATGTTACGTCACAATCTACTTCATTTTTGAAGGGAGACGGAATTTCGATCCGTGGGGTCAGGTACAGACCGTCATAAATATTCCTACAAATCCCTTTGCCGCTCAGGCGGCGTTTAGACCCGCGAACCAAAACGTGAAAGTCTGAGGGTTGGCGAGAGTGAGGGACAAACTTTCAAAAATATACTTTAACCTCCTTTAAAGTAAGTCGTAACATAACTAACTTTCATCTTTAAACTTTAAAAATTTTTAGCAAAGGAATAGTGAATTGACAAACAATAACAATATAAACTATTCATTTTACTGTACATGTTTCATCTAAGTGACCTCTTATGAATAAAAGGGTCTCATGTGTGTCATACCTGTTGACATATATTATATTTTAAACTATACAGTTTAATATGTGGGTAAAATTGTATTATGATGCAATAATGAATAGTTTTATAACACATATCAATGCTTATTACATTATTAAAGTATTAAATGTGTATTTCAAATGTGATTTTCATCTATGTATAGCACTTTGTTTTTTCAGTGAATATAATTGCAATATCTCCTGGAAGGGTTGATTGAGTTTAAGGACACTTTCCCTACTACCTGATTTATGAAAATTCAGAAATCAATCCAATATAAACATTTTGTAGCCACGGTGATAATTTAAAATTTTAAATACTGCTAGTAGTTTTACACGGCAAATCCTACTAATATTAATATTTACAATATTTAATTAAACATCAATAAAATATAGCCGAAAGCCTCTGCAGACTCTTAAGTACTTGAAATTGGAGTAAGCTGCATTCCAAAGACTGATAAATATGACTTTTCATATCCCTATTCATTATACTGAAAAATAAAACCACCATTACAGATTATTAAATTGTATAATAATTTAATTAACATAGCAAGTGATTTTTCAGTTTTGTAGAAAAATTATACACAATCCTCATTATAACTCATTAATCATAGTTATACATTTTTGTTACAGCGTTACACATTTTTTCGTATTTGTAGTGGAAAATGTACATTCTGCTTCAGGGGAAATTATTATTTTTAATCACACTAATGGAAAGTCATTATGTTTACTTTATGAATTTAGTTGCAATGAAACGTAGGTTGTTTAAAAAAAAAGTTTATGGGGCTGACTATCATTATTATTAGATGTAACCATTAGATTAAAAATTCAAAATAATTCAATATGTTTTATAGCCATTGATGGACATAATTTTATCATAAATATTCAATAGTGAAATTAGTAAATTAATCACACTAGAAGTAATCAGGATCTGTTTCAGACATCAAGCAACTGTAATGAGATTCAATACTATTGCAGAATCAGTATCCTTAATCACCCAGTAATATATAGAATTAATACTTGGAGGTAAAATAGGAACTGAGATGCTTGTTTGGAAAAATAAAAATATACAGCTTAATGTTCAAATAACTTCCAAGGCTCGATAGGCATGGGAGGTAAATAAAACATCATAAATCGTGAGGTTAAGCATATACTATAGGCTCGATAGATAGGCATGGGAGGTAAATAAAACAACATAAATCGTGAGGTTAAGCCTATACTATAGGCTCGATCATTTTAATTGAATATAATTCGACATAGAAAATTAGTTTGATGAGGGCAGACTTAAGTAACAGTGCACAACACCACAGTAACTGCTGCTTGGAAATACAATAAATAATGAAATGCTATCAAAATGCAAAGAAGAAGAGAGATAAGTAATACTGTCTATGAAATCAAAGAATCTTAACTTAGGAATCTGAAAAAAACTTTTCTAGGGAATCTTTAACTTAAAAATAATGAACGATCTATCTTATTAAAGTAATTTTTGGTTACAATAGTCACAATGCAAGAGATCACACTAGATCAAAACTCTCGATCATCTGTTTCTGGCACGGGACAGATCTACTCGAGATTCCTAAATACTGATGGTGATATAGGAGGGAATGGGATGGGATGAGGGTTGGGTTGTATGGCACCAGCGTGAGTGAACTGCAGCTAACATCATTCTGAAGCACCTCGAGTATACTTACAATACAATACAAGTATGCTAAAAATACTATAATAATACTAGGTAACGTTCGATGGCGCACTATCACACTCGGGCTGTGGTGGGAGTCTAGTACTCGTACTTCCCCTTGGGTCCCACCCGGAGGACGGAGGTTAGCGATGACAATAACTTAAAATGTAATACAATAAATAGTTTGGCAAGTAAAATGACTGAAAATGGACATATGACGCATTTAAAAACAAACGTATAAAATATTTTACCGTTTCCGGGTGGAACTCAATATGAATTCAACGTACAAAACCTATAAACATTCGATATATCTGTACAAACACTATCACATTGATTTGTACAAAACTATACTATGTCAGTATAATATAATTATTCTTAAAGTTAATGACTTGAAATACATAATTGTATCAAATACGAATCACAATAGTCGTTTCATTTCAGCACCTAATTCAGTTGGTGGCAAATGAAGTTAGACGTCTATCTCTTAAAGAACTCTTTGGAGAGGCAAACACGAAACATGCCACCATCGGTACAACTGGCCTCCTAGATACGGAAGTCCTTCGGCGGCGCAGAATTGCACCTTCTGTAGTCATCACGACCAGCCACGGCGACGGCGAGGATAGGGGTCAACACTCATCATCACCCGTGTAACTGGAAATGGATGCAGCCGACGTTGACCTCTGCGTGGAGCTACTCCCTCCGCTGGAAAAAGAGCTGCGACTATTATCAACGTCCAAGGCAATTTCCGGCACACATATTAACGATTTTCCGGACACTTTATCGAGCTTAGTCACTATCTGAACTCCTTCCTGCCACCACACCCGGCTTAAAAAAGTAGCACTCTTCACTTCGGGCTGGTTATCTCGCACTTCGTCACCACCTTCCGCCAGACTCCCCAAAAGCTCCAGAGCCGTACAGCTGTAGTTAGGAGGAAGGACTCTTTTTGCTGGTCTTTGTGAACCCTGAGGACCTTGAGATCCCTGTTGCCGAGGTCGTTGGGACCCACCTGGGTACAAACTAGTTGGCCGCCGTGCCAGTCCAAACAGTTTCCGAAGATCTCTCTGGATACGACGATTGCGGTGAGCGAACAGGAGGGGCGAGACTATCGTAGCGACCACGAGCAGTGTGATGCTTAGTTTGGATATATGGTGAGGAACTTTGATACCGATGACAGGTGAGCTTAAGAGCACGACTAGTGAATAAGGGCACCAGCATACCAAGCCCATAACAATGACTAGTGCAGAGATTCTGGCAGCTCGAGTCTCCTCACGGTACTTGAACATACTGGCATTGGATATCCTACATCTTAGAGTGTTCATAATGAAACTGGAAGTGCTCCGAAGACTTGTCCTCGTTGGAGATCTGGTTAGGGATGGTTTTACGAACAGAGTAGGATCATTGGTGTCCACCGATTTGACAGAAAGTCTGGGGGAATCAGAAGTGGAAGGAGCTTGGCTATTACTGATCGGTTGACTTGCAGCGGGAACCATGGCGTAATCCACAGAAGGGGTGCTGGCAAGAGCATTGTTTGTGTAATACCCAGCACTTGAACCATTCCTCCTGGTCCTCTGGCTGTTCTGGTGGGCGGCAAAATATATAGATAGGTACATCCAGCAAATTATAGAAAATGGCAAAAAGAAAGTCATCATAAAGTACACTATGGAGAATACTGATATATAAGAATCTGGCACAAAACTTTGGAAGGCATTATTTTCTTCACCACACAAACTCCAGATGGTGTGAGGGGTTTTGAAAAAGAAACCACCAACTACTGCACAAGATATGGAGAAGCACCAAGAAAAAGTAATCATGAAGGCACACCGAGTATTGTCAATATGCGAATGGTAGTGCAGTGGGTCGATTACTGCATAGTACTGGTCGACTCCAATCAGCAGCACAGAGAGGACGGAAGCTGCACAGAGGCCCCTAGATACGCCCTGGCTCACCGCACAGAAGATCTCGGAAGGTGTAATCATGACCGAATCCGTCAGAATGATAGGTAGCAGTAGCCAGCATGACAGAAGGTTTGTCGCCAACAGGTTTATCACGAACCTGTAAAAAAAAAACCTTTTAAGTTAAATTATATTAAGCATGCATTATGGTTTAAAATATATATATTCATTCTAAGGGGACTAAGACGAAATGCGACACAAAAAAGTCATCCTTGGTTAGAGACAGTTAGATGTTTTTTTCTAATTAATTTAAATAAAATAGATTTAGAATATAAAGAAAATAAGAAAGTCAATATTAAACAATTAATATTGATGTTCTATTACGTATTGCTCATTAACTTAGTTTTTTCTGAAAACAAAATTACCTTACTAAACAATATGGTCAGAGCCCACATATTAGTCTGGAATGAATGCAATGGAAAAGAGATGCCAAATAATGGAATGACATTAAACACACTATATAAAATTGTGTTTAAATTATATTCTAAAATGTTACTCCTCGTTGGAAAGTGTTTTTATTTAAAAAAAGTTGTTACATAGTTGAAATGATCTAATTTTGTTAGATTTGTTTACACAACTAAATACAATTTTGAATTTTTAAGGTTGAGAATTTTAAGTATTTGTTATAAACCATTGGAGAATGGCCCATTGAGTTTCTTGTAGATAGGGTGGGTCAGGCAGCAGTAGATAGCTATATGTACGTAGGATGGGCGGGAGAACTAATATAGAGCTATTTGTACGTAGGCTGGTGGGAGAGTACGTCATTAACGGTATGTATTGAGGGTGGATGTAGAGCCCATATAGAACTATGTGTACGGTAGGAGTAGGAGTGTAGGGTAGGAGAGAGCGTAGAGAACTGTGTTTACGTAGGCTGGTGGGAGACAACGTCAATAATAATGTTTATTGAGGGTGTAAGATAATAGATAATTTAACTATGAAATCAGAGTTTACCGTCCCTATTAAGTGATTTAACTACAACATTACAGTTTACAGTCCTTATTGAGTAATTTAAGAACAATATCACAATTTACAGTCCCTATTAAGTAATTTAAGTATAACATTTTAATGTACAGCCCCTTTTTAAATAATTTAAGTACAACATCACAGTTTACAATCCCTATTAAGTAATTTAACTACAAAATTACAATGTAAAGCCCTTTAAAGTAATTTAACTACAACATTATAATGTACAGTCCGTTTTTAAATAATTCAAGTACAAAATCACAGTTTACAATCCCTAATAAGTAATTTAACTACAAAACTACAATGTACAGCCCCTATAAAGTAATTTAACTAAATTACAATGTACAATCCTGTTACAAAATTTAACTACAACAATACAATGTACAGTCCCTATTATGTAATTTAACTTCAACAATACAATGTACAGTCCCTATTATGTAATATAACTACAACATTACAATTTAGAGTCCCTATTATGTAATTTAACTACAACATTACAATGTACAATCCCTGTTACGAAATTTAACTACAACAATACAACGTACAGTCCCTATTATGTAATTTAACTACAACATTACAATGTAGAGTCCCTATTATGTAATTTAACTACAACATTACAATGTAGAGTCCCTATTGTGTAATTTAACTACAATATTACAATGTAGAGTCCCTATTATGTAATTTAACTACAACAATACAATTTACAGTCCCTATTATGTAATTTAACTTTAACAATACAATGTACAGTCCCTATTATGTAATTTAACTTCAACAATACAATGTACAGTCCCTATTATGTAATTTCACTACAACAATACAATTTACAGTCCCTATTATGTAATTTAACTTCAACAATACAATGTACAGTCCCTATTATGTAATTTAACTTCAACAATACAATGTACAGTCCCTATTATGTAATTTAACTTCAACAA
The DNA here is from genome assembly GCA_035578905.1 of Stictocephala bisonia. Lineage (NCBI taxonomy): Eukaryota > Metazoa > Arthropoda > Insecta > Hemiptera > Membracidae > Stictocephala > Stictocephala bisonia. Next base: position 813,059 of record JAQJVL010000020.1, read on the forward strand.
TACAATGTACAGTCCCTATTATGTAATTTAACTTCAACAATACAATGTACAGTCCCTATTATGTAATTTAACTTCAACAATACAATGTACAGTCCCTATTATGTAATTTAACTATAACATCAAAGTTTACCGTCCCTATTAAGTAATTAACAACGGCATAACAGTTTATAGTTGCTACTATGTAACATAATTATGCGGTATGTAATAGCTGTCATGTAGTTAAATAAAAATAATACTATTTACAACAGCCATATTAATTACGTCGTGGTTTAGAATATAAATTACTTAATTTAAAAATAACTATATTAGGACCAATAATTCAGGGGAAAATGTGCAAATTTATTTAGTACTAACAACGGCCTACTGTAAAAGTTACATGAATCATAAATGGTTTAACTAACTTTGATAAAACGCTCATTAGGTTATTTTAAAAAGGGTGTTTTAATAACAAAATAATTATGATATGTTGTGCTGTATTTATAATAGATTTTTACTAAAGAGTTTGATTAAACTTGACATAGTGATTTATCAATTGGCATAGAGACGTATCAATTTGACTTTGACACGAGTCCGTAGCTGTTACGTAGGGCCAGTTTAGAGCGTGGATTCAGTTTGTGTTATCTGTGTAGTGTTTCTGAAAACATTAAACCGATTGTTTGAAGGTGGCTTTAGAACCCAAAACATTTGACGCGTGATTAGAGGACACTACTGATTTGCATTGCACATTTAACTTTATGAATTTGCATTTACATGGTTCACAAATTAATTATTTATTAAGTATTTAAATAATAAGTTGTAAATATTATAAAAATATGGTAGTAAAAATGAAATTATTAGTAGTAATTATTTTAAATTACACGGAGTTTCCTGTTTTTAAAATATTTTTTTGCTAAGTCAAATTAATAAATATGAATGTTAAAAATGTAAGCCACGAACTAACATCAATGTAATAAACTGTTTCCTTATAGAGTTTACTTATGAATGTTACTGTTTAGATAAGTAGTGTACATTGAATGTATGATGTTCTGGACATTTAATGTATGAAGTTCTGGACATTTAATGTATTACATTTCTTGTGTATGGTTTTTGTCTTGTATAATCTAGACAACCATCACAGTTTTAATGCCTATCTCAGAATTCATAGGAAAAAGCGAATAAACAAAAAAAGTTCTAATACCGGTAGAGAAATAGCCTAGATTGGCTTACGTTAGCAAAAATGACTTTTTTTTACAAAATTAACATATATTGAATAGGAGATGTATTAGAGTGGTGGGCTTTTTCTAAAAAGACCCCAAATTCGTTTAAAATCCTATCTCGAAATAAAGCTTAAATTTTGAAATATAATAATTTTGACTGGCATATTTTAGTTTGTCTAAATTAAGATATTTATTAACTTTTTGAGTAAAAAAGTGTCGAAGGAAACACTACTGTGATAATAAAACTTGATTACGGAAAAATAACAGTTGAAAGCTAACCTGTTGGAGAGGGTTCGCAGCCCTGGCTTGCGGTAGAAGACGAGTAGGACGAGCGAGTTGGAGGCAGTTGCAGCGACGAAGATGACGATCAGCAGCGCGTCGCACACCAAGGAAACAGTCTCTGAGGCAGACGCCATGCGTATTCCGTGATTCCCCTGCACAGAACACAGTACGACTGATAAGAGATAAGGCAGATGGCAGTGGCCCGCTGCACCCGCGGCAGTCGGGGCGTCACACATGACGTAATTTGTAAACAGTGGTCATCAATGGAATACTAAACAGACAGTTGATAATGCTTGCTGATTATTTACAATTTATGACTCCACACATCAAATATTGATGTCATTTATTATTTCTTACAATTTGCAACTTTGCGGTACTTTACAACTTGAAACTTTATAAATTTTTATAACTCTCACACCATTGGATTAAAATTACGACGGTTAAATATTATTTATTCATTCTCTTGACATTCACATGGAAAGGACTGGTCATGCAATGAAGCGTACTGAAAACCGCACTTCAAAAAGATCATTCGTAAAAGACGGTTATTCAAAGATATAAAAAATAAACAGTCAAATTCAGCTGAAAAATTTGGAAGCTGCACTAATTAGTATAATTCTGCTAAATTAAAAAATTTGTCTGATGTTTGTAAAAATATGAACGTAAATCAATTACTATGAGCGTTACTGGAAGTGTACAGCTAGTTCCAAACTTATCACATGAATTGTGCGGCTTATTTTAAGAATCTTTAATTAATGAAAAATAATTTTGAAGTGTGGTTTGCGGCATTTTTATTTGCTTAAATAGCCCTTTAAAGTGTTGTGCATGTCAAATTACGCTTACGTACTAAATTATCTACTGACCCCCCGTAGGCAGTCCCCCATCGGAGGTAGAGAGTCAGTATGAACGTTAAAAAATCAGTTTTCAGCTCCAAATTGAATTTGCAGAGTCTTTATCCTCTAAACGAGTTAGTAACAGTATTAAATTGTCTCAGACTTTTCGGCGTCTCCTGCAATGAAAGAAATTAAATGTAAGACTTAGATTAAAACAACACTACCATCTATTACATAGACTGCGCGAGCTAACAAAATATTATTTATTTTTAAACATTTTAAAACATAATTTGCTAACTTTTTAAGATTGATTATAAAATAAGATTGATATAAAATTTAAGTATTATTGGTTAAAGGTGTTACAATGATTAGACAAAACTAATACGATGTCAAAATTAATACGTACTCGCCTGTATTCGTTATAAAACATTCCTTTTCAAACAAATCTACGATTCCTGTGAATATTGCAATTTTGAGCTATCTAGTCCCTATTTAAACGTGGGGTGATTTCAGCTAGTTAATTTCAGTATAAAAGTTGAAATATACCTCTGTAGGTGTGATGAGATCGTGGATCGTGGTAGTTGTAACGGATAAGTAAGAACGCCATATCGGGTGGAGTGGGAGCACCGGTATTGGCTTGTAACTGGTTATAACACATGCTGTATATTCAGTTATACTCCTAGGATTGATTACATACAGACCATTCCAACAGAATCACATTAAAATTTAAAAGTTAAGTAGGTAAAAGATTGATGTTAGAGAAATTGTACTAACACTACGTACTATACAGTATGTCAGAGTATGTATAGCATGGCACGTCAGTGCAGTAGAAAGTGGCGAGCCTGTCATGGTTTGTAGTGTTGTATTAATTGCAGCTGCCGTTCGGTACTACAGTATTAGCGAGCTTGTCATGGTTTGAGGTGTTGTAGTGAGTGATCGTTGCTGCCGGCCGGTAATACAGTAGTGCACGAATTGTGAGCAATGACTATCCTGTCGTAGCTTGTTTGTATTGTTGTAGTGAGTTATCGCTGCTGCCGGCCGGTACTACAGTAGTGCACGAATTGTGAGCAATGACTATCCTGTCGTAGCTTGATTGTATTGTTGTAGTGAGTGATCGCTGCTCCCGGCCGGTAATACAATAGTACACGAATTGTGGGCAATGACTATCCTGTCGTGGCTTGTTTGTATTGTTGTAGTGAGTGATCGCTGCTGCCGGCCGGTAATACAGTAGTGCACGAATTGTGAGCAATGACTATCCTGTTGTGGCTTGTTTGTATTGTTGTAGTGAGTGATCGCTGCTCCCGGCCGGTAATACAATAGTACACGAATTGTGAGCAATGACTATCCTGTCGTGGCTTGTTTGTATTGTTGTAGTGAGTGATCGCTGCTCCCGGCCGGTACTACAGTAGTGCACGAATTGTGAGCAATGACTATCCTGTCGTAGCTTGTTTGTATTGTTGTAGTGAGTGATCGCTGCTCCCGGCCGGTAATACAATAGTACACGAATTGTGAGCAATGACTATCCTGTCGTAGCTTGTTTGTATTGTTGTAGTGAGTGATCGCTGCTCCCGGCCGGTAATACAATAGTATACGAATTGTGAGCAATGACTATCCTGTCGTGGCTTGTTTGTATTGTTGTAGTGAGTGATCGCTGCTGCCGGCCGGTACTGCAGTAGTGCACGAATTGTGAGCAATGACTATCCTGTCGTGGCTTGTTTGTATTGTTGTAGTGAGTGATCGCTGCTGCCGGCCGGTAATACAGTAGTGCACGAATTGTGAGCAATGACTATCCTGTCGTAGCTTGTTTGTATTGTTGTAGTGAGTGATCGCTGCTCCCGGCCGGTAATACAATAGTACACGAATTGTGAGCAATGACTATCCTGTCGTGGCTTGTTTGTATTGTTGTAGTGAGTGATCGCTGCTGCCGGCCGGTACTGCAGTAGTGCACGAATTGTGAGCAATGACTATCCTGTCGTGGCTTGTTTGTATTGTTGTAGTGAGTGATCGCTGCTGCCGGCCGGTAATACAGTAGTGCACGAATTGTGAGCAATGACTATCCTGTCGTAGCTTGTTTGTATTGTTGTAGTGAGTGATCGCTGCTCCCGGCCGGTAATACAATAGTACACGAATTGTGAGCAATGACTATCCTGTCGTAGCTTGTTTGTATTGTTGTAGTGAGTGATCGCTGCTGCCGGCCGGTAATACAGTAGTGCACGAATTGTGAGCAATGACTATCCTGTCGTAGCTTGTTTGTATTGTTGTAGTGAGTGATCGCTGCTGCCGGCCGGTAATACAGTAGTGCACGAATTGTGAGCAATGACGATCCTGTGGTGGCTTATTTGTATTGTTGTAGTGAGTGATCGCTGCTGCCGGTCAGTAATACAGTAGTGCATGAATTGTGAGCAATGGCTATCCTATGGTGGCTTGTTTGTGTTGATGTAGTGAGTGATCTCTGCTGCCGGGTGGTAATACAGTAGTACACGAATTGTGAGGAATGACTATCCTGTCGTGGCTTGTTTGTATTGTTGTAGAGTGATCGCTGTTGCCGGCCAGTAATACAGTAGTGCACGAATTGTGAGCAATGACGATCCCGTGGTGGCTTGTTTGTATTGTTGTAGTGAGTGATCGCTGCTGCCGGCCAGTAATACAGTAGTGCACGAATTGTGAGCAATGACTATCCTGTCGTGGCTTATTTGTATTACTATAGTGAGTGATTTTTGCTGTCGGCTGGTAATACAATTAGTACACGTGTCGTGAGAGATGTAGGAACTGCAATTGAGGTTATTTGATACATTTAATCTGAACACCTGAGATGACTAACCATCAAATAAATCTTTCACATATATCTGTTGCAGGTACATCCTGAAGGCATAGACATACCATTTTATTCAATATCTGTTGTTTGAATTGTTCAGAGAAGATTTTTTTATTAATATTGAATGCACAAATGCCAATTGCTTTAAGATTGCATTTGTTTAGTTCGAATGCCTTTTAAAACATTCAGTTGTTCAGAGGAAATAAGATGAAATTTTAAAGATTTCGTTTTTTGTTGGCTTATAGTGTATATACATGGTGATGACAGATTTCACAGTTAATATATAATAAATAATATATTAAAATATTTCGTATTAGTAAACTGACGCTCAAATAAAAGAATCGTGACACCTAAAATTTGACATGTTACATAACTATGTTTAATAGTATGTATTGAACGTTTGTTGTAAAAAAATCACTCAATGTGTAATTTTGTGAACTTGGATAGTTTATTTGCTCAAATGAAAACTATTTAGTTTCCATCCTTTAAAAATATAGATAATCAGGCCACGCCTATTTCCTAACATGCAGATAAATTAATTGTGTTAAACGTATTGACTATTTTAGGAAAAGAATTTAACCTACAGTGATAAGGAAAATTTATATAGTCCCAAGTCTGGTCAAATCAACCTGAACAGTGGATATGGAAAGAGGTCACACACTCTTTGTGATAAATAGTTATTTATCTAATCGAATATCCCATTTATGTGTTGGTAACAATTTGATTAGATATGACCAATTAAGAGTTTCTATTACAATGAACATGGTTTCGGTAATAGTTCAGCTGATTACACAACGCTGAGAGGAATGTTAGGTTATATTCGCAATAGTTACACATATTACGTTAATTAACTGTATAGATAATCGCCATTTTGGTCCGGATTACCTTAGATACCTCTGCATTGTGACATCTACTTTTGTTAATACCTTTATTATATTAAAAGGTTAGCTCATTCATGCCGTCACCTAATTTTGGCAAGGGGTGAAACTCTCATACAATACAGGGTACCAAATGTTAACAGCAGGAATAAGATAATTTTTTATTTGCTATATTTCCGAACAGTCATGTATTCTTCCTCGCCGCTGTTGCGGATGATGAGGTTATATAACTCAAAAACAAACAATGACATAGCTATTTTTATTCGGACTGTTTCAGATTTCAAGGAAAATGCATGTGTTATTTATCACGATTCTGTTGTAATTTAAAATATTTATTGAATTTGTTTTGTATTATTATTCTGTATACATGTATTTTTTGTTGAAGTCATGCATTTTCTAATGGATAGCTTGATCTAATTAACTGAAAAACTTATATTAATTATTTTATTGTTGTGTTTGTTTGTATAAATTATTTCATTGTTATGTTTGCTTATATCATTTATTTGATTGTTATATTTGTTTTTGTATGATTTACTTATTATTTTTAAATTTATTTGGTGGTTAATAGAGTTTATGGTTAATAGAATTATTTCAAAAAGAAGACCCTAAATCGACATTTTTACTTAGCATTACTGATTTCATTGTAATTGGGTTTAACAAGTAAATAAATAAATACAAAACTGATATTTTTATTCTTACACGATCCATCTATAAAACTATCTATGTGCTCGCCTGGTCAAAACGTAGTGGCAATGAGGACTTTTGGGATTCCCACTTGTACATCTCAGTGCACGTAAATTATACAGCGTGGACAAAAAATATGGAAACGCTATCACAACTTTTCTATGAAAAGTTGTGAAAGAGTTTCCATACTTTTTTTCCAACATGTATACGTGGATATTTTAGGCTTCTCATTGCATTGGTTACGTGGATATTATAGGAATCTCATTGCGTCGGTAACGTAGATATTATAGGCTTCTCATTGCATTCGTTACGTGGATATTATAGGCTTCTCGATGCATTGTATACGTTTATATTATGGGCATCTCGTTGCATTCGTTACGTGGATATTATAGACTTCTCATTGCATTCGTTACGTGGTATTATAGGCTTCTCATTGCAATCGTTACGTGGATATTATAGGCTTCTCATTGCATTCGTTACGTGGATATTATAGGCTTCTCATTGCAATCGTTACGTGGATATTATAGGCTTCTCATTGCATTGGTTACGTGGATATTATAGGCTTCTCATTGCATTCGTTAAGTGGATATTATAGGCTTCTCGATGCATTGTATACGTTTATATTATGGGCATCTCGTTGCATTCGTTACGTGGATATTATAGACTTCTCATTGCATTCGTTACGTGGATATTATAGGCTTCTCATTGCAATCGTTACGTGGATATTATAGGCTTCTCATTGCATTGGTTACGTGGATATTATAGGCTTCTCATTGCATTCGTTAAGTGGATATTATAGGCTTCTCGATGCATTGTATACGTTTATATTATGGGCATCTCGTTGCATTCGTTACGTGGATATTATAGACTTCTCATTGCATTCGTTACGCGGATATTATAGACTTCTCATTGCAATCGTTACGTGGATATTATAGGCTTCTCATTGCATTGGTTACGTGGATATTATAGACTTCTCATTGCATTCGTTAAGTGGATATTATAGGCTTCTCGATGCATTGTATACGTTTATATTATGGGCATCTCGTTGCATTCGTTACGTGGATATTATAGACTTCTCATTGCTTTCGTTAAGTGGATATTATAGGCTTTTCGATGCATTGATTACGTGGATATTATAGGCTTCTCATTGCATTCGTTAAGTGGATATTATAGGCTTCTTATTGAATTCGTTAAGTGGATATTATAGGCTTCTTATTGAATTCGTTAAGTGGATATTATAGACTTCTCGATGCATTCATTACGTGGATATTATAGGCTTCTCATTGAATTTGTTACGTGGATATTATAGACTTCTCATTGCATTCGTTAAGTGGATATTATAGGCTTCTTATTGAATTCGTTAAGTGGATATTATAGGCTTCTTATTGAATTCGTTAAGTGGATATTATAGACTTCTCGATGCATTCATTACGTGGATATTATAGGCTTCTCATTGAATTCGTTAAGTGGATATTATAGGCTTCTTATTGAATTCGTTAAGTGGATATTATAGGCTTCTTATTGCATTCGTTAAGTGGATATTATAGGCTTCTTATTGAATTCGTTAAGTGGATATTATAGGCTTCTCATTGCATTCGTTAAGTGGATATTATAGGCTTCTTATTGAATTCGTTAAGTGGATATTATAGGCTTCTTATTGAATTCGTTAAGTGGATATTATAGGCTTCTCCATGCATTGTATACGTTTATATTATGGGCATCTCGTTGCATTCGTTACGTGGATATTATAGACTTCTCATTGCTTTCGTTAAGTGGATATTATAGGCTTTTCGATGCATTGATTACGTGGATATTATAGGCTTCTCATTGCATTCGTTAAGTGGATATTATAGGCTTCTTATTGCATTCGTTAAGTGGATATTATAGGCTTCTTATTGAATTCGTTAAGTGGATATTATAGACTTCTCGATGCATTCATTACGTGGATATTATAGGCTTCTCATTGAATTTGTTACGTGGATATTATAGACTTCTCATTGCATTCGTTAAGTGGATATTATAGGCTTCTTATTGAATTCGTTAAGTGGATATTATAGGCTTCTCATTGCATTCGTTAAGTGGATATTATAGGCTTCTTATTGAATTCGTTAAGTGGATATTATAGGCTTCTTATTGAATTCGTTAAGTGGATATTATAGGCTTCTCGATGCATTCATTACGTGGATATTATAGGCTTCTCATTGAATTTGTTACGTGGATATTATAGACTTCTCATTGCATTCGTTAAGTGGATATTATAGGCTTCTTATTGATTTCGTTAAGATGATATTATAGGCTTCTCGATGCATTCATTACGTGGATATTTTAGGCTTCTCATTGCATTGGTTACGTGGATATTATAGACTTCTCATTGCATTCGTTAAGTGGATATTATAGGCTTCTTATTGCTTTCGTTAAGATGATATTATAGGCTTCTCGATGCATTCATTACGTGGATATTATAGGCTTCTTATTGCTTTCGTTAAGATGATATTATAGGCTTCTCGATGCATTCATTACGTGGATATTATAGGCTTCTCGATGCATTCATTACGTGGATATTATAGGCTTCTTATTGCATTGGTTACATGGATATTATAGGCTTCTCGATGCATTCATTACGTGGATATTATAGGCTTCTCATTGAATTTGTTACGTGGATATTTTAGGCTTCTCATTGCATTGGTTACGTGGATATTATAGACTTCTCATTGCATTCGTTAAGTGGATATTATAGGCTTCTTATTGCTTTCGTTATGTTGATATTATAGGCTTCTCGATGCATTCATTACGTGGATATTATAGGCTTCTTATTGCATTGGTTACATGGATATTATAGGCTTCTCGATGCATTGGTGACGCATTAGTTAATAATTATGTTATGAGTGCTAGATGTGGAGGTTCAAGCCACATAGCCCTTCTGGTTAGCATGTTTAAACGTAAAGTTATAACTGAATTTATTTTCAACAATACAGACCAGGTACATGCTTTGAAATGGCAGTAAAATCATGACAATTTACGATACGGAGTCAATGTCCAGGGAACATTGACACTCAGTTCTGTAAACAAAAGTCTCCATGACCTTTGACTTTTAGATTATCGATATCAAATTAGTCAGATATCACTGTTTGTAGTACAACTGTCTTAGCTTGGCGCCGTCTCGGTCCTAGCCATACTTAGTTCAGGGAGACAAGTGTTGGAACATTTTCAACTATTTTAAGTCTCTTACCAGATTAAAAGAGTTCGAACCGGGACTATTTCTTGTACATTATCCTTAAAGTACGAACAGTAATTAAGGTATCACACTGAACTAGTGACGTTTCCTATAACACTGTAATAATCCATGCTGATCTTTCTCAAATAGTGCTGAAGCTGAGTGTCATAGGATAAAGTTTATAGAACATGCACTGGATGTATTTTGCACTGAAAGATTTATTTAGTGAAAAGATTTAATACATGTATAATTCGATATTTGTGTAACATGTTAAATAATCAAAACCAGGACAATAATTACGACCGAACCTTAGCGATATTAAAAAATCCTTTTTTAATTAGATTGAATTAGACTAATGTAAAAATCCAGTTCAAAATGTAATTTAAGTGTTCAGCTTGAAAATTAGTATTGAATAACTCGCCTATTGTGACAGTTAAGGAAGTTATTTTATAGACGACTCAATTAAGTTCCTGGGAATGCACCTCACGAACTCCTGGGGGGGGACCGACCTGGAATTTACATATAGAACATGCTTCTTCAAAGGCTACCTGTAATATTTTTGTTTCCGTAATCTGGCACAATATTGTTCCCGCCATGCTATGAAAATGGCTTATTACGGGTCTAAAATACTGAGTCGTGCAGAAACTCTTTCAGGGGGTTAGGACTAAAAACTCGTCCGTGTTTGTACATTCAGGAAGTGGTTATGTACTGCAAATTAGGGTATATGCCTACTTTGGTTCAGAGCAGGAACATCCTCCGGCATAGAGGCAGGTACAACCTACGCATTCAACATTTCTGAACAAATGTAGGGAGGAAATGTCCCTGCTAATGTGGTGTCAATTTGATTAACTCTCGATTTGGAAATGAGCGTAATTTAGCTTACTTTGAATGCTACCAACATGGCAATGAGCGTAATTGAGCTTACTTTGAATGCTACCAACATGGCAATGAGCGTAATTACACCGACTTTGTATTGACTCAGAACAAACTTCTTTATGGTAACGAATTTTGAAGTTTACCTAGTTGATTGTGGTAGCAATGGAAACCCTCTTAGTTTTCCGATCCATTGCCATCTTGATGTGTTACATATATTACGGTAGAGGAGGAATATTACAAACAGACACAGCGTTCAATTATGAGAAAGCGTCTCTCGCCATCTTGACGACGCGCAGGCTTTGTTATTGCTTTTATTTACAAAGTAACCATCGATTTATTTTGTCCGAAATTTAAAGGTTACTAATATAAAAATATATATAAATAAGGCACTAACATATTTTAAAACATTATTTAATGATTATAAATGCATAGAGCCTAATCAATATTGCAGATGGAAAGCTTTTTTATTCTAGAACACAACAATTATTTGAAAATTTATAATTTCATAAAGCACTGCACTAAACATAAATCGCTGAATATTTTAGATGTTTTGTGAATTTTTATTAATATAGGTTATCGTAGCAAGACATTTTAAAAAGTTTTTACGGTATAAGGTTATATAGTGCTAGAATACGTATTTGTCAATATATATAATAATATAATTATACATTTTCCGAAACTGGAATAAATTTAAAACAATATGTCTATCTTGCAAATCTAAATACTGTAAATATATATTTTACAGTTTCCCTGGTACAACCCCACCCCTTTTACTCCTGTCACAAACAATATTTACAAATATATTATGATATAAAAATAATTTAAAAAAAAAATTAATAATCATATAATGCTAATGGCCTGGTTTGTTGTGAACAATTAGAGGCATTAAATTATGCTAAATCAACATGTTTAGCATAATTTAATAATATAAATAACTTTTTAAACTAAAGTTTGTAAATTAACCAATATTGCTTGCCATTTTGATAAAAAACAACCGCCGAACCTATATTAAACTGTCTGGTAGTTTAAAACTATTTCGAACTCAAGTAAAACACTTTTTGGTCTGCAAGTGACTTCATACTATTGAAGAGTGTATGACGATTGAAAAACGTTTAAAAGCATTTAAATAAAGTAATTCAGATACTGGACTTTGGATCTGCTGGTTACGAACGTTCAACGAATAATGTACGAGGCCGGTAATACTGAGCACTACGGGATAAGAGGAAAACAGGGGCGATGGGAAACGAAAGCGTGCGTAACCACAAGAAATCTAACTAACGGAGTAAATGAGAATGTCAAATCTTGCGTAATTTTTATATGAAAACTATCAACGATTATTTAATATATTCTGTAATCGTTAATTGTCCCCTCTTTATAAAATACAATGTACAAAACAATGTTAGAAAATGTAATTGCATTATTACTTTACATTTGTTCATTCTACTAAGCCTAACCTAACCAAATACTACTCATTCTACTAAGCCTAACCTAACCAAATACTACTCATTCTACTAAGCCTAACCTAACCAAATACTACTCATTCTACTAAGCCTAACCTAACCAAATACTACTCATTCTACTAAGCCTAACCTGACCACATACTTCTCATTCTACTACGCCTAAACTAACCAAATACTACTCATTCTACTACGCATAACCTAACCAAATACTACTCATTCTACTAACCCTGACCTAAACAAATACTACTCATTCTACTAAGCCTAACCTAACCAACTACTACTCATTCTACTAAGCCTAAACTAACCAAATACTACTCATTCTACTAAGCCTAACCTAACCAAATACTAATTATTCTAATAAGCCTAACCTAACCAAATACTTCTCATTCTACTAATTCAAAGAATTAGAGTTAATTGAAAGCTAGTGTGTTTATACATTTTATTTATAATACATACGGATCAACCATAATAAACAATCGCACACATTTGAAAACTACTACTTAAAATGCATTTTTTAAAACTTCACTCGCTAGTTGACATCGGTCTTCAAGCCTGTGCGTGAACTTTACTCAGCGAGTGAAGTAATGACCGTTAGCTCATTTGGGGATTCGATCCTTGGACATTGCCCTCCACAGTCAGAAGCCTTAGCTACCACGCCGGAAACTTTATTATTTTACATAAGGAAAGTTATAAATTTTACCTATTGTAACGGGGGTTTCCCAGCTGCACCAGCGGTCAGTACACCCACCCACCCATATACGTACTATAGTAGTAACCCACCCACCCACTCATACACGTACTGTAGTAGTGACCCACCTACCCACCCATACACATACTGCAGTAGAGATTCACCCACCCTTACACGTATTGTAGTAGTTACCTACCCACTCAACCATATAAGTACTGTAGTAGTGACCCACCCACACACCCAGCCACGTACTGTGGTAGTGACCCACGCCACCCATACTGTGGTTGTTAATTGTTTTGGAAAAAGGGGTTTTATGACAATAGATACAACCATCTGCTTAAACAATTTTCTATTCTATACGTTATGTGCCAAACAGCAGTAAAGGATATGTTAAGCATGACTGACGTAATAAACGAGTACAAGATGTTAGGAAACACCACCATCTACCGGCATGAATAAAGATTTCGTATCGTAAAATGGCTTTTTCTTACAAATTACTTCCTTTTTTAAAAAAATATACAATGGTGACATATCTAACACGTACATTTAATTTTTTACGAATCTTCTAAAACTATTAAACAGACACATTCAATTATTTACGCCCTGCCATCCACCCAACGTACACATTTGATATATTATAGCTCTCGTACTCACTCATTAATAATGTGAGTCCCTTCCTTCAAACAGCGGAGTCATTGAGTCCTTTCCAGTCCGGTTGCCCATCCACCGACACGTTCAGACCTTATTTATGTCTATAAACTCCTAAATAATTTTAAGGCAAATCATACTACTTTTTAATAGGCATATTTGTTTCAGTCGTGAGCAACTATTGAGAAAAAAAAAAAAAACAAAGGTGCTTTCTTGTGGCTGCAGCGAACACCTCAGAAACATTCATAAATAGATTACAATTAATGTACATCTTTAGTACTTTATAAATCTTTAGTAATTTATAAATATGTAGTAATAATTGCTACGTTTATCATTGAGTATTTGGGGAAATAAGGGAGGGATTGACAAGGTTCTGGACCTGCAATCCACATAGTGAACTAGAGAAAAATTTACTCTACACACATTGGATACGGCCTCTGATTATTTAAAAAGTTAAAGATCGTCTTATTTTACCAAGCGAAGTAAGGGCTAAGGAGCCCTCTCTAACATTTAACCTGAGGACCAATGGCTTAAGGTCACTTCCGAAGCACGGAAGTGGCAGGGCGAATCTATTAGAGGACACATCGGGAATCGAACTCGACCCAACTACGAGACAAGCCAGCGCCTTAGCCCCTTGTCTACGGCCGCTCCTTCTCGGGATGCTCCTTCTAGATTATTTATTCACTTTATCCCATCAATCCGGATATAAACGACGCACGAAGTGTAAGATTAGAAATACTATAAATAAGTATGGCTATAGCGTATGGCTATAAACTATAGAATATAGAACTATAGCAAACTATTCTTTCAGTAAATAGAGAAAATCATAGTAGACATTGGCAGGTTTGGGTAGGGTTGCCATACATTTTCATAGTAAAATACTGACACTGGATATATTCGAGGATCTGGTGGGGGGAGGGGCTATTTTGATAAGTGTGTTTTTACAATTTTATTATATGCGATTCAGGTTGTTAATCGGGGGAAATAATTAACTACTTAGTGATATATAATATTAGTGTTACAACTATATTTTAATTTAAGATTACAGAATAGTAAAATATTAACAGACAGTTATTTTTTCCCTTAAAAAAGCCATTTATTAAGTTTGAGTTAAATCGGCAGAATTCAATAAATTGTCATAATTGTTTTAGGCACCTCTTGTGCTAGTTGTACTGGTATACTGGCTGAAGGCTGAAACCAGTCATATTTTTCTGAATAACTTAATTACTAAAGTAATAATACATGACATGTCATTGTTAACTTTGATGCTCAGAACAGCTTTGTCCTTCTCCATTGATATTCTAATTCGATCGTGTGTCCAGACATTTTCAATTAGAATAAAACTCGTTCAACTGGCGCTGAAGGACTGGGTAGAGAGAGAGAAAACTCCAACACTCTTTCAAAATGTTCACACTTTATTTTCGGCCAATTTCAAGAGTTAAAACACTTTTTTTAAGGGGAGGGATGTGTGTGGTATTATAATAATAGAGCATAGTATGTGAGACATTACACAACCTCTCGCGAGTGTCGACGATTGCCCAAAGTAATTAATTATAGAAATAGATGTTTGTATTTTTTACAATACTAAATATTTAAAATATATATTTCTTAATACTAATAGAACGAAACATACGGACATTTAACCAGTTTTTTCTTTATACGGTACGGACACGGAAATTATATGTAAAATACAAACAGTCCGTACGAATGGCAACCCTACGAATTCAGATTCCGACCACAGACCTATCCGTTAGGCCATCAATCAGGGGCAATAACTTACAGTCCTAGTCTATTCTCCCAATCAGAGTAGGTTTGTCCAAGGTCTCTTGGCCAAAGGCAACGAAGTACAGGTTGTAACAGTACTAAAGTTTCTTGGGTAAAAGGTAAAGTTACCATGTAAATATAGAGAGCTTTTAAGGTAGGGGTTTATATTTCAAAATATGCTCTTTTCTTTAACTCGATTAGAGAATGAGAAGCCAGAAAATGTGTCACTACATTAATTTCATGTTCAGATACAAAAACCCAACTCATGCCCTACACTTACAAATGTATAGTCTTAACTTCAAGGATAGGTTTTGAACAATTTCAAAACAAGGATAGCCTGAACATTATTTAAACGGTTGTTTATTGTTTTAAAACAGTGGTTTGATAACAATAGATACATCTATCTGCTTTAAAACTTTCTACGATTTTTTTGGGACTATATACTGTTTAGATAGCTCTATTAAAAAAGGAAATTACTTAAAGAACAAGCCTAAAACGGGAAAAACGAGTGTGTGTGAGCGATCAAGCCTCGTACATGAAGGGTGGGTGGGTGTAGGTAATCAAGTCTCGTACGTGAAGGATGAGTGGGTGGTGTTTTATGGGACGGTGAAGAGAAACTTGATCACTTCTTCTACGAAAAATATATCGGGGTTTGAACAAATAAAATAACTATGGCAAAAGTAACTGGTATAAATATGCCATGTTGTTAGTGAAGACGTTGTCAGTGAACCTATCTCATGGCGATTGGGCTTTAATGCTTTTTTTTAAATTTACACTAGCAAAAGCAACCACGTAAAACCTCACTTACAGATAACATGCAGTGTTTGCATTAATGAGAAATATACAATCCTTTAGCTGGCGTCACTTGCTAACTTAGATTTCATATAATTTAAAATACAACCACGTGAAGTATTTTAATTAGTTGGTTGGAGATACATTCCCTCGTCTGGCGTCACTTTGAGGCAGAGCTGATATCCTTCGGAGTGGTTATTCATGAAGATTTAATAGTTATGACGCTCCAGTGTCGTGTTACTATCTACAATTACAAAGAGACAGTGATTACCGATTATTAAAGCAACAATTACTATTTAATTCGAGATAAACGTCACGAAGACTCTCTTGAGCTACTGTTTAAAATATCTTCTTCACCTAACAACCACCTAACAGAAATGTTCATTAATCAAATATTAATAGAATGTACTTTCGCCGATCAGTCGCAGTCACCTTTTTATGTTTAAACTCTCTTCGACTCCTGATTGTAATATGGATGTGTTTTAGAGGCGTTGCAGGCTTCTGAACACTTGTTAGCTGCAACTTGACTTATCTCTTGTTATCTCGACTACCTGTAACAGCAATTTTCAAAATGTGGACAATGTTATGAACTTTCATTGCGTTTTAAGTTCCGCAATGACAAGATTGTTAATATACTAAATATAAATGTCAACAATAATAAACCTAAATCCATGTTTTAAAGAACTTTTGTGATTTGGCACGTTCGTACAAGAGTTTGATGAAAATCAAGTAATGCCTCTGAATCCCGGATCGATGGTCAAATTGTACTATTCAAAACACCAATTTAAACAGCGAATCATAGCGTACTGATTTTTACAACGCATTACTCAAAAAGAATGTATTAAATTTAAATGTAACGAAAGGGGGAAATCGATTATGCCACTGAAAGTTACATATTTTTGAGGTTTGAAATCAAAAATTTTTTCGGACAGTGTTTTAGTATTAATATATCAAGCTACACGTTAGTTTTTTTTTTTTAATTTCTCGAATTATGAAACTTTCATTTTTCTGAATGACTGGGGGTAAAACCAAAATATTCAAAACGCAAACGTTTTGGATTCGGATTAAAAAAAGCAATAGGATCTTTTCAGCTATATATCCAATAATTTGGAATATTCTCGTAAGGGATAAAATACAGTAAACATAAGTTTTTAGCAAAAGTATACTTTAAAATTGGCTAACCTAACGAAGCATAACCAAACAATTGTTTGGGACCAAACAAACAAGGGAAAAGACTATTAGAAAAGATTTACCAAGACACCCTTGTTTATTGATCTAAGGTGTATTAAGGTTAGAATCTTACACTTGTCTTCGACCTTATACTAAATTGCCTTATATTGCTGTCAATTAAGGGAAAGGTCAAAATAAATTTAGAATATTTTGGTCAGGTACTTTATTGTTATTGTGCTTTTACAAACTGCAATAGTTGGCAGCCCTGTCCTTCATTCGCCAAGTACATGAAGTGTAAATCCCGTTTCCTTCTCGCAGCGTTCTGGTTCGTCACCTACGATGGTTCGTGAGTCATCCATCTGTGTGGGCCGTAGGTGCTCACAGTGTGGGCCTATTCCTGCCTATGTCCAGTTGTTTGTTAACCATTCTCCCATTCACAGCTAGACAATACAGACAATTACGTCACTTTTCAATTCTTCTTCAACACCTTCTCGCCTGTTGGTGCAGCTATATTGTATTGCATTACCTAACGCTTACCAACACAGCCACCTCAACCTGTAACTTAGACCACCGTCTAACGTAACTGACGCAATTGTTTCGCTTTATATTACACTTGTTATATATTTCTCAAAATTACTACCCTGATGTAGAAAATTAATAAATGTGAGCATACCATTTAATGTTATAATAATAAATACATAATTAGACTGTATTTGTTCATCAATAAAATGTATGAATATACTTTTAAATTTAATTCCCTACCGTTTACAGTGTTTAAAATGTCGTGTTAACTAAGAATAGTGCTTGTCAAAACCGTGCGTGGATCATTCTGCAACTGTCTATTATACTCTAACAAAGGTATGTCGTATAAATAATTAGGTTCGGGATTTCTAATCTTTTATTCATGTTTTAAAATTACTTGCAATATACAGGTAGGGCTGGTTTTAGTTTGTTCAACTGTTCGCGAATGATTTGCATTTATATTTTCCCTTCAAGAGATACTCGTTGTAACTGGCCTAATTAATTTACCTGCCCTGTTTTATAGAATACCGTTCGTGACTAAAATATAAAATTAATGGTCACTTTAGTTCTTATTTTTACTCTTTTGACAGGCATGGTATTTATAACTAAATCCAATAGTACCTGGTATCTTTTTGTCTCACAGCTCCAAATATTGAGCTTTTCTGTACTAATAGCAGTGCAGTTTGTTCTGACTCGCGTAGTAGTAGCCAGTTGTGAAGATGATCATGGGGTAGTATTCACTGAAAGTTTGAGGTTATGTTCAATGCTGTGTGTTTAACTGAGAAGCAATCGCCAGTTGTGTGCAAATCGCAAAATATACTAATGTGTGAGTTTTTTTCTAAAATAAAAATAGTGAAAATATGATCATGGTAATGTTTGTGGAACGTACTCCAAACTGTTTGCTTACACCAGAATGGATACCTTTTTGTGGATATATTGTAAGTAGACTGTACTGACATTACTACCTGGGTTGATAACAAAATGTCACCTTAATTTTTCAATTTAATTGCACCCAACATGTTTTAAAGCTGACTTTCCGGCTGCACCAGAATATTTGAAACAATCTTATCAACTATTTTATTATTTTAGGAGGGGGTTTGGTGGAATGTTGTCAATAACTCATAGTCGATAATCAATAATCATTAAAACACGAGGCAAATTCTTATTCAAAAATACCGGATACTTATAGTTCAAGCATGAACATTACCAACCCATAGTAAGTTTCCCAGATGGTTCCAACTCCTGGTTCGAAAAAGAACAACAATTTGGGCAAAGGACTTTAATAAATAATGATATATGCAAATAACTACTTCCATTTGAGGAAGAATCAATCATATTTTTCTAGATTTGATAAAAATAATTTTTCCAAATCTGCAATTTGATCGGCGTGTTACCGGTTGGTTTTGTCTGTATACTGTATTTAATTTAAGTTTGCATGTTATTTAAAACTGTCTCAAACTTTAAAACGGAAGTTGTTTTCCCAACACTCTTTTCACAACTTACGCGTAACTTCACAACTTTTCTTTATGAGCAACTAATGTTTCTGACACCGATCTATTTAACACTACTGCATTTTCTTTTAGGACATTAACTAAACTTATCATACTTGGATTATTTGAATACAATATTTTGAAACACTTTCTTTGACATAAAAATGAGTATAATCATTTGATGGCGTTTTAAATGCTCAATAAATAATCAGCAAATGCTAAAAATAAACAAAATGAAAAAGATTGTTATAAAATAATGAATACGTTATAAAGTTAGACTTATAAATATAATATTATATGCTTGTATCAAAACAGCTGATTCTAAACAAGTTGTACCTCATGCTTAAGTCCGAGTAAAAGGAGTAGGCCTACTTATACAGAGAGTTAACCAGTTACATTTACTGACGGCAATAAGTAATTGCTGATTAGTAAAAGTAAATGTTGGGTCTTTTGTAGAAGAGAGCCGCCAGTCTTGAAATATTTTCTATGGTAGGTTAGGTTAGGTTAGGTTGATAAGATAACGCAATAGTGAATCTTGCCTACTACAGGCGGCTCGGCGCTCACCGGTTGATAAGATAAGATAACGCAACAATAGTGAATCTTGCCTACTACAGGCCTTCCGTGTTTCAATTAAGTGCCTCTAACATTAACAATCAGAATAAGACCCTTCAAACAATATGCCATTGCTATAGAACATATTTCAAGACTGGTGGCCCTCTTCTGCAAAAGACCCTAAATGTTTATTCACCCACAAATGAGGTTTGACTAAACTGATTCAGTATTTAATTTAATTATTAAGTTTTTATTAATAAGTAACAAGTACTGTTTATTCCATTCAGTTATTGAGTGGATGGCTATGCTGTAATTAACATAATATGTAATTCCGAACGACAAGAAGTACTTACATTCGCCTTTGTGTGTATTACATATGTCCTGATTGTCTTTAACTGTAACGATATTCTGTCTGATCATCACATTTGGTGCCACCGAGGCACAGTCTGAACTTTAATCCCTTATATCTTATACAAACATCATTGAAGGAAAAAGTCATAGTTTTTATTAATATTTGTACATATTGTGAGAAATCATTGTTATGTGACAATCATTCGATTTCGTATATTTCCTCCTTCAGTTTCGTTACGCAAGGATGTTTTTTGTTGTTGTTTTTATTCTGCTTTTAAGTAAATAAGAATTAGATGTTGCTTATATCTTTCTTATTTCGTTTTAAATAACTGAGATGTTATTTATTATCTTTCCTATATTTAATTTTAAATAACTTATCATGTGATGTTGCTTATATATTTTTTAGATTTAATTTTGAATGACTAGAATGTGATGTTCCTATTATGATTTTAGATTTTATTTGAATAATTGAGAATGTAATGTTCCTTATGTGATATAAGATTTTATTTGAATGAATGAGAATGTGATGTTCCTTATATGATATTAGATTTTATTTGAATGAATGAGAATGTGATGTTCCTTATATGATATTAGATTTTATTTGAATGAATGAGAATGTGATGTTCCTTATATGATATTAGATTTTATTTGAATGAATGAGAATGTGATGTTCCTTATATGATATTAGATTTTATTTGAATGACTGAGAATGTGATGTTCCTTATATGATTTTAGATTTTATTTCAATAATGAGAATGTGATGTTCCTTATATGATATTAGATTTTATTTGAATGACTGAGAATGTGATGTTCCTTATATGATATTAGATTTTATTTGAATGAATGAGAATGTGATGTTCCTTATATGATATTAGATTTTATTTGAATGACTGAGAATGTGATGTTCCTTATATGATTTTAGATTTTATTTGAATGAATGAGAATGTGATGTTCCTTATATGATATTAGATTTTATTTGAATGACTGAGAATGTGATGTTCCTTATATGATTTTAGATTTTATTTCAATAATGAGAATGTGATGTTCCTTATATGATATTAGATTTTATTTGAATGACTGAGAATGTGATGTTCCTTATATGATATTAGATTTTATTTGAATGAATGAGAATGTGATGTTCCTTGTATGATATTAGATTTTATTTGAATGACTGAGAATGTGATGTTCCTTATATGATTTTAGATTTTATTTGAATGACTGAGAATGTGATGTTCCTTATATGATATTAGATTTTATTTGAATGACTGAGAATTTGATGTTCCTTATATGATATTAGATTTTATTTGAATGACTGAGAATGTGATGTTCCTTATATGATATTAGATTTTATTTGAATGAATGAGAATGTGATGTTCCTTATATGATATTAGATTTTATTTGAATGACTGAGAATGTGATGTTCCTTATATGATTTTAGATTTTATTTGAATGACTGAGAATGTGATGTTCCTTATATGATATTAGATTTTATTTGAATGACTGAGAATGTGATGTTCCTTATATGATATTAGATTTTATTTGAATGAAAGAGAATGTGATGTTCCTTATATGATATTAGATTTTATTTGAATGATTGAGAATGTGATGTTCCTTATATGATTTTAGATTTTATTTCAATAATGAGAATGTGATGTTCCTTATATGATATTAGATTTTATTTGAATGACTGAGAATGTGATGTTCCTTATATGATATTAGATTTTATTTGAATGACTGAGAATGTGATGTTCCTTATATGATATTAGATTTTATTTGAATGACTGAGAATGTAATGTTCCTTATATGATTTTAGATTTTATTTCAATAATGAGAATGTGATGTTCCTTATATGATATTAGATTTTATTTGAATGACTGAGAATGTGATGTTCCTTATATGATTTTAGATTTTATTTGAATGACTGAGAATGTGATGTTCCTTATATGATTTTAGATTTTATTTCAATAATGAGAATGTGATGTTCCTTATATGATATTAGATTTTATTTGAATGACTGAGAATGTGATGTTCCTTATATGATTTTAGATTTTATTTGAATGAATGAGAATGTGATGTTCCTTATATGATATTAGATTTTATTTGAATGACTGAGAATGTGATGTTCCTTATATGATTTTAGATTTTATTTCAATAATGAGAATGTGATGTTCCTTATATGATATTAGATTTTATTTGAATGAATGAGAATGTGATATTCCTTATATGATATTAGATTTTATTTGAATGACTGAGAATGTGATGTTCCTTATATGATTTTAGATTTTATTTCAATAATGAGAATGTGATGTTCCTTATATGATATTAGATTTTATTTGAATGACTGAGAATGTGATGTTCCTTATATGATATTAGATTTTATTTGAATGACTGAGAATGTGATGTTCCTTATATGATAATAGATTTTATTTGAATGACTGAGAATGTGATGTTCCTTATATGATATTAGATTTTATTTCAATAATGAGAATGTGATGTTCCTTATATGATATTAGATTTTATTTGAATGACTGAGAATGTGATGTTCCTTATATGATATTAGATTTTATTTGAATGACTGAGAATGTGATGTTCCTTATATGATTTTAGATTTTATTTCAATAATGAGAATGTGATGTTCCTTATATGATATTAGATTTTATTTGAATGACTGAGAATGTGATGTTCCTTATATGATATTAGATTTTATTTGAATGACTGAGAATGTGATGTTCCTTATAAGATATTAGATTTTATTTGAATGACTGAGAATGTGATGTTCCTTATATGATATTAGATTTTATTTGAATGACTGAGAATGTGATGTTCCTTATATGATATTAGATTTTATTTGAATGACTGAGAATGTGATGTTCCTTATATGATATTAGATTTTATTTGAATGACTGAGAATGTGATTTTCCTTATATGATATTAGATTTTATTTGAATGACTGAGAATGTGATGTTCCTTATATCATTTTAGATTTTATTTCAATAATGAGAATGTGATGCTGCTTATGTCTTTCTTAGGCTTAATTTTAAATATAACACATAATGTGATATTGCTTACATCGCTCTTAGATGCTGTTTAAAATAACTACGAATATGACGTCACTTATGTTACGTCACTTTCTTAGATGTAATTTTGAATAACTGAGATGTGATGCTGCCAATATCTTCGGTATATTTTATTTTGAATAGTTGAGAATGTGATGCTGAATAAATGAAATGAAAATTGGCTTTATTAAGTGAAGTTAGAACTATTAAGTTATCTAAGCCACTAAACCTTAAGTTATAAGTTCATATGCTTATATTTCTCTTAGATTTAATTTTAAATAACTGAGAATGTGATGCCGGGGGATCGTTGTATTATTTAGATATAATCTCTAAAAATAAATGACAGGTTGTGGAACATCTATTTTGAGGTCACCAAGCAACTCTTGTAGTGATATACAGCCTCTGGCCTCGACCTGCCGAATCCGAGTGTTGGTGGTGGAAATACAGCCAGTTTCCTCCCAAGCGGGACATGTGGGAGAGTCAAGGAGAGAGAAAGCCCTCCTGAGCAATGCCATTGCAGCCTGCAGTCGAAGCTGAAGGCCACGTTTTGCCAAAACCGATGCCCCTCGAGAGCCATAGACGTCATGTTGTACGCACACAGTAAACAGGTGAGTATTTATCACTCTCTTATCAGGAAAGGACCTAATATTTGGAAACAGTTGAGAACTTGGCATAAAGTTCCCACGGCAACTAGCATCTTCTGGAGGTCTAAAAGATTCTCTTACAGAAAAAATTACAATTTTCCGCTGTCTATTAAGTAATAGTGAGATACCTGCTTGTGAGTTAAAATTGTATCCAAAAAATTAAAAAGACTTAATCAGAAGAGTTATAGATCTCTGCCTATTTCATTTGAATACAAGTTGTATTAATTTGGTATACAAAATGTTGACGACATCCAACAGAGTCTTCTATTAGTTATGCTTGTACGGAGAAATAACCTTCACATATGGGAATATAGGTGATTAAATTTGACATGGCGTGAACATGAATTTAAACCGTCGATTTTTAGCTTTTACTATTATAAATAGTTTTTATCAAGCTTTCCAAGAATAAATAAGTGTTCAACCGTGGTCAGGTAGTTACCGCATCGACTTATCTATTACATCTCGACCGAGGTCAGGAAGCTAGCGCATCGACTTATCTATTACATCTCGACCGAGGTCAGGTAGCTAGCGTATCGACTCTTCTATTACATTTCAACCATGATCAGGTTGCTACCGAATCGACTCATCTATTATATCCTTCCGGTGGTCAGGTAGTCACCACATGTCGTCCGTGGTCAGGTTGTTAGCGCGTCGACTCATCTATTACATATCGTCCGTGGTCAGGTTGTTAGCGCGTCGACTCATCTATTACATATCGTCCGTGGTCAGGTTGTTAGCGCGTCGACTCATCTATTACATATCGTCCGTGGTCAGGTTGCTACCGCAGGGCTTGTGGGGGGAGAGGGACTATTTGCTATCATATTTCACCACAGCAACGATCCATTTTAGGTTGAAAAATATGCGATGTATTTATTTTTTGTATTGTCTATAGTTGTGTTAGTACTGTTTGAAATTGGTGATTCGGAAACTCCTGAAATCAACTACATTTGTTGTTTATTAAAATGTAGATCCACTTATATTTTATATTGAGTTCTGTTATGAAATATCTACTTCCAGAATTCTGGAAGGTAACCACCTTCCAGAATTCTGGAAGTCCAACTAGAGTGTATTTCCAAATCTTAACCAAAAGGTGCAGCAATGGAAGGCGTCCACAAATAAATCCCAATGAACGTACGTATGCAGAAGCCATTATTAGGTAACCGTTGAAGGTGATATAGAATATATCTAAGGCTCAGAGCTATTACAATAACTCTTTTATTGTAGATTACAGTTATTATTAAAACTATTACAATAGATCTAAATATATTACAATAATTCTTTGATGTATGAGGCGAGTGTTGAAAATGTTGGATCTCAATTTGGTGGTGCTGTATTAAATTTGATTCAAAAATCTCAAAATTTTGAGCTGTGAGACAAAAAGATACGAGGTACTACAACGAGTATCTCTCTTGGCCAGCTACAACGAGTATCTCTCTTGAAGGACAAATCTAAAAACAAATCATTCGCGAACAGTTGATTATTTCTCGTTGTAAAATAATTATAGTGAGTGACTCAAAGAACAAAGACCCTAAGTAACTTCATTAATTTGACCACAAGGACGTTACATATTGTGTAGTCTATATCGAATAACAGCGGGGAAGCATTTTATGCGGATAATTATTTCAATCACAAATATTATAGCATTATTTGATTTGTTTATAAATTTTACGCAATGAAAACCCATTACAAATATACTAAACTAAATTTGTTAAAGTCGGTTTCAAACTTATTGGAGTAACATTGGATTTGTATGATTTGAAATCATTTGGCACTCTCTTAGGAATACCTCTAAGACTCCCCCTTTATTCATAAAAATATTAAAGAAATAATTTTAAGCCGTAAATATTTCACTTGAATGATATTATTACCCCAATTCAAATGTGATTCACTAATTCATTACATTGTTGTAATGCAAATGCAATGATTGTCCTAATGTAATTCATACCATGCCACTTAGAGACGGCAACCATTCCGGCAAATGAATACAATACAAGTAGCCCACGTCCCAACACGCCAACAACAATGCCAACAATATATCAATTTCAGGTGTTAACTTATGAAAATAAACTAAACCAATTTAACATTTATAATAATTTTCCGAAAATTTTAAAGAATATATGGCGTTGATTTTACTTTATTGCAAATTCCGTATTAACGACTACAAAATTTGTACAAGCTACGATAAAGGTTACAAGATACACTTTGGAAATATTGTAAAAAAAAATGAATTATTTTTTTCGAGAAAGGAAGGACACTGCATATAAAAGATAAAAAGTCACTTAAGTCTATGCTTTTTGGATCATAATTATGAGGCGTCACGTGGTAAACGGTGCTGCACATCATTTATGGAGGCGCCTCGAAATTAACGACAAGCATTATGAACTTTTTGAATAATTTTTCGATTTTAAATCTAGAATAGTACTTACTTTTATCCATGCTTCTTTTGAATTTATGGATAAAAGTCAAAAGAATGTCAATTTTGACTTTTATCCATAAAAGTGATTGAATGAAATTATGTCAATTTTGCAATCGTGGGACATGAATGGTGTTCAAATAAGGAGAATCATACTAAAAACCAAATTTCCCTAGAAGACATAATTAAAAAAACTGTGAAATAGGCCTACTAGATATATGCTTAATTAATCAATATTACATAAGCAAGCATTTCTTTCCTGCAACTTTACTGTTTTCGTTTTTATGCTGTATGGCAATCAGTGTAGTTCTGCATTATAAATTAGTTGATAATGGTTTATACATAATACATTCTATGATATACCATAGTTTATGTAGCTTTTATTTGTTTACAAAACATCATCTATTCGTTGGAGAGGTTACCGTTTAGTACAAAATAATGTTAAATTTTAAAGTATTTCGTCATTTTTTAACCTTAAAAACTTATTTAACAATACAACTTTTATCATACTCTTCAAAATACTGTTTATATTGATATGTCGAAATACAACTGTTAATAAGTAAAAAATAGTGCCAGTTTGCACCATAAAACGAAGTCAACTCTCCTCGTCAAAACCACATGTTCACTCGGTTTTGGCTGTGATTTAAACTTCAAATTGTACTAACATAATTACGACTGTTTACAAAAATATTGAATATTTTTATCGCTTTTGAACAAGCTGCACACAACGAGACCAAACTGTGTACTAATGTCTGTAAACGCAATCAATGTTTAACATACCATATTGGTGAAATTTAATATACATTTGTACATTAAACAATCGTGACCATGAATAAACGTGCAACAGATTAAATTGGTCTGGCATGTATCCAATAAATTTACATATTTTAATTTTAGAACTCGTCAATAGAACAACTTACAACAATGCTACATTCAGCTGAACGTCATAAAATAGTAAAGATTACTGGTCGTACTGAACAAGCAAAGTATACATGTAGGACTTAAATGATTTTAACAGAAGAAAACAACCCTTATTAAAAAAGTAAGGCTAAGGAACTTTTGTAAAACAATGCACGTAAGTAAGTGAAGATACAGTTGGCTAAATATTCAACATGAAATTGTGCTTACAAAATCTTCTGTTTTTATTGTCTTCATCAATTTAAACCGATATCATTTCCAACAAATTACTGTAATATAGAAATAATTTAAAATAATTCAAAAAACATTTTTTCATCTATGCCACCTTAGTTGCTCGGATTACATTGCCCTTTGTCTCAATGCATTTTTAAGCAAGAAAAACGACTTTTGAAAATTATTAAAAAATCTGTTTTTGATTTAAAATTCACTATTTTGGTAGTGTTAAAAGAAAATATGGAATTAAAAAATTATTGCAATATATCTTTACAATAATATTGGAAGGTACACTAGAGGAGATAGAGCACCAGCAAACCTACCCAAGTCCACTAGCACGATACATGAGAAAACATAAAAAGACACATCAGATAAATCAAAATTTCAGTTTTACTGGATATTTTAAATTTGTGTTATTAGTTGTTTTTATGTTTTATGACAAGTCGACTAACACTGTGGTGTGTTAGTCGACTTGTCTTCTCAGGTACGTTTCATGACTATATCTCATATTATATTTTTACCTTATAGCCTAACCTCAAAGTTATTAACTAAACACTTAACGTGACATTTAAATGAACTAGAAAATATAAAAATTATTTTGTAAAGTACTAAATAACTCATTAATAATTGATTTATTAGAATAAAAAATGTAGACATTATTTTTACAGATTACTTATGGGAGTTAAAATGAAGATTTTATTATTATTAGTAAATATTTATTATTATTTTTAAAATGGAGTTAGACCAGTCATGTGATTTTGGTGTCTATTCCCAAGTCAGGAACTTTAAGTAAGTACCCAAGTCTGTACCGGTCCCAAAGGAGTGGATTTCGGCCATTTTGGGGGACTTACGTCTCGATTTTGATTGAAAAATTAAATAAATATTTTGTATTAACGATTTTTTTAAAATAAGAAACCTTATAAGGCTATGAATCTAAACCAATTATATAAGTAATGAAAGCGTCTCTAATATATTAAATTTATCTATATCTTACGTGTAGTTGTGTATTAACAGTGAGCTCGGGTCACGCTATATGGAGGTACAAAGAGGCCGAACCACTTGTGACACCCACTAACGTGTTCTACACGGCGATCCCGTCCACTCTCATTGGACTCTTCTAATACAACTTCCACCATGTCTGTATAGTGATCTTTCAGAAAGCGTCACTTGAAAGTGCGCATTTATTTATACTGAACAGTTTATTTATATCAAAATTGTCTTTTTGGGAAACGGATAAATACACTGAGAATACTTCAAAAATATTATTTTGCTGACAGTTTTAATAAAAAAAAAAAACATACATTAATTTTTGTATTCTTCTTATGTATAGTGTACGTAAAATAATAATATAATTAGTGGTTAGTTTTCAATAAAATTGAATTACGATTATCCTACTTTTTTACAGAAAGTAATTTAATCGTTAATGTGTATTTTGATAGTTACTATCTAGACATAAAATCGCATGCGTCATCATTGGTTCCTTGAGATGTGACGTAGTCACAATAAACCATCGACGTACAAGTTGTAAAATTCTGCACACTCCTGACGTGAGGACTTCTGCAAATATTGTTCTTTGCAACACCGACTTCGGCATTTGTTTCTTTTTCTAGCGATGCATTAAATTTAGCTGACGTACATACGTTTTTAGCAGTGTCATATTACTCAATAAATCATTATTTTTTGTCACAAACGTAATCATTCATTCAGCTAATCATCCCTGAGGTTTGGTTCAATAATTTTAAACAACAAAAATGCTTAAAACGGAAAGTTTCCTTCCGTCGCTCCAGACGATCGCTATAGGCCTATTACACTCACAACTAACTAAATCGAACAGGCAATTGATATCTGTACATTTTAATTAGTTTACGATCGTCAAACATTTTCACGCTAATTTATTTTAGAGTTGTTGTTTAAAGAGTGATGTTGTAAGAGTTCGATAAATTTATATTCATTAACGAATAGAATAACATAAGTGATATATGCCATTCACTTTATTCCACTCTTTAAGTGGAATATTAAAGAGTGATAATATAAGAGGTTGATACATTTATATTGATTAACGAATGTAATATCGGAGAGGTAAATTCTACACTCAAAAGATTTATTGGTATGGATCCACAGTAAGAACTTATCTGATAAAGAACATAAGTTTCCAGTCTCTAAAGTTTAAATCACCTTCATAAATAGTTAACTTGGAGGGAAATGAAATATATTTTAAAAATATTTATATCTTAGAGCTTGAAAATGGATTAGAGATCAAATTTAATTGATAACTGTTTACATATAACCTATTTATTTACTAACATTAAACACATTTTAAGGTATTAGGTATTAAACGCATAAAAGCACACCTACACTCCCTCAGCATGTAATGTCATTAATGATATCGTAACGTAATTTTAAAACGACTCTGTAGTTACATCTAGATTTTAGTTTAAATTCTGGGATGTAGTTTATGATTATGAATTTACAGGTAATAAATTAGATACATTATTATAATTATCAGTTACAAAGACGATACCTTACGATAAGAGAAGGCGATTGATGTTCGTAGGTGATCATGGTGACTCCCGTCAGCGTACAAACTACCGACAACTGGGATACACGAGGCTTCGTGAACAGTAGGCTGACTGAAAATGAATATAATAGTTGTATAAACGGCCCCGGGCCGGCCTCCTGTAGATGCGGGCCACCATCATGCCTGACCTCAACCTCAGGCCTTAGCACATCGCACAGTAGCTCGGCGCCCTAACTGGTTACACCACCAGGTACTAGATAGCCAGTATCGATACCACTGTGCGTCTAGGGTGAACGGGTGGATCAGTACAACTGTACGTGTAGGGTGAGCGGGTGGATCAGTACAACTCTACGTGTAGGGTGAGCGGGTGGGTCAGTACCACTGTACGTGTAGGGTGAGTGGGTGGGTCAGTACCACTGTGCATGTAGGGTGAGCGGGTGGGTCAGTACCACTGTACGTGTAGGGTGAGCAGGTGGGTCAGTACCACTATGCGTGTAGGGCGAGTGGGTGGATCAGTACAACTGTACTTGTAGGGCAAGCGGGTTGATCAGTACAACTGTACGTGTAGGGTGAGCGGGTGGGTCAGTACCACTGTGCGTGTAGGGTGAGCGGGTGGGTCAGTACCACTGTACGTGTAGGGTGAGCGAGTGGGTCAGTACCACTGTGAGTGTGGGGTGAGCGGGTGGGTCAGTACGACTGTAAGTGTAAAGTGAGTGGGTGGATCAGTACCACTGTGCGTGTAGGGTGAGCAGGTGGGTCAGTACCACTATGCGTGTAGGGTGAGCGGGTTGGTCAGTACCACTGTGCGTGTAGGGTGAGTGGGTGGGTCAGTAACACTGTACGTGTAGGGTGAGTGGGTGAGTCAGTACCACTGTGCGTGTGGGGTGAGCGGGTGGATCAGTACAACTGTACGTATAGGGTGAGCGGGTGGGTCAGTACCACTGTACGTGTAGGGTGAGCGGGTGGATCAGTACCACTGTGCGTGTACGGTGAGTGGGTGGGTCAGTACCACTGTACATGTAAAGGCCATAGGTGGGTTAGTACCAACAATTGTCTTAAACTTGACATTTGTTTAAGAGGAAACAGTTTTCTAGTGCCCACTGAGATCATATGTGAACTATATCTCTTTAACTATTGTTCTAATTCAATATTTTAAAATATTAAATAGATTATAATTGGCATAATATGTGTTGGTTCATATAAAATACAAGTGAATGTCACACAACACAAATGTATTAAAATATAAGTACAAAATGCACATATTCTGGCCATTACAACATAAGCAGAAAATGCACAAACACGACAGTAAAAGTACAAAATTCACAAATATATCACAATATAGGCACAACATTCACAAATATATTACAATTTAAGTACAAAATGGATAAATAATATGGTGATCGATTCGGCAAACTACGTTTATTTTCCTCAAACCTGAGGGATTCACAAAAGAATCTGTAGTATATTTGTGCAATTTTTTCTTAAATTGTAAAAGGTTTGTGTTGTGTAGGGGGCACAAGTCACACTTATCCTATAAAGCATTTTAACATTTGAAATGCATATGTCAAAGAATTGTAACCGTGAAACGTTTTCAGGTGAGGTAATTATCAACTACAACACGTGGGCGTCAGCTACTGATTCACGTGCTGCCTAGTAGCCAAGCGAGAAGAGGGAGTCGACTGCCATGACTGTTCAAATAACAGAATGATTTGGTGACGTACGGACGGACGACAATCAGTCTTCTGATAATCGATGGAGTTGAAAGTAGTTCCAAAGATAACACCAGGGTCGGAGGCTCGACTCACTTGATATGACTATTAAGGTGATAAGAAACAGGGGGTTAACAGCTTAGTTGTCATATTTTTTAATCATCCAAGTCTATTGTGTTTCTTTTACTTACGTAGTTAATAGTTAGAGTATAGCAACATCTATATTTATTTATTTAGTTACATAACAACAGGAGAACTCAGAATGTCACTGTGTTCTTTCTTAAACGTGGTTTTTACGATAATGCCACTCGCTGTATACGGCACACGTACTTTTAATTTACAGGAAGCACCAACCTTGAGACTTTTACATTTTGTAAGCAAGTTTTTACTTTGCATACTTGATTCTGAATTGATTTGACAAAATAAAGTAAAATTTGTGATATTTCATCTTTTTGTATAACAGTACAAAAAGTAGTTTCCAATAACACCGTTCACTTAATGTAGATAAACTGCCTTTCTTATTGATGGTGATAGTCACCTACAACTAATAATTGGGTTTCATAAAAAAATTTACGAAATATGAAAATCGAAACTACTTAAATTTTGTAGTCACTAACATGTAAAATTGTAAAAAAATCGGTGAAACTTGTTCTTCTCTTTGAATTTACATTGTTACACCAATCAATTTAAAAATGACATGTTTTTTTTAACTGATAACTAACAGCTAAAAATCCTAAAATCCTCGTGTCAGTCGGCTGGTACACAATATTTTAGTGTAGGCTACATCACTGTTGACCGATAAAAATTAAAAATTTAAATAGACTAAAAATAACAGAATCGAAAGAAAGAGTAACAGACTGTTTTCAACGTCCGAATGAGTTGAATCAATTAGACTGTAAAATAAATATTGGTGTATTTTCCAAAATTTACATGGTAAAGAGCGGCCTGAGACGTCCCCATTAAGGGTAAGAGTTAATATTACCAATAGGACGAACCGAAACGTAAATTATTTATAAATTGTATGACTATTTTCCTCTGTTAAAAAAATTATTAATAAATTAAAATCATTCAACATTCTGTTTTATGCAATCGTAAATCTGTCAGTAGTTTTCTAGTCATCTCTAAAAGAAGCTAATTTAAGTTTATGATAAGTTTTTGTGTGTAAATGATGTAGTATTTTTTATTAAACACATCAGTCGGACGCCAGGTAACCTAACTCCTAACTGATGGAGCTCTCAATGACTGGACTCTACAACTACTATACACATGAAGTTTGCTTTGTAACAGTGCTTGAAAAAAAAAAAAAAAAAAAATGCTACTTCACTACTTGTAAAATGGCAGTATTTACTATGAGGAGTTATTAAATGTTCTGAGTCATAAAAATGATTAACTAAACCATGTAAACAAATAGTGAGAAACGACTGTCAGGGTAACGATATCGTCATCACAACCAGATAACCCAGTGAACTGCCTAGCCCACTCGTATGTTATCACAACGAGATAACCCAGTGAACTGCCTAGCCCGCTCGTATCTTATCACAACGATATAACCAGTGAACTGCCTAACCCGCTCGTATGTTATCACAATGAGATAACCCAGTGAACTGCCTAGCCCGATCGTATGTTATCACAACGAGATTACCCAGTGAACTGCCTAGCCCGATCGTATGTTATCACAACGAGATAACCCAGTGAACTGCCTAGCCCACTCGTATGTTATCACATAAGAGCGATATTGCCATCGATGGAGGAATTAATTTTACAACATAGGTGTCTTTTTCTGTACGGCCGCTGTGTCGTGCAATCGTAAATCTGTCAGTAGTTTTCTATTCAATGCCTGAAAGAAACTAATTTAAGGCTATGTTAGTTTTTTTTCTTAATTTTAAATAGAAATGGGTTAAATTAGTCTTGATAATGATAGTCTGCAACAATTAATTTATGAACTAAGTTTGTATTCACAAAATGATGGAATTTATTTTCACATAAGACTGAATATTAACTAACATTATTTATAAATAAAACACACAATGTTTTCTGTGCATGACATAACATTTGCAATTTATTTAATTAAAACATGAATGGCAAAATCATCGGAGACATTCCATTCCATTGATTACAAACACATATAGGTTCAATGATATTTTTAAAACATCGATTTAAAATACGAACCCAACCATTTGCTTCTGTTAAACAATAGAAATGAATGGTAAATTTTATAAATAGACAAGTTCAACATTTCCAGTGAGTCTTTATTTGATTAGAATTTTATAAAAAGTCGTAGCCCACTTCTGATATATCAAACTACACCTTTCCTGGAATCCTGTTCCTCTTGGAGTCAAGAACAAAAACCCATTACGTAAGACGAACAAGGCCAGCAAGTTATATCAAAAGTTGATGTACGGCTGGCCAAATGCTGATGTGTGCTCTGCTAGGAGGTAGCGTTATTAAAATAAGTGTGGTTTAAACAATTTGTGAACTAGTTTACTTCGAGATCAAACAACATACTGCATAGTTTCAGATACAGTAAAACATTTTTATCCAAAATTATTTTTGTAGTTAGTATATTATGTGTTAATTGAAATTTTAAACAAATTAAGACGTCACAGAACACTAGTATAGTGCAATAAAAGAACGGGTGAATATTATAAATAGTATAGTTATTAGAAATATGTGATTTGGTTTACTAAATACATTTTTTTTTTTAATTAAAAAAGTATAAATAATACTATAGTGGTTAATTCCTTTGTGAGTTTCTCTATTCTGAGAATGGCAATCGATTCTTTTAAGCGTGTCTATGGTCTGATATTTGTAATCTATTTCTTTGTGAGCTCCTCTGTTCTGAGTATGTTAATCTATTATTTAAGTGTTTCTCTGGTCTACGATTGGAAATATATTCTTTCGTGAATTCCTCTGATCTGAGGATTGTAAACTATTCTTTATGAGTGTCTCTGGTCAGATATTGGTAATCTGTTCCTTTGAGAGTTTCTTTGTTCTGTGTATGGTAATCTATTCTTTAAGTTTTTCTCTGGTCTGAGATTGGAAATATATTGTTTCGTGAATTCCTCTGATCTGAGGATTGTAATCTATTCTTTAAGTGTGTTTCTGGTCTGATATTGGTAATCTGTTGCTTTGTGAATTGCTCTGTTCTGAGGATGGTACTATATTCTTTAAGTGTTTCTCTGGTGAGATTGGAAAAATATTCTTTCGTAAATTTCTCTGTTCTGAGGATGGTAACATTGTGAGTTCCTCTGGTCTGAGGGAGGTACATTTGTAAATCAATTACCGTACATTCTTGTGCTGTACGTTTATTGTTTTAAACTTACGTTAAGCAAAGTTGTACTGAATTGTATTTTTATTACACCACTAAAACTAGCATTCAGGATCTTAAAAATTGTTTTTAATTATTAAAATAAAACCCATATTTATTGTTTGTGTATGGAAAGAAACTATTATTGTGCCTTTTGCTATCCTAGATATATGAAAAGATACGTTATTACCGTTTGTTTGTACCAAAAATTGTCCATTTGTTGAAGAAAATTAAGAATTTTCTGAAATGTTACGATTTTAAAATATTCCTTCTTTTGAGATTGCAAGGTGCTTAGCCGGAAAAGGATATCAAAGAAGACAACTAAGGTATCTGGCAAGACTGAGACCAATTCCAAATGGGTCTTAATATATTCATCCATAATGATGTAGAGGAAGGCCTTCCGGAGGATCTTGTTGGAGGCTAGATACGGTCGCAGTGTCAGAGATGGAAGAGGAACAAGGTGACAATGTTCCAGTCAATCACTGTCATGGTGTGGAGGCGAAGGCTCGGCTGGAGCTGGAGTTCAGACATAGTTGTGAGACAGCTTAATGGCTCACAATTATTAATAAGGGCATAAGGAGAGTCTGGAAGGAAGGGGGAAGGTCACGTCACATGTCGAACAACATTATGTAATATCGTTATCAACTGAGAGAACGGACGTCGGGCTTGATTGTGTGGCGAAATTTCATTATTTATCTCTTATTTTCGAGAAATTTCTAGAGAATATTTCTTCATTATTTTTTAATAAATATAAAGCCGAGATATAATATAACAATTATTATGAATATTAAAAACCTCCCAGTGAGAACACTCACTAAAATGTTGTATAAATACTATATATTTTCTTTGACCACGTTTATAAAATCAATAAAATGGGTTTAAGAATAAACGTAATATTTAAAATTTAACTAATAGCAAAATTAGTAAAAATAGTAACAAAACTAATATTATTAATTTAAATCAAAACGGGATCTCCACTTCTGCACGAACTTTAATTAATTGTTAATTTATAACCATTCATGTATCATATTGTTAGTTTTTAAACATTCTAATAATTGTTGTAGTAAAATATCTCTATAAAACCCACCTCCTATGAATAATTTACTTTCAGTTTTCTTCCACCAATATCCAGTTTTTCCACAAATATCCAGTTTTTCCACCAATATCCAGTTTTTCCATCAATATCCAGTTTTCTTCCACCAATATCCAGTTTTTCCACCAATATCCAGTTTTATTCCACAAATATCCAGTTTTATTCCACCAATATCCAGTTTTCCCACCAATATCCAGTTTTTTCCACCAATATCCAGTTTTATTCCACAAATATCCAGTTTTTTCCACCAATATCCAGTTTTATTCCATCAATATCCAGTTTTATTCCCCTAATATCCAGTTTTCTTCCACCCATATCCAGTTTTCTTCAAGCGAGTACTGAATGTGGCCCAGATACAAAGGCCACCTTCCACCACAATTCCTAACCACAAGACCAGAGCTAATACGAGTTGACTTCATTATGGTTTTTTACGTTTTAATAAGGTAATGACGGGCAGTTTGAAAGAACAATATAACCAAGTGGCGTATTTGAAGTGATATAAAGTTTAAAAACACTTAACGAATCCTGAACAGTTCATATTCCCACGGAGAAAAACACAACTGTCACGTGATAGCACGACCTACTGTCGGCGCAGAACCTATGTGCACCCAACTTTGAAGGTTATTTACTACAAAACCAAGAGGCATGTGATAAATAAAATTTCACCATTGTTTTCCACGTTTCATTTTGCGTTATAAAAAGTGCATTTGAAAATTTTGTTATAAGTTTTTAGTATTTTTTTATCCTAGTTAGAACAAAAAAGTACCGGAATTCTAACTATTTCTCTGTACATTAAATTTATTCCGTTATTACACAAAAATCCTTTATTTTATCGCATTTATATGTTAATACGTGGTTGATAGGAATGTTTTCTATACATTTTATGAATTTTAGAATTTTAACTTACTTTGAAAAAAAGTTCTTATCGATTCCCTGAAGCATTGTCGATTGTCTTGGCTTCAAGAGGTCGAAAAATTAATTACTCGGTCTGGTTGTAATCCTTATGACATGTATTGTTACAATACATTGCTTTCATATGTGTAAGTAAATAAAGTGATTTTAAATCTATTTAAATCAATTTTAAAAATAACTTTAAATTGATAAATATAAACTGATTTAAATCAGTATAAAATCACTGCATTTACATACGCATATCAAAACAACGTGTCGTAACAATACATGTCATATAAGGATTACAACCAGACCGAGTAATTAATTTTTCGACCTCTTGAAGGCAAGAAAACAATGTTTCAGGGAATTGATAAGAACTTTTTTTCGAAAAGTTAAAATTGTAAAATTCATAAAGTACATATAAAACACTCCTATCAACCACGTATTAACATATAAATGCGATACAATAACGGGTTATCAGTGTAATAACGGAGTAAATGTGATGTATAAAGTGAAAACTTTTTAAAATTCCGGTACTTTTTTAGTTCCACCTAGAATATAAATTACTAAAACATACACATACCTTGACGCACAATTGAACTAGGAAAACAATGGTGCAATTAGAGTGTTCATAAACCTCTTAATTTCTTAGCAAACAACCTTTACACTCAGGCGCACATAGTTTCTGCGCCGACAGTAGTACAATTACTACAGATAGAACGTATGTTAGCGTATAACATCAGCTAATAGGCTACACTAATTGTGTCGTATAGCAACTGAGAACATGACATAGAGAACGCAATCCTTATTCCAAAACTTATGAGTTGAAAAAAATTAAATTTGTTTTGGAACTATTTACTCAGTTCCAAATCACTAAGTCGTAATTTAAAATGAGTTCTTGAAAATGTAATAGAAATTTGTTTAGTAACTGCATTACAAATTGAATGGTAGGACTTATTAGACCTAAATCCTCTCTTGAATGAAGTAATCTCTCCATTTAATATCATTCCATCTAATTTACGACATTTCAATAATAATATTAGGGCCTACAATAAAAATACCGATTAATGATAACGTAGGTATATTAATTAAATAGTTTTTTAATTAGTATTATACGTGTTGGTACATATACGGTACACAAATAATATATACACAAAATACATAAATATACAAATTATATTACAGTATAAGTGTTATGTGAGTCTCTCAAGTCTGAGGAAGGTGAGCGTGGTTCACCGAAATCGATCACCATAATATTTGTGCATTTTGTACTTACATTGTAATATATGTGCTTGTACTGTAGGATATTTATGGATTTTTTGCTTATATTGTAATATATTTGTGTTATGTGACGATCTTGCACCAAATTATTGTGCTTACATTCGTATACTACTATAATTAAGCACGAAAAATGTAAAAAGCTAAAATTTCATTTACAGTTACTTGAACACGATCCCTTATGAGGTTTTTCAAGGGCTGAAGCCATGTCATACTGAATAGAGCGGTGATGACTGAACGGAAAGCTCCCCAATAAACGGATTACGGAGGATGCATAAATTGATTAGCCACTGGCCGACTCCGTGCTTCTGACTGACACAGGCCTTTGTACCAGTAAACTCTCTCATACAAAAGTTAAATGTTGGAGTACATTTATTATGTAATAACATCTTGCTGAAATAGCCTTTTTTGACAGATTATCTGATAACTTTTGAGCTGATTTAAAAATAAATCGCTGTTAAGTTATGGGGAGCGGTTTGGGGTTCAGCCTCCAAATCAGTAATATCTCGTATGGATAGATAATCAACAACGAAGGACTTTGCTTCTAATGTTAGGTTTGCACGAAGAAGGTATTCTTTACAATAGCTTCTTACTCAAATATAGTACCTTGAGTAGTTAAGGGCTGTGTAAATTAAAAATTATTCAGAAATATTACGGGTCTGACTCCAACATATACCCAAATGATGAAACAAATTATCCCCTTAAAATGGTTGTA
The DNA here is from genome assembly GCA_035578905.1 of Stictocephala bisonia. NCBI lineage: Eukaryota > Metazoa > Arthropoda > Insecta > Hemiptera > Membracidae > Stictocephala > Stictocephala bisonia. The sequence continues at coordinate 852,029 of JAQJVL010000020.1, forward strand.
GAAAGGTTAATATTTTGTAATACGTACGGAAAAAACTCATCCGGTTCGATTGTACCCCAAACATATTTAGTAATGTACCGGAAAGTGTTTTCTACTGCTAACCCCACTTTATTGTCTTGTTAATGTCAGTTAACGGTGACGATCAACATAACCGATCACATGATGTTGTCACTAATAATATGTGTTTACATATTTATTATGTATTTCTCAAATCATTGCACTACGCTGTGTTTTTTCGTTAAACTCATAATGCATGTTGATGTTACCAAAGTTTCAATATTGTAACAATACATTTATTTATTAGGCTAGGTTAATGTTTGTGTCAGTGGATAGAAATAATAATTGTTACTATCACTAAGAGATTTAAATTGTATTATTTATTAGGTTAGGTTAATGTTTGTGTCAGTTGATAGAAATAATAGTTGTTACTATCACTAAGAGAATTATATTGAATTATTTATTAGGTTTGGTTAATGTTTGTGTCATTGGATAGAAATAATAATTATTACTATCACTAAGAGATTTAAATTGAATTATTTATTAGGCTAGGTTAATGTTTGTGTCAGTGGATGGATATAATAATTGTTACTATCACTAAGAGAATTATATTGAATTATTTATTAGGCTAGGTTAATGTTTGTGTCAGTGGATAGAAATAATAATTGTTACTATCACTAAGAGATTTAAATTGAATTATTTATCAAGCTAGGTTAATGTTTGTGTCAGTGGATGGATATAATAATTGTTACTATCACTAAGAGATTTAAATTGAATTATTTATCAAGCTAGGTTAATGTTTATGTCAGTGGATGGATATAATAATTGTTACTATCACTAAGAGATTTAAATTGAATTATTTTTTAGGCTAGGTTAATGTTTGTGTCAGTGGATGGATATAATAATTGTTACTATCACTAAGAGATTTAAATTGAATTATTTTTTAGGCTAGGTTAATGTTTGTGTCAGTGGATGGATATAATAATTGTTACTATCACTAAGAGATTTAAATTGAATTATTTATCAGGCTAGGTTAATGTTTGTGTCAGTGGATGGATATAATAATTGTTACTATCACTAAGAGATTTAAATTGAATTATTTATCAGGCTAGGTTAATGTTTGTGTCAGTGGATGGATATAATAATTGTTACTATCACTAAGAGATTTAAATTGAATTATTTATTAGGCTAGGTTAATGTTTATGTCAGTGGATGGATATAATAATTGTTACTATCACTAAGAGATTTAAATTGAATTATTTTTTAGGCTAGGTTAATGTTTGTGTCAGTGGATGGATATAATAATTGTTACTATCACTAAGAGATTTAAATTGAATTATTTTTTAGGCTAGGTTAATGTTTGTGTCAGTGGATGGATATAATAATTGTTACTATCACTAAGAGATTTAAATTGAATTATTTATCAGGCTAGGTTAATGTTTGTGTCAGTGGATGGATATAATAATTGTTACTATCACTAAGAGATTTAAATTGAATTATTTTTTAGGCTAGGTTAATGTTTGTGTCAGTGGATGGATATAATAATTGTTACTATCACTAAGAGAATTATATTGAATTATTTATTAGGCTAGGTTAATGTTTGTGTCAGTGGATGGATATAATAATTGTTACTATCACTAAGAGATTTATATTGTTACTTCACTAAGAGATTTAAATTGTATTATTTATTAGGTTAGGTTAAAGTTTTGTGTCAGTTGATAGAAATAATAGTTGTTACTATCACTAAGAGAATTATATTGAATTATTTATTAGGTTTGGTTAATGTTTGTGTCATGGATAGAAATAATAATTATTACTATCACTAAGAGATTTAAATTGAATTATTTATTAGGCTAGGTTAATGTTTGTGTCAGTGGAGGGATATAATAATTGTTACTATCACTAAGAGAATTATATTGAATTATTATTAGGCTAGGTTAATGTTTGTGTCAGTGGATAGAAATAATAATTGTTACTATCACTAAGAGATTTAAATTGAATTATTATTAGGCTAGGTTAATGTTTGTGTCAGTGGATGGAGTATAATAATTGTTACTATCACTAAGAGATTTAAATTGAATTATTTATTAGGCTAGGTTAATGTTTGTGTCAGTGGATAGATATAATAATTGTTACTATCACTAAGAGATTTAAATTGAATTATTTATTAGGCTAGGTTAATGTTTGTGTCAGTGGATAGAAATAATAATTGTTACTATCACTAAGAGATTTAAATTGAATTATTTATTAGGCTAGGTTAATGTTTGTGTCAGTGGATGGATATAATAATTGTTACTATCACTAAGAGATTTAAATTGAATTATTTTTTAGGCTAGGTTAATGTTTGTGTCAGTGGATTGATATAATAATTGTTACTATCACTAAGAGATTTATATTGAATTATTTTAAGTATTCTATTTGGTGTTTTGAGCTTTCAAATTGGTTTATGTAAGAAATTTATTTAATTTTCCTTTTTATTTCACTATTTTCTTTCTGGTTGTATACTATAGCTTTACATTTTAAGCACCGAAATCAAGAGTGCGTGTTTTAGTCTTATTTATCCAAATCGTCAAAGTATAAATGAGTCCCTATATTTGTATTTCCTTAATATATAATTATAGTTAAAAATATGTATGTTGCCATGGACACCGAGTTATTTTAAATTTTATTTATAATTTGTAACAAAATGGCAAAACTGTTGGAAATAAATAAGTTCTTAGGGCCCCGGATTGTAAATACTGAAAAATAATAGTTCTGAACCAACAACTGATCTTAAAAAGATAAGAAAATATTTTGTGTTAAAAAATCAATCTCCAATTGGTTTTTTGGGATCCTACCATTAGCTGCATGCAATTATCATTCTGGAGAAAAAGTAATGTTTAATTAACAAGATCATGATACATAACAAAATAATTGTAATCTTTGTTTTTTTAATTGACATGAACACACTTTGATAAGCTAACTCAATGAGGATATGTCCCTTCCTCGGAACTAACAACCCCGTCTATATACACAGCTCTATGAGATTGGTTACACAATGATTTACACGTCAAACACTACATTAGAATGGATGAGGAAAGTTCCATGTTAGGTGCAACCACTGGTGGGTGGTAAATCCAGGTTAGGAGGAGGGGAGTAGAGCAACCTTTGTTCTTGGAACAGTGAATTATGTATTAGGCCACCACTTAGAGCGGCGATTGATTCATAAATAGTTTGGCCGACTGACACTTGTGCCACACGTGTTTCAGACACTGAAGTTGATCAGGCATAGGTCATTCGAACGTTAACCAAACTTATATAATAGATCGTTCAACAGACTCACGATTCTGATTGCCCGAACATTGAATAGTTGTGAATTGATGTTTATAAGATCAGTTCTAAACGTATTGGGATAAATTATAAGATGCTTGTATTATTAAAGGCATGACGTTATATGAACATAGAGTAACTATCGGTGGATTAAAGTGATAGAAATATAAAAAAAAACACGATATCAGGAACACACGAATTTAGAATAAAAAAAAATAAACAGTGTTCACTAGTATACACTAATTCTCATAATATGGCCTCTCATATAGAAGAAAGTCTTGAGAATACACCAGAAATATATATATATATATATATATATATATATATATATATATATATATATAAAACAATGATGTTAAATGTCTGTTCTATGTGACAACTAATATAAGTAATAATTATTTATTTAAATGTGACCTTATATATTCTTTATTTTGATATAGTCAGTTACAAGCTGCCTCACCCATAATAATTACGTACGTATGGTGGTATTGACCCACCCACCCACCCCTACACGTACGGTGGTATTGACCCACCCACCCACCCCTACACGTACGGTGGTATTGACCCACCCGCCCACCCCTACACGTACGGTGGTATTGACCCACCCACCCACCCCTACACGTACGGTGGTATTGATCCACCCACCCACCCCTACACGTACGGTGGTATTGACCCACCTACCCACCCCTACACGTACGAAGGGTATTGACAGTACAGACTGTGACAGCTTGGCATTGAGCTGGTGGTCACTTGTCACACAATGCTGCCTATATATAGCACAATGGCAGACTGGTCAGTCGGAGTATCTAACCGACAGCTGATGCTTGGTGTATCAAGAGATTCAAGCTGCCTAATCAGTACAGACTGTGACACCTTGGCATTGAGCTGGTGTCCACTTGTCACACAATGCCTGCCTATATATAGCACAATGGCAGACTGGTCAGTTGGAGTATCTAACCGACAGCTGATGCTTCGTGTATCAACAGTTACAAGCTGCCTCATCAGTACAGACTGAAACACCTTGGCATTGAGCTGGTGTCCACTTGTCACACAATGCTTGCTTATATATAGCACAATGGCAGACTAGTCAGTCGGAGTATCTAACCGACAGCTGATGTTCAGTCATCCTAAGAGATTACGTGACTGTCACGTGTTTTATCGACTGTGCTGTTAATTGCTTACCATCCGACAATGACTGTGAAACAACAGTCATGTCTATAAGAAGTAATAATTTAGGACTAGAATTAAAATCCTACAAAGTCTATGAAATGCTACATGAATCCTGTGAACGATAAACACGGTTGGCCTCTTACTCTAGTTTCCTGCTTATTTTAACTATAACACAATGCCTACACTTATTTACTAAGTAGCTAGCGAACACCTTGAAACCAGAAATAGTGTAAAATAAAACACTACTTGAAACAGAACATTTGTTTGAATACAAGATAAAGAAATTCGCTTGTTTTCTTCGACGTGACGGCTCGGGCTGCGGAGCTCAAAATAACAATCACTAAGTAAGCGGACGCTCTCCCCATCAAAAGAGAAAAAAACCAAGGACAAAGGTTGATAAATATGAATGTTGTGTCATAATTGTACTATTTTTGCCAATAGTTAGGCAGAAGATTTCTTTACAATTTATTATAAATTCCTACAAATTTAATATAACAGAATTTTAACGAATTATTAATAATATCTTAGAATAATATTTAAGTATCGTTATATATTGTTTTTCGCAGATAAAATAGATTTAAAACATTTACGATTTTGTTGTTGTTCGTTTATAGATTAGTTATTCATAAGTTTGAATTGTTGGAGATTTCCAATCACTTTATATGTTTAAACTAACGCAAAGTTTCTAGAGATAAAATCTTTCCCCGTAAACAGGTGGTTAGTAACCGTAATATTCTATTCTCCAGACTTTTCCTACTCAAATAACGACAACTTCACATTTCTTTTGTTGATCATGAGGCCAAATAGTGTAAACAAAAAGCCATACAACTCACATTGTAATAGACATTTATTAAACTTGATATAAAATCTTAAGTATTCACTGTAAACATAGAACAAAATGTTCAAAATTAATACTTTTAAAGTAAAATTAAATACAAGCTATTTAAAGTAAATTTCTAGGTTTACGTTAGCCCTGTAAGGCTAACAATTCCGATAACAAACGATTTTATGTAAAGCGATTGGAAATGTTTAACAAATTACAATTACAGTTATAAATATAAATACAGTATTATCGAGTTAATTATATGAATTGTGTAAGAGGAGGTTTGCAATCTCACACGCTCGGTGTTTACAAACAATTATTGCTATGTTTGCTTTCTTTAGTGACCAATTGAGGTCAGGTAACAATAAAAGCAAATTTGGAATAATGGATACTAGGAGAGTACAAATAAAACTCTTACATAAAGTGTATGTTTTTAAAAACATTCATACATCAATAACGTACAAAATTAAAAAAAGAATAATTACATAAAACATTGAGTACATAGGTCGTTAATATATTCTTATTTTAAAAAGCTATATGTAAGATATATGCATATTCTTTTAAATGTTTTATTAAATGGAATTTTGAAGACCATTTAAACTAAATTAAATTTGGTATAATTTAATAGATGTTTGGTATACTCTTTTTATTTATGTTACAAAACAATGGATTATATTTTAATTAAATAGAATCAGATTTTAAAGAGGAATTGATTAATAGAACATAAGATGAATTAGCTCTAATAAAAACCATAATGACCATTTTGGTTAAAATAATATCAACTGGACAAACTGGATCTATTTTCTATACGAATATCACACATAGTTAACTCCGTCTAAGATACACTTGGTAAAGAGTAAATAAGGTCTGTAGTAACGAATTTTTAGCTTATTTTGAATTTACAATACACCAACGCACACATAATAGAACAGATATTATGTCTATTACCTGTGCCGAAGAATCAAAAATGCTAACGCCTTCAATATTCCTGATACAGTCCGGTCAACAATCCTTGGGGGTACTTTTCCAGTCAGCACAAATCCACTTAGTACGGTCCTAGTTCTTACATTATCATCTTGGGGGTGGTACTAATGAAAGTTTCACATGCCTTGAGTTATCATTTGTTTAACTGTTTCAAAATGTTGACTATTCAGAAAATTTCAAAAATCTTTTGGTTGTTGCTTTTCCAAAATATATCTCTCCTGTATAAGTTCTCAAAATTTATTATCACGTTCTAACGAGAGCAATACATCAACTGTTCTTAACAAAAAGAATAACAATGGAACAGGAAACAATAAACAATGGATGTCACCAAGCGAATAAATGGCTATGTATCATGCCAAAAAAGCGTGTGGAAAAGTGGATGTAGATGGGAGAGGCGGGGCGGGCGGCCCCCACTTGCCACATAATGGTCACAGGCGCTACGTGTTTGATCTGCCGGCTCAAATTACGGACCCACTTGATGAAAGGAAATTTTGCAATTTGGTTTTTATTTGGCATGGTTATATTTGCAGAGTTGCTTTTTCTCCTGCTTCACTCAAATGTAGTTGGCCATCTGTAACCTTTGCGTACTATAGGCGAAATACGTGGTTTGTGATACAATTTAAAATTCTAAAATAAATTTAAAACAGAAACTGAATTGAATTAAAAGTGCTAAGTTTGTTTTTGATGATTTTCATCGCCTTTGCGAAAAAAAAAAATTAAATAATAACAATACTCATTTCTGAAATCCATAAAGCATTTAACTGGAAAATGGAACAGGAAATAGTAAATTAACTAATTTCAATAAATGATGGTCCAACATATGTATCAAACACATATTGGCTGGTAGTAGTTTAACGGTCGGATTTTGTTGGGGGGATTGGGCCGTTCCACAGGCCCCCACAGACTATAAAATCATCGCACGGGCCATCGCACAGACCGCCTCATGATCGATATCACACGAAGTCTACTGACTATGCGATGTTTGGTGAGATGTTGTGTGCGATATCCCACACAAGCTCGCGTTCTTCACACATTTCAGTTCTGTTTCATCTTTTGCAAGTGACATATTGAGCGTTATAATGTCATTGTCTAAGGAACAATAAATTGTAGTTGATCTAAGCATTACATATTGAGAAACAAATAAACTAAAAGAAGAAGAATAAGGTTCTGGGAGAAGGGTGGATTGGAAAAGAGAAGACAGTTTTCACAGGTCAATTTAACAAGCGATCTGAGATATAAATTAACAACTGGCGCAATTATATGAGTCCATATTTAATATAACTAATTTAAAAAAAGTATAATCATAAAAAAGACATCCAGTCGACACAAGTACGTATCATAACGTTCTAGTTAAACCAGTTAATTCATCTTTATTCGAGCCTCCAATATGTCAAATATTTAAGATGAGCATATGTTCAGGTTGAACCAGATACCGTGTCGTTGAAAGAGCCTCCCATACGTCAAATATTTAAGATGAGCATATGTTCAGGTTGAACCAGATACCGTGTCGTTGAAAGAGCCTCCCATACGTCAAATATTTAAGATGAGCATATGTTCAGGTTGAACCAGATACCGTGTCGTTGAAAGAGCCTCCCATACGTCAAATATTTAAGATGAGCATATGTTCAGGTTGAACCAGATACCGTGTCGTTGAAAGAGCCTCCCATACGTCAAATATTTAAGATGAGCATATGTTCAGGTTGAACCAGATACCGTGTCGTTGAAAGAGCCTCCCATATGTCAAATATTTAAGATGAGCATATGTTCAGGTTGAACCAGATACCGTGTCGTTGAAAGAGCCTCCCATATGTCAAATATTTAAGATGAACATATGTTCAGGTTGAACCAGATACCATGTTGTTGAAATAGCCTCCCATATGTCAAATATTTAAGATGAGCATATGTTCAGATTGAACCAGATACCGTGTCGTTGAAAGTGCCTCCCATACGTCAAATATTTAAGATGAGCATATGTTCAGGTTGAAACAGATACCATGTTGGTGAAAGAGCCTCCCATATGTCAAATATTTAAGAGGAGCATAAGGTTCTAGTTATACCAGTTAATTCATCTTTGTAAGAGCTTCCTAAACATCAGACATTGAAGAGGAACCTAACATTCTAGCTGAACCAGTTATTCTATTGTTATTTGAGGCTCCAATCCGTCAAATATTTCAGATGAGCATCATATTCTAGTTAAACCAGTTACTATATAGTTATTCAAGTTCCCATTCCACAAATATTTAAGTGGAATATATCTTTAAACTTAAATATTAGCGTTGTTGAAAGTTGATGTACGAGGTACATGAAAATGTAAATGGGTATAACAATCGATTTTAATGTTAGCTGTATGCTACTTTAAAGTGGAGGTCACTGGTATTTAGGTGAGGTGTAATATGACACCTACGTGCGTGACATTGGCGTTGATAGAGCGTTTTAGAGTCGGAAGGCCCTATTCCGCACTTGTTAAATTTAACAATGTAGGTCTCTCTCTCTCATATATTATTTATATCTCAGGAACCAAAATGTGATATAAACTAAATCTCTTTTGTTTCTAAAAGATCACTTGACTCTCTATATTTCAAGTGTTTGAATTTTAAAAGTATTACATTTTTTTAATATTTTTCAAACACTTAAAAACTTTAAAAGATTTTCAGGTAGATAGGCCTATGATTGAATAAAACAAAACATTTTATGAATTATACTAAGTTAAACACTTAAGATGTGCAGTTTACTCTGATAAACAAAATTAGAACAAAACTGCATGGTGATATCACTTTTAGTTTCCGAGAAAAATGTATCTTTGTATACAACAATTATTTTGTCGAAAATTGGAAATAAAGTTACTAATACATTAAAGTTGTGTTTATCCTACCTTAGTGCATTCCAGCTCCATAAGAAGGGTTAAATCTGTATCCTCTTCTTGCTGGTACACATCTTCTAATCTGGCTTTAGCTAAACTAGACCTCTTCCGACACTTATTTTCTAATTCATAGATGGCCTTCTCGGCTTTGTAAATCCTAACTTCGTCCAAATGTTTCATCATACTTACCAAGTTGTTTCCTGGTGACACTCCAAGTTTTTTAAAATATAACATCTAACTATGTAACCTTTATTAAATGTAGCAATAGCCTCATGCACTCCAAGTTGAAGTGTTGTTGACATGACAAATGTGGAAGTAGGAACACGTGACCATATCACACTGTTTAGGGATTCACTGGGATTCTGGGTGCCACCATGCAAACACCTTTTCAACAAATCAGGTGCAGCCAGGTCTCTAAAAATGGGTTTTATATCCTCCATAATGGCTTGTGGAAGATGAAGATGTTTATCATGGTCATATAGTTCTTCATCAGCAGCAGCCTTGTTGAACTTGCACCAGCTGTCGTCACCTTTAGGGCACAGTTCGCGAGATGGAGCATCATTAGAAGACATGAGATGGAAATATTCAGCCTAAACAGCCTGTTCGAGACTGATTTCTACTGTAGGGGTGGGGGTGGGTTCGAGCCGTCACCCCTCGGGCAGTCAGTCTCGCGTAGCGCCTCACCCAATCTTGCAGTGTTATAGCCACGAGCTCATATTGATTCGATACGTTTAGATTCGTTACACATAGATTAGATACATTTACAATTTATTTAGATCAATTACATTTTACTTTAATCTCAAGTTTTATAACAGTTTCAATACTTTCATACCATTAACTTCAATATCAATAAAGCAGTGATCACATCTCATTTTGTTTCATTAATTATTATTTACCCGTTTCCGAATTGGCTTACCGCGGCATACATACGCCGTAACACAGACTGTTTCATATCTTGTAAGCTGGACACATTTCTTCTCATGGCCAACCCATAGTATGTTTGTATATTTTTAATAGTTTCTTCTGTAAGACGACCACGACCACCAGCCGACTTTACGTCCGATAACTTTGCTTGACCTTTCTTTGATTTGTAAGATCGCAGACGAGCATCCATCCTCTTTTGGACATGGCCTACACATTCAAGCTTTTCAATTTCAACGCTTGGACATAAGGATTTTCCTTCTGCACACTATAAAATGCTGAGCTGTCACCATCGCCTAAGAGGTAACGATTTCTAATATTACATTGAGGTAGGAAAGATTTAAACATGTCGGATCACACCTTTCACCTCCATACCACCACTCGAAACATCATAATTGGCTACACAACTATCTTCATGTATTCTCTGTAGCCTTCCCCTACACCTACAATGTTTACTGTAAACCCTTACGTCTAAAACCTTTCCAGTGTTTACACTAATTGCAGATACTGCACCATTTAGGGACCTGTGGCCTCGCCTTTGCCATCAAAAGCCGCACAAATATCACGGTCACCATCATTTCTTCAACGGATTCCTCAACTGCCTCTTTCATAGTATCAATACATTCTTCTTTGGCTACTTTACATAGAAGTTTATTGTAATATTTGAACGCCGGAGGGTTCCTGAGGTTACCTATGCACACACTAGCCTAGTATTGATTTCGCTTTTGCCACTGGGTAGTTTACTTTCCATTCGTTTCAGAAACCTCAAGTCCACAACTAACACAACACAACCTGATTTTGACACTTAGGCCTACACTAAAACCGTGTTAATTTTGAGAGGACCTCCACATTTTGCACAACCACTATTTTAGCCAGTAAAAGTTCCAACTTCCCTAAATTAACAATAGCATTACAGTCTTCATTTTCTGTAAGAAACAAATCATAGCTAGGTAAATTGGTTCCTACCTTCTTTTTTTGACGAGTTCTCTTTTCTAATATTGGTTGATCCTGAGTTGCTAGGCCTATTTTGTTCATCTGTATTTCCTGATGTGCTTGGACTAGGTTGTGTTACATTCACAACCATTTCATTAGGCTTATATAATTTTACTTTAGCATTACACTGATGTTTTCGTTTTTTTAATACTCTAGTAGAAACTCTAGGCATTTTGTAGTGTAAACCGTCACAAATATTTCACAAAAGGTAACTATAACAACACCACCAATAATGTAAACAAACACCTATACAAAATGTAAACACAGTCTGCTGAATAAACAGACTACACTTGTTGCTTAGTAGCAGCTCTAATACCAACCAAATAAAACAAAATAACGTAGTAAAATAATTCACAGTACTATAATATGTGTAGGAGCCAACTGATCACGTAAATAACAAAGGTTTAGGCGTGCACTTACTTCAAATAACACTCATAAAAAAAGTGTTTGAGGTCACAATTACATAATGTTTGGTATCAACGTAATGAGCAGGTTCTGAAGAATAATAATATGTAAAAAACGGAAAATCAAAATTTTTTTACCAATTTTGATATCGACTCCCCTTGAGCATAATAACACTGTAATGTCACAACTGTTTGAATTACAGTAGTTTGAACCCGACTTGATCGAAGTTTATTTATATTTTCATTTTGCGATGACTGATACGAATAAAAATCAGTAATATTTTTATAGTGATATTTTTCATATTTAAATTATCACTTTATTCATAACAGCACTAGTATTTTTACCGCAATTTACTCCTAATTAAATTTTTTAACAGTACCAATTTAAAACGTGGAACCAAATCTTTATAATATTTGTTCGTATGTGAATGAGGAAGACGTGGAGAATATGAATTTCAAGATAACATGTTATCCTAATAAGACCAAATTAGTTTTTTATTTTCATGAAGCTACTTTTATAAATGTTTATCCGATCTAATGACATTGCAAACTGTATATGTTTTGTTACAGACTTTATGAGACCTATTAAATATTTATTTGTGTAACTAGTGCGCAAAGTACTTTGTTGCACGAGAGAAATACTTACGCACGAGCCGCAAGCGAGTTGTAACATTTCCCTACAGTTGAAATACACAACAAACACTACATCAGCTGTTCTGTTTACACCCGGCGCTGCCAACTTATTTATTTCAAGCGTACACGACGTTACTTGGCTATTGCTAATAGATGTATTATTTATGTTATTAAGTTGAAAACTTGGAGTGCAGTAAAGTAAAACGAGTGCGGTGAAGTGTGACTTGTATTGAGTTCAGGAACAGCCACTTTTTAGGCAACTGTAGGAAAAGGGTATTTTTTATCGATTTTACAAGAATCGGAGTGAGTGCGCCGAGTCGTGAATTATTATCGATACTTATTAAAGTTATTGAACTGTGAACATCGAGCTAAAACATCTCACAGAGCATTTGAAAGTTTGCTATATTATAAATTGCGACTTAAAAATTTTTTTCCAACCTTTTCCGTTTGTTTCTTTCTTTATTTATATATAATATATAGTAACGACATTTAAAAGTTTTTCTGTACAACATATGTTATTTTGGGATAATCTAGGTTATTTTCTGAATGCCCGCGGATTTGTTAAACATATTTTACTAGACCTAGATAAATAGGTAACTTACAAGTAGTTACGTGTAGATAATAGCTTACAAGTAAAGTAAATGTTGTGTTGGTAAACGGGTTTTACCTTCAAGAAAGTGACACGAGTTATTGTTTTAGTTATCTACCAGCACCATCTGGTGTGTGGTGGTTATTATTAGAACAAAGTATGGTGCACCATATGTTATGTAGGTGAGGTATTTAGGTTATGTTAGGTTTGGTTTACTAATTGAAGTCCAAATATTTCTTCTTTGGGTTCTTTACTGGAGAAATTGTTTATACTCAAGTCCAAATACTTTACTAAATTATGTGTTTACCTTAATAACCCACTTTCTTGCTAATGCCTGATGTATGATCTATTGTAGTCTAAAGAACAACATTGAATTTAAAGGAGCGGCCGTAGATAAGGGGCTAAGGCGCTGGCTTGCCACGCTACCGATCTGGGTTCGATTCCCGATTGTGACCACTAATAGATTTTGCCCTGCCGCTCCCGTGGTTCGGAAGTCACGTAAAGCCGTTGGTCCCCAGGTTAAGTGTTAGAGAGGGCTCCTTAGCCCTAACTTCACCTGGTAAAATAAGACAAATTTTAAATGTTATAACTTTTGAATATTGTGGCCGACATGCCAGAAAAGACCCCACTGCATTTTTAAAATGTAAAATATTTATAATTATAAATGTAAAACAGGGGTTTTTAAATGAAGAACATCTTAATCCCTTTAGTTATGTGTAAAAAACGTACTTATAAAAAAAAAAAAATTAAAAATCAGGTAAATTCATGACTTCATTAGGCCACAAGTTGTAATGTAGAGGTTACACTTTTTTATATTTTTCCTACAAAATTAGTTAGTATACAAGGGAAGGTACATTAAATAATTTTGATTATAACATTGGGAAAAATTTAAATAAACGAAAACTGATTGCACCACCTTAACGTGGAAAATACACTAGAATTCTTGTAGGTTGAACTTGTTTTGTTTTAGTATAACGATATGGTTTATTATTGACAAAAACGTTTATTTAGACATACCAATGTTTACATCATAAATTCTATTATTAAGTTTGTGAATTATATTGAGTATTGATTTTATTGAATGTACGTTATTTTTTAATCGTATTTAATTATATTAGTTTTGTTTAGAAATACGAAAATATACTATCCGAGATCAGTAACGCAGTATGCCGCGTAGACTTCGAAATGACATCCTAGCACAAGCATAATAACTTAGCTATAAACAAACAGGTCCAACCTCCCAGGCAAGTGATATGTGATGGCTATTAAAGCCTTCCGAAATGAGGTGTAGGCTAGCAGGACAGTACAGAACCGATCATTCGATGGTTTGGCTACTTGGTGCTTGATGTCATATAATTAAATTCGAAGAAGACTACATAAATACATTAATATATTCAGGATTGGGCAAAAGTCTAGAATATATTTATTATTTTTAAAACTATTGAAAGAAATGTAGTGAAACTTTGTAGTTATGTACATGTCCCTATACCAAACATGTACATATATTATTTCGCATAGTAAGGGGATGGCCCACGAATGAATTGTTAAAATTGTTAGGTGTAAACCTAGCTCGTGCTATACTTCATTTTATAGGTCTCTGTTTGTTAAGCACGAAATTGCAAATTTTAGGTTAAAAGGATGACCCAGTTAGAAACGAAAGCTCCACATGTAGAACTTAATATCATTCAACTAATACTGGTTAAGAACAAGGTTAAGATAGTTATTATCTATTGCTGCCTACAGCTATAATTTATATGACTGAATAGAAGAAATTAATTCATTTTCAAGAACAATATTTAACTAATTATTATAGTAAATTTCTTAAGTTATTTTAGGGTATGCCTAATGTCAAACGTGTTTCAATTACTGTTCTTATTTTATTTTTGTTAAATAACATAATTATTTTTATAACGCAGTCTTTCGTTATGGTTGTAAACAATCGACAACATACTCAACAACGGATACCTCAAGCAGGGATAAATAGATGGCTGTATAACTAAGTATTGTTTATATGACATTAAATTCTTTGAAGGGCTGTATTTTCTGACTGGGTCATCCTTTTGAATTCAGGGTTAAAAATTTGAATTGTATAAACAAAGACCTTTAAAATGAAGTATAACTCATGGTAGGCTTACATTTAAAATTTGTTAGACTTCCTTCATGGGCCATCCCCTGGCTATACGGAAAACTAGTAAAATATATCTAAATGTTTGGTGTTGGAACATGTACATAACTATAAAGTCTCATTACATTTATTTCGATAGTTTTAAAATTAATAAATATATTCCAAACTTTTGTCCAAACCTGTGTAACATTTTTAAATGTATAAAAAACATTCAGAACTATTAAGCACCTGTACACAGCCGTGGTTTACAACTGTACACAGCCGTGGTTTACAACTGTACACAGCCGTGGTTTACATACGGCTTTTGTTAAACCTTAGGACTTAGTTTAGGCCATAAGTCTAAGAAAACACAAACTTAGTAAAATGTTATAAGAGCATCTATACATGTTACATGGGTATTAATTTTACTATCAAACAGTGATTGACTGTTATTTTTATCTTTGGCTACCCCGGTAGCGTACGGTTGGTCAACCAATATTAATAGGTTAACCAGGTCTGTCTGTTAAACAAAATACATTTATAACCATTTTATATAATTATAAAATAATAATGAACAGTTTCGATAAACTTTAGACCAGAGCAACTCATAAAGGAAAGACACATTTAAATAAAACTGGAAGTGGGCATAATGTATGTTCTATGCTATAGAAATCCCTCTCTAAAATGCCATTATTAATTACGACTCATCATCTAATGAATTAAAAAAAACTATTCTTAAAAAATCAAGTACGATAACTGAAATCGAATCTTATACGAATTCCTCGAGTAAGAGGGTGGTAAAGGTGGTTTTCCGAAATCGACCACAATGGTACTCTATATGTACACAACTAAATTGCTCTTATGAAGATGAAAATTTAAAATCAATTCATATTTTATTTCATTATATTTTTCCTTATTGAAAAAATGTCGGTATTTAAGTAAAGAATGTGTTCTTGGTTTACAAAAAAGTATTATCTAAAAGGCAATAAGGAAAGTTGATTAAACGATGGAATGTACGGTGGCCACACATGTCAGAGGTAGTGGACCAGGAAATGCCAGGCAGTCGGTTTCAGTTACGTGTGTACGTTTTCGCTGATGCCCCAATTCCCCAGAAGTTCCCATTGTTGCACCACGTGCTGGCTGCCTGTTCCCGCTGCGGCGCTGTGGTGACCTATTCACTGGCTGGGCTTTGTTCTTTGTTGTCACTACGAACTTTGCTCCTTGTCAACGCCTCTTTCAACTTCCTGAGATACGCGAACCGAATGAAAGGTGAATATTTGTATGGTAAAAAATCCATTGTAACTGTATTCAATAGTTTTAATACACTAGTTTAATTTAATGGAATAATTTCATGGACGGTATAATTAACTACGATGTAATAAATTATATAAAACTGAAACAACAGAATATGTAAAATCATAGTAATGAACTATGATATTATTGTATGACAACTGAACCAAGACTATGAGGGAAATCGAGTACTATGAGTTGTTATATGATAGTGAACCAAGACCATGAGGGAGATCGAGTACTATAGTAATGAACTATGATGCTATTGTATGATACTAAACCAAGAATATGAGGGAAAACGATTACTATAGTAATGAACTATGATGCTATCGTATGATACTGAACCAAGAATATGAGGGAAATCGAGTACTACAGTAATGAGCTATGATGCTATTATATGATACTGAACCAAGAATATGAGGGAAAACGATTACTATAGTAATGAACTATGATGCTATCGTATGATACTGAACCAAGAATATGAGGGAAATCGAGTACTATAGTAATGAACTATGATGCTATCGTATGATACTGATCCAAGAATATGAGGGAAATCGAGTACTATAGTAATGAGCTATGATGCTATTATATGATACTGAACCAAGAATATGAGGGAAAACGATTACTATAGTAATGAACTATGATGCTATCGTATGATACTGAACCAAGAATATGAGGGAAATCGAGTACTACAGTAATGAGCTATGATGCTATTATATGATACTGAACCAAGAATATGAGGGAAAACGATTACTATAGTAATGAACTATGATGCTATCGTATGATACTGAACCAAGACTATGAGGGAAATCGAGTACTATAGTAATGAACTATGATGCTATTGTATGATACTGAACCAAGAATATGAGGGAAAACGATTACTATAGTTATGAACTATGATACTATTGTGTAATACTGAACGAAAACTATGAGGGAAATCGAGTACTACAGTAATGAGCTATGATGCTATTATATGATACTGAACCAAGAATATGAGGGAAATCGAGTACTATAGTAATGAACTATGATGCTATTGTATGATACTGAACCAAGAATATGAGGGAAAACGATTACTATAGTAATGAAATATGATGCTATCGTATGATACTGAACCAAGAATATGAGGGAAATCGAGTACTACAGTAATGAGCTATGATGCTATTATATGATACTGAACCAAGAATATGAGGGAAAACGATTACTATAGTAATGAACTATGATGCTATCGTATGATACTGAACCAAGAATATGAGGGAAATCGAGTACTATAGTAATGAACTATGATGCTATTATATGATACTGAACCAAGAATATGAGGGAAAACGATTACTATAGTAATGAACTATGATGCTATCGTATGATACTGAACCAAGACTATGAGGGAAATCGAGTACTATAGTAGTGAACTATGATGCTATTGTGTGATACTGAACGAAAACTATGAGGGAAATCGAGTACTACAGTAATGAGCTATGATATGATACTGAACCAAGAATATGAGGGAAAACGATTACTATAGTAATGAACTATGATGCTATTGTATGATACTGAACCAAGATTATGAGGGAAATCGAGTACTATAGTAGTGAACTATGATGCTATTGTGTGATACTGAACGAAAACTATGAGGGAAATCGAGTACTACAGTAATGAACTATGATGCTATCGTATGATACTGAACCAAGACTATGAGGGAAATCGAGTACTATAGTAGTGAACTATGATGCTATTGTGTGATACTGAACGAAAACTATGAGGGAAATCGAGTACTACAGTAATGAGCTATGATATGATACTGAACCAAGAATATGAGGGAAAACGATTACTATAGTAATGAACTATGATGCTATTGTATGATACTGAACCAAGATTATGAGGGAAATCGAGTACTATAGTAGTGAACTATGATGCTATTGTGTGATACTGAACCAAGACTATGAGGGAAATCGAGTACTATAGTAGTGAACTATGATGCTATCGTATGATACTGAACCAAGACTATGAGGGAAATCGAGTACTATAGTAGTGAACTATGATGCTATCGTGTGATACTGAACGAAAACTATGAGGGAAATCGAGTACTACAGTAATGAGCTATGATGCTATTATATGATACTGAACCAAGAATATGAGGGAAATCGAGTATTATAGTAATGAACTATGAGGTGTTGTATGATACTGTACCAAGCATATGAGGGAAATCGACTACTGTAGTAATGAACTATGAGGTGTTGTATGATAATGTACCAAGCATATGAGGGAAAACGATTACTATAGTAATGAATTATGAGGTGTTGTATGATACTGTACCAAGCATATTAGGGAAAACGAGTACTATAGTAATGAACTATGAGGTGTTGTATGATACTGTACCAAGTATATGAGGGAAAACGATTACTATAGTAATGAACTATGAGGTGTTGTATGATTCTGTACCAAGTATATGAGGGAAATCGAGTACTGTAGTAATGAACTATGAGGTGTTGTATGATACTGTACCAAGTATATGAGGGAAATCGAGTACTGTAGTAATGAACTATGAGGTGTTGTATGATACTGTACCAAGCATATGAGGGAAAACGATTACTATAGTAATGAACTATGAGGTGTTGTATGATACTGTACCAAGCATATTAGGCAAAACGAGTACTATAGTAATGAACTATGAGGTGTTGTATGATACTGTACCGAGTATATGAGGGAAATCGAGTACTGTAGTAATGAACTATGAGGTGTTGTATGATACTGTACCGAGCATATGACTGAAATCGAGTACTGTAGTAATGAACTATGAGGTGTTTTATGATACTGTACCAAGCATATGAGGGAAATCGAGTACTGTAGTAATGAACTATGATGTGTTGTATAATACTGTACCAATCCTACGAGGGAAATAGTGTGACGTAGTAATGATCTATGATACTATCGATGGTTACAACATCCATTTTGAATAGACAGCATTTCCATAAACAGCTTTCGGAAAGAAAAAATACTGTACTTTAAACTTTATTTCATATACATTACGTTCTCTAAGGTTATCAAAGGTTAGTGAAGTGAGTTCCGGTCACGGCTATAACTAGCTACGGAACACCAAACATCAACTAGCTAATCGGCCAGGCTGTTTTAGAGAGTCATTAAGTGATTAACCCACACCCTGCCGCCCACTGTAGCGGCACAGTCAGGACGGCTGACCCCTGTCCAGGATAACCTTGCATTCACTTGGAAGACAAAGATAAAACGCTGTTTGAACATAATTTAAAAATAGAAAAACAGACGCAAAAAATCTAATACATATTTTTATTTATACAGTAATGGCCCATAGCGTACTACTGACTCTGAAGAAATTATACTTAACAAAGATAACCAATAACAATCGTCAACGTTCTAATTCATAGGTAGGTATATTTAACAAAGATAACCAATAACAATCGTCAACGTTCTAACTCATATGTAGGTATATTTAACAAAGATAACCAATAACAATCGTCAACGTTCTAACTCATAGGTAGGTATATTTAACAAAGATAACCAATAACAATCGTCAACGTTCTAACTCATAGGTAGGTATATTTAACAAAGATAACCAATAACAAACGTCAACGTTCTAACTCATAGGTAGGTATATTTAACAAAGATAACCAATAACAAACGTCAACGTTCTAACTCATAGGTAGGTATATTTAACAAAGATAACCAATAACAAACGTCAACGTTCTAACTCATAGGTAGGTATATTTAACAAAGATAACCAATAACAATCGTCAACGTTCTAACTCATAGGTAGGTATATTTAACAAAGATAACCAATAACAAACGTCAACGTTCTAACTCATAGGTAGGTATATTTAACAAAGATAACCAATAACAATCGTCAACGTTCTAACTCATAGGTAGGTATATTTAACAAAGATAACCAATAACAATCGTCAACGTTCTAACTCATAAGTAGGTATATTTAACAAAGATAACCAATAACAATCGTCAACGTTCTAACTCATAGGTAGGTATATTTAACAAAGATAACCAATAACAATCGTCAACGTTCTAACTCATAGGTAGGTATATTTAACAAAGATAACCAATAACAAACGTCAACGTTCTAACTCATAGGTAGGTATATTTAACAAAGATAACCAATAACAATCGTCAACATTCTAACTCATAGGTAGGTATATTTAACAAAGATAACCAATAACAAACGTCAACGTTCTAACTCATAGGTAGGTATATTTAACAAAGATAACCAATAACAAACGTCACCGTTCTAACTCATAGGTAGGTATATTTAACAAAGATAACCAATAACAAACGTCAACGTTCTAACTCATAGGTAGGTATATTTAACAAAGATAACCAATAACAAACGTCAACGTTCTAACTCATAGGTAGGTATATTTAACAAAGATAACCAATAAAAATCGTCAACGTTCTAACTCATAGGTAGGTATATTTAACAAAGATAACCAATAACAATCGTCAACGTTGTAACTCATAGGTAGGTATATTTAACAAAGATAACCAATAACAATCGTCAACGTTCTAACTCATAGGTAGGTATATTTAACAAAGATAACCAATAACAATCGTCAACGTTCTAACTCATAGGTAGGTATATTTAACAAAGATAACCAATAACAAACGTCAACGTTCTAACTAATAGGTAAGTATATTTAACAGTGTTGAACAATAAGATACGACTGACTGTGAAGTAATAATATCATTCACCTTTTTAATATCTAACAAAGAAAAATAATTACAAACGGCAACGGTCTAGCTAATATGATTGAATGGGAAGTAATAGTATTTTACAATATCCGATTTAAAAATAAAATATTATAGCCCTCATTTAAAAAGCATGACAAATTGCAAACGACAATACTGTGATTATCAATACGTTACAGTTTAAAATTTGACCGCACCATTGAGGAAATCATCGTGTGACCGGCTATTTTTTCTTTTACCGTTCATAATAATTCATAATGTGATTTAAATGTCAATGAAACGTTTGGAATATCTTATTCGTTTAAATAAGTTAATTAAATATTAATATCTTCACAAATGGCATACATGTATTTATAGATCTTTATTACTATTTACAAATTAGATGTATAAAACATTTACGTTAATTTTCGGGCTTAACATTCAAGAGCTTTAACAAATTCTTAAATTTAGGAAACTACGTTTAAAGGACTTATAAATAGCATTGATAGCTAAATTTGTACTTGTCGGATCTTTATACTATACAACACGAGTCCAATTGTGCAGTAAACATCTATTATGTGATTAATTTGTGCAGAAATAAACTATTCGTAGAGAATGCATTTCACTATTTGGGCATTATTTATTTACTTCGTGATAACTTTGTTCCAAAATGAATCAATTAATAGATGATACACTCAGTGATTTGGACAATATATATTTACTTTATAATAACTTTGTTCCAAAAGGAAATAATTCATAAATGATGTACTCCGTGATTTTGGCAGACTTATCTATTTACTACGTTATATCTTTGGTTCAAAATTAAACAATTCATAGGGGATGCACTCCATGATTTAGGTGGTAGCTATTTACTACGTTATATCTTTGGTTCAAAATTAAACAATTCATAGGGGATGCACTCCGTGATTTAGGTGGTAGCTATTTACTACGTTATATCTTTGGTTCAAAATTAAACAATTCATAGGGGATGCACTCCGTGATTTAGGTGGTAGCTATTTACTACGTTATATCTTTGGTTCAAAATTAAACAATTCATAGGGGATGCACTCCGTGATTTAGGTGGTAGCTATTTACTACGTTATATCTTTGGTTCAAAATTAAACAATACATAGGGGATGCACTCCGTGATTTAGGTGGTAGCTATTTACTACGTTATATCTTTGGTTCAAAATTAAACAATACATAGGGGATGCACTCCGTGATTTAGGTGGTAGCTATTTACTACGTTATATCTTTGGTTCAAAATTAAACAATTCATAGGGGATGCACTCCGTGATTTAGGTGGTAGCTATTTACTACGTTATATCTTTGGTTCAAAATTAAACAATTCATAGGGGATGCACTCCGTGATTTAGGTGGTAGCTATTTACTACGTTATATCTTTGGTTCAAAATTAAACAATTCATAGGGGATGCACTCCGTGATTTAGGTGGTAGCTATTTACTACGTTATATCTTTGGTTCAAAATTAAACAATTCATAGGGGATGCACTCCGTGATTTAGGTGTTAGCTATTTACTATGTTATATCTTTGGTTCAAAATTAAACAATTCATAGGGGATGCACTCCATGATTTAGGTGGTAGCTATTTACTACGTGATATCTATGTTCCAAAATTAAACAATTAATAGTGAATGCACTCCGTGATTTAGGTGGTAGCTATTTACTACGTGATATCTATGTTCCAAAATTAAACAATTCATAGTGAATGCACTCCGTGATTTGGGTGGTAGCTATTTACTACGTGATATCTATGTTCCAAAATTAAACAATTCATAGTGAATGCACTCCGTGATTTGGGTGGTAGCTATTTACTACGTGATATATTTGTTCCAAAATTAAACAATTCATAGTGAATGCACTCCGTGATTTGGGTGGTAGCTATTTACTACGTGATATCTATGTTCCAAAATTAAACAATTCATAGTGAATGCACTCCGTGATTTGGGTGGTAGCTATTTACTACGTGATATCTATGTTCCAAAATTAAACAATTCATAGTGAATGCACTCCGTGATTTGGGTGGTAGCTATTTACTACGTGATATCTATGTTCCAAAATTAAACAATTCATAGTGAATGCACTCCGTGATTTGGGTGGTAGCTATTTACTACGTGATATCTATGTTCTAAAATTAAACAATTCATAGTGAATGCACTCCGTGATTTGGGTGGTAGCTATTTACTACGTGATATCTATGTTCCAAAATTAAACAATTCATAGTGAATGCACTCCGTGATTTGGGTGGTAGCTATTTACTACGTGATATCTATGTTCCAAAATTAAACAATTCATAGTGAATGCACTCCGTGATTTAGGTGGTAGCTATTTACTACGTGATATCTATGTTCCAAAATTAAACAATTCATAGTGAATGCACTCCGTGATTTGGGTGTTAGCTATTTACTACGTGATATATTTGTTCCAAAATTAAACAATTCATAGTGAATGCACTCCGTGATTTGGGTGGTAGCTATTTACTACGTGATATCTATGTTCCAAAATTAAACAATTCATAGTGAATGCACTCCGTGATTTGGGTGGTAGCTATTTACTACGTGATATCTATGTTCCAAAATTAAACAATTCATAGTGAATGCACTCCGTGATTTGGGTGGTAGCTATTTACTACGTGATATCTATGTTCCAAAATTAAACAATTCATAGGGGATGCACTCCGTGATTTGGGTGGTAGCTATTTACTACGTGATATCTATGTTCCAAAATTAAACAATTCATAGGGGATGCACTCCGTGATTTGGGTGGTAGCTATTTACTACGTGATATCTTTGTTCCAAAATTAAACAATTCATAGTGAATGCACTCCGTGATTTGGGTGGTAGCTATTTACTACGTGATATCTTTGTTCCAAAATTAAACAATTCATAGTGAATGCACTCCGTGATTTGGGTGGTAGCTATTTACTACGTGATATCTATGTTCCAAAATTAAACAATTCATAGTGAATGCACTCCGTGATTTGGGTGGTAGCTATTTACTACGTGATATCTATGTTCCAAAATTAAACAATTCATAGTGAATGCACTCCGTGATTTGGGTGGTAGCTATTTACTACGTGATATCTATGTTCCAAAATTAAACAATTCATAGTGAATGCACTCCGTGATTTGGGTGGTAGCTATTTACTACGTGATATCTATGTTCCAAAATTAAACAATTCATAGTGAATGCACTCCGTGATTTGGGTGGTAGCTATTTACTACGTGATATCTATGTTCCAAAATTAAACAATTCATAGTGAATGCACTCCGTGATTTGGGTGGTAGCTATTTACTACGTGATATCTATGTTCCAAAATTAAACAATTCATAGTGAATGCACTCCGTGATTTGGGTGGTAGCTATTTACTACGTGATATCTATGTTCCAAAATTAAACAATTCATAGTGAATGCACTCCGTGATTTGGGTGGTAGCTATTTACTACGTGATATCTATGTTCCAAAATTAAACAATTCATAGTGAATGCACTCCGTGATTTGGGTGGTAGCTATTTACTACGTGATATCTATGTTCCAAAATTAAACAATTCATAGTGAATGCACTCCGTGATTTGGGTGGTAGCTATTTACTACGTGATATCTATGTTCCAAAATTAAACAATTCATAGTGAATGCACTCCGTGATTTGGGTGGTAACTATTTACTACGTGATATCTATGTTCCAAAATTAAACAATTCATAGTGAATGCACTCCGTGATTTGGGTGGTAGCTATTTACTACGTGATATCTATGTTCCAAAATTAAACAATTCATAGTGAATGCACTCCGTGATTTGGGTGGTAACTATTTACTACGTGATATTTATGTTCCAAAATTAAACAATTCATAGTGAATGCACTCCGTGATTTGGGTGGTAGCTATTTACTACGTGATATCTATGTTCCAAAATTAAACAATTCATAGAGAATGCACTCCGTGATTTGGGAGGTAGCTATTTACTACGTGATATCTTTGTTCCAAAATTAAACAATTCATAGTGAATGCACTCCGTGATTTGGGTGGTAGCTATTTACTACGTGATATCTATGTTCCAAAATTAAACAATTCATAGTGAATGCACTCCGTGATTTGGGAGGTAGCTATTTACTACGTGATATCTTTGTTCCAAAATTAAACAATTTATAGTGAATGCACTCCGTGATTTGGGTGGTAGCTATTTACTACGTGATATCTTTGTTCCAAAATTAAACAATTCATAGTGAATGCACTCCGTGATTTGGGTGGTAGCTATTTACTACGTGATATCTTTGTTCCAAAATTAAACAATTCATAGTGAATGCACTCCGTGATTTGGGTGGTAGCTATTTACTACGTGATATCTATGTTCCAAAATTAAACAATTAATAGTGAATGCACTCCGTGATTTAGGTGGTAGCTATTTACTACGTGATATCTATGTTCCAAAATTAAACAATTCATAGTGAATGCACTCCGTGATTTTGGTGGTAGCTATTTACTACGTGATATCTATGTTCCAAAATTAAACAATTCATAGTGAATGCACTCCGTGATTTGGGTGGTAGTTATTTACTACGTGATATCTATGTTCCAAAATTAAACAATTCATAGTGAATGCACTCCGTGATTTGGGTGGTAGTTATTTACTACGTGATATCTATGTTCCAAAATTAAACAATTCATAGTGAATGCACTCCGTGATTTGGGTGTTAGCTATTTACTACGTGATATATTTGTTCCAAAATTAAACAATTCATAGTGAATGCACTCCGTGATTTGGGTGGTAGCTATTTACTACGTGATATCTATGTTCCAAAATTAAACAATTCATAGTGAATGCACTCCGTGATTTGGGTGGTAGCTATTTACTACGTGATATCTATGTTCCAAAATTAAACAATTCATAGTGAATGCACTCCGTGATTTGGGTGGTAGCTATTTACTACGTGATATCTATGTTCCAAAATTAAACAATTCATAGTGAATGCACTCCGTGATTTGGGTGGTAGCTATTTACTACGTGATATCTATGTTCCAAAATTAAACAATTCATAGTGAATGCACTCCGTGATTTGGGTGGTAGCTATTTACTACGTGATATCTATGTTCCAAAATTAAACAATTCATAGTGAATGCACTCCGTGATTTGGGTGGTAGCTATTTACTACGTGATATCTATGTTCCAAAATTAAACAATTCATAGTGAATGCACTCCGTGATTTGGGTGGTAGCTATTTACTACGTGATATCTATGTTCCAAAATTAAACAATTCATAGTGAATGCACTCCGTGATTTGGGTGGTAGCTATTTACTACGTGATATCTATGTTCCAAAATTAAACAATTCATAGTGAATGCACTCCGTGATTTGGGTGGTAGCTATTTACTACGTGATATCTATGTTCCAAAATTAAACAATTCATAGTGAATGCACTCCGTGATTTGGGTGGTAGCTATTTACTACGTGATATCTATGTTCCAAAATTAAACAATTCATAGTGAATGCACTCCGTGATTTGGGTGGTAGCTATTTACTACGTGATATCTATGTTCCAAAATTAAACAATTCATAGTGAATGCACTCCGTGATTTGGGTGGTAGCTATTTACTACGTGATATCTATGTTCCAAAATTAAACAATTCATAGTGAATGCACTCCGTGATTTGGGTGGTAGCTATTTACTACGTGATATCTATGTTCCAAAATTAAACAATTCATAGTGAATGCACTCCGTGATTTGGGTGGTAGCTATTTACTACGTGATATCTATGTTCCAAAATTAAACAATTCATAGTGAATGCACTCCGTGATTTGGGTGGTAATTATTTACTACGTGATATCTATGTTCCAAAATTAAACAATTCATAGTGAATGCACTCCGTGATTTGGGTGGTAGCTATTTACTACGTGATATCTATGTTCCAAAATTAAACAATTCATAGTGAATGCACTCCGTGATTTGGGAGGTAGCTATTTACTACGTGATATCTATGTTCCAAAATTAAACAATTCATAGTGAATGCACTCCGTGATTTGGGTGGTAGCTATTTACTACGTGATATCTATGTTCCAAAATTAAACAATTCATAGTGAATGCACTCCGTGATTTGGGAGGTAGCTATTTACTACGTGATATCTTTGTTCCAAAATTAAACAATTCATAGTGAATGCACTCCGTGATTTGGGTGGTAGCTATTTACTACGTGATATCTTTGTTCCAAAATTAAACAATTCATAGTGAATGCACTCCGTGATTTGGGTGGTAGCTATTTACTACGTGATATCTTTGTTCCAAAATTAAACAATTCATAGTGAATGCACTCCGTGATTTGGGTGGTAGCTATTTACTACGTGATATCTATGTTCCAAAATTAAACAATTAATAGTGAATGCACTCCGTGATTTAGGTGGTAGCTATTTACTACGTGATATCTATGTTCCAAAATTAAACAATTCATAGTGAATGCACTCCGTGATTTGGGTGGTAGCTATTTACTACGTGATATCTATGTTCCAAAATTAAACAATTCATAGTGAATGCACTCCGTGATTTGAGTGGTAGCTATTTACTACGTGATATCTATGTTCCAAAATTAAACAATTCATAGTGAATGCACTCCGTGATTTGGGTGGTAGTTATTTACTACGTGATATCTATGTTCCAAAATTAAACAATTCATAGTGAATGCACTCCGTGATTTGGGTGGTAGTTATTTACTACGTGATATCTATGTTCCAAAATTAAACAATTCATAGTGAATGCACTCCGTGATTTGGGTGTTAGCTATTTACTACGTGATATATTTGTTTCAAAATTAAACAATTCATAGTGAATGCACTCCGTGATTTGGGTGGTAGCTATTTACTACGTGATATCTATGTTCCAAAATTAAACAATTCATAGTGAATGCACTCCGTGATTTGGGTGGTAGCTATTTACTACGTGATATCTATGTTCCAAAATTAAACAATTCATAGTGAATGCACTCCGTGATTTGGGTGGTAGCTATTTACTACGTGATATCTATGTTCTAAAATTAAACAATTCATAGTGAATGCACTCCGTGATTTGGGTGGTAGCTATTTACTACGTGATATCTATGTTCCAAAATTAAACAATTCATAGTGAATGCACTCCGTGATTTGGGTGGTAGCTATTTACTACGTGATATCTATGTTCCAAAATTAAACAATTCATAGTGAATGCACTCCGTGATTTAGGTGGTAGCTATTTACTACGTGATATCTATGTTCCAAAATTAAACAATTCATAGTGAATGCACTCCGTGATTTGGGTGTTAGCTATTTACTACGTGATATATTTGTTCCAAAATTAAACAATTCATAGTGAATGCACTCCGTGATTTGGGTGGTAGCTATTTACTACGTGATATCTATGTTCCAAAATTAAACAATTCATAGTGAATGCACTCCGTGATTTGGGTGGTAGCTATTTACTACGTGATATCTATGTTCCAAAATTAAACAATTCATAGTGAATGCACTCCGTGATTTGGGTGGTAGCTATTTACTACGTGATATCTATGTTCCAAAATTAAACAATTCATAGTGAATGCACTCCGTGATTTGGGTGGTAGCTATTTACTACGTGATATCTATGTTCCAAAATTAAACAATTCATAGTGAATGCACTCCGTGATTTAGGTGGTAGCTATTTACTACGTGATATCTATGTTCTAAAATTAAACAATTCATAGTGAATGCACTCCGTGATTTGGGTGGTAGCTATTTACTACGTGATATCTATGTTCCAAAATTAAACAATTCATAGTGAATGCACTCCGTGATTTGGGTGGTAACTATTTACTACGTGATATCTATGTTCCAAAATTAAACAATTCATAGGGGATGCACTCCGTGATTTGGGTGGTAACTATTTACTACGTGATATCTATGTTCCAAAATTAAACAATTCATAGGGGATGCACTCCGTGATTTGGGTGGTAACTATTTACTACGTGATATCTATGTTCCAAAATTAAACAATTCATAGTGAATGCACTCCGTGATTTGGGTGGTAACTATTTACTACGTGATATCTATGTTCCAAAATTAAACAATTCATAGGGGATGCACTCCGTGATTTGGGTGGTAACTATTTACTACGTGATATCTATGTTCCAAAATTAAACAATTCATAGGGGATGCACTCCGTGATTTGGGTGGTAACTATTTACTACGTGATATCTATGTTCCAAAATTAAACAATTCATAGTGAATGCACTCCGTGATTTGGGTGGTAGCTATTTACTACGTGATATCTATGTTCCAAAATTAAACAATTCATAGTGAATGCACTCCGTGATTTGGGTGGTAGCTATTTACTACGTGATATCTATGTTCCAAAATTAAACAATTCATAGTGAATGCACTCCGTGATTTGGGTGGTAGCTATTTACTACGTGATATCTATGTTCCAAAATTAAACAATTCATAGTGAATGCACTCCGTGATTTGGGTGGTAACTATTTACTACGTGATATCTATGTTCCAAAATTAAACAATTCATAGGGGATGCACTCCGTGATTTGGGTGGTAGCTATTTACTACGTGATATCTATGTTCCAAAATTAAACAATTCATAGTGAATGCACTCCGTGATTTAGGTGGTAGCTATTTACTACGTGATATCTATGTTCCAAAATTAAACAATTCATAGTGAATGCACTCCGTGATTTGGGTGGTAGCTATTTACTACGTGATATCTATGTTCCAAAATTAAACAATTCATAGTGAATGCACTCCGTGATTTGGGTGGTAGCTATTTACTACGTGATATCTTTGTTCCAAAATTAAACAATTCATAGTGAATGCACTCCGTGATTTGGGTGTTAGCTATTTACTAAGTAATATCTTTGTTCCAAAATTAAACAATTCATAGGGGATGCACTCAGTGATTTGGGAGGTAGCTATTTACTACTTGATATCTTTGTTTCGAAATAAAACTATGCATAGAAAATGTATTTCATGATTTGGACAGTTTCGATGCCCTACTGACTTTATAAAAGTCGTAATGAAGAAGAAGGCAGACAAAATTAATACGATAAACTTGTGTATATATTTATAACATCAGTTTTATTACTGTAAATGCATTCAGTACGGTTTTTAGCAAGTGTTAGTAACTTTCCCAATGGTGCGATTTATTGCGTCAGCTTCGATTTAATATTAGTGTAACTACTTTTTAAAATACTTGGAGCTAACATTAAAATAAAGTTGAACTCTAAGCTATCAGAGCAGTAAGCGGCAATAGTTATTCTTGTTCCGTCACATATTGAATAACATACGACTCAACTCACTGGTCACTCGTGACGAAAACAGATTGGCATTGATAACAACTGATAACGATTTTGTTGACAAGATAGCAGGGCGATTCTGAGCTGTAATGACTTATGAAAATGGAAGACACAGCCAAAATAGCCCGGCCTAATGGAGCTTAACCCCTAGATAGCTGGGTCCGACGCCTAATGGGCTAATCAAGGCCGGTCAGGTCACATCAATTCTCATTTCGTCCATTACTTATAAACTAATAGAGTATAACACAATGAAAATTAGTTCAGTGAGTGAGCAGACAATTACTTAAATTCAAAATAGTTTAATTTTGTAAATTCGATGAAATAAACTTCTGGAAATAAATAATCTCGAGTGATTCAACACAAGTTCAGCGCTTTAACTCATAAAAAAAAAAAAAATTATATAAATTATGAAAATACTAACGTAAGAGACATACCCTTGTAATGAATTTATTACCCACTGTACCTGTATGGATAGGTGAGTTGGTCAATAACTAATGACCTTATGTCTAAAGGTTGCCCTTCATCAGCCAGGGGATGGTCACCTTGCTTGGAGTTTTATAACTGCTGGAATAATCAAACACTCTACAAGCATATTTTATTTAAAGACAAGGCACAATTTATTTGGTTTGTTTCAACAACTTGTAAAATTTAATACTCATGGGTACAAGAAAACCGTCATGATGTAGTGAAATGGAATTTTCAACGCCGTTGTATCGACTTTTCATATTTTGTTCTTTTGCACAATCGCCTGATTGGACCATTAATATTACTGGATGCCTACAACTGCAATTACTTGAAGAAGAGTTGCTCCAGCTACTTGCTGATGTTCCTGTACATCTTAGACGACATATGTAGGCCTACTTCCAGCCTGTTCACTTAAATGTTATACTTCCTGGACTGCTGTTTGGTAGTACCTCACTTAGCCTCTACAATTAATATATTGATCTTCTGTGTTATTTCATCTCAAGATGTTGTAGATAGGCATGGATGGGTTGAGTTGTAAAATGTTTGTAATCAATGAAAAGCCCTGCAATCTAACAAAAACTGATTAAATTAACATCTTGATAGATATATGTACTTAAACATGATCGTAATAGGCTTTAGGTTCAAGGGGTACCCTATTGTGGATGGATTCAAGAACAGTCCAGAAATGAGCGGAATGTGATTCACATCACACGAAGAACTACTTTTGACAGTCTTTCCGAGCACTGATATACTTCTCGTAGCATATATCTGGTAGGACCCGTTCGAGAATAAATACGGAAAATGTATGCCTAGTTTTAGTAAGGTTCCTAGTTTAGACTATAATGGTTCTTTCACTGTCCCAAAAAATCCATGTTTAACTATACAATACTAAAACACTTTGCATACTCATAGTAAGCAGAAAAATAGTTATTGTTACTGCCCGAAAGTCTGACACTGCTTGCTTCGGTAACGTATTTATTTGGTTACAATGTTGGTGTTCTCTAACCTATGCAGATGTGAATAAATATTTTTAGATTTAAAATATTCATTTTTATATATTAAGTCTGATTATATATTTTTGATCAGTAATTTAACTTACTTGCTCAATTAAGAAGTTAGCATAAAATACTTTGAAAACACAAGGACATAGTCACCTTTGAGCCAGACCTTCATAAAAACATATTCATATATTTTATCATAATAAATGTTAAATTAGATATGAAAAATATACGTAGAGAAAAATTGTACGATATATTATAATGGAATACAACAACTAACAAACTATACTCCCGGGTATATGTTATTAAAGTTTATCCTACTACACTTGATTATTTTAATTTAGTTGAATAATACAATTTATTAGGCTATTATAGTCTGACAGCCAAGAGTAAGTGGGTTAGCTATTGAAGAAAATAATTGGAGACGTTTTTCTATACATATTGTTAAAGGAGTTATAGAGTAGCGTAACACGCATGTTACATTTTAGTTATTTATCGACAAGAATGATAGGAACTTATAGATATATTTAACGAGATTATAGTCTGAATTTTAATGGGAAATAACGCAGTTAAAATAAACTCCACATCTCTTCCAGCAATATTTGTTTTTGAGATTAAAGATGGAATTAGATCCCTTTAATAAAAGGGCTTTAAAAAGCACAGCGTCTACATTATCTTAAACTCCAATTACATGTACAACACGTTCATCGTATTTAAATAATAATAATAAACTATGAATTTAGATTACTCATTACTAGTTTATTTATTTCGCTTGTTCTACTAAAATGAAATACGAATGACAAATAAGTAATGTCAGAAAATATACTCGATAAATGTTGCCCGAAAGCTTAACTGATCTAAGAAAATGAAAACCCTGCTGAGAGAACGTGTTTTGTGACAGATTAAAAAGAACATCCTTAGATAAAAAGCATGAAAAGTACAAGAGTACAAAGTACATGGAACAATAGTAATTGTATCGGGAAGTTCTACCTGAAAAGGTTTCATCATTTCTTATTATGTTCAAAAGCAAGTATTTTGAAATACGATTGTTGATTCCGCTTTTTCCTATCTTATGTACCTTTTTAAAAATTATTACAATCTGACCTTTGGGTAGGTTAGGTAAATTTATGTAAAAAGACGTAAGTTAATTTATGTTAGTTAGGTTATTTGGGTTAGGCTAGGTTACTTTGTAATAACAGATAAGTGTATCCATCAAAATACTAGATAACTAACCTAACCTAACCTAATCCAACCTGATTGTTTCGTTGGATATCTAAGTTATTTGGGTTAGGCTAGGTTACTTTGTAATAACAGATAAGTGTATCCATCAAAATACTAGATAACTAACCTAACCTAACCTAACCTAATCCAACCTGATTGTTTCGTTGGATATCTAAGTTATTTGGGTTAGGCTAGGTTACTTTGTAATAACAGATAAGTGTAGTCTATCCATCAAAATACTAGATAACTAACCTAACCTAACCTAACCTAATCCAACCTGATTGTTTCGTTGGATATCTAAGTTATTTGGGTTAGGCTAGGTTACTTTGTAATAACAGATAAGTGTAGTCTATCCATCAAAATACTAGATAACTAACCTAACCTAACCTAACCTAGTCCAACCTGATTGTTTCGTTGGATATCTAAGTTATTTGGGTTAGGCTAGGTTACTTTGTAATAACAGATAAGTGTAGTCTATCCATCAAAATACTAGATAACTAACCTAACCTAATCCAACCTGATTGTTTCGTTGGATATCTAAGTTATTTGGGTTAGGCTAGGTTACTTTGTAATAACAGATAAGTGTAGTCTATCCATCAAAATACTAGATAACTAATCTAACCTAACCTAACCTAATTCAACCTGATTGTTTCGTTGGATATCTAAGTTATTTGGGTTAGGCTAGGTTACTTTGTAATAACAGATAAGTGTAGTCTATCCATCAAAATACTAGATAACTAATCTAACCTAACCTAACCTAATTCAACCTGATTGTTTCGTTGGATATCTAAGTTATTTGGGTTAGGCTAGGTTACTTTGTAATAACAGATAAGTGTATCCATCAAAATACTAGATAACTAATCTAACCTAACCTAACCTAATCCAACCTGATTGTTTCGTTGGATATCTAAGTTATTATTTGTTGTAGGAAGAAATGGACGTTATGAAGAAAACGTACACAATATTAATGTATTATACGTTATTTCGGTGTAAATATTTTTCTTTTTTTCTAATTATGTTTTTCAAAAAATCTGTATTTTCAGTGGAAATTCCAATCAATTCGTATTTGTGGGGTTAATACTGACTAATTTAGAAATATCTCAGAAATCAGGTGAGACTCCTATATTCCATATTTACCATTTAAATAATGAGAAGAGGTTGGCTGACTGCGCAGTGTTAAAAGCAAGTCTCAACTCGCTGAACAGGGAATAGGCATGGGCTGGATGATTGCTTTCGAGAACTGATCATTATCATCGAGAACAGTATCATCACAATGATACTGTCGAGCACTTATATGAATTCTTGCAATGATGAGTAGGCCTATTTTAACGATATCCGGGACGGACAGCATTCATAGTAAATGGGCTTGGTTGTATTTTGACTACTTTGAATCTACTAAAGACCAGCAACCATTTATGATCATCACCAATGAATTAAGAAGTGGCCTATGTTACTGTAAATAATCACACTAATTTCATCATTAGTTTAACACACATTATCCTAAATTGCACTTAGAGCGTAGAATAGACCAGTTTACAGGTGTATTAAAACATTTACATATATTTTTATTTAAGTCATTAATACGAAAAAAATAAATAAAATAAGTAGGACTTAAATAATTATAATTTTATTTAATTGTTTAGATTAAAATAAGACAATTTAAAAGTGTAAATCAGACGACTCAACTTTCGGTACCAGTTACTGTCAATACAAATTGGAATACAAACAACAGTTGTGTGCCGGGACCAAACATAGCCTATGTGCCGGTTCTAAGGATATGTATGAACTGTGGAGTGCTTCCTCCAAGGTTCATATCAACTATTGAGGCACTTCCATCTTTGAACAGACATCACGTTCAGGCCTACGGTCCATTTGAATCAAGTGAATGAGAACAAATAAGAAGAAAATAATAAGTGTTAAAAATATGTTAGAAAAATTGATTACTTCTGTATCAGTGGTTTTGGTCAAGGATAAAAAAACATACAGGAAAGTAGCAATTGTCAGATAAAAGTTATTACTGTAAAACACTCAACTCTCGACACATTAAAGATGGCTCCAATGGCTGTAAAGTAAGATACATCAGAGACGAAGGAAACAGAGGTCACAATCAGTAATGCGCTAAATGTGTGAAGTTAGTGTATAGGGTAGTTATTTCTCTTTTGTCAGGCTTATGGAAGGGCTAGCACCCTGTCAGTGCCTTATTTTCCGAAAATAATTAAAGGTAAATGTAGTAATTATTAATTTAAACGTACAAAGATGTCCATTAGTTTTGATACATGTCTCTGAGGCGTCATCTGTGGCCACAAGAAAGATACCTCTGTATCTTTCTGTCTGTGGCTACACCAACTAATTATAAGTAAACATCTCAAGTCGGCCAGGTTAGTACCGTAGGCTACATCAATCAGGTGATCTCCTCCAAGGTTAGGTCACTCCTGGCGTTCCTTGCGCTCTCTAAAACCGCTTTTACACCACGCAACTTGTTAAATAAACTTGTGTTTTGCAACAGAGTAGCTCAACAAGTTTGAAAACATAATTATAAAAGTTGTACAACACGCGTGTTGTACAAACAAAAGTCGTGTCTTGCAACAGGTGGCAGCCTTCCCGGCCCGAGATCAGATGGAATCGGTGTTTCATGAACTTTGTTTCACAAACTTGTTGAAAATTGGAATGTGACGTGCAACTTGTTTATGAAACAATGCTGACGGCGACGTTCAGTGCTGACAAAGCACAAAATCTAGTAGCCCAAGAATTGAAATTCCTGCTCCAACTCCAAAAATTTCTCGAGAGGAATATAATGAGCCCGTTAGTCAGTCGAGATGAAATATGTTGCTAAGAAAAAATATCTAGAATCTCTTGGAAAATCTGGTGAAAATCACCACCACTGTACGTATTTCTTCCTCCCTTCCAATGAAGAGCGTACCCAAAATCGTCTGTTGGCTCTTACATTTTTACACAGCATATAACCACCCAAGAGAGCATCACACCCTCACTGATTGAAGCCACCATGGCGACTGAAGGTAGAAAATGAACTAGACATGTTGCATAAAACTGTTGTACAGGAAAGTGATTTAGGTCTATGTTCTATAACAAAATTTGAAAAAAGTTCAATATAGAAAAGTTAGAGGTTAACAAAACAAAAGTTTGATCAAACAAGCTTTTTAAAAACAAAAGTTTATCAAAAAAGTGTCATAGGGTAAACGCGCCTTCAGGCCCCTTTTACACTAGGAAACATGTTGCACGAGTATCGTCTGGTGGTAATGGTGGTTCAATGTCCCAGCCCGATGACTGCCGGACAGCAGTTACCGGTAATAAAGATGCTCAACTGAATGTCTTTGTTACGTAGGAGCTACAGTGCACTGCTCCTCCCACTGCAAGTATATTGCCCCTGGACAACTGCGTGCCTTTGTTACTCAGGAAGCTGCAGTGCACTGCTCCTCCCACTACAAGTATATTGCCCCTGGACAACTGCGTGCCCTTATTACTCAGGTAGCTGCAGTGCACTGCTCCTCCCACTACAAGTATATTGCCCCTGGACAACTGCGTGCCTTTATTACTCAGGTAGCTGCAGTGCACTGCTCCTCCCACTACAAGTATATTGCCCCTGGACAACTGCGTGCCTTTGTTACTCAGGAAGCTGCAGTGCACTGCTCCTCCCACTACAAGTATATTGCCCCTGGACAACTGCGTGCCTTTATTACTCAGGTAGCTGCAGTGCACTGCTCCTCCCACTACAAGTATATTGCCCCTGGACAACTGCGTGCCTTTATTACTCAGGTAGCTGCAGTGCACTGCTCCTCCCACT
Source organism: Stictocephala bisonia (assembly GCA_035578905.1). Classification (NCBI taxonomy): domain Eukaryota; kingdom Metazoa; phylum Arthropoda; class Insecta; order Hemiptera; family Membracidae; genus Stictocephala; species Stictocephala bisonia. Next base: position 888,608 of record JAQJVL010000020.1, read on the forward strand.
ACAAGTATATATATATCCCCTGGACAACTGCGTGTCTTTGTTACTCAGGTAGCTACAGTGCACTGCTCCTCCCACTACAAGTATATTGCCCCTGGACAATTGCGAAGCCGTGGGTAGTACATCTGTGTTTCAGAAGGCAGACAGACAGGCTAGGCTGAGGAACGCAAGGTCGTGTAGAGGCCGAGTTGCGAAATATTTCGCGCCTACTGTAGAGCCTCAGGCTGCCGTTGTGCTTGTGCATAACTGCTCTAACGGTTGATCTTGACCGATCGTTCTATACGTCTCAAGGACGGTCAACATTGAAATCAGGAATGGGCAATGCAACAAAAGAATGTAGGCTTGTTCATAAAAGCCATTCGTTAAATGATGCATGTCCTATTATACAGCCTCCATTAGCTCTGATTTAAGTTACACATTCTTAAATAACGTCACAATAAAACCAGTTTACATTGTAAGAGGTCAGCGAGAAGTTCTTGGTATTTTATAGACTTAACGGTAGCCTAATGTAACAATTACTTATTATGTTACATTGTTTGTCAGTTCTAGGATATAAGTGTGTTTATTTGTTTATATAACTAATTATTTAGCTTATTTCATTAGGAGAATGAATAATGTCAGTGCCAATGTACGTGTATAGGTGGGCGGGTGGGTCAGTGCCTATGTATGTGTATGGGTGGGTTAGGTTATTTACAACTATTTATGTACAGCTATTAAATTTTCACTCTTGGTGATTTTAAATAAATAACCTCATAATATTGTCATACTTTTTTTTCTTACGTATTAAAAGCTGATACTTAAGGTATTAATATTAAATTACGTTTTCATAGTATATTTAAGAACTGATAAAGAATTAAATCTACTTCTATATCTTAATATTTCCAGTATTTTTCATTTATCACTAACATTAATTTTTCAACAAACTTCTGACAGTAGAACAGTCATCAACAACTAATATCCGATAGGAAATCGATGTGCTCGTCGCAGAACAGTTGTTTTCAAGCTCTCTGGCTCGCTCAACTATTTAAGAGTGGTGCAATCGGTTTTCGGTGAGTTAATTATTTTCCACTTTCATAGTCAAAATTAGTTGACTAGCACATTCATTATTGGGAGAGATTATATAAGTGTGAAATGTCTTATGATAAAATCTTTTTACGATGTACGTTCAAGATAGTACAAATATAACGGTAAGTGATTTCAATAAACTACATTTACTACACCAAAGTGATTCTTCCTTAGTGAATTAGTTTGTGAACCCCTTTGGAACAAATCACCATAACATACATATTTAATATATTTACAATGTGAATCAGAATACTGTTGTGAGAGGTCTCTATGTAGTTGGTTTGGAAGTAATATAAAAGTACATTATTTTGTTAATACCTTAGGGAGTAAAACTTAAAACGAGTGACATTCATCTGATAATGATAAATGCACAAACCATTAAACGTTCGCATGAATGAAACGCTTTCAAGTTCCCATTAAACTTGTACAAACTGCGATGTTTGGAGGAGTGTTGTTCAAAAGGCTTGTGCATTTAAATGAACCTGCTTTGACTGTTAGGTTTTACTGCTTGCAGCGTGAGACAGCGGATTTTCGCCCACTAAATGGTTTTCTCCGAAATCATTAATTACAGTCACTAACCTTGCTATTGATCAGTGAAAGGCGGTTACTTGCTTGTTCAGAAAGATGATCATAGTCGTCTCATGGACTTCCGGCTGGAAGCCACGCCACTTGAATCCTCGATTAGAATCTAATCTAAGTTGGGATTCGCAGGTGTTGAAATAATATAGATTCTACCGGAAAATAGACCTAAAAATTTATATTTTTGACGAAGCGTTGTATATAAATTTATCGAATTTTAAATAAAAACCATCACTAATGGTATTTTGTTACTGGTTTAGGCCTACGCACTTGTAATTTTTTTCTACAGAAAGCGTTTTGCAATTATTTTAATTTACGATATTTCAATTAATTAAAACATATTCGTAGAGAAAATACGGTATAATTATTACATATAAAATATACTTTGACAGTTGTGTTATTATTTTCAGTAGTGAACCTACAGATATTTCAACAACAATTCAGTGTGGTCTATAATAGAGTTAATTTGTTTATATCCCATGCTCATCGATCGGGATTGTAAACTGTATTTAAAGAAGAATATATATTACTGACCCAAACGAGTACATATTTTGAAAATTACTTATAAAAAATTATTTTTATTTGAATGAAAAAAAGTTAATTGGAAAAATACGAAATTGAGTAAAATTAAACAATAGTAAACCAATGTTAAAACATTAAATGGCCCCAGCTCTTGTTATGGGGTAAAAACACACTTATACTTTTCATATCAAAGTAGAATAGTTCAGGATAAAGAGTAAAGCATAGTTGTACCTTAGTGTAACAATAACCACAGCAATCTTAACGTTTCCATTCGGCACATTCCCATCAGGATGTTGTAAATCGAGTCTTTGCGTGTCTCAAGATGATTTTTCATCTGTGAGAATAAGTTTCCTAATCTTATATTTTATATTTCCCAATCCATTCAAAGACATAATTACTTATGCTTTTCATATAAAAACATTCTTTCGTCAGGTTCCTTTGGATGTCAATCTTCATTTTATTGCCAGATCGTTTCGTAAGTCAATTTTAGTCGAAATTTATCACAATGCAACGTTATAATTACAAGTGATCAATAACTGCATTATCTGTCACATCTTTATTGTATTCTATTGTATTTTATTCTTTAACTGTAAATAAAATACAAGCAATAGAATACGTAACAAATTAAAAGAAAACAACATCGCTTCTTGGGGTCTACGCAACCAAACCCCCTGGGATGATCCATAAATTATTTCACTACACTTTTAAAGTACATAGCAACGAAAACAGAAAGATTAATTAAAATTATGTAAACAATTACCGTCATAAATGATTTTCAACAACACTAAAAAACAGGAAACTAATTTAAAACAATGCGAAAATCATCATTATTTGACCTCAACTGTAGTAAAAAAAGAAAAAAAATACTAATTAGATAAACAATCTCTTTTCTACAAATGTGTAAAAGTATACCAAAGTCAGTAATCGATATTGGATGCTCTTTCGAACTCAAAGATGCATCATAATTCCAAAATTATCAAACAGTTGAAATATTTATAATTATTTTTCCAATCGATAATGTTAAAATCTACTTTTAATAAGAATAGTGTAAAATTAAAAAAAAAAAAAAAAAAAAATAGAGAAACTGCTGAAAAAACTAAAAAAGCTGATTTGCGAAGTTATGAAAAAACGTAGGCTAATTTAAAAACATACAAATTTTGTTATTGATTGCTTGGATTTTAAAATATTACGTTAAATGTTCTTGAAGACTGGAAGCTCAATTTCATAATTGGGCTTCAACTTCCCATAATACATATAATTGCCTTAAATATATACATTAATCGAAACCCATTTATAGATTGCTTTAGACAATCAATGGAAAAACACAAATCAATTTTAATTATTGTATGTAAATGTTTTACCAATCTAATTTCTGTAAGATAAAATAAGTCATTGAGGTGATAAGTTAGTCATAATGATAAGTTCAATAGTCGCTTAGCCACCTTGGAGACAACAAAGAGATCTACAGAGAGGAAGAGGAAGCACTAGAGAGCATTAGCACATAATGAGCGTCGTAACTTATGTGCGATTGCAATAAATCATCAAATGTGAAAAGGAAGCGGGTGAGTAATCCCAGACTGACGGATTGCGATTAAACAACTTCCCGAGTCTAACACCCGAGTTGACGTAAATATCAAGTTTTTGTACGCGTCCGAGTGGCCGGAGAAGTGGCTCCAGGGACCTTGGTTAGTATGTGACTAGAGCCGGTGAGGCAATCGGCAACCATGCGACAACACAGATAACTACTATATGCGGAGATTACCGTCTGACAATCAAAACGAGAGACAATCACCTGGCCTTAACCGTCTCTAGTAACACAAAGAGTGTTGACGTAAGATATGGATCTGCCTGATTGGTCTGCACGTGGCCTGTGTACGGCTGATGGTCTGGACAACTATGAACAACACACGTGTGACCTAATTGTGTTGGTGAGATGGTCATCACTACTGCACGTTTTAGAGTGGGTGGGAGTGTCATCCCGTCTGTTCGTGTGTAGGAAGGTGGGATGGTCATCACTAGTACGTTTATGAGTGGGTTGGAGGGTCATTATCACTGTTTGTGTGTGGGTAGGTGGGATGGTCATCACTAGTACGTTTATGAGTGGGTTGGAGGGTCATTATCACTGTTTGTGTATGGGTAGGTGGGTGGGAGGGTTATCGCTACTGTACGTGTTGTGTTTGGGTGGGCTTTGCGGTTGCAAACACAGGTGTAGGGTTAATCTAAACTTACATTGAATTTATGTTAAACTTGCTAATCATGTAGTCACCTTGAAACCCCAGATCAAGATACTATGACAGTCCATCAACATTTTAGGTGACCTTGATCTAATGAAGGGCATTAATTCGTCACGCAATAGCAATAGATTACCCCTACATGTTGCTAAAATGGTTTTAAACAGCAAATGTTATAAAAACAAAATGTCACCAGTGTTTTTAGTTTTGATATATTTACTATCAATAATAAATCAAAAATAATTTAAAATGTAAGCCCTACAAAACAGCTAACACAAGATTAGTCATACTGGTGAGTAGAAAAACCATAAATTGGTAAAAATTAGAAAATACAGCTTGAATATTTATACGTATTTGATCTTTCAGCTGCCTTTAGAAAAATGCCTCTTAATCTAGACAGCGATGAAGGACAGTCCGAACGTCTAAACACACATGGGTTTATATCTTTAAAATGATTAAGGGTGTCTGTAGCAAATAATACCACTGAACAGTAATGCATAATATAGTTATGCAAATCACAAGGTCGTGTCATTTTCACCACCGTTAGTGATAACATTAACATTGATGGAAGTTGTGTATTAATCGACCCGAAGGGTGGGTGAGTGGGGGCTGTAAACTTTTCATCGGCAGCAGGTATTAAACAAACAACATTTTCGATAATTGTTACATACAGAAAAGTTTACTTTGATTTTTACTATGTATATCATGGTATGAAGCCATGAATTTACTTTCCATTACAACTGTCAAGGACAAGAGCATCGTCTTCCACGAACGGCTACGCGTGCACATTCAGGCTTTGCTGTATCCGCACAGTACGCCGAACCTATATAATACAAATTTGCATAATAAATGTTGATGTTTAATTTTCTCCGAGTATCATGACGAGGTAGAGTTATCCGTACTCGGATGCACCCGCGAATCGACAGATTTGTTTGACGGACTTCATGCAATTTTAATCTCTGTAGAAGAACATGTTTACGATTAGGTTTATGATTCATGTTTGAACTCCACTATCAGATGCTCCCTGCATAGCTCCACTGACATGCTGATACAAAAACATACTTTTCATCAGTTCATGTCATCATTTTGTACAATTCTTACTACAATTGATTGTATAGCCTCTATTACCATGAACAGTTTTAAATAAGTGAATTCATAAATTAACTATTCGTGTAAAGAATTAACATGAAAAGTAAGTAAACAATATTGTATTCATTTAGTGGGCCACGAAAGACAAAGAAAAATACTCTAGAATGTGCGTTATTAATCCGTATTAATCGAAAAGCCAAGTTACCAAATACACGATGTACAAAATTATTCAATCTAATACAATTTAATACTTTGAATTAGCACAGCATACACGTGTGAATTGTGTAATTTCTTTCTTTAAGAGTGCGTACTGAACTATACCATGTATGTCTATTTTTTGTTTGTATTTCAATTGATAGCAACTTCATGTTACAGAATCGTTATTTTTATTCACGAAGTACAATCTCTGTAATAATCGTACAAAAACGCAAATTTAAAATACTTGAAAAAAACCTAACCTAACTGATTTTGAATCTGGTTTACAAAACCTCATTACCCAAAACTAAATTTTGCTTATAGTTTACGAACCCCTATAAAGCAAAACTATATTTTGCATCTGGTTTACAACCTTCATAAACAAAAACTATATTTTGAGTTAAATTTACGAACCATTAAAAAACCACAATTATATTTCGAATTTGGTTTACGAACCTTCATAAACCGAAACTATATTTTGAATTTGGTGAAAAAACCCTCATAAACTAAAACTACATTTTAAAAGTAGTTTTACGAACCCTCATAAAACAAAACTGTATTTCGAATCTGGTTTAAGAACCGTCATAAACCGAAACTATATTTTGAATTTGGTGAAAAAACCCTCATAAACTAAAACTACATTTTAAAAGTAGTTTACGAACCCTCATAAAACAAAACTGTGTTTCAAATCTGGTTTATGAACCGTCATAAACCGAAACTATATTTTGAATTTGGTGAAAAAACCCTCATAAACTAAAACTACATTTTAAAAGTAGTTTACGAACCCTCATAAAACAAAACTGTGTTTTGAATCTGGTTTAAGAACCGTCATAAACCGAAACTATATTTTGAATTTGGTGAAAAAACCCTCATAAACTAAAACTACATTTTAAAAGTAGTTTTACGAACCCTCATAAAACAAAACTGTATTTCGAATCTGGTTTAAGAACCGTCATAAACCGAAACTATATTTTGAATTTGGTGAAAAAACCCTCATAAACTAAAACTACATTTTAAAAGTAGTTTTACGAACCCTCATAAAACAAAACTGTGTTTTGAATCTGGTTTAAGAACCGTCATAAACCGAAACTATATTTTGAATTTGGTGAAAAAACCCTCATAAACTAAAACTACATTTTAAAAGTAGTTTTACGAACCCTCATAAAACAAAACTGTATTTCGAATCTGGTTTAAGAACCGTCATAAACCGAAACTATATTTTGAATTTGGTGAAAAAACCCTCATAAACTAAAACTACATTTTAAAAGTAGTTTTACGAACCCTCATAAAACAAAACTGTGTTTCAAATCTGGTTTATGAACCGTCATAAACCGAAAATAAATTCTGAATTTGGTGAAAAAACCCTCGTAAATTAAAACTACATTTTAAAGTGCTTTACGATCCCTCATACATCAAAGGAATATTTTACATCTGTTACGGACCCTCATAAACGAATTTTAATTTTCTTATTATTAATTTGTCTAAAATTGTTAATGTCACCTAAGATCTTCGTGATATAAACATTTCAATCACTTACTATAAAATTGTCACTTAATCAAACTCAACTGATAAAATATGACTGATTTTGATTACATATCTCATATGATAATTTTGTACCTTGGCACAGTTTCATATAACTTATCCAAGAGAAAGCGAACGAAGGTCTGATATTTTGGGTTAGCGATGACTCTCCTTCAGTGCGAGACTTGTTAAGGTCTGCGAATCATTTTCCTAGTCAAAGAGAGGAATAAAATATAAAATAAAAGCTCATCAGGTTACAAATACTATTATAGGAGATAAGTTAAATCTCAATCGATTTCAAGGTAAATTTTTCCCAAAATATAAAAATAAAAAGGAATTATGCTTAAACTAGTTACAAACTTATCGTTAAACACTTTCCCCTTCTCAGAGGAGCTTGGGCATTAAAATAACTTGGTAATTTGATTTTATTGTAGTAATATTTCAGCGCACCTAACGCACTCGCCGTTCCAATGGTCCATCCATTACAATAAACGAATAAGTATTTATGCTGATTACGAATGCAACAAAAATTTAAGTATATTATCGTGTTTTTTATGAAATTAATCGGATGGCTCTAGTCTTAGTTAAATTTGAGCTATTCATTAAAATTATTTTATGTGAGTAAAGTGGAGGAGTTATATGATTAATAATAGAAATCACTTGTTTCTAAAACATATAGAATATTATTTTGCGAATATTTGTAATTTATGGAACTATCATTGTGAGTCATACACTCTTATCAGTGGCATTTGTCAAAGTTTGGGCATTACTTATAGGAAAGTAGACTGATATTAATTTCAAAATGTATGTAATTAACAAAAGAATTCTTGTTATGATAGATTAAGCTGTTAAGCACTTTTTTATTACATACATTTAGCTGATTTGGTTCAAAAGCATGTTTTGTAATTGCTGATTTTCCTGTCTGTTGTATTTAAAATTGCGTAAGGGTTCTTATGATTTAGTTTTATGTTATTTTTGTTTCTTCAATGTGTATTTTTTCACGACGATCACAATTTATTCCATACTTGTCATATTTGTCTTCTTCTTTAATTATTATTTTATGATTTTTATTTTAATACAATTTTAGTTTTGTTTTTCGCAGCTAAACATACATTTATCTTGTATCTTTTATTATTGTTTTATAATTTTAGCATAAGAGCTAAATGTTATGGATTCCCGAGATGTTATGTACATCAGATACCACAGATTTATACATATGTTGGAGAATGCATACAGAAAATGGCACGATCAACAGTCAAGAATTTTGAATAAGTACTATAAGCTAACTGTTAACTGTAAACAGCACGAAGTACCTTAAAGACAGATTGAAAACTGATCTGTACTTATACGGTCATTAAAACTCGACAAAACTACTCTCATTAAACCGATTTAATGATCGGGATGGTAAATCTTTGTATGCTTTATTTAGCAGAAATATAAACAGAGAACTGTTGTTTGAAAGTTATTAATTAGCATTGGATTGTTCATGATATGTAGATAATATTTGGAGATTTCCAATGCTTTGAGTGTTTAAGAAACAAACACAACGTTTCGACAGGTGTAACAAACTCCCTCCGTCTTCAGGTGTACTTACTAACTTAACCTATATCCAAAACAATTTTTTTTCTTTAACCCATACTAAATCAGAAAAGGCTTAATACAACATGCTAAATACTAAAGATTTCTGTTGAAAATAAACAGTTGTTAAAAAAATATCACACATAACATAGTTATACAAAATACAATACACAATATGAAATACAAAAGAAATGCAAAATATGAAATCAGCCAACAAAACACAGAGCAAATTATTAAATGGACCAAGTTCTCAATGACATACAAAAATAAATGCAAAATTTCAAAGCATTGGAAATCTCCAAATATTATCTACATATCATAAACAGAGAAGTTTATTTATTTCACATTTCGACCGGTTACAAAAAACAGCCCAGAAGATATTTATTGATTTCAATAATATATGGAACGTCATGATGATATACATGATATACAAATTGTATACATTGATAGGTAAATATTAACTGAGCCCAAGTTACAATGGAGTTTCCATGTTGGGTGATAGTCAAGGTCCGGATGTTATTCAAGAGTAAACATTATAAAACACGTTATCTGCAAGTATCACAAAAGGGGCCACTCTTATTTGATTTTCGGCCTTAAACCTAATATTTTTACCCTTAAAAACTTGTAATATTTGTGTAAGATATTAAATTAAAGGCAGATCCCAGAATACGATTAGATCTTCAGATTTTAGGAATGTCGAAATATATATGCCTCATTAACCAAAACTGAAAGAGCTTACAATTTTGGGAAAAACATTACAAACGTTTCCCAATTTCATTATCAAATTAAAGCTTTATTTGGCCTAAATACAAGTATAAAGCGATAAAAAACACAGGGAACTCGGTGATTTGGGGGAAGGCTAGTATTTATTAAGGTTGATTAAAGTAAGAAAGTAAAGTAATATTTTGAGAGGTTTGTGGGAGGCCTAGTCTTCATTACAGTTAGTATTATTAAAGAAATGCAAAGTAGTAACGGTTTAGGAAGTAGTCTGGTCTTCATTACAGTTAATATAAGGAAGCCATACATAGGGGGGGGGGGGAGCCTAATCTTCATTACAGTTAATATTATGAAAGGAATGCAAAGTAGTAACGGTTTAGGAAGTAGCCTAGTCTTCACTACAGTTAATATAAGGAAGCCATACATAGGGGGGGGGGGGAGAGCTTAATCTTCATTACAGTTAATATTATGAAAGGAATGCAAAGTAGTAACGGTTTTGGAAGTAGTCTGGTCTTCATTACAGTTAATATAAGAAAGCCATACATAGGGGGGGGGTTAGAGCGTAATCTTCATTACAGTTAATATTATGAAAGAAATGCAAAGTAGTAACGGTTTAGGAAGTAGCCTAGTCTTCACTACAGTTAATATAAGGAAGCCATACATAGAAGGGGGGAGGGGGGAGAGCCTATTCTTCATTATAGTTAATATTACGAAAGGAATGCAAAGTAGTAACGGTTTAGGAAGTAGCCTAGTCTTCACTACAGTTAATATAAGGAAGCCATACATAGGGGGGGGGGGAGGAGAGCCTAATCTTTATTACAGTTAATATTATGAAAGGAATGCAAAGTAGTAACGGTTTAGGAAGTAGCCTAGTCTTCACTACAGTTAATATAAGGAAGCCATACATAGAAGGGGGGGAGGGGGGAGAGCCTATTATTCATTATAGTTAATATTACGAAAGGAATGCAAAGTAGTAACGGTTTAGGAAGTAGCCTAGTCTTCACTACAGTTAATATAAGGAAGCCATACATAGGGGGGGGGGGAGAGCCTAGTCTTCATTACAGTTAATGTTATGAAAGGAATGCAAAGTAGTAACGGTTTAGGAAGTAGCCTAGTCTTCACTATAGTTAATATAAGGAAGCCATACATAGGGGGGGAAGCCTGGTTTTCACTACAGTTAATACAAGGAAAGTAATGCAGAGTGGTTGGTGTTTGGGGAGAAGCCTAATCTTCAATAGTTCATTCAATATTAGGAAAGTGTTACAGCGAGGGAGGAAGGAAGGGAGAAGCACAGTCTGCATTGTAAGAAACTTATGTCAGACATAGCAGTGTTATGTGGGAGGGTTTGTGTTTCAGCCTAATATTCAACGAGGAAATTAAAAAGTAGCAAATTGAGTCGTTACCACTTAACAAAGTACATACTTAACTATCAGTGTTCGTGATCTGTTGGAGTGGTGACGTATAATTGAGTCGTTACAACTTAACAAAGTACATACTTAACTATCAGTGTTTGTGATCTGTTGGAGTGGTGACGTATAATTGAGTCGTTACAACTTAACAAAGTACATACTTAACTATCAGTGTTTGTGATCTGTTGGAGTGGTGACGTATAATTGAGTCGTTACAACTTAACAAAGTACATACTTAACTATCAGTGCTCGTGATCTGTTGGAGTGGTGACGTATAATTGAGTCGTTACAACTTAACAAAGTACATACTTAACTATCAGTGTTCGTGATCTGTTGGAGTGGTGACGTATAATTGAGACGTTACAACTTAACAAAGTACATACTTAACTATCGGTGCTCGTGATCTGTTGGAGTGGTGACGTATAATTGAGTCGTTACAACTTAACAAAGTACATACTTAACTATCGGTGCTCGTGATCTGTTGGAGTGGTGACGTATAATTGAGTCGTTACAGCTTAACAAAGTACATACTTAACTATCGGTGCTCGTGATCTGTTGGAGTGGTGACGTATAATTGAGTCGTTACAACTTAACAAAGTACATACTTAACTATCAGTGTTCGTGATCTGTTGGAGTGGTGACGTATAATTGAGACGTTACAACTTAACAAAGTACATACTTAACTATCGGTGCTCGTGATCTATTGGAGTGGTGACGTATAATTGAGTCGTTACAACTTAACAAAGTACATACTTAACTATCGGTGCTCGTGATCTGTTGGAGTGGTGACGTATAATTGAGTCGTTACAGCTTAACAAAGTACATACTTAACTATCGGTGCTCGTGATCTGTTGGAGTGGTGACGTATAATTGAGTCGTTACAACTTGACAAAGTACATACTTAACTATCGGTGCTCGTGATCTGTTGGAGTGGTGACGTATAATTGAGTCGTTACAACTTGACAAAGTACATACTTAACTATCGGTGTTCGTGATCTGTTGGAGTGGTGACGAATCTATTATTACGTCACCATGTATTCAAACCGCAGTTCATTCAAATACAGTACAAGTGCTTTGTACGATTGCCAACCTCACTATGAATTCAGATAGCAACACAGTTTTAAATTGTCTCCTTTTTCGTAATTCAGATAATTAATAATTGGGTTTTTATAACTGGACATACAATCAATCAATGCTAGTGATGTTGGTAGTTAAGCCATACACAGTTCATGCATTGTACGAAGATAAAAAAAATAAATAAATAAAAACCATTGAATTCTCAAGAATGTAGCCAATTTATGAAAGATTTAAAATTAAAATGGAGTATTAAATCGTACACTATCGGGATAAAATAAACATACATTAGTCCTTTTCAAGCATATCAAAACACTTATTTAACAACAAAGACACTTTAACAACTACGCATTCAACCTCAGAGCACATTTATCATGTAATCCAGCTGGAAATTGAACCTGAGTTGTTCAGAATGCACAATGAAACTGCTGGGCAAATATTATGCTTAACTGTCATGAGCGAGGCGAGTGTTTTGACCACAGACCAACACAGTACTTTGACTGATCTTTAAATACACAGTTAGGGATGTAATCTTCATTTACCCTAACACTTTCCCTGAATGCCATTTCATGTAATCATGTATATGTCACATTCACTCCTCTTATATATAGCTATTTAACAATTTTATGATGACATTTTACTTACTTCACTAATAAAATACGACTGAAGACTATAAAATCAATATAACAAATCAGACATGCTTTAAATAGCTGAAAAATGATTACATTTTACATATATAGTAAATTTGCATACGTATCAGCTTAAAATAACACAATACTACATGTTTAGCTCATGTAAAGGCCCATTAATCAGCTAATAGAATGTTAAGTCGTTTCTACTAATTACAAAGCGGACACATTCATAATGACCTGTAATTCTCTTCAGTGTCGATCACACATAATATATATTAGTGCAATTCTCTCGAAAGCAAAGTGCATTTACTGTGATTTGTTTCAGTATAAACCGAACACAATGTACATTACGGTAATTCTCTTCCATGCCAACCAAACATAACATACATTCCTGAGATTCTCTTCAATGTGAACTGTGCACAGTACATTTACTGTTTTTGTTTCAATATAAACTGAACATAATGTACATTATTGTATTTCTTGTAATTCCCTTTAATGTGAACCGTATAAAATAAACATTTATGTAATTCCATTCATTGTAAACCGTACAGAGTGTATTTACTGTAATTTGTTTCGATATAAATCGGACGCAATATACATTTATGTAATCCTCACTTATGTGAACCATACGCAGAATATTTACAATACTGTAATTTGTTTTGATACAAACCGGACGCAATATACATTTATGTAATCCATGTAATCCTCACTTTTGTGAACCATACGCAGAATATTTACAATACAAGTACTGTAATTTATTTCGATACAAACCGGACGCAATATACATTTATGTAATCCTCTCTTATGTGAACCACACGCAGACTATTTACAATACTGTAATTTGTTTCCATACAAATCGGACGCAATATACGTTTATGTAATCGTCTATTATGTGAAACATACGCAAAATATTTACAATACTGTAATTTGTTTCGATACAAACCAGACGCAATATACATTTATGTAATCCTCACTTATGTGAATCATACGCAAAATATTTACAATACTGTAATTTGTTACGATACAAACCGGACGCAATATACATTTATGTAATCCTCACTTATGTGAATCATACGCAAAACATTTACAATACTGTAATTTGTTTCGATACAAACCGGACGCAATATATATTTATGTAATCCTCACTTATGTGAACCATACGCAGAATATTTACAATACTGTAATTTGTTTCGATATAAACCGGACGCAATATACATTTATGTAATCCTCTCTTATGTGAACCATACGCAGAATATTTAAAATACTGTAATTTGTTTCGATACAAACCGAACGCAATATACATTTATGTAATCCTCTCTTATGTGAACCATACGCAGAATATTTACAATAATTTTAGTTAACAATAATATTAGTTAACAATAACAATAATAATCAGTTCATTAAATATAATTGAAAAGTAATTTTTATAACAATAATGGTCCGCAAGTGACCTTTTACGGTTTTGACAGATGGTTTTATGCAGGCCTGGTAGCTTTAAACAATTTTTTTTTTTTTAATCTGTACGAGTATCATATTTCTTCACACCTTCATCGTTAGTCACATAAAAATGCCATTAGAAATGTAAGGTGAATGGATTCTTCGTCAGTATATTAGTTTGAGTTCAAATCGATAATGTTGAGAGTTAGCATCGACTATGTTGGTGTTGACTACATTGTTTAAGGGATGAAAATATCCTGGGCGGACGTTTTCTATCATTCAAACATTATGTCAACAATATTTACTATTCGATCATTCCGAACCCAGTGTTGAGACTTACTATGATTACCGTATATATATATATAATTCTGTTCATTACGTTAGTAAAATACAATTTATTACCCTATATGTATAAATTGTATTAACATTTCTCCGATGCATTAACTTTTCTACAATTTTGTAGATTCATAAACAATATTTTAAAGCCATACGTTTCCTTCCTGAATTGCCTCCTTTTTAAAAGTCATTTTTTAACAAAACTATAATTTATCGCATTATTAAATAAAATTAAATGCTACACCTCTTTTACAAACAATTGTACAATTTTATAACTTGTTGACATCTCAGTGAAAACTTTTAGAAAAAGGGGTAAATTGTCTCTGGGAAGTCAAGAAGACAATTTAGTACAAACCTATTTTGCACTAACACCCTACATACCCTAGATTATGTAAACAATCTACGTACTAACACATTATAAAAGAAGTGCTTGTACGTAGTAAGATACAAGTATTTTGAGCGTACTTAACAAATATTTTTATAAAATTATTTGGGCTAAAAAGTAATATTATGCTAAAAATCGGACGTACAACATTTCATTAATCTGGGAAAGCAAAACATGCATTGATTGATTGGAGATAAATGCTGAGTCCTGTGTAATCCTCTTGATGGAATGACAAGCAAAACATGCCTCTGGAAATGTCACATGTTTACTGAATTATCCACTCTCTGGATTAAGTGGTTATGTTACAGGAAATAGCAGCTCGTCTGAATAGTTGGCAGAAAACCAAGTACTACACACACACAGCTAGGATACTTAGCAGTTCACTCAATCTTTTCTCACTTCACATTTCAATAATGTGTCTTTTATCATTTAATTATATATTAAGCAAACAAATTCATTATGACTCCAAAGGAAGGCCTTTTTGGTTATGAACCATAATTCGTAACATGATTGTGAAAACATTTTTGTATGTAAAACATATCTGTAAGAATTAATCAAATATCTGGAGAAATCAGTTCTTGTATCGGAATACTCGTACAATATTGTGAGTGCAATCCCATATTATCCAAACAAACTTTGTTTCCCTCATTTAATATTCAATACTGCCAGATTGAATATAAATAAATAAATCTGGTCTCTTAACCAGATTTTTGATGAATAAAATATAAATAAATAAATCTTCTTCCTAAAATCATGGGATATTATGACAGAAGTTGTAGTTCTGTAATTAGTCATAGCGATAAAAAGTTCCTCACAATCATCTCAAATTGTTTGTGTACCTATTCTGGTATGATTCCGTGTTTCATGTGCCCTAAATAATATTTAGGGCAACATTAAACACAATTGGCAAACACACACTGACACAATTTGTAAAAAAATAAGTCGTGTAAATTATTTGATTTGGAAACTTAGAAACATTTTGCCTGATAATTATTTAAGAACAGTGTATTTTAGTTTTTTTTTCAATCACACATTTCTTATGGATTGTTAATATGGGGCCACTCTTGTCATGTACATGACATTTTACTACTACAAAAAAAGGTTATTAGAATCTTGTGTAGAGCTGGTCCCTTAGATCCCTCTCGACCTCTTTTAAAAAAATTAAAAATTCTCACTGTTTATAACCTGTACATATTCCAAGTATTACTCTACACTAAAGCTAGTTTGAACAGTTTAGATATTAGACAAGACATCCATAGTCACAATACCCGTTACAACAATATGATTGACATTCCAAAGCATAGGCTTTCTAAAACCTCAAATTCTTACAAAGTCAATGGAATTAAATTTTTCAATAAACTTCCTCAGTCAGCTCGAACCATTCCTTATGCTCAATTTAAAAATAGTTTGTATAAATGGCTAATTGATAATCCTTTTCATTGTATTCAAGAATTTTTAGAACATGACCCTAGCCTAATAATATTATAATAACTAACTACTATTATTTCAGACAAGCTTGTTTCCCAGTTAATAGTGTTACATAAATCTAAAGTATGCTAAAATTACAACATGTTGCTTATAACCTGTATATATAACTAATATGTATGTGTTGACAATTCCTATTTCAATGTAAATATTGATCAATGGAAATAAACTATTTGATTTGATTTGATTTAAGAGACGATAACCCTAACATTTCCTATATATAATAAAAGCTTATAAATAAATCCTCAAAAGCACGATCCATTAGATTTACGAAACCATTTAATACATACAATGCATGTGAATGTTAGCTCATATATTGCAAATGTGAGTGAATACACAAACCAAAATAGAAATAAACATACACAAACCTAGAGACCAAAGTTAATTGATGCTACCTTATTTTAAAAATAAAATAAGGTTATCATAAAATAAATCAAAGAAGACGAACAATATCATTGTAAAAATCAAAAAATATTTAAGAATTGATCCCATCGTTTACTCAGATACTGTTTTACAATATTAGTTTCCATTCTAATAATTGATTCTTAAATTCAGGTAAAATAAAAGTCAAAGATAAAAATGTTAATGTTTAGCTTAGGATTTAAAATATTATATTGAATAAAGTTAAGCAAATTAACGTGACAACACAGCATCGTTCGAACTATTAAGCAAGTAAGCTGATTCAGAGACTAACCTTAGATTTGTGGGAAAGTAAAGTTCAAGTGTACGTTCGAACTATTAAGCAAGTAAGCTGAGTCAGAGAACAACCTTAGATTTGTGGGACAGTAAAGTTCAAGTGTACGTTCGAACTATTAAGCAAGTGAGCTGAGTCAGAGAATAACCTTAGATTTGTGGGAAAGTAAAGTTCAAGTGTACGTTCGAACTATTAAGCAAGTAAGCTGAGTCAGAGAATAACCTTAGATTTGTGGGAAAGTAAAGTTCAAGTGTACGTTCGAACTATTAAGCAAGTAAGCTGAGTCAGAGAATAACCTTAGATTTGTGGGACAGTAAAGTTCAAGTGTACGTTCGAACTATTAAGCAAGTGAGCTGAGTCAGAGAATAACCTTAGATTTGTGGGAAAGTAAAGTTCAAGTGTACGTTCGAACTATTAAGCAAGTAAGCTGAGTCAGAGAATAACCTTAGATTTGTGGGAAAGTAAAGTTCAAGTGTACGTTCGAACTATTAAGCTAGTAAGCTGAGTCAGAGAACAACCTTAGATTTGTGGGAAAGTAAAGTTCAAGTGTACATTCGAACTATTAAGCAAGTAAGCTGAGTCAGAGAATAACCTTAGATTTGTGGGAAAGTAAAGTTCAAGTGTACGTTCGAACTATTAAGCAAGTAAGCTGAGTCAGAGAATAACCTTAGATTTGTGGGACAGTAAAGTTAAAGTGTACGTTCGAACTATTAAGCTAGTAAGCTGAGTCAGAGAACAACCTTAGATTTGTGGGAAAGTAAAGTTCAAGTGTACATTCGAACTATTAAGCAAGTAAGCTGAGTCAGAGAATAACCTTAGATTTGTGGGAAAGTAAAGTTCAAGTGTACGTTCGAACTATTAAGCAAGTAAGCAAGTGAGCAGAGAATAACCTTAGATTTGTGGGAAAGTAAAGTTCAAGTGTACGTTCGAACTATTAAGCAAGTAAGCTGATTCAGAGACTAACCTTAGATTTGTGGGAAAGTAAAGTTCAAGTGTACGTTCGAACTATTAAGCAAGCAAGTAAGCTGAATCAGAGAACAACCTTAGATTTGTGGGAAAGTAAAGTTCAAGTGTACGTTCGAACATGAACGTAGTGGAAAAATTACCGTAATTCATGTTAGAGCACAAGTAAACATTACCACAGTTATAGGGTTAACAGTTATTTGAAATATAATTGATTTTGAGTACTCTTGCTAAAAATCATAACTCCCCATAGTCTCTAAATTGAACGGTTTTTATTTCACGGGATTTAATTTTATTCTTTGTAAGAATATCAGATTATTTTCTCATTCTTATAGCCCATTTCTTCCAAGTTCCAATATTGTTTGAGTGCATTCCAATTTGCATATTTGTTATGTTCGCCCAGTTTCTTATGTCAGGATCCTCAGTGTGAACGCACTCTGTGGAACAGCCGGGTTAGAGCACCGACAGTATGCGGGCGAAAACACGACGCAACCTTTCCGGCCTAACAAAGTCAACGCAATAGGGGAGCTCGTCATCCACTTTATAAAATTTACAACAACTTGTAAATTCTCAGTAAATTTGCTTATTCACAAAATAGGAAAATTATCATTAAACATAGTTCTAGTATAAGAGAACTATGTTTAATGAGAAATAAAAGCTTATGAACATTTACTGTTCATATATGATATAATTTTTAGATGATTAAATAGCACCTGATGTCCAGATAAATGTTTCAAGCCTGAAATAATAATTTCGACGTATGGAAACATTATCAATAGTACACTTCCAGTCCACCTGTGCTGTTCATGGAAAACAGTATAGCATTCTTAAAAGCACATCTCTGTGCATTATTCCACCATTTAAAATGAAGCCCGTCTTAGTTATATCAAGATAAATTAAGTGTCTGAAACATATGAAATATGTTATCTATGTTGGTTATAATTATAATTCTGGGATATATAAGCTTGTTCACTCCTACGCATTGGTAGTTGGCCTGTGCAAGACAGGGTGGGCCGCTAATATCCTAAATGTTGGAAAACCCCCGTTCTAGTGATAGTGAAAAAGAAACGATTTAATCGATACCAAATAATCGGGTTCGTTAGGGTGAGATCTTATCATTTTGTGTGGTCCTTTTAGGGCCCCAGGCCCTAGTATTTAACTTTCGAGTTAGAGTGATAGATTTCAACAATGTGGACAGTTCTTGTTTACTGTGTAAGTAACTGTATATGATAAATATATGTAGTATTAAGTATATATTCTAAATTTACTATTAATATAAATGTAAACTAAATGTTTAAACCAACTATATTTTAACTAGATCTTCACGATTATTATTCATACAACTTAAAAAATGCACGAGTTATATTTTAAGCTGAGGTCAAGTTATATTTTATTTAAACTAGTTTGTTTATTAAATGTATGTGGTTATTACAATGCCTTCAAGGAAGTAAATATCGAACGCATTATCCGTAACAATGAGGAAGGTATGTTTTATAGTAATTTAAAACAATATTTCAGTTTTTAGAGCAGAATCCTGGATCAAGAATCCATGCTTTATAAAAATTTTTGTTCTTTTTTATATAACTGAGTTTGGAATAGAGTAAAATTAAGATCGTTAGAATAATATTGCCAGAATAAACTCACCTCGGCGTGCATCGGAATGGAAATAATTCGTTGACAAAGAAGAGATTGAAAATAAAACTATCAAGCAGCTGATTCTATTGTAACCTATTCGCCAATCACACTACCTGGGGCTCACTCGTTGAATACACATGTTTGATATTCTATTTAAATGAGATAAAATGATAATTTTTAGAAATAAAGAAGGACTCATTAAACTCATTGAAAAGTTTCAAAAAGGATAAAATGCGTGTTATATTTATTTCTGTGAGATATAAATGAATATAAACATTTACATAAAAGTAATTTAATAAAAATAATTAAGGATTTACAAATTTTATCATAGTATAAATATATGCCTGAAAAGCAGCTATCCAGCACATTTATTCATACAGCTATGCGTGTATGGATGGGTGGGTGGGTCAGTACCACTGTATGTGTATGGGTAGGCGGGTGGGATTATTTTCAATATCACTGTACGTGTATGGGTGGGTCAATATAACTGTACGTGTATGGGTGGGCGGGTCAATATCACTGTAGGTGTATGGGTGGGTGAGTGGTTTATTCACTGTGAAAGTAGTTTTTCCGATATATCTCGATGAATAATTGTTATATACCGCATATTGAACTGGATCTCTCATCCCCTTTCTTGGGTCATAAAGACATTAACCAGTACTTGTGTTTTATTTACACTATTTTAGGTTAGGTTAGGTTAGGTTAGGTTAGGTTAGGTTAGGTTAGGTTAGGTTAGGTTAGGTTAGGTTAGGTTAGGTTAGGTTAGGTTAGGTTACAAGTGACTAGTAGACTCGACAACCAACATATGTGGTCGCTACTACGGTAACTATTTACGGTGATCGCTACCTTCCCAACTCTGTTCACTTTCACTTCGTTCACTTCAATTCACTTTGAATTGAACTAGTTCAAATCATAATGAACCAACTCGTTCACTTCGTCGACTAGTTCATTTGACTGTCGTCGTGTACTACCTATTCTTAGGCGTATTGTTTAGTTCATAATTACGTGTACCAAACTGATAACGTATGAATAAGGGTAAAATAAAACACAAGGAAGCGCACATTTTTTATTCGTAACTTATAAAAGCGTTTACTCTGTCATGAGCATACTCAGCAATAACTTAGCCTACATCTGCATCCTGTGCTGAGTAAATAGTTGGTTGCGCTGAGTTCGTTATCCACTGTCAGCACATCACTTAACCTAACTACTAGATATTTGTTGAGATATTTTAAATTAATTGTGAGTTCACTGAAAACGTAAACTCCATATAAATCACACAACATTTAGTGTTTGAAAAAGTTAGTTGTTACTGTAAACCAAGAAGGGGCTGAGGCAAATGATTGTACTATCCCAGCCACTATCATTGAAACGGTCTTGAATGGATCTATCCGCATCAGAAAAAATAAAAGATTCATGTGGAAGTAATAATAGATTTAATAAATAAGTAAAATAGCAGGAAATGTATTTATTTTAGTGATAAGATAATAATACATAGTAAATGTCAACATTAAAATATATTTACTTTTCTGTAAGTTGCTCATTAACTCATTATCCATTAATTTAAAGTAGAAAATTATGAAATTAATCATGATTTCGTGTCAAAAAACACATAGCTTAACGTAATATTAGGTCAACCGATATTTAAAATTACAACCTTAGTTAGTTTCAAAGTAAAATGATTTCACCAATAGATAAAATAGGATGCAGATATGTGTCACATTTGAAACTATACAAAGATTAATTATTTTCTTGATTATTATATTACGTATTAGTAGAAATACAGTACAAGTAAACGCCACATGACACAAATTTACTATAGTATAAGTGTATACAACATGAAAATATACAGTGTTATGGTGATCGATTTCGGTAAACCACATTTGCATTCCTCAGACTGGAGGGATTCAGACAATCCGTGCAGATCACTTGGGTGCGTGCGGGCAGCAGCAAAGATAGTAAACAATTGTGTCAAATCGCTGACATCTCTTCAAATTACAAAGCTTTTTGATTTACTGGAAAAACTTATCTATAGTCTTAATGTAAGTAGTATGACAACATTTCCTTTTAAGAAGTGTTTAACTAATTTACAAAATAACACATTTAAATCAACATACCACAAATATAAAAATAGAAAACTTTAAATCTGTTGGGAAAATTACTTCTTCCTATCAAATTATTAATAAATTAACAAAATATTATTTTAGTAAATATATGACTTATTAGATATAGCTATTAATTCATAGTAGAAAGAAGGGATTCAAGATAAATGACGATACCAGCTTCCTCTCAAAGCATAGCTACCTAACTGTACTTCCACTTCTATAGCCATAGCTACCTAACTGTACTTCGACTTCTATAGCCATAGCTACCTAACTGTACTTCGACTTCTATAGCCATAGCTACCTAACTGTACTTCGACTTCTATAGCCATAGCTACCTAACTGTACTTCCACTTCTATAACCATAGCTATATTACTGTACTTCCTCTAAAACATTAGCTACCTAACTGTACATCCACTAAAACCTTAGGTACCTAACTGTACTTCCACTTTTAAAACCATAGCTACCTAACTGTACTTCCACTTCTAAAACCATAGCTACCCAACTGTACGTCCACTTCTAAAACCATAGCTACCCAACTGTACGTCCACTTCTATAACCATAGCTATATAACTGTACTTCCACTTCTAAAACCATAGCTACCTAACTGTACTTCCACTTCTATAACCATAGCTATATAACTGTACTTCAACTTTTATAACCATAGCTATATTACTGTACTTCCTCTAAAACAATAGCTACCTAACTGTACTTCCACTTTTAAAACCATAGCTACGTAACTGTACTTCCACTTTTATAGCCTACCTAACTGTACCTAACTGTACTTCCACTTCTAAAACCATAACTACCCAACTGTACGTCCACTTCTAAATCCATAGCTACCCAACTGTACGTCCACTTCTATAACCATAGCTACCTAACTGCTCTTCCACTTATAAAACCATAGCTATATAACTGTACTTCCACTTTTAAAACCATAGCTACGTAACTGTACTTCCACTTTTATAGCCTACCTAACTGTACCTAACTACCTAACTGTACTTCCACTTCTAAAACCATAACTACCCAACTGTACGTCCACTTCTAAATCCATAGCTACCCAACTGTACGTCCACTTCTAAAACCATAGCTACCTAACTGTTCTTCCACTTATATAACCATAGCTATATAACTGTACTTCCACTTCTAAAACCATAGCTAACCAACTGTACGTCCACTTCTATAACCATAGCTACGTAACTGCTCTTCCACTTATATAACCATAGCTATATAACTGTACTTCCACTTCTAAAACCATAGCTACCTAACTGTTCTTCCACTTATATACCCATAGCTACCTAACTGCTCTTCCACTTATATAACCATAGCTATATAACTGTACTTCCACTTCTAAAACCATAGCTACCTAACTGTTCTTCCACTTATATACCCATAGCTACCTAACTGCTCTTACACTTATATAACCATAACTACCTAACTGTACTTCCACTTCTAAAACCATAGCTACCTAACTGTTCTTCCACTTATATAACCATAGCTATATAACTGTACTTCCGCTTCTAAAACCATAGCTACCTAACTGCTCTTCCACTTGTATAACCATAGCTATATAACTGTACTTCCACTTCTAAAACCATACCTAACCAACTGTACGTCCACTTCTATAACCATAGCTAACTAACTGCTCTTCCACTTATATAACCATAGCTATATAACTGTACTTCCACTTCTAAAACCATAGCTAACCAACTGTACGTCCACTTATATAACCATAGCTACCTAACTGCTCTTCCACTTATATAACCATAGCTATATAACTGTACGTCCACTTCTAAAACCATAGCTACCTAACTGTTCTTCCACTTATATAACCATAGCTATATAACTGTACTTCCACTTCTAAAACCATAGCTAACCAACTGTTCTTCCACTTCTATAACCATAGCTACCTAACTGCTCTAACACTTATATAACCATAGCTATATAACTGTACTTCCACTTCTAAAACCATAGCTAACCAACTGTACTTCCACTTCTATAACCATAGCTATATAACTGTACTTCCACTTCTAAAACCATAGCTAACCAACTGTACTTCCACTTATATAACCATAGCTATATAACTGTACTTCCACTTCTAAAACCATAGCTAACCAACTGTTCTTCCACTTATATAACCATAGCTATATAACTGTACTTCCACTTCTAAAACCATAGCTAACCAACTGTACTTCCACTTCTATAACCATAGCTATATAACTGTACTTCCACTTCTAAAACCATAGCTAACCAACTGTTCTTCCACTTATATAACCATAGCTACCTAACTGCCCTTAGACTTATATAACCATAGCTATATAACTGTACTTCCACTTCTAAAACCATAGCTAACCAACTGTACGTCCACTTCTATAACCATAGCTACCTAACTGCTCTTACACTTATATAACCATAGCTATATAACTGTACTTCCACTTCTAAAACCATAGCTAACCAACTGTACGTCCACTTCTATAACCATAGCTACCTAACTGCTCTTACACTTATATAACCATAGCTATATAACTGTACTTCCACTTCTATAACCAAAGCTACCTAACTCTACTTACTCTCTTAAAATAACTCATTTTTACTCAATATTGGAAATTTCATTTTGTAATATTAACAAAATTATGATTACAACGTAAACCACCACTTTCTTCAAATCTATTCATACTTTTGAAAACTAAAAACAAATTCATATGAACATCTTGATTTGTACATTTACCTGAAAAGTCCAAATATAACAGAACGTGATGGTAAATCACGTTGCCAATGAATATTTACTGTACAAAGAGTACAGTTTGTTATATTTCAAGTGATTAATCTGGGTGAGAACACTTATTATACCATTGATTTAATACACACACATATAGATTGTTCAACCAATGGCACACTTGTGTTTATGAATACCAGCTGTTTTGTGGTTCAGTAATGGAATGCTAATGCAATCCCAGGCAGTTTGAATGTAATATGCTTAAACCTACTGTGGTGGCAGACCTCACTGATCAAATAATTTGCACCAACATTCCTGATACATGATATATCAATTATTGTAGATAATATATAAGCAAGGCTTAAACTTCCTCAATATGTTAAAATTGTTAAGTACTCGTATTTCAGTATTATTTTGTGATCAATTTCAAGCAATTAAACTTTTACATATATTAGTATTAGTACACTTCATGCATTCACTAAGGGAAGATATTTACTAAAGGAGTGGAGAGGCATGGTGACAGTGAGGCCACAGCACTGACATGACAAAAGGAGTGGAGAGGCATGGTGACAGTGAGGCACAGCACTGACATGACAAAAGGAGTGGAGAGGCATGGTGACAGTGAGGCACAGCAGGGACATGACAAAAGGAGTGGAGAGGCATGGTGACAGTGAGGCACAGCACTGACATGACAAAAGGAGTGGAGAGGCATGGTGACAGCACTGACATGACAAAAGGAGTGGAGAGGCATGGTGACAGCACTGACATGACAAAAGGAGTGGAGAGGCATGGTGACAGTGAGGCCACAGCACTGACATGACGAAAGGAGTGGAGAGGCATGGTGACAGCACTGACATGACAAAAGGAGTCGAGAGGCATGGTGACAGTGAGGCCACAGCACTGACATGACAAAAGGAGTGGAGAGGCATGGTGACAGTGAGGCCACAGCACTGACATGACAAAAGGAGTAGAGAGGCATGGTGACAGTGAGGCCACAGCACTGACATGACAAAAGGAGTGGAGAGGCATGGTGACAGTGAGGCACAGCAGGGACATGACAAAAGGAGTGGAGAGGCATGGTGACAGTGAGGCACAGCAGGGACATGACAAAAGGAGTGGAGAGGCATGGTGACAGTGAGGCCACAGCACTGACATGACAAAAGGAGTGGAGAGGCATGGTGACAGTGAGGCCACAGCACTGACATGACAAAAGGAGTGGAGAGGCATGGTGACAGTGAGGCCACAGCAGGGACATGACAAAAGGAGTGGAGAGGCATGGTGACAGTGAGGCCACAGCAGGGGCAGGGACATGACAAAAGGAGTGGAGAGGCATGGTGACAGTGAGGCCACAGCACTGACATGACAAAAGGAGTGGAGAGGCATGGTGACAGTGAGGCCACAGCACTGACATGACAAAAGGAGTGGAGAGGCATGGTGACAGTGAGGCCACAGCACTGACATGACAAAAGGAGTGGAGAGGAATGGTGACAGTGAGGCCACAGCACTGACATGACAAAAGGAGTGGAGAGGCATGGTGACAGTGAGGCCACAGCACTAACATGACAAAAGGAGTGGAGAGGCATGGTGACAGTGAGGCCACAGCACTGACATGACAAAAGGAGTGGAGAGGCATGGTGACAGTGAGGCCACAGCACTGACATGACAAAAGGAGTGGAGAGGCATGGTGACAGTGAGGCCACAGCACTGACATGACAAAAGGAGTGGAGAGGCATAGTGACAGTGAGGCCACAGCACTGACATGACAAAAGGAGTGGAGAGGCATGGTGACAGTGAGGCCACAGCACTGACATGACAAAAGGAGTGGAGAGGCATGGTGACAGTGAGGCCATAGCAGGGACATGACAAAAGGAGTGGAGAGGCATGGTGACAGTGAGGCCACAGCACTGACATGACAGAAGGAGTGGAGAGGCATGGTGACAGTGAGGCCACAGCACTGACATGACAAAAGGAGTGGAGATGCATGGTGACAGTGAGGCCACAGCACTGACATGACAAAAGCAAATTCACTGTATTTAATCCCAGTTTCAAGTTCAAACCGATTAACTCTTCCATCTGTCTTCCTAATTGATTACAATAGTTGTATTTAGCCAGCTCTCATTTATCTTGTTAAGTTATTAACACAGTGGCCGTGTAGTTAACAACAGCTGTAGGACAGTGTAGGGGCAGTGTAGTGACAGTGTAGGAAATTGTAGGGCAGTGTAAGGGCAGTGTAGGAAAGTGTAGGGACAGTGTAAGGGCAGTGTAGGAAAGTGTAGGGACAGTGTAGGACAGTGTAGGACAGTGTAGGGGCAGTGTAGGGACAGTGTAAGGGCAGTGTAGGAAAGTGTAGTGCAGTGTAGGAGCAGTGATGGGAGAGTGTAGGGTCAGTGTAGGACAGTGTAGGGGCAGTGTAGGGACAGTGTAGGGGCAGTGTAGGAGCAGTGTAAGGGCAGTGTAGGAAAGTGTAGGGACAGTGTAGGGACAGTGTAGGACAGTGTAAGAGCAGTGTAGGACAGTGTAGAGACAGTGTAGGGGCAGTGTAGGACAGTGTAGGACAGTGTAGAGACAGTGTAGGGGCAGTGTAGGGGCAGTGTAGGGGCAGTGTAGGAAAGTGTAGGGACAGTGTAGGGACAGTGTAGGACAGTGTAAGAGCAGTGTAGGACAGTGTAGAGACAGTGTAGGGGCAGTGTAGGGACAGTGGTCGATTGCGACTTGCCCGTATATTTTACAACGGTTCCTTTCTCGCGATGAACGTAAAACGGCTATTCCGTAAGAAATATCACTTAAAGTGCCCGTTTCCCTCAGTGCAAAACGCCAAAAACATCGTTTCTATTTCAACGATTCGGTTCGTAATACTAAACATGTAGTAACACTTGAAATGTCATTAGAACTCTGAAGACCTATTATAGTGGACCATAAGTTTTTTTTTTTTTATATAAAATATTGAGTGCGTTTATACTTTTTTCATGGTTAAATATGTGAAAGTTTAAATGTAATTCTTGATGATTTTACAGTAAACAAGTTGTTATATCAACTTTTGGTCCGCTAGAACGGGCCTTTAATAATAAAAAAGTGTTCACTATAACCCATAATAATAGAAAACCTGAACCGTACAGTTGAAAGATAAAGACCATGTTTACCATAGATAAAGCTGTCGACTTTCCAGCGGTGTCTTGGTGGTTTGGAAAACCGAGATCTTAAGTGGAACGCACTATCAAGATTTTCTCACGTAACTGTATGTAGTACACATCAATATCAACAAAACTATGTCCAATTTGAATAAATCACTTAATATTAACGGTTAAATATAGTCTTCATCAATTGTGTGTTGCTCGCAAGTAATTACTTATTTAAGGTTAACCATTGAACAAAGATTATGTGGTGTCTATAGTCGGTTCTGGACAACACATGAAGAGAATTCAATGAGACAATAATGCTGAATGAATGGAATTTTACATGAAATCAAGGCGGGGCAGCGAGGTTAAGTGAATGATCCCTGGACCAATATTCGTGACATCGAGGCTCCATATCAGATAACATTACGCAACACGTCTGACGGCTAATAAATACTTTTATATTGTATATAGTGTGCTCTATCAACTAACATACAGTCATTCACTGATATTATTTATGTTCAACATCGATGTTTTCCAAGGTTAAAATACGGAAAAGCAATCAATCTGAGCGGGTAAATTTTTAAAGCCATTAATTTTTTTTCTTTTTAGGTCATATGATTGTTTACCTCCCTCACATTTTATACCCATACGTTCAACTACCACGTTCTTATAGACAAATTGCTCGAGCGGTTATCAAATTCACAAATGGAATTTAACTAATCAACGCATTAGTGCCTGATCAGAAAATAACGTGATTCAAACATTTTTATGGCAGATTGCAGTTACCTGAATCGTCCAAAAATCGCCGTGATAAAAAAATGCAAGATTTATTGAGTGGAATCAATGGCAACATTATCAA
Source organism: Stictocephala bisonia (assembly GCA_035578905.1). Classification (NCBI taxonomy): domain Eukaryota; kingdom Metazoa; phylum Arthropoda; class Insecta; order Hemiptera; family Membracidae; genus Stictocephala; species Stictocephala bisonia. The sequence goes on from JAQJVL010000020.1 coordinate 916,943, forward strand.
GAAAACTACTTTTCATTTGTCAGAATGCGTTGATGTACTTATACTTGCCGCATAAAAGATAGGTTTAATTCATTTTTAGAACATATATAGAATATACTCTAAATTCATTATTCTAAACAAGTAAAAAAGAGCTTCAATAAGTAGCATAAATCACACATTTACGAACATCTCTAACATTGTTAGTAAATAAAACAATAAAACATGCGTTGCTTAGAGATAACGGTTACTATAAAATGCGGTAGGTATCACGACGAGACTGCTTAGTTCATTCTATTAAATTCTGGTAACTAAATATATCAATCACACGAGAGAATTCAGCTAAATAGTAGACAATTTATTTACCACTTATCAGCTGGAATTACAACTACGAAAATTATATCAGATTTTTGTGTTTATTTGTTGTTTGTTTTTGCCATTACACCCATGTGACGTCATTGGAGCTGCACGTGATTATTATCGCCCTCTTTTATAGGTAATGTGCTTAGAGATGATAAAAATTGTCCATTCAATTAATTATTAACATGAAGAGTATGTTAAAACGCATGTTATTCTACAATGGTTCAGTTCTGTTTCCACAGCTCACGTGGTTCGGGGTTCTCAGTTACCTATTGCGGTGATTCGATCATATTTACACTGACAGTGTTAGAATCATAATTTCTTATACACTTGAAATTGGATGTATTATCAAGGCTATAAATAGCTTGTGACACAGACTTGTGACAGTTAATTTCCTGTGAGTTAATTTATTGTTAATACACTCGGAAATATAAACAATTTGCTATCAGCTTTCATGCTACTAAACAAGCGAGTCGCTGTTATGGTTCACTTAGGCAGATAAAAGGTTAGGATAAATCTGTTATAATGCATGTATATATGTTACTTAGTACATTTTTAGTATACGATAAGGCTGATATTGTTTCCGTGATTCACTAATAAAAAAATTATCAGTCGAATTCCATAAAACTATCGTTAAACGAAAGGAAGTTGAAAGCGGTAAGATTTTATCAGATTCATATATTTTTCATTTTTTTAAACTTAAATAAACATTTAGGAGAAAAAATCTCAAAATTGATACCAACCGAATCAGAATATTTTAAATATTTTTTGAACGAATTTTGTTTAGTTGGTGGTGCCCACTATGTATAATATTAAAACCTTACAACTTTATAAATTAACTTTATAAATAAATCAACTTTAAACCCTTATAGATTCTGTGCGACAGTAAACAATACATTGATGTAACAAGTGTGACCTATTAAGGCAAATTCTTTAGATATATGCAGTTCTGTTAGTCGATGAATCGTGTTTTGGAACTATGAGAACGTGTCGAATTCATTCCAACACTCATCGTCAAGGTGATGGACACGACGTCGCTTAAGGTCAGACTGGTGCATACCCTTTGAAGCCATCGCCTCGGTCTATAAGGAATGTATCAAGAAGAATTCTACTTTTATTGATTCGTAAATTTTATATTACTGATCAGAGGTATACATCACTGTCACATATACATCACAAACAGTAGCTGATAAAAAAAATTATTTTTGCTTTAATATAAAAGTGTCATGTGAAGAAGAAAGTTTTATATTCCCAAAAGGTCGAAATGAGATCTGGAGCCGAATGGCATCTCTTCAATGAAGATCTGAGCTTCCAATTAAGAACACGTCAATAACAAGGCACCTTTTGATCACAAACGTTCCTGTTCAATGAATATTTAGCACTGAAAAGTTTGCATGCTTTGACTGTGACTCATCGCGTTCCAAAGTTGCTTCAAAAAGTTTCAATTCAATGCTTCGACAACAATTACTCGAATCACAATAGTTCTGCAGGATCGATTGTTTCGAGGTAAATTAAATATCAGACTCTCAATTTACAGTATTTCTAGTGGGGCATTTTTCATTTTCAATCATTTACATAAGAGTTCCTCCTAGTGAATACAAATAACAACATATAATTATTCTGCCGATATCTCAAATTATTCAATACTGAATAGATAAATCATGTGCATTCGATAAAGTTGAAATATCTAAATGTAATGTTTGTGAAATCTCAACAACGGCGTCTGTTATAATTCGTAATAAATTCTACTGTTGTATTTAGAACATTTAAAAGTATAAAGTCCTTACAAACTCGTAAGTATACAAATATAAACTATTCCATCCAAATATTTTTAATTAGATGTTTCTTTGGATTTGGTATTGAACATTGAAGGTTTGAGTATATTAAGTAGAAGAGTGTATATCTATGGTTCTTTAGAACAACAATAGGAAATATCTAACTTTAATTTACTACAATATCCAACAATATACCTGCAATAAAGTAATTATAAAGGTATATTAATTGACCCAGCATTAACTTTAATTACATCATTTTAAAAGTTCAGTTACAAAGCTACTGTGATGCAAACATATCCCGGTTCAAAGACATCCACTTTGATAACAGTGTTTTAAGAGTTCAGTTACAAAGCTAGTGTCATACAAATATACCCAGTTTAAATACATGCACTTTGATAACAGTGTTTTAAGAGCTCAGTTACAAAGCTACTGTCATACAAATATACCCAGGTTTAAATACATGCACTTTGATAACAGTGTTTTAAGAGTTCAGTTACAAAGCTACTGTCATACAAATATACCCAGGTTTAAATACATGCACTTTGATACTAGTGTTTTAAGAGTTCAGTTACAAAGCTAGTGTCATACAAATATACCCAGGTTTAAATACATGCACTTTGATAACAGTGTTTTAAGAGTTCAGTTACAAAGTTAGTGTCATACAAATATACCCAGGTTTAAATACACGCAGTTTAATAACAGTGTTTTAAGAGTTCAGATAAAAATCTAGTGTCATACAAATATACCCAGGTTTAAATACATGGATTTTGATAACATTGTCTTAAGAGTTCAGTTACAAAGCTAGTGTCATACAAATATACCCAGGTTTAAATACATGCACTTTAATACTAGTGTTTTAAGAGTTCAGTTACAAAGCTAGTGTCATACAAATATACCCAGGTTTAAATACATGCACTTTAATACTAGTGTTTTAAGAGTTCAGTTACAAAGCTAGTGTCATACAAATATACCCAGGTTTAAATACGTGCACTTTAAGTGTGTTAAGAGTTCAGTTACAAAGCTAGTGTCATACAAATATACCTAGGTTTAAATACATGCACTTTGATACCAGTGTTTTAAGAGCTCAGTTACAAAGCTAGTGTCATACAAATATACCTAGGTTTAAATACATACACTTTGATAACAGTGTTTTAAGAGTTCAGTTACAAAGCTAGTGTCATACAAATATACCCAGGTTTAAATACATGCACTTTGATAACAGTGTTTTAAGAGTTCAGTTACAAAGCTAGTGTCATACAAATATACCCAGGTTTAAATACATACACTTTGATAACAGTGTTTTAAGAGTTCAGTTACAAAGCAACTGTCATACAAATATACCCAGGTTTTAATACATGCACTTTGATACCAGTGTTTTAAGAGTTCAGTTACAAAGCTAGTGTCATACAAATATACCCAGTTTAAATACATGCACTTTGATAACAGTGTTTTAAGAGCTCAGTTACAAAGCTAGTGTCATTCAAATATACCCAGGTTTTAATACATGAACTTTGATACCAGTGTTTTAAGAGCTCAGTTACAAAGCTAGTGTCATACAAATATACCCAGGTTTAAATACATGCACTTTGATACCAGTGTTTTAAGAGCTCAGTTATAAAGCTAGTGTCATACAAATATACCCAGGTTTAAATACACGCAGTTTAATACTAGTGTTTTAAGAGTTCAGATAAAAATCTAGTGTCATACAAATATACCCAGGTTTAAATACATGGATTTTGATAACATTGTCTTAAGAGTTCAGATAAAAATCTAGTGTCATACAAATATACCCAGGTTTAAATACATGGATTTTGATAACATTGTCTTAAGAGTTCAGTTACAAAGCTAGTGTCATACAAATATACCCAGGTTTAAATACATGCACTTTGATAACAGTGTTTTAAGAGTTCAGTTACAAAGCTAGTGTCATACAAATATACCCAGGCTTAAATACATGCACTTTGATAACAGTGTTTTAAGAGCTCAGTTACAAAGCTAGTGTCATTCAAATATACCCAGGTTTTAATACATGAACTTTGATACCAGTGTTTTAAGAGCTCAGTTACAAAGCTAGTGTCATACAAATATACCCAGGTTTAAATACATGCACTTTGATACCAGTGTTTTAAGAGCTCAGTTATAAAGCTAGTGTCATACAAATATACCCATGTTGGAATTACAACATAATTTGATAGCTATTTGTGGTATTATCGAAAATAATAAATGTAAATTTTATCCTACAGCAGCGTCACAAGTGTAGGTGACGAAAGTCCCCTGTCTCGTCCCACAATGACGGTAAATCAAACCAACTAAATTAAACTCTTCCTCTTTACCTTCCTACTCCTACTTATGAAGATGCTATCTTAAAACATGAGCAAGTTTCGGAAAATAAACTGTTAATCCTTCACGTAGTAAAACTCTAATTGGGTTAGTTTACCATATTGGATATTGTAATATTTAACAAAAGATTTTGTGATTTATGTAAAAATCAATATCTCGGAAACCATAAATTCTACAGACTTCATTTTTTCATACATATAACACTATAACCTAAAAGTGCTATAATTTTCGATATTTTTGTGGAACAATTTGTAAATAGCTTATGTTTAAAAATATAAAAATTGACAAAGAAAAATCATGAATTTTCATATCCTAAGCTATTTCCAAACGATTGGAAAAAAATATCGAAAGTTATTAGTCTTAGGTGCTATCACTCTTACTAAATATGCAAAATATTAAATCTTTGCCCTTTATGGTTGATGAGTTATTATTTTTACTATAAACAACACAAACATGCGTATAAGATGATTAACGAAACGAGATAGGCCATACCGTTATAGTATGACATTTTTTGTTTGTTTTCATGACCAGAGCTAAATCCCAAAGTTTGGCTGAAGAGGTTCCAAAAACATGGTATATGAAATAGCGTAAGGTTTTTTTGTCAGCTACTATCTATTAATTTAAGCTGTGTTGTATACTTAGAAAAACTCAAAAAGTCATATTATTAAAAAAATTAAAATATCAAGTTATCTCCTGTCACATAGCTAAATCCAATCCATCAAGCCATTTCAGACCTGCATCACTGATTTTATTTATGCTAGCTAATCCCTCCGTAAAACAGCGCAGGGGAACTCTGTAACTATGTGATCCATTGTATGGACAGTCTCCTCACAATCCCACGAGTGATCTAGTGACAATCCTCATTTTTATTTCCAGTAGTTACATCTACCTACTCCAGTTCGGAACCGATTTAACAGTGTCCATTGCTTACGATGGAGGTTAATTCCACCTACAGGAATTGACATATTGTTAATAAGGAACTTATTCCGTCCATCGAAATTGTTCCACGCCATGGCCCAGTTAGTATTAGGCGATAAATTTGATCTGCTCAACTGTAGAGCAGTACGGCAGATATTAACTGGATAGTCAAGTTCTGACTTCATGGGGAGTAAAAACACAACACCATAAATGAAGTCGCATAGGCAGGTGGGCAACACTTGAGTGAAGTATTTGTGCAAAAGCAGGACCAATTCAGAGGAATACACGAAAAATGCGTACACCAGCAATCTTGCGAAATATGCGTACATGATCAAGTTTTGACAGATGACGAGGGTAACCAATGACGTCACAACAATTAGATAGGCGAAAAATGCGTACAACTTTTAGGGCAATTGGATCTTTTACAACAATTGAATTATATAAATGCGTTTACCTCTAAAATAAATATGAATGTCACTTAGTTTCTTGGGATTGGAGAACCTAACCTAACCTAATTTCACTGTACGCATCTTTCATGCCACCGGGGAGAATACTTACCCTCGTCAAATACCACTATTTCCTTCTGTACGCATATTTCGCTGTACGCATCTTTCGTGCCACCATTCAGAGATACGATGAGCTGTTAGAGTAAAACCACAGTCTAATATACGAAGTCGCGAAGCTTACTCTAGAGAAAAATGCTAACTGGCTGACGCTAGCGATCCTAGTGGTCGTAACGCAAAACTACGGCATGTATCCGAGTTATACATGGTACTTTACTTACAGTGCAATAAAATTAGTTCAGTATAAATCAGATCTTTTGTTTGCCATACCACCGCTAGGATCGCTAGCGCCGCTGAGGGGCAAGTAAAACGTTTGAGCTTCGCCACTGTGTGTTACTATGTTATACTGTGGTTAAACACTTAAGTTTATAAGCTAATTACTATGCCAGACAACATTACCAATATAAATTATTCATTTTTAATTTTATTGTCAAAGAAAAGTGCCTATTTTAATAAACGTGTATTATTGATTCACATTTTAAATTGTTAATTTTCTTTTGTTTCAGATGAATTAAAAAAAGTGAAAATATGGACTTTTAGAAATAGGAGTTCTTTGATTTTATTCTACAGGAAGAACTTCAATGAGGTCAAGTGCGCAATTTAATCAAAAGTTGGCGAACTTATTACCTCTGAGATGTTGTGAAAAGTACTCGTCCACCATTCAATAGCCAAGCAATTCGCTTATTATTATTTGCGATACTAGCAGTGCCGCTCACTTGCTCTCAGTCAAGGTCACGGGTCCACGACAGCATGCCAGATATGGACACTCCACGTTCGGCCGTCAATTATAACAATCTCGAAACACTTCCCTAATTACCACTCTTTGGTATATCAACTTGTCGAAAGCAATTACTCAAGAAAACCCGTTATGATATGCCTTTTAAGTTTTCGTTTATTTCTCAATTGGAAGCAGAAGGAAGCGTTAAAACCTGATCTAACTGAAGATTATTTTAAAAACTCGCTTTATCTTGTTTCAAAGCTAAAATAAAATACATCGTACTGACCATTTCATTTTAATTGAAGAAAACATTTAGTTTTTTAATTAGCATAATACGTGTTGGTATATACTGTATACAGTAAAAGTAAACGTCATACAGCACAAATTTATTACAATATAAGCACAAAATGACAAATATATTACAATACAATTACAAAATGCACAAATATTACGGTGATCTATTTCGGTGAACCACGCTCACCTTCCTCAGACCAGAGGGATTCACAAAGAAGATTCTTTTGTGAATCCTTTGGTCTGAGGAAGATGAGTGTGGTTCACCGAAATCGATCACCATAATATTTTTTTCATTTTGTACTTGTATTGTAATATATTTGTGCATTTTGTGCTTATATTGTAATAAATTTGTGTTGTGTGACGTTTACTTGTACTGAAAACATTTACGCGATTGCTTTATAGCAAACCACAACAAAATAATTAACTTCTTCTGTAAATAATGTATGGATATCAATAACCCTTTTTTAAAGCATTGTACTAGCATAAATCGTTTATTGATCTTTTTATATTCGAAAACCACATACATATATAGCCCAGTCTATTATTGGCGAATAAAATTTGGAGTACTGCAAAGGCCAGTTTTAGAAGCTATCCTATTTTTAATATATAAACAGGGTATATTATGTCTAGGAACACCTAAATATATGCTTTATTCATAGAAATAAAAAATTTCAAACTTTTCATAATGGTAATAGAGATGGAACACCTACTTATTTTAACATTGTTTGGTCATGCCATACTAACGGGCGACGTCCTGTCGAGGATTCAATATTTTGTATGGAAGCCAATACCTTGTGATACATCACTTGACAGGTTATATTGAACTAAATTGAACGCCACAAACTGAATCTCTAAGGATTCACTCTATCAGAAAATAGAGTATTTTGAGTAATGAAAATTGGCGATGCTCAACAAATTTATTTTAACTTGGTTCTTGCCACATTAATGTTTTACGGTAAATTTTCTAACATTTTGAAAACGTTTTAATTGATATAAAACTTGAGCTGGTTTTATTAGAAAAATGTTAATACAGTTTTATTAGAATTAAAGTATGTAGGCTAAATAATAATCTATTTAATTAATTTCGTAAAAAAAAAAATAATAATAATTTGTAATGCTAGAAAAGGCTTAAAACTAACCTTTTAAGGTTAGTTTTGCTGACAGAGAAATGTTTGAACTGTCTCCATTTTTCAATTTGACAATTAAGTTGAAATGAAATTGTTTAAAATCACCAATTTTCAATACTCAAAATGCTCTATTTTGTGATAGATTTCTTTCTTAGAGATGCGGTTTATGATATTCAATTCAGTTCACCATGATCTTTAAAGTGATGTATCACAAGGTATAGGCTTCCATAAAGAATATTGACGATGCCCTGGACAGGACGTCCCACGTTAGTGTGACATGTCTAAATAATGTTCCGAAATGAAGGTGTCTAAGAGTTAATAAGATTGTAAAAGTTTAGAATTTATATATCGATTAATAAAGAACATTTTTGGGTGTTTCCAGACATAATATACACCCTGAATATATATTTACTTTAAATTATTTAATATATTATAATATTAAAAAGCACCAGTGGCTATTTACAAAAAAAATATTGAAATAATATATTTTTTTAATTTAATAGTTTGAAAATAGTTTTAATTACATTGATAGATACAGTTCTAGTTAAGTTATTATTGTCATTTTTATATTTTGCTTATTATTATAATAATTGTAATAGTCTAAGTATTTGGCGATAATAAGATTATAGTATATTGTGACATTCAGAGTGGTCTCCATCCTGGGAACCGGTGATGCGGAAGTAATGGATGGGTCGCTGACCACCTGCCCTGCTTGTTTACAACCTTTGGGGCACAATGGCTTACGCATGAACGCCCCTTTACCTCTTCACTGGACTTCTAGAATCTTCTGGGTTGACGAGCCAGCTCTGTCATGGAACTTCGGACGCAGGGGAATTCAAGAAGCTTCTAGATGGAGACCTGCAGGTGATATATACGGCCCGGATACCAGCGCTAGTCAGTCAGTCAGTCAGTCAGTCAGTCAGTCAGTCAGTCAGTCAGTCAGTCAGTCTAGAGCCTACAGCCCGGGTGTTTGCAGCGACAGTTAGCGAGTTCTACAGTGCGAGTGAAGTGTCCGAGTTTAGTGAAGTGGTCTACGGAGAAGTTACCGGTGAGTGGTTCGTTGTGGGGATCAACGAAGGAGCAGTGCGGTACTTGTGGACGACTTCTGAAGGGACACTGAAGAAACTGTGAGTGAAACTGTTAGCTTTGGACTGTAGGTAGTAGGGAATCTAGTAAAGTCAATTAGTAGTCAGTAATTGTAAATAATAGTAGGGAATCTAGTAGAGTCACTTTATAGTTAGTAATTGTAAATAATAGTAGAGAATCTAGGAAAGCCACTTTATAGAGCTAGGAATTGTGATTAAAAGAAGGGAATTTAGTAAAGTCACTTTGCAATTAGTAGTTGTAATTGATTGCCATTTATTGATGCCATCTAAGATTGTAAATAAAAATTAGTTTAACTGTAAAAGTAGGCTTATAGTAAATTGTACTTTTCACAATAGTAAAGTTAAGGAAATAATCCATTGAATTATAATAAGTTAATTTTATATATTCAATAAATTTAGTAATTGTTTAGTATATCGTGTTGCTTATTTGTAAAACCCACATAGTGATTAATTATTTATAAATTAGGACAGTAAAAACGTCACAATATTATCACTTTGTATTTTTCTTTTTGTAATTATTTTACTCTGGCCACACTTACGAAGTTTAGCTAATATATTAATTTGTAATTAAACGTAAAACATTTTCTGTTTGTTTAGTTGCTATACAGGAATCTGGATAGTTTCTGTTTGTTTTGATTTTATCTGTTAGCTACTGTTATATTTGCGCGTAAATTTCTCCAATCAGACGTTGTCTGGGAGGATCAAACTTTATTTGTGAATGAATTATTTACTTGTGCACTGTTATTGTACTAGGCTTATGATCTTTTTGTATTTATTTATTTAAATATGAGATATATGTATAATGTGAAATGATATTGTTATTAGGTATCAAGAAATAAAGTTCTATTCCATTCTAGTAGTTAGAAAAGTTCTCAGAATAAGAATCTATATTTTCCGTTGAAAACCGCGTCAAGGTGCTATCTAAATTATTTACACGATAAACAAGACGTTTCGCCCACGCTGTGATTTGGCATCCTCAGTAGTATCGCTGAGACTCCACCAATGAGGCGCGATACCACATATTGTATAAAGCACCTTGACGCGGTTGTCACCGGAAAATATAGATCTACTTATGACACCGGCCGCTTAAGCTTTAGTTCTAAGATTTCAGAACTGTTTACTTTTACATGATGTATTTTGGGGGAAAATAATAACAATACAATTGCTCATTCACAAAATTCAACTTAATTAGAATATTTATATCAAATGATATTTTATAAAATAACCTCAATACCTGAGGTCCACTACTGTAAGTAAGATTTCAGTATGCCCGGATGTGAACAGTTATAAGGGTCAAAGCTACATATAAATGACGTTAGAGCAACATCAAACAAAACGTTATGTTGTTTGACGAGGTTACTTTGGAGATCATAAGGTGGAACTCCATGCTGAATTCTGGTGAGTCATAATATGAAGTCTTATAACTCTTGATTAATATAAATAAAAGTTAAATTGAAAATGGAACTCGTTTTTCCTAGAAACGCGTTCAACACTAAACGGAAAAAAGATAGAAATTGAGATAAGACACGTTTTATAATCTCTGATTTACAAAACAAGAAGATATGCAAATTTACAATATTCTAAGTAACGGTTAGCACTCTTTTTTATTTGTATTACAGATTAATTTGTAGTCATAAACAATGCAAGTGGCATAGCTAATTACGTAGTATGAAAGGAGTAGAACCCAAAAACAAGTATTCGATATTTTAGTAAAGAAAACCCCCTAATGATGTCGTAATATCAGTAGGCCTAAAGGTGTTTGACGTGTGTTGAAGTAGCCAAAAGTAAATAACTGACACGTCGAGAATCAGTTCCAACCTTCATTTGAACTATTTTTCTCTATATCAAACATCCTAAATGTTAATAATTTACTTCTTCATCGTAAATCATATCTGACTGTTAAAATATAATTCTTCAATATACTTAAACGAAAATTGATCAAGTACTGCTATTTATATTTGAAACATTTGCTCCTCAAGGATAAATAAAATAAAATTACACAATAATAATGAAACAAAGGCGCACGAGCTATGAAAAATTACACGCGTCAGTGGTGAAAGACGAATAATTAATCACACTGAGAAACAAAGAATATAATTGGAACCATGTAAATCATTTCCATAAAAAACTTAACTTCAGATACTGGAAAAGTGTTTAATGACCCTCGCTCATTGTGAAATGCATCTACAGAAATTAGAACACTGAGTTCAGTACACTATTCATTATTGGATAATCGGTTTTATAATATGAATCATCCAATTATGTATATCTCGCCTCTGCGCTATCAGTGCGTTACTGATAAGGAACTTTATTACAACTCGGTAATGAAGTACGCTATCAGAGTGATAAGTTAAAGACCTGCTGACGCTATTAAATCTGATAACAGCTGCAGCTCAAGGTGTGAACCCCCATCACGACAGAAAACCCCCTGAATTCTAATTCATATAATTCAGGGTGTGTTTGCTTTCAATGGTTTTGTAACTGTGCGTACAAACAGGGTAAATAATCTTCACATCTTTGAACGAAGTTTTGTTTGGATTGAATAGCTTTGTAACTGAGCTCCTAAAACACTGTAATCAAACTGTATGTCTTTGAACCGGAATATATTTGTATCACAGTAGCTTTGTAACTTAACCTTTAAAACAACATAATCAAACTGAATGTCTATGAACCGGGATATGTTTGTATAGCAGTAGCTTTGTAACTTAACATTTAAAACAACATAATCAAACTGAATGTCTATGAACCGGGATATGTTTTTATAGCAGTAGCTTTGAAACTTAACCATTAAAACAACATAATCAAACTGAATGTCTATGAACCGGGCTATGTTTGTATAGCAGTATTTTTGTAACTTAACATTTAAAACAACATAATCAAACTGAATGTCTATGAACCGGGATATGATTGTATAGCAGTAGCTTTGTAACTTAACATTTAAAACAACATAATCAAACTGAATGTCTATGAACCGGGATATGTTTGTATAGCAGTAGCTTTGTAACTTAACATTTAAAACAACATAATCAAATTGAATGTCTATGAACCGGGATATGTTTGTATAGCAGTAGCTTTGTAACTTAACATTTAAAACAACATAATCAAACTGAATGTCTATGAACCGGGATATGTTTGTATAGCAGTAGCTTTGTAACTTAACCTTTAAAACAACATAATCAAACTGAATGTCTATGAACTGGGCTATGTTTGTATAACAGTAGCTTGTAACTTAACCTTTAAAACAACATAATCAAACTGAATGTCTATGAACCGGGATATGTTTGTATAGCAGTAGCTTTGTAACTTAACCTTTAAATCAACATAATCAAACTGAATGTCTATGAACCGGGCTATGTTTGTATAACAGTAGCTTTGTAACTTAAAATTTAAAACAACATACTCAACTTGAATGTCTGAACCGGAATATGTTTGTATAGCAGTAGCTTTGTAACTTAACCTTTAAAACAACATAATCAAACTGAATGTCTATGAACCGGGATATGTTTGTATAGCAGTAGCTTTGTAACTTAACATTTAAAACAACATAATCAAACTGAATGTCTATGAACCGGGATATGTTTGTATAGCAGTAGCTTTGTAACTTAACCTTTAAAACAACATAATCAAACTGAATGTCTATGAACCGGGATATGTTTGTATAGCAGTAGCTTTGTAACTTAACATTTAAAACAACATAATCAAACTGAATGTCTATGAACCGGGATATGTTTGTATAGCAGTAGCTTTGTAACTTAACCTTTAAAACAACATAATCAAACTGAATGTCTATGAACCGGGATATGTTTGTATAGCAGTAGCTTTGTAACTTAACATTTAAAACAACATAATCAAACTGAATGTCTATGAACCGGGATATGTTTGTATAGCAGTAGCTTTGTAACTTAACATTTAAAACAACATAATCAAACTGAATGTCTATGAACCGGGATATGTTTGTATAGCAGTAGCTTTGTAACTTAACATTTAAAACAACATAATCAAACTGAATGTCTATGAACCGGGATATGTTTGTATAGCAGTAGCGTTGTAACTTAACATTTAAAACAACATAATCAAACTGAATGTCTATGAACCGGGATATGTTTGTATAGCAGTAGCGTTGTAACTTAACATTTAAAACAACATAATCAAACTGAATGTCTATGAACCGGGATATGTTTGTATAGCAGTAGCTTTGTAACTTAACATTTAAAACAACATAATCAAACTGAATGTCTATGAACCGGGATATGTTTGTATAGCAGTAGCTTTGTAACTTAACATTTAAAACAACATAATCAAACTGAATGTCTATGAACCGGGATATGTTTGTATAGCAGTAGCTTTGTAACTTAACATTTAAAACAACATAATCAAACTGAATGTCTATGAACCGGGATATGTTTGTATAGCAATAGATTTGTAACTGAACGTTTAAAACAATGTAATCGAACTGCATGTCTTTAAACTAGGATATGATTGTATGACAATAGATTTGTAACTGAACGTTTAAAACAATGTAATCGAACTGCATGTCTATAAACTAGGATATGATTGTATGACAATAGATTTGTAACTGAACGTTTAAAACAATGTAATCGAACTGCATGTCTATAAACTAGGATATGATTGTATGACAATAGATTTGTAACTGAACGTTTAAAACAATGTAATCGAACTGCATGGGTTTAAACTAGGATATGATTGTATGACAATAGATTTGTAACTGAACGTTTAAAACAATGTAATCGAACTGCATGGGTTTAAACTAGGATATGATTGTATGACAATAGATTTGTAACTGAACGCTTAAAACAATGTAATCTAACTGCATGTCTTTAAACTAGGATATGATTGTATGACAATAGATTTGTAACTGAACGCTTAAAATAATGTAATTGAACTGCATGTCTATAAACTAGGATATGATTGTATGACAATAGATTTGTAACTGAACGCTTAAAATAATGTAATTGAACTGCATGTCTATAAACTAGGATATGATTGTATGAAAATAGATTTGTAACTGAACGTTTAAAATAATGTAATCGAACTGCATGTCTATAAACTAGGATATGATTGTATGAAAATAGATTTGTAACTGAACGTTTAAAACAATGTAATCTAACTGCATGTCTTTAAACTAGGATATGATTGTATGACAATAGATTTGTAACTGAACGCTTAAAATAATGTAATTGAACTGCATGTCTATAAACTAGGATATGATTGTATGACAATAGATTTGTAACTGAACGCTTAAAATAATGTAATTGAACTGCATGTCTATAAACTAGGATATGATTGTATGAAAATAGATTTGTAACTGAACGTTTAAAATAATGTAATCGAACTGCATGTCTATAAACTAGGATATGATTGTATGACAATAGATTTGTAACTGAACGTTTAAAATAATGTAATCGAACTGCATGTCTATAAACTAGGATATGATTGTATGACAATAGATTTGTAACTGAACGTTTAAAATAATGTAATCGAACTGCATGTCTATAAACTAGGATATGATTGTATGACAATAGATTTGTAACTGAACGTTTAAAATAATGTAATCGAACTGCATGTCTATAAACTAGGATATGATTGTATGACAATAGATTTGTAACTGAACGTTTAAAATAATGTAATCGAACTGCATGTCTATAAACTAGGATATGATTGTATGACAATAGATTTGTAACTGAACGTTTAAAATAATGTAATCGAACTGCATGTCTATAAACTAGGATATGATTGTATGACAATAGATTTGTAACTGAACGTTTAAAATAATGTAATCGAACTGCATGTCTATAAACTAGGATATGATTGTATGACAATAGATTTGTAACTGAACGTTTAAAATAATGTAATCGAACTGCATGTCTATAAACTAGGATATGATTGTATGACAATAGATTTGTAACTGAACGTTTAAAATAATGTAATCGAACTGCATGTCTATAAACTAGGATATGATTGTATGACAATAGATTTGTAACTGAACGTTTAAAATAATGTAATCGAACTGCATGTCTATAAACTAGGATATGATTGTATGACAATAGATTTGTAACTGAACGCTTAAAATAATGTAATTGAACTGCATGTCTATAAACTAGGATATGGTTGTATGAAAATAGATTTGTAACTGAACGTTTAAAACAATGTAATCGAACTGCATGGGTTTAAACTAGGATATGATTGTATGACAATAGATTTGTAACTGAACGTTTAAAACAATGTAATCGAACTGCATGGGTTTAAACTAGGATATGATTGTATGACAATAGATTTGTAACTGAACGCTTAAAATAATGTAATTGAACTGCATGTCTATAAACTAGGATATGATTGTATGACAATAGATTTGTAACCGAACGCTTAAAATAATGTAATCGAACTGCATGTCTATAAACTAGGATATGATTGTATGAAAATAGATTTTTAACTGAACGTTTAAAATAATGTAATCGAACTGCATGTCTATAAACTAGGATATGATTGTATGACAATAGATTTGTAACGTGAACGTTTTAAAATAATGTAATCGAACTGCATATCTATAAACTAGGATATGATTGTATGACAATAGATTTGTAAGCTGAACGTTTAAAATAATGTAATCGAACTGCATGTCTATAAACTAGGATATGATTGTATGACAATAGATTTGTAACTGAACGTTTAAAATAATGTAATCGAACTGCATGTCTATAAACTAGGATATGATTGTATGACAATAGATTTGTAACTGAACGTTTAAAATAATGTAATCGAACTGCATGTCTATAAACTAGGATATGATTGTATGACAATAGATTTGTAACCGAACGCTTAAAATAATGTAATCGAACTGCATGTCTATAAACTAGGATATGATTGTATGACAATAGATTTTTAACTGAACGTTTAAAATAATGTAATCGAACTGCATGTCTATAAACTAGGATATGATTGTATGACAATAGATTTGTAACTGAACGTTTAAAATAATGTAATCGAACTGCATGTCTATAAACTAGGATATGATTGTATGACAATAGATTTGTAACTGAACGTTTAAAATAATGTAATCGAACTGCATGTCTATAAACTAGGATATGATTGTATGACAATAGATTTGTAACTGAACGTTTAAAACAATGTAATCGAACTGCATGTCTATAAACTAGGATATGATTGTATGACAATAGATTTGTAACTGAACGTTTAAAACAATGTAATCGAACTGCATGTCTATAAACTAGGATATGATTGTATGACAATAGATTTGTAAGCTGAACGTTTAAAACAATGTAATCGAACTGCATGTCTATAAACTAGGATATGATTGTATGACAATAGATTTGTAACTGAACGTTTAAAACAATGTAATCGAACTGCATGTATATAAACTAGGATATGATTGTATGACAATAGATTTGTAAGTGAACGTTTAAAACAATGTAATCGAACTGCATGTCTATAAACTAGGATATGATTGTATGACAATAGATTTGTAAGTGAACGTTTAAAACAATGTAATCGAACTGCATGTCTTTAAACTAGGATATGATTGTATGACAATAGATTTGTAAGTGAACGTTTAAAACAATGTAATCGAACTGCATGTCTATAAACTAGGATATGATTGTATGACAATAGATTTGTAAGTGAATGTTTAAAACAATGTAATCGAACTGCATGTATATAAACTAGGATATGATTGTATGACAATAGATTTGTAAGTGAACGTTTAAAACAATGTAATCGAACTGCATGTCTATAAACTAGGATATGATTGTATGACAATAGATTTGTAACTGAACGTTTAAAACAATGTAATCGAACTGCATGTCTATAAACTAGGATATGATTGTATGACAATAGATTTGTAACTGAACGTTTAAAATAATGTAATCGAACTGCATGTCTTTAAACTAGGATATGATTGTATGACAATAGATTTGTAACTGAACGTTTAAAACAATGTAATCGAACTGCATGTATATAAACTAGGATATGATTGTATGACAATAGATTTGTAACTGAACGTTTAAAATAATGTAATCGAACTGCATGTCTTTAAACTAGGATATGATTGTATGACAATAGATTTGTAACTGAACGTTTAAAACAATGTAATCGAACTGCATGTCTTTAAACAGAGCATGTTCGCTTTTAATGTCTTTGTAAATGATCTTTTACGATAAAGTAATCAATCTGAATATCTTTCATGCAGGATTGTAGCCATAAATGTTTACGTTTTTGTTTAACACTTTTAAAAACTTCAAACATATCGCAATACCTTCGAAGCCGGCTGTGACTGAGCCATAAAATAACTGAAATAGAACTGCTATTCTGTGCCTGTAACAGAGAGGAGTACACTTTCTAATAAAGTTAGTTTGCCTTTAGAACTTGTTGTAGATTTATTTACAAGTTAGTAGATTATTTTATAAAGAATATAAATTTGTTCGAACAGATGCATAATTAGGTACGACTGGCAAAATTTTCAGTATAAATATCTTTATAAATGTCTTGTTTTTATGCTATTTTACATATTTACATTTTCAGTATATGAGAAGAAATAGAGATGCGTACATAAAATAGTATATTTTAATTTAGTAGTTGATATCAAATTTTATATGTTCCTTTTCTCAACATGGAAAATATAGGTTTACAGTTTTATATTGATGTAAATTTGTAATTGCTTTATACGGTTGAGTTTTATACTAAAATGAATTTGGATTAGGAACTCAATTACTTCAACAGTTACATCACTTGAATTATTTAAAAGTTAAGCTAATTGTACTTAGATGCAAATGTATTCGACCAAGTTGAATAACAAAAGGCAGCTCGTTGGATTTTAGGAAATAGAATTGAATAAAAACATTATTGTTTCACTTGAAAGTTTAAGTAGAAAAACTTGTTGAAATCACTTAAAATTATGCTATAGTGCATAATTAATTTTGCTGTTTATAAAGTAATTATAATTGTTCTGTGAAATTCATATATGATAATGGATAATTTTCTACATTTTAAGTGCCACGTATGTGTGTGGATACATGACAAAAACACCGAAGTTAGCCGAAGTTGAAGCAAATTTTCCGAAATTTAAGTTAATAAAACAGTTATATGAGAAGTGTTTGTATGTGAAGCATGCACCATTATAATCAAACAGCTCCATGTAAATAACATTTGTCGCGGGGCCTTAAATATTTCTTGATGCTAAAAAAATACAACAATTTTATGTGAAATTGAGAGTTAAAAGAATAATTTTGAAATTGAAAATAAAAACCAAAAATGTGGAAAACGTGTTTTAAATTTTGATATTATGACGGTACAATCGATCTATTTTCAGTCACTTTTGCAGGCACGTTTTTATTTCAATCAAATTAAAAGTCGCCGTTTGATGAGGCGATATCGAATGAGACAATAAATATTGTGGGGTACAAAGGAAACTCGTGAACAGAGAATGAGCCAACTGTGTGACATGAGTTGTCATATGCCACCAGGTGTCAGTTGGGGTATATAAATACAGCCGCAAACTTGCCCAGCAGGTCTGAAGGTCAGTGTCCGAGGTGTAGGCGTGGGGCTCGCCGCCAGAGCCAGACAATCTGTTTCTGTAAAATCATCTACTTATTGTCGTAATGGAGCCTCAAATGACCGAAGATAAACGTAATTTTGAACAATGATTACGCCAATACAAGCATACAAAGATTTTGGTCCCTCAAAAATGAAAATTTCCCTTTTCAATATAATAAAGATGGGTCTTCTGTGAAGCAACAAATAAATTTAAAAACATATATTTTTCTTCACTTATCACTCTGGAGCGGAATTGACACATCAATATTACTACATAGATTGTAAATGTGCGGTAGTTGGAGCGGAATGAACAAATTACTCTTATCAAATAGATTTTGAATCTACGATAGTTTGAGTGGAATGAGCATATCACTCTTATCAAATAGATTTTGAATCTACGATAGTTGGAGTGGAATGAGCATATCACTCTTATCAAATAGATTTTGATTCTACGATAGTTGGAGTAGAACGAGCATATCACTCTTATCAAATAGATTTTGATTCTACGATAGTTGGAGTAGAATGAGCATGTCACTCTTATCAAATAGATTTTAAATCTACGATAGTTAGAACAGAATACTACAGATTTTAAATCTGCGATAGTTGGAGTGGATTGTATATATTACTCTTACGTTGTAGATTGGAAATTTAAGATAGTTGGAGTGAAATGGACACATTTAGCGGAGAGGATTGGGTATGTCAGATTATTTAAAGAGATTTTAAGATTTAAAAATACTTAAAGTCATGCTATTTTAAGAGAAATAGAGATATCATACATACTACAGGAATTAATTTGAAAGTTGCGATAGTAGGCCTATATGAGAAATCAACATGTTAGAGTTTATACGTAGACCTATTAAGTTGTGTAGCCATGCTATTGGTAGAGAAACTGGTATGTTTGACTAAATATCTTATCAAATGCTTGTAAAGATAGGATATTTCGAAGATATTAACGTGTCAACCTATTATATAAATTGTAAATATTCGATATTTGAAGTTACATGTTAAGATACGATAATGGAGTAAAAATAAATATATCTGACTAATAATGATGATCAAATGCATAATGGGAGATAAGATGAAATGTTTGACTTTTAATAAAATTGTAAATAATATTTCAACTTGAAAAAAGTTTCTCTTAAGAAAACCATTTACCAATTACCTAAAATTGTACGTAATTTATATCACAGTAAGAAAGCATTTTAAAAGAAAGGCAAAACATTATCAAACATAGCACTGAAGAACTAAGCTACAAGTATATTATTTATGGACAGTTTTTGTTCTACAATGTATACATTTTATTAAATCTTTGCATTTTGTGGCTATTTTTATGAATTTAAATTTATAAGCAAATCAAAAGTTATTTGTGTATAGATATTTTAATTTTAAATTGAAGTAATTATTTCTTGTAAATATGATAATGCAGTCGTCCTTAAGAGTTCAAAAAAGTTTGTTCTTTCTCGAGGAATTGCAAAATCAGCTTACTCGGAACCGTGAAACAAAGAAGACAGCTTTGACAGTTATTCAACTTCCCTCTTTAAAACTTTACTCCGACAGATGGTAACACGATGAATGTCAAAGGCCAACACGAGAAAATAATTTACTCTCAGTCAAATATTTTATCTAGAAGAAATTGGAAAAGTTCATTCCATCATATTCAGTTCATCATTGAATAATTTTATAAGAAAAAAGTAATTACGAATTACCAGGTTCCAAACGTACAGAACCAGTTAATCTGAAGAAGGGTTGTCACGAATTCAGTGACATTCAATGGTTTAATGAACACTTAGCTTGTCTTTTGCTTAATAAATGCCATTAAATTTTGGATATGATAGAACAACCATCACCCATACAAACGTTGAAATGTAACGCGTTATGAATTTTAAAACTACAGTACTTAAATCCATGACGCAATAATCCAACAAAATTAAAATATCTTTGTTAAAAAAAAAAAATTAAATTACACTAAGTCATAGTAAAAACGTTAACAAGGAAACTTCATTTATAGATTTCTAACTTAAAAATACAAACACGTACTCTATGTTACTCATAATGAAGGTTTATGTAACTAATAACTAACTAATTGAAAACAAATCCTTCATAATTGTAACTTTATTGTTACTTTATCAGTTGATGATCAGAGGTAAGTGACTTTACCTTGGTAATAGTGCCTTCCTGTTCCGTTCCAAGTGACAGTTGCCGCCACATTGTATCTGACGTAAAGAATGGTTTACTGATTTAATATTTTGCCCTTAAATTGTTAAATATTCTGTCATTTTATTTTTCTTCACTTCATACACTAGTTAGTTGAATAATTTAAATCATTCTTCATATGTTTTACTGTGAAATAGTATAGCTGAATACATCGATTATTCATATCATACTCAGTTTAGTGCAGGAAACTACCAATTCCATCTTGAAACTATCTGTCAAGCATAAAAAAAATTGCATGTTTTGAAAAAGTGAATGGATTATAAAATACCGTACTTCTTAACAAATTTGTAATAAAGCCTTGAAGTGTATTCAAATACTTTAAGCTTGGAGTAGATTGTTGGCATTCAGTTATATTGTCGTATCTACTGTTTGTGTCGTCCTTCAAAGTACCAAACGCGAGTAGTAGTGGTTATTAATAGATTATAAAAACTTGTCATGCTTTGAAAAGAAGCTACTTTGGTCAGTGATCAGCAATGTGTCAAAGGTCATCAGGTTCCTTTATCAGTGATCAGCAATGTGTCAAAGGTCATCAGGATCGTTCATCAGTGATCAGCAATGTGTCACAGGTCTTTAGGTAAGTATCAGGTCACACCCCTCACACAACCCGGTAGCCTGTATGCCGACTTACCACCGTGACTTGCGACTGGCGTCACAGTGTCAGGTCATCCCCACACCACCCAGTAGCCTGTATGCCGACTTACCACATTGACTTGAAAGTGGCGTCACAGTGTCAGGTTACCCATCATACCTACCAGTAGCAGTGACGGTGATCTGACACTGACGCCACTCGCAAGTCACGGTGTTAAGTCGGCATAAATGCTACTGGGTGGTGTGAGGGGTGACTTGACACTGTGACGACAGTCGCAAGTCATAGTGATAAGCCAACATACATGCTACTGAGTGCTGTGAGGGGTGATATGACACTGTGACGACAATCGCAAGTCATGGTGATAAGTCGGCATACATGCTACTGGGTGCTGTGAGGGGTGACTTGACACTGTGACGACAGTCGCAAGTCATAGTGATAAGTCAACATACATGATACTGGGTGCTATGAGGGGTGACTTGACACTGTGACGACAGTCGCAAGTCATAGTGATAAGTCAACATACATGCTACTGGGTGCTGTGAGGGCTGACCTGACCCTGTGACGACAATCGCAAGTCACGGTGGTAAGTCGGCATACATGTTACTGGGTGCTGTGAGGGGTGACCTGACACTGTGACGACAATCGCGTCATGGTGATAAGTCAACATACATGCTACTGGGTGCTGTGAGGGGTGACCTGACACTGTGACGACAATCACAAGTCATAGTGATAAGTCAACATACATGCTACTGGGTGCTGTGAGGGGTGACCTGACACTGTGACGACAATCGCGTCATGGTGATAAGTCAACATACATGCTACTGGGTGCTGTGAGGGGTGATCTGACACTGTGACGCCAGTCTCAAGTCACGATGGTAAGTCGGCGTACATGCTACTGGGTGTTGTGAGGGGTGACCTGACACTGTGACGACAGTCGCAAGTCATAGTGATAAGTCAACATACATGCTACTGGATGGTGTGAGGGGTGACCTGACACTGTGACGACAATCGCGTCATGGTGATAAGTCGGCATACATGCTACTGGGTGCTGTGAGGGGTGACCTGACACTGTGACGACAATCGCGTCATGGTGATAAGTCAACATACATGCTACTGGATGGTGTGAGGGGTGACCTGACACTGTGACGACAATCGTGTCATGGTGATAAGTCGGCATACATGCTACTGGGTGCTGTGAGGGGTGACCTGACACTGTGACGACAGTCGCAAGTCATAGTGATAAGTCAACATACATGCTACTGGATGGTGTGAGGGGTGACCTGACACTGTGACGCCAGTCGCAAGTCACGATGGTAAGTCGGCGTACATGCTACTGGGTGTTGTGAGGGGTGACCTGACACTGTGACGCCAGTCGCAAGTCACGATGGTAAGTCGGCGTACATGCTACTGGGTGTTGTGAGGGGTGACCTGACACTGTGACGACAGTCGCAAGTCATAGTGATAAGTCAACATACATGCTACTGGATGGTGTGAGGGGTGACCTGACACTGTGACGCCAGTCGCAAGTCACGATGGTAAGTCGGCGTACATGCTACTGGGTGTTGTGAGGGGTGACCTGACACTGTGACGCCACTCGCCAGTTACTCGGTCGTTGATCGACGGGAAGCATATGTCAGCCTTAATACGCCAACGCTTGTTGTCATATGCCAAAATATATTTGGCGTCTCTCCAGATTCAGTTTTGCTGAGTTGCTTTACTACTGTCAGATATCATTCATCAATCTATCCATTTCGTTATATTCATCGACGAAACTTGTTCAGTCTTGCAACAGTTCAAATAATGTATTGTGGAAACTCTTACCCCTCTCTCTGCCAGTTTCTCCAAATGAACTAATGTTTTCATAATCAATAAACAAGAAAAACTTTTGGTTCATTATTGTGGCCTTCGCGTCTCTAATATAGAATTTAATTTTTAGCTGCTTTTCTTTTGTTACATGTTTAAAATGCGGAATCAGAGATTAATTTACCAGCTTTGTTGTCAACCGCAAAAGATGTCAACAAATTACAAATGTTTAGTCCTACAAATGTTTTTTTTAATATTTAATTTTTACATTTTTAGTCACCTTGAATTTAAGAAGACTTTTAATAACCTTTAGGAATTTAGGATTTAAATAATTTAGGAAGCCTATTAAGTAACCTTGTGTTTTAAAATTAGCTCCAGAATGCTAGCTGCTTCATAACTTAAAGCAGGAATATGCTTTCAATTAAATAAAATATTGTTTGACTATCTTGTTAAATGAGTTGACCATGTTTGTTAATATGACACAGAAATGTTACGCTCAGTAAGAGCCTTCTTGTTTTACTCTCTTGTTAAATGTTTATATGATTTTCATTTATGAAATTAGAGTCATAAACTCTATCTCCTGCTGAGTAAACATAAAACTTATTCTAAATTACACATTTAATATAAGACTGAAAGATTGCATTCTCAAAACTCACTGCGTACACGACAGAACTCCATGAACAAAGTATTTCCTCTCCGTAACACTTGAATCTTGATATAACCGTCATACCAAACTAGTATAGTAGTACATTTGAGATAAAGTTATGAATAATTCATGTAATTCTCAGTGACTGTAAATAAAAAAATTATTTTAAAGTATATTGTAACTGTATAAAAATAGGCTTTAAGTCCGCAGAAGAGTATGGGAATTGAGAAGATATCGGCGATTCTAATCCATAAACTTTAGAATAGGCCATGACGAAACTCTACAAGACTCGAATTGTAAATTATTTATATTATATATGCCAGCAAAATATCAAAAATTATTTTTTTTTTGGACCCCCTAATCAACTTCATACTTACATATTTTCCATATTTTTTCATATTCACATGTTTCCACACAATCACACATTTCACTACATAATCTAAATAAACCTCTAATGATTCAATATACCCAAACATTCAAAAACTAACACAGAATCCAACATAATATGTAACTTTGAAATACCTTACCATATACTAATACCACCTAAAAATTTCACATTGAAATTTAAGCACTAGTTTCAACATAAGCACGCGTTCATATTACCACACATTGAAATATAAGCACGTGTTCATATTACCACACGTAGAAATATAAGCACAAGTTTCAATATAAGCACGTGTTCATATTACCACACATTGTAATACAATTGTACAATGCAATACAACCTCACAATACAATTCAATAATTTCACATATTCTGATACAACCTCATGTTTCAAGATAACCACAAGGACGATCTCATACAATCTCGATTTGAATATAAGCACAATATTCACTTTAACCAGACGTTAAAATGAATTTGCAAATACATGAACGCGTGTTAATATAGTGGGCTACTCATAAAACAAGCTTTAAAATGTTAAACTATGTATTTTTGTGGCACTGGCATAAGAGAAATCGATATATTGAAGATTTATATGCTATATACAATCTTTAATATACATATATAACATATTAAATATCTTCTGTTTGATAAACATTTTACAAATTAGCTAGTTTTAACGTATTTTACTTCTTTAACAAAAAAAATTAATTTATTATTTATGAACATCATTCATAATATTTTTATTTTGAAAAAGGAATTACCATAAAAAAAAGCTTTTTTGTGGACATAATTAAGTAACGTTCATGTACATGTAATTTGGTCTTAAAATAGCGTTACAATACCAGTGATCTAAACAATAAGACGCCATTATAACTGACGAGGTTAAGATCTCATATAATCACTTAACCGCGGATAGTTTATGTGTTACCAACCAAACAACAACAACACGCCGTTATAGCTGACGAGGTTATGATCTCATGTAATCACTCAACCGCGGATACTTTATGTATTACCAACCAAACAACAACCCGATGTTATAGCTGACGAGGTTAAGATCTCATGTAATCACTCAACCGCGGATAGTTTATGTATTACCAACCAAACAACAACCCGACTTTATAGCTGACGAGGTTAAGGTCTCATGTAATCACTCAACAGCGGATAGTTTATGTATTACCAACCAAACAACAACCCGACGTTATAGCTGACGAGGTTAAGATCTCATGTAATCACTCAACCGCGGATAGTTTATGTATTACCAACCAAACAACAACAACACGCCGTTATAGCTGACGAGGTTAAGATCTCATGTAATCACTCAACCGCGGATAGTTTATGTATTACCAACCAAACAACAACCCGACGTTATAGCTGACGAGGTTAAGATCTCATGTAATCACTCAACCGCGGATAGTTTATGTATTACCAACCAAACAACAACCCGACGTTATAGCTGATGAGGTTAAGATCTCATGTAATACTCACCGTGGATAGTTTATGTATTACCAACCAAACAACAACCCGACGTTATAGCTGACGAGGTTAAGATCTCATGTAATCACTCAACAGCGGATAGTTTATGTATTACCAACCAAATAACAACCCGACGTTATAGCTGACGAGGTTAAGATCTCATGTAATCACTCAACAGCGGATAGTTTATGTATTACCAACCAAACAACAACCCGACGTTATAGCTGACGAGGTTAAGATCTCATGAATCACTCAACAGCGGATAGTTTATGTATTACCAACCAAACAACAACACGACGTTATAGCTGACGAGGTTAAGATCTCATGTAATCACTCAACAGCGGATAGTTTATGTATTACCAACCAAACAACAACCCGACGTTATAGCTGACGAGGTTAAGATCTCATGTAATCACTCAACAGCGGATAGTTTATGTATTACCAACCAAACAACAACCCGACGTTATAGCTGACGAGGTTAAGATCTCATGTAATCACTCAACAGCGGATAGTTTATGTATTACCAACCAAACAACAACCCGACGTTATAGCTGACGAGGTTAAGATCTCATGTAATCACTCAACAGCGGATAGTTTATGTATTACCAACCAAATAACAACACGACATTATAGCTGACGAGGTTAAGATCTCATGAATCACTCAACAGCGGATAGTTTATGTATTACCAACCAAACAACAACACGACGTTATAGCTGACGAGGTTAAGATCTCATGAATCACTCAACAGCGGATAGTTTATGTATTACCAACCAAACAACAACACGACGTTATAGCTGACGAGGTTAAGATCTCATGAATCACTCAACAGCGGATAGTTTATGTATTACCAACCAAACAACAACACGACGTTATAGCTGACGAGGTTAAGATCTCATGTAATCACTCAACAGCGGATAGTTTATGTATTACCAACCAAACAACAACCCGACGTTATAGCTGACGAGGTTAAGATCTCATGAATCACTCAACAGCGGATAGTTTATGTATTACCAACCAAACAACAACCCGACGTTATAGCTGACGAGGTTAAGATCTCATGAATCACTCAACAGCGGATAGTTTATGTATTACCAACCAAACAACAACCCGACGTTATAGCTGACGAGGTTAAGATCTCATGAATCACTCAACAGCGGATAGTTTATGTATTACCAACCAAACAACAACCCGACGTTATAGCTGACGAGGTTAAGATCTCATGAATCACTCAACAGCGGATAGTTTATGTATTACCAACCAAACAACAACCCGACGTTATAGCTGACGAGGTTAAGATCTCATGAATCACTCAACAGCGGATAGTTTATGTATTACCAACCAAACAACAACCCGACGTTATAGCTGACGAGGTTAAGATCTCATGAATCACTCAACAGCGGATAGTTTATGTATTACCAACCAAACAACAACCCGACGTTATAGCTGACGAGGTTAAGATCTCATGAATCACTCAACAGCGGATAGTTTATGTATTACCAACCAAACAACAACACGACGTTATAGCTGACGAGGTTAAGATCTCATGAATCACTCAACAGCGGATAGTTTATGTATTACCAACCAAACAACAACACGACGTTATAGCTGACGAGGTTAAGATCTCATGAATCACTCAACAGCGGATAGTTTATGTATTACCAACCAAACAACAACACGACGTTATAGCTGACGAGGTTAAGATCTCATGAATCACTCAACAGCGGATAGTTTATGTATTACCAACCAAACAACAACACGACGTTATAGCTGACGAGGTTAAGATCTCATGAATCACTCAACAGCGGATAGTTTATGTATTACCAACCAAACAACAACACGACGTTATAGCTGACGAGGTTAAGATCTCATGAATCACTCAACAGCGGATAGTTTATGTATTACCAACCAAACAACAACACGACGTTATAGCTGACGAGGTTAAGATCTCATGAATCACTCAACAGCGGATAGTTTATGTATTACCAACCAAACAACAACACGACGTTATAGCTGACGAGGTTAAGATCTCATGAATCACTCAACAGCGGATAGTTTATGTATTACCAACCAAACAACAACCCGACGTTATAGCTGACGAGGTTAAGATCTCATGAATCACTCAACAGCGGATAGTTTATGTATTACCAACCAAACAACAACACGACGTTATAGCTGACGAGGTTATGATCTCATGAATCACTCAACAGCGGATAGTTTATGTATTACCAACCAAACAACAACCCGACGTTATAGCTGACGAGGTTAAGATCTCATGAATCACTCAACAGCGGATAGTTTATGTATTACCAACCAAACAACAACACGACGTTATAGCTGACGAGGTTAAGATCTCATGAATCACTCAACAGCGGATAGTTTATGTATTACCAACCAAACAACAACACGACGTTATAGCTGACGAGGTTATGATCTCATGAATCACTCAACAGCGGATAGTTTATGTATTACCAACCAAACAACAACACGACGTTATAGCTGACGAGGTTAAGATCTCATGAATCACTCAACAGCGGATAGTTTATGTATTACCAACCAAACAACAACACGACGTTATAGCTGACGAGGTTAAGATCTCATGAATCACTCAACAGCGGATAGTTTATGTATTACCAACCAAACAACAACCCGACGTTATAGCTGATGAGGTTAAGATCTCATGTAATCACTCACCGTGGATAGTTTATGTATTGCCAACCAAACAACAACCCGACGTTATAGCTGATGAGGTTAAGATCTCATGTAATCACTCACCGTGGATAGTTTATGTATTACCAACCAAACAACAACCCGACGTTATAGCTGACGAGGTTAAGATCTCATGTAATCACTCAACAGCGGATAGTTTATGTATTACCAACCAAATAACAACCCGACGTTATAGCTGACGAGGTTAAGATCTCATGTAATCACTCAACAGCGGATAGTTTATGTATTACCAACCAAACAACAACCCGACGTTATAGCTGACGAGGTTAAGATCTCATGTAATCACTCAACAGCGGATAGTTTATGTATTACCAACCAAACAACAACCCGACGTTATAGCTGACGAGGTTAAGATCTCATGTAATCACTCAACAGCGGATAGTTTATGTATTACCAACCAAACAACAACCCGACGTTATAGCTGACGAGGTTAAGATCTCATGTAATCACTCAACAGCGGATAGTTTATGTATTACCAACCAAACAACAACACGACGTTATAGCTGACGAGGTTAAGATCTCATGAATCACTCAACAGCGGATAGTTTATGTATTACCAACCAAACAACAACACGACGTTATAGCTGACGAGGTTAAGATCTCATGAATCACTCAACAGCGAATAGTTTATGTATTACCAACCAAACAACAACACGACGTTATAGCTGACGAGGTTAAGATCTCATGAATCACTCAACAGCGGATAGTTTATGTATTACCAACCAAACAACAACACGACGTTATAGCTGACGAGGTTATGATCTCATGAATCACTCAACAGCGGATAGTTTATGTATTACCAACCAAACAACAACACGACGTTATAGCTGACGAGGTTATGATCTCATGAATCACTCAACAGCGGATAGTTTATGTATTACCAACCAAACAACAACACGACGTTATAGCTGACGAGGTTAAGATCTCATGAATCACTCAACAGCGGATA
Organism: Stictocephala bisonia; assembly: GCA_035578905.1. Classification (NCBI taxonomy): domain Eukaryota; kingdom Metazoa; phylum Arthropoda; class Insecta; order Hemiptera; family Membracidae; genus Stictocephala; species Stictocephala bisonia. Next base: position 946,473 of record JAQJVL010000020.1, read on the forward strand.
GTTTATGTATTACCAACCAAACAACAACACGACGTTATAGCTGACGAGGTTATGATCTCATGAATCACTCAACAGCGGATAGTTTATGTATTACCAACCAAACAACAACACGACGTTATAGCTGACGAGGTTAAGATCTCATGAATCACTCAACAGCGGATAGTTTATGTATTACCAACCAAACAACAACACGACGTTATAGCTGACGAGGTTAAGATCTCATGAATCACTCAACAGCGGATAGTTTATGTATTACCAACCAAACAACAACACGACGTTATAGCTGACGAGGTTAAGGTCTCACTCATGTAATCAATCAATCAATAGTTGATGAGTTGTGAAGTAAATTAAACTGTTCAATGTAATTATCCCTGTAGTTAATATCAATTTAAAATACATTTTTATTTCTTCACTAAATATTATGATAAATACTATGATGTTTTCTATGTTTAGTATTAATTTTCTTTTTTAATTCTTAAAGAATTGTTTGTTTTAGATTAACTATTTATTTATGTCATGATATGTCAGATTTGGAACTCAACAATTTTACTTCAAAATTCGAAAAATTCAATGTCACAACTATTAGTATTTTTAACATATTTCCGGTAAATAAAATGATATGTCAATCATATTTAGTTCGATTTTGTTTCACAAATTAAGAATTTTCGTTGAGTAAATAGACAGTTAGGTTAACTTACGCTATGTGTTGTTGTTAGATAAGTAAAAAGTGTATGCGTATTTTTCAGGCCGAAAAAATAATTTTATTACAAAACCAATTAAACATTCGTATTCAGCATAAAAACATCCAAATTAAAAATAAATGTTGAAAATTTATTTTTTTTATAAAAAGTTGTTTTTTTCACTATCAGATAAAAAACTAGGTTCTATAATTTCTTGTAAAAACCGAGTTTTCTGCGGTTGAATTCAACTACATCAAGATATATAAACTCATGTTTCACCACTTTTCAACAAAAAATCGTATTTTCGTAAGTGGCAAGAAAGAACATAATTACCGTAAAATCAAACAAACCTTCGGATAACTGAAGTTATCAAGACTAACTGTCGATTGCAGGGATGGCTGGCTAAATTCCTTTGGTCCGTTTATGAAGAAAGTTTCAATTGTGTTAGTGGTTTACCCAATTAATTTAGATGTAGTTGTACCAAGCATGTTGCGGCCGAGTTCTGGTTGTGTTTGAGTTGCTCCCCTTTGTAAACATCGCCTACCAGGCTACTCCTCCATATCAGATACGGGTTTTAATTTGTCCATAATTCAAATACTAACACTGTTAATTCCAAAGGTTAGTAATTATTAATTAGTACATCTTGTTATGTGATTAAACGAGTAAATAAAGAAGAAAATATTTGAACGTTCTTAGATTATATGCGAAATGAAATGAGAAGGACATATTTCAATATCAAACAAATTACCATGAAATATTATAGAATGAGCAGACCTAGTTAAAGGAATATTACTGTAAATAAATTTGACAGGCTGTAAATGGTTTCGTGGCTTAAATTGCACTTGAAAACACACAAAAACACACACGCTCAAAGGTGTCGTAATTGGAATGAACGAAGAATAGATTTACCAATAAAACATCTTTTCCTTGACCATGCAGCACGCTTTATACTGGGTGTCCCAAAAGCCTTAGAACTTCGTTATAATTTCTTTATTAGAACCATTAAACTTTAGTATTTCGTCATTGGTATTGTTTCCTACGTTATGACACATTTTTCAGTCATTTTGCTTAACGGAGGGACGTCCTGTGGAAGAAGTCGTGACAATTTAAAATGTAAGCCTAGGTCGAAGAGCACCTAATTTAAAAGGTCTTTGGTTTTTGAATATAATGCCACAAATGCGACTTCAGAAGGTTCACTCAGTCGAAAATGGCAGCCCTTTCAAGTTTTGTAATTTTGGTTTTACTTGAGATAATTTTGCTCGTCATAGCAGGTGTCTAAAACCGTCTTACTAATTGAAAAAATTTACTATTTTTAGTACTTCTGCATGCTCATTTTTTTCCTTTAAGAATAAAGAAATTAATCTTTACAGCTTTAATGTTTAGCTTTCATAAAACAAATTTTGAAAGGGCTGCCATTTTTTACTGAGTGAAATTTAGGTGTGTCAAAATTTAAAACGATTCGGTTTCCAAGTGATACTAGTTAACATTCCTCAACAAACAAAAACAATTTACAAACCACTACTTTTAAATGAATTAATCCAGATTTAGAAAAACTGTGTTTTTATTCTTGAGATGAAAATTACTTCCAATAAATAATTATACTTAGGATGTAACTGAGACGTACACATGGGGTCCTCCCGCCCACTCTACAATACTTAGTTTACAAATGGCTCACCTAAAATCAACCAATTTCAATTTCCTGCACCGATAGTTAATGGTATAACAATTTGATGAAAACAAAATAACAAAATACAGTCGGATTTTGACAGTGTTAAATGAAAACTCAGAATCTTTATCATGACATTTAACAATGTTTCACGAACCAAGATAAATTAACAAAGAGTGAGCAAATAGTCATGAAAAGGACTTATTAGGATACTAAGGATGTTGGCCGGATCCCACTAACCATTAGGTAAAGCACTGGCCTATAGTACAATGTATCCTGCTGGCCTCGACATCCTTGGCTTGAAATGTGCAAATATAAGAGACAATTATTATTTACTATTTCCTTCACTCCATGTAGTCTTTCTATAGCCATTAAAGTTTGATTAAAGACCAGTGTAGTTGTTGAAAATAACCTCGTTTATTGTTAATGTAGTTCTGCTTCTCCACCCAGCTACTGTAAGTGGTCGATTTGCATACCACATACATGTTTATTGAACTGTAGAGGTACAGTGCCATTAACTTAATCCAGCTCTAACCCGTTAACAGGAGCGGATTTATTTAATGACAAATAAACTTAAATGTAAACTAAAATAGCACTGCGTTCATGCGCTCTTCGCTCCAGAGTAACATGAGGGCGAAAACATCACAATATACTGTATGGCAGTTTAGACTAACGGAGCTGTCAGATAATGTTGAAAAAATGTACCTATTACAACCAGCCATTCCTCCAAATCAACCCCAAAACACCCACCGTATGACGGTACAAAGACGGTACAATTTACCCCAAAATTACACTGGAGATGACCAAGTCATCATATAGTCAGGAGGTGAAGGGAATCCCATAACACTTTATACTTTTATGTAAAAAAAAAAAAAAAAACATAAAAAAAAACAGTTAACTCATCATTCACATGGACAAAAGGGTTATGCTTCAATTTTATTCAACTGTTATGGTAACCGAACTTAGGCTCAGTTTGGGATTAGAACCTTCTTTAAGGATTTTAAATATTTAATTACCTGATTTTCAAGTTTGAACATTAAATGGATGTAAATATTCATTCATTTCATGTTCACATGAAAAGTCAGGTAGCGTACCTGCCTTGATAGGTGGATTTAGATTAAAAAGGAACTCCAATTGAGAAATGGACACATTAGTTTTACAGCTCTTTTGTTGGTCACAATTCCCATAGTTTAGTTTTCAGTTTTTTATACGGTAAATAATATGAAGCAAAGATAACTTTACCTTCAAACTCAACATTTTTGATTGCATACAGGGTGTTTTAGAGCTCTCTACTAACTTTTTGAGGTATTGATTCTTGGCTAAGAGCGAGTCTGAATATCACATTTAAGTCATCCGAAGTAGCCTACTCAGATTCTCACAGAGCCACCATTTTGTTTTTTCAATATTTTTTCTCAAAAACCGCAAAACGTAACATTTTGTTATTTGGTATACACCTTAATATCAGTAAGGCCAAAAAACAAGAATAACCTTTAAAATTAAATCAAATCAAATCGTTTATTAAGCCAGTAAACATATATACACGCATTAGCCAAGTAATAGTAAATGCAATAAAACAATAATCAACTAAGACTACAACATGTGAAAAGATAGAGCAAAAAAAATTTATATATATTTCAAAGTTTGCAACAATCACAGTAAATCAGAATTATTTATGGCCAGCTAGAAACTCATGGACGCTGTAACAACAAAGGTTGAGCAGAAGGCTTTTCAGTTGTTTCTTAAATTTTATATGGTTAGTCTCCAGTTTAAGTGAGAGTTGAAGGCAGTTATAGGGAGCTACACCATTATAAAGGGTATGTTTCTCAAAGAAGGCAGTAGAATGCTTTGGTACTCTTAAACTGTGATTGCCACGAAGAGTGTAAGAGTGGTTAGAGAAAGTGGAAAAGACAGGGAAATTTAATTTTACAAAAGTGAGGGTTTCAAGAATAAAAAGAGAAGGAAAGGTCAGAACCTTATAATTTTGAAAGAATTCTTTACAGGATTGACGTTTATTTCAGGAAAATATAACTCTTATGGCTTTTTTTTTAAAGACGAAATAGAAAAACGGGTTCTATTGTTTTCATTTCCCCAAATAGGTACTGCGTAGGCCAGGTATGGGTAGACTAGGCCATAATAAGCCGAGAGAAGAACATCACTATTTACAGTTTTTGCTAAATTTCTCAACATGTAAGTGCCTATGCATACCTTTCTGGAGACATAATCCAAATGCGCATAAAAATCCAAACCCTCATCCACCATTATTCCAAGAAATTTAACTTTATCAGATCGGTAAATTATGGTTTCATCCAAAATGACATTTAAAGGAGAACTGTGTTTATTTGTTTTTGAAACTGAAAATTGTTGAAGCTGTGTTTTTGGGTGTTAATTGACAACATGTTTTCTCGAAACCATTGGAGCAGATTATTTGATTCTATGAAGGAAATTTGTTCTAAAGACTGAAAATTGTGAGCAGACAAAGAAAGGGAGGTATCACCAGCAAATTGACATATCCTACCACTCTTCACACTAGATGGCAAGTTATTAACATATAAAAGAAATAAAATCGGTCCAAGTATAGACCCCTGTGGCACTCCCCTCAAAACTGGAATCTCAGGAGAAAAGAAGCGTCGAAGACAATCAATACAGTTCACCAATGTAAATTCCACAACCTGGCTCCTCCCCTTAGATATGAGGCGAACCAATCCAGCGCTAGGCTCATATAGTCGTGTAACACTTTTACTTAGATAACATATTTTAAAAACAATTTAAAGGCAAATCTAACGATATCATATTTATTTAGATCGAATAAAAAATAAACGAGGTGTAATACTTTTTGTCTGTGCGCGGCAGATGGTGCATGTTAAGGTACGCAGCCAATAAAACAACGTGACAAACACCTAACCCCTAAAAATGATTTTATAAGTTAGTTAGTTAGTAAAATTAGTTTTAATTTATTCGATATTTATTAACTTACTGAGGATTTATTATTATTTCGTTAATATTATCAAGTTTTAAACAATTCCTTTTGTATTTTCATTGCTTAATGTAACGAAAACGTAAGAAGAGTTTAAGGGAAAACAAATAAGGGTTGTTTTAACAAATATTCTTATTTTTAATTAGAAAAGACGTTTGTATTAACATATAAAAATATTATTATTATTTCGTTAATATTATCAAGTTTTAAACAATTCCTTTTGTATTTTCATTGCTTAATGTAACGAAAACGTAAGAAGAGTTTAAGGGAAAACAAATAAGGGTTGTTTTAACAAATATTCTTATTTTTAATTAGAAAAGACGTTTGTATTAACATATAAAAATACCTTATTTATTTTTTATTCGATCTAAATAAATAGGATATCGTTAGATTTGCCCTCAAAGTGTCTAACAAAAGTTATCTAAGTAAAAGTGTTATACGACTATTTAAAAAGTTGTTCTTATTTGAAAATATTGGATGGCCACCATTTTGAATTCCTAATTGAGAAATCTTTGAAGTGTTTCTCAAAGGTTGGTCTTACTTATAATAAAGTGTATACCAAATTTCAAAATGTTACGTTATGAGGGTTTTGAGAAAACAATAGCTTAAAAAAAACAAAATGGCGATTCTGTGAGTAACTGAGGACTTTCGGATGATTTTTTAGATTTGCTCTTAGCCAAGAATCAATACTTAAAGCGGTCGGTAGAGAGTTCTGAAACACCCTGTATCGGACAATTAATTACATAAATTGCATCCCAACTGTCAATGTTATGACCTTATTTATTATTTCGTGTTCCAGCCAGTGATTTATAAAGAATTATTTACTTAAATACTACGGTACTCTTTAAACCGAAATATAACACATTCGGGATAATCCTTCTACCTATAAGAGTATATAATGAAAAATAAAAAAAACACAAGCGTGCATATTTGACGATTATTAGTTGGATTTCCTGGACTCGGAAGTTATTCATTATTACTTTTTCTATTAAATAAATTTTCCATTAACATGTGAAAAACTAGTCTTGTATTAAGGAATAAAAATAAACGTAGTAAAGCATAGCATCGTAATCTAGTCACGACACATGTTCTTTGTTTAGTTACTTAAAATATAAGATTTCTAATCAGTCTGTTCAGACACACAATTATTGAACATTTCCCTGGACTCATAAACCATCTGCATTAACAAATATATAATTCACAGAGAGGGGAAATGGGAATGAAATATAATTCAACCACAAATATGTCTCTAGCAAGCTACTGAGTTATTCATATCGATTACAGAAATTGGCTAGGTGATGTAGCAGAACTATATTACAAGGAACATACCGAGATGGTCATTTTCAACGACATCTGTCTTTAATCTCCCTTGAGGCAGGTTATTTCGAAGTTGGAAGATAAATTCTTGTGAGGGATATGAAATAATACGAGTATTATTTATCAATAGAAAAATTATTTGTGGTATCCAATATAAGGAAACGTACTCTTTCGTCCTACTCGTATCCTCTGTATATTTTTGCTATCCAATATAAGGAAACGTACTCTTTCGTCCTACTCGTATCCTCTGTATATTTTTGCTATCCAATATAAGGAAACGTACTCTTTCGTCCTACTCGTATCCTCTGTATATTTTTGCTATCCAATATAAGGAAACGTACTCTTTCGTCCTACTCGTATCCTCTGCATATTTATGGTATCCAATATAAGAAAACGTATTCTTTCGTCCTACTCGTATCCTCTGTATATTTGTGGTATCAATATAAGGAAACGTACTCTTTCGTCCTACTCGTATCCTCTGTATATTTGTGGTATCCAATATAAGGAAACGTACTCTTTCGTCCTACTCGTATCCTCTGTATATTTGTGGTATCCAATATAAGGAAACGTACTCTTTCGTCCTACTCATATCCTTAGTATATTTTTGCTATCCAATATAAGGAAACATACTTTTTCATCCTACCCGTATCCTCTGTATATTTGTGATATCCTAAATAAGGAAACGTACTCTTTCGTCCTACTCGTATCCTCTGTATATTTGTGGTATCCAATATAAGAAAACGTACTCTTTCGTCGTACTCGTATCCTCTGTATATTTGTGGTATCCAATATAAGGAAACGTACTCTTTCGTCCTACTCTTATCCTCTGTATATTTGTGTTATCCAATATAAGAAAACGTACTCTTTCGTCCTACTCGTATCCTCTGTATATTTGTGGTATCCAATATAAGGAAACGTACTATTTCGTCCTACTCGTATCCTCTGTATATTGTGGTATCCAATATAAGGAAACGTACTCTTTCGTCCTACTCATATCCTCTGTATATTTGTGGTATCCAATATAAAGAAACGTACTGTGACATCCAGAGTGGCCTTCATCCTGGAAACCGGTGATGCGGAAGCAATGGATGGGTCGCTGACCACCTGCCCTGCTTGTTTACAACCTTTGGGGCACAATGGCTTACGCATGAACGCCCCTACCTCATCAATGGACTTTCTAGACTTTTCTCGGTTGACGAGCTAGCTCTGTCACGGAACTTCGGGCGCAGGGGAATTCAAGAAGCTTCTAGAAAGAGACCTGCAGGTGATATATACGGCTCGGATACCAGCGTGAGTCAGTGAGTGAGTCTAGAGCCTACAGCCCGGGTGTTTGCGGCGACAGTGAGCGAGTTCTACAGTGCGAGTGAAGTGTCCGTGTATAGTGAAGTGATCTACGGAGAAGTTACCGGTGAGTGGTTCGTTGTGGGGATCAACGAAGGAGCAGTGCGGTACTTGTGGACGACTTCTGAAGGGACACTGAAGAAACTGTGAGTGAACTGTTAGCATTGGACTGTAGGTAGTAGAGAATCTAGTAAAGTCACTTCGTAGTCAGTAATTGTAAATAATAGTAGGAAATCTAGTAGAGTCACTTTATAGTCAGTAATTGTAAATAATAGTAGAGAATCTAGGAAAGCCACTTTATAGAGCTAGGAATTGTAATTAAAAGAAGGTAATCTAGTAAAGTCACTTTGCAATTAGTAGTTGTAATTGATTGCCATTTATTGATGCCATCTAAGATTGTAAATATAAATTAGTTTAATTGTAACAGTAGGCCTAATAGTAAATTGTACTTTTCACAATAGTTTAAAGTTAAGGAAATAACCCATTTAATTGTATTAAGTTAATTTTAAAGATTCAATAAATTTAGTAATTGTTTAGTATATCGTGTTGCTTATTTGTAAAACCCACATAGCGAATAATTATTTATAAATTAGGACATAAAAACGTCACAGTACTCTTTCGTCCTACTCGTATCCTCAGTATATTTGTGGTATATGAGGAAACTTACTCAAGAGAGGCAGATTCCTCCTACTCTTATCGTCACAGTATTTTTGATTACGAATACAAAAACTCAATTTATAAAATGCAGCCTCCTTTTATTCATATAGTTCATTATATGGACAGTTTCACGTGGGCCAATTTCTGAACATTGATATTGTTAACACACTGGTGTACCAACAAAAATTACCATTAAAGTGTGCACAGCTTTTAGTGCGTACGGAAACGTCGTGCTATACTTTATAGGTTGTAAAAAGGATATATAGTTGGAACTGAGGGTCGTAAACGGAAAGGTTGTCGAGCCGTATTACTGTTGCAAGTAATTGATAAGGCGATAAGCTCAGTCATTAAATGCAGACTGTCTAACAACCCTCTTGGTTTGAGTATTTATGTTTCATTTTCACTGTGTTAGACTCGGGCTGATGTACAGGTGGACGTAAATTTCACTAATGAGCAAGACTGATGACTTTGGCTTTCTAAAATGACTTTTTATTGCTTGGTCAGAAAGTCATTGGCCTGTCTTCTATTTTAAACCCATGTCCATTCAAATCTCATAACGCTTAGATAGTTCCAAGTAAAAAACGTGGGACAATTTTAGTAAAATGTTATTCTTCAAAGTAGTGGTGTTTTGCCGCTCTTGTCTTTGAATTTGTCATTGTTATATTTGATACAACCAGGATTTTTGATCATAACCAAACACCAATGTAACATTTTTATTTTGCTTAAAATGAAGAAATTCGTGAAAATACCTCATATTAATGCTATAATGGACTAGGGGCCCACAACCATATTGCGTTTGATTCTCCTTCAGCCCTATGTTGAATTAAAATTTAGATTACAGCTTTATTTATAAACATAAAATAAATTTTCATCCTTTATTTAAATTGAACAAAATTGTCTAGGGCACCATCGGATCTAATTTTAATCCCACCCCTGATTTATACTGTTAAAATACAAATAACCAATATTCTAGTTCTATACATATATTTAGCAAAACTGTTCGGAAATATCTAATGTCACGGTGCTTTACTAACACTATCAACGTTTGTCAAAATTTGAAATATGCATACTTTATGATAGGTAAGTGTTACAAGTATGTAAAGTAAGACGTGTTAGACTGCAAAACCTGGGTGTCAGCTACTGATAAACGCATCGCCTGATAGCCAAATGGAGAACTACCTAAAACCTAGGCGTCAGCTACCAATAAACGCATCGCCTGATAGCCAAACGGGGAACAACCTATAACCTAGGCGTAAGCTACTGATAAACACATCGCCTGATAGCTACAACGGTAGTTCCCCGTTTTTTTTTGTAAACGGGGAACTACCTAAAACCTGGGCGTAAGCTACCGATAAACTTATCGCCTGGTAGCTAAACGGGGAACTGCCTATAACCTGGGCATCAGCTACTGATAAACGCATCGCCTGATAGCCATACTGGGAAGTGCTTATAACCTGGATGTTAGCTACTGATAAACGCATCGCCTGATAGCCAAACGGGGAACAGTTTAAAACCTAACCGTCAGCTACTAATAAACGCTTCAACTGACAGTCAAATGGGGAACTGTCTAAAACTTAGACGTTAGCTACCGATAAACGCATCACTTGATAAATAAACGGAGAACTGCCTAAAACCTAGACATCAGCTACCGATCAACGCATCGCCTGATAGGCAAGCGGGGAACTGCCTATAACCTAGGCGTCAGCTACTGATAAACGCATCGCCTGATAGCCAAACGGGGAACTGCCTAAAACCTAGACGTTAGCTACTGATAAACGCATCGCCTGATAGGCCAGCGGGGAACTTGCCTAAAGCCATACGAGGAACTAGTAAACTGCCACTGTTGTTCAGCTCAAACAACGGTAGTGGAACGAAGGACAAACAACAACCGGTCGAATATGATGACGTTACATGTAATTCCAAGAGTTACCACTAGGTAGTGTCGGAGGCTCGACTACGATAAAAGTATTCACTGAAAATGAATGTTAATACCATTAATTTTAGTGTTCGTTCAATAATAGGATGTGCTCGTCTCTTGAAGCGGAGGGAGGGCTTAGATTCTAACAAAACCAGGTATTTTATTGCAGAACAAGATTTGGTTTAAGAAATTATTTACGCGTTTATAAATGGATCCGATTAAGCATTTGTTGTTGACATGGTGGACTTCATTAACATAGGTATAAATACAATCCACGTATCATAGGGTAATAAAAAAATGTTTAGTTCGCCGCCATTATTAAGTTGGTTTGAACGGTCCACAGTAACATGCTAAACTAGGCTACGGCCTGTTATCTGTTGGTAGCAAAGCACGGTTCCGGTACTTTACCTGTTTTTCAGTGGTAAGGTTTGTGATTATATACACCACCAGAGCCGAACCTTCGGTGGTAGAAATTTTATTTAACTAAAGCGATTATCATATACAGTAGTAACCAACCACTAAACAGTGCAAAAAACATAATGAAAAAAAAACTAATTTTAGTTTGATACACATAACATCAATGAATTTTACAGTATAAAAAAATTTATTCTGTTCATTCATGAAAGCTTCAAGAACATTGTAAGCTGTATATTTTTTCCGTTAAACCTAATGATTTCTTGAAATAGTCAATAATTAAATTTAGATAATAAATACACTTATTGACATCACATTTTGAATTAATAAAATAACCTAACAAAATGATTTTACCATAACTGTTTTTTTTTTTTTTTTTTAATAGGCTTGTTGGAGCTTAAAATAATGTTTCAAAGCTAAGAATTCTTTGTAAATCTAAGGACTGAAAGCAACATTAATTGCTGGGCTTCTTTTATAAAACGGACCAGATTGCACCTGAACGATTGTTGTTTTCATGTAAGGGACGGATTTTAAAATCAACTTTTTGTAAACTACAGTCATTAGTCGTATCCCAAATCGAACTGAAACTAATTGAAAAAAAAAAAAAAAAAAATCACTCGTCAATTTGGATCTGTGCCCGTTTCTAAGGAACCGCAGCAAGCACATTTGAAGGTCTGGGACTAACAATACTTTCAGCCCCACAAGAATAACTCCACCTACAATGAGTTAACACATGTATTTGGAAAGTGACTCATGTCTTTATAGTTGTTTAAAGACCTGACAAGAATTATATATACAAACAATTAAACCTTTTTCCGACTGCATACCTGAATGACTACTGCAATAAGGATGTCAGATAGCACGGACCACTAATGCCACTCCTGTCATTTATTTGTTTGAATTTACAGTTATAAAACGCTCTTTCGAACAAAAACATGTCATGTTTTGTACATAAAAAATACAACAATGAATCATCTAACATATAGCATGTATAGAATAGCTAATATTAAAAAACAAGTTTAATATATTTTTACATGCAATATAAAATTGCAATGTATGCAAAAATGCAATATAAAAACTAATGCTATTTCAGAAAATCACAGCAGGTTTGCTTGTCCCATGCCACAACACCCGGTCTCGAGCAAGGCCCCCCTGCCCACCGTGTACTCCGCATCGTTGTTTAAACATCTTGTTAGGTTAAAGTCGAAGAGATGAGCTTTGAACCTCTTACCAATATTGTAGTTGGTATTGTATGTATCCAAGTCTCATCTAAACAGGAATTTTATACCTCATTTTTAAAGAGATCAGCAGATTATCCTTGAATGTTCATTTGCATTGAGCTATTAATTAATATCACTTTCTAAGGAAAGTCCGCAATACTTTGTTCTAAAAAGCATTCAGTTATGCATTGATTCAGTCAGTTATGCATACATTCACAATAAATATTTATGAATATCTTAACAGTTTTCGAATAAATAATTATTATGATTCTTTGCTAATATTTGATAAAATATAATTGTTGTTGTTTATGAGAGCTATCGAAATATATAAAAACCTACAAGAATACATAGGATCCCTTTAGAAAGGAGTATTCTGTGAATTGGGTACTGAAGAATGTTACTGTTTTTTATAAAACTGTTATGAGAATGGTTCTCTTGGGAAAAATATAGTACATTATATTTGGTATATGTGAGGCCATGGAAAATTAGTAATGAAAGAGTATTTTAAATATTTAAAAATATTTTTGTAGGGTTTATAAATAAATAAAAAGAGTCTAATACCTCTGTTTTGGGAAAGGAAGGCCCCTGAAGAGTCAGTAGAGTTGCCTTATAAAGTTATGCCATAAGTTAGTAGGAAGTGAAAATAAGTATAGTAAACTTGACAAAGAACACAGTAATCCACGGAATATGACAGTTTAATGATTGCAAAAAGTTCTGTATGTCTCTAATAATTTATAATTTAATGTCACATGATCTATATATCAACCACTTCCCTATAAGGCGTACAGTACACCTCCATTAATAGGGTATTAAGTACTGTCTAATTCCTAGTATTTCTGTCTGGATAAGACTTTTCGGGTAGTAAGTCTTACAGTTCTTACAATCATTTACAACTCTACGTAATACATTCTAACTTTAGGCCTGATGACAGATATTGGCTTTTTGTGGAAACTGATAGTCCAGTTACAGTGGCAGAATGCTTCTGGACTTCTCTCCTAAATAATATACTAGCCTATTTGGCATTTCTATTTTATTGTTCTACAATCTAAATAGCTTTAAATGAGACGGAATTATTTGTTTTTTAACTATAAAAAATTTATTTACAATGATTAAAAATATCATGATTTTTGTAAGTGTTGTCTGTGATAGATAATCAAATTGATTTATATATTTTGCTGATGACTAGAAAAATATGTCGTATTTAGTAACATTTATTTTATATTTCTACAAATTATATCTGTATTTTATTATTCTAGTAAGTCTGCATTAAAATGTAAGTGTTTCTTTAAGTTTATGGGGTAAAAAATCAAATTTAAATTTTTTTCCGTTTCGATATTTTCAAATTTGAGTCATCTGCATATAATACAGGCATAAGCTATTGTGTGGGATCCATATTAGAGATACTATAGGTATTTTGTGTACCAGATGATCCTAATTTTAAAGAGTGATAAGTTGTAGATCTAAATGAATTTTTCTTATATTTTTGTTTTGGATTGTGATGAATCTGCAAATTGATATCTGTTTTTGAAGTACCATTTAAACCATTTTATAGTATAATTTGATTACGCCAATTATTTCTAGTTTAGTTATTAATATACAATGTCAACACTATTAAATGGTTGTTATAGCACCATAAAGATTCCTACTGTATGTTCATTCTTATCAACAGAATCAATCAATGGGGTAAGAAATGAGACTGCTCCTGTTATTATTGATTTAAAATTACAGAATACACGTTGAATATAGTCTATTAAATTTTTTTTTAATTAGCTATGAATTAGTAAAGTGTAACATTTTTATACATTTTTGAAAAGGTTGGTATATAGGTTTTGTACATCTGTAAATAAATGGATCGTTTTAAAAATGTATCGTTGAGCGGAATTGTTAACAAAAATTACTCGTTAGGTATACACGCACAAAACAGAGATTTACTAGATACTTTAGTGTTTCACTTAGGTTATGTTTAGCTGATATTGTTATTAATATAGAAATATCATTATACTAATTTTAGTATTTGTTTTCAAAATTAATTAGTTACAATTTCTATGGCCTTTTTATTGGAAGGTTTTAGATTAAACGATTGGCCATATTGTACCATTATATTTTATTTGTTGACCAACTAACATGATTACGTGTATTATTAGTTCTATTTATAAACATGTTATGTATTATTATCAATTTTATCCTAGAATATATAATTATTCCTCATAATATTGGTAAAGTATCAATTAAATGTCATACCTTGCGCTCGGCGGTCAGAAGCCGTAGCCAGTGAGCCACCGTAGACAGTGAGCCATTGTAGACAGTGAGCCACCGTAGACAGTGAGCCACCGTAGCCAGTGAGGCACCATGCCAGAAATTATTGTATCACAAAATATAAACTAGTAACGAAAGTTTGAGAGTTTACATCATTTTTAAGGATATTTAATAGAGAGTTTTCTTTCCGTATTTTGGTTTTATTTCGTTTAGTTAGGTTTATTTCAAACCAAGCGCTGTTAATTAATCAGTAAATTAAAAAAACAAAAAAAACAAAAAAAAGAATCTACGGTATATTAAAATATACGAAACCTACAAATTCAACACTCTCAAACACAAAAGAAAACAAAACATTGAATAATTAAATGTTTAGAAAACGTTTATTCAGGATTTATTTACTTGTGGATTAAATTTCAGTGCTTGTTAACCATTGCCTAAACTAAAATAAATTACTTTTAATTTACTTGGTATTAATTGAAATATTCAGAAGAAAATTCTAAAGAAATTTAGTTCTTTCCCTTTCAGATACATATGAGAATAGTTACGTAATAAAGTACTTTAAAGTAAAAAACATTGCATAAATTAACTCATTACCACGAACTGAGTGAGGGAACGGTCCACTATGACATACCGACAATCCACTAATATATGCGCGTATTCCTGTTCTTTACTTGTTGACATATTAATAAAGAACCCGTTTTGAAAACAATGACATAACCTCAACTCTCAGTTGACTGTTTTTTAAAGCACTGATGTTCGCGCTCGGCAAATTATTTTCTCCGTGAACATTCTGCCACTCTCGGTCTAGGCTTGATCTTTAGGTAGAGAAGCCAAGTGGCCTGTACAAATTAATTTGTTACATTCACGAAGTTATTATGGACATCAATTTACATGTTTGGTGATGATAATATTTGCACCCACCCATAAATGTATGGTGATGTTGACCTACTAACCTAAATACAGTTTGGTTTTTATGGGTTTGGTAATTATGACCCCCCCCCCCGTACATGTTCAATGATGATGACCCTTCCACCCACACATACATGTTCAAATTTTTACACGTACATGTCAATAACCCCTACCAATAATACCAATGTACGTGTAGGGGTGGTTCTTTGGTAAATTAGTTTATCTTGAATAGACCTTTCATTTTACGAGTTACTTCCATTAATCCCTCAGGTGTAATTTTTCAGCATAAAAACTCAGCATTACCTCTCAGTTGATTGCCTGACAAAAGTATTTAGGTCTCGTGGTTGATCTTCATCATCGCTGTCACCATCCTGTGCATTCCTGTGCATTTTCAGGAAGTTGGATACACAATGTCGTGTCTAGTATGTCACCTTGTTCTTCTAGGATGCTTGCAATATCCTCAACAGTCAACCTATCAAAGAAACTATCACATTACTTATATTGTGTACCCCCTCCCCAATCATGCCCACCGTCGACAACTATCGACATCAATTTTTAGGATAAAACCATGGTGTGATGAAAATACATATTAATAATAAAACTACGTGTATTTTAAAATTAATATGACATGTAGTTTAAAAATTTATTATATCAGGTTTTTAAAATACATTTTTAGTCGAATTTATGTTATTTATGATTAAAAACCCAGAGCATCAACGAAATACTTTAAAGACTAATATCTGTAGCTGAAATTAAACGTGACAAACTTGCATATTTCAATGAAATAATTACTACCACACATAACTTGTACAGATTATCACTGTTTTTCAAATTTTAAGTATGTTATCCTTATCGTTTTTAACCAAGATTATTGTGTCATCAAACATGAAAAGAATCTATACAAGTTTAAGTATTGATTAATATTAATTACAACGAGGTAGCAAACATAATGATTAATTAATAATAATAATATTTGAAAAACAAATTACCTAACAAGCTTTCAAAAAACAGTAAGTTAATTTTCTTCTAAAATTTAACAACGCAATTCTTCAGAATCAATATGTTAAGTCACAATATTTTTAAATTATGTCATGTGATGTTGGGATCGGGAGGGGGGCGTCTTGGCCATGTCACGAGTATGTAACATGTCGATAACTATGATACGGCCGATACAGGAATATTGGGAACACTCCGGGAGATAACAGCTCCACACGACAGTGGTTGTTTACCTTCTATCGGCCCACTGACAATATTCCACATATGGCCTACTCTCACTGTCTTAACAGCGATGTGTAGTTACGAGTATGTAACATGTCGATAACTAATGATACGGCCGATACAGGAATATTGACAACACTCCTGGAGATTGTAAACAACCCGGAGATTGATAGAAGGTAAACAACCATTGTCGTGGTTGTTTACCTTCTATCGGCCCACTGACAATAGCCCACCTATGGCCTACTCTCACTGTGTTAACAGCGATGTAGTCACGAGTATGTAACATGTCCATAACCAATGATACGGCAGATACAGGAATATTGGAAACACTCTGGGAGATAACAGCTCCACAGGACAAGGGTTGTTTACCTTCTATCAGCCCACTGACAATAGCCCACATATGGCCTACTCTCACTGTCTTAACAGCGATGTGTAGTTACGAGTATGTAACATGTCGATAACTAATGATACGGCCGATACAGGAATATTGACAACACTCCTGGAGATTGTAAACAACCCGGAGATTGATAGAAGGTAAACAACCACTGACAATAGCCCACCCATAACCTACTCTCACTGTGTTAACAGCGATGTGTAGTCACTATTATGTAACATGTAGATAACTAATGATACGGCCGATACAAGAATATTGGAAACACTCTGGGAGATAACAGCTCCACACGACAGTGGTTGTTTACATTCCATCGGCCCACCGACAATAGCCCACCTATGGCCTACTCTCACTGTCTTAACAGCGATGTGTAGTTACGAGTATGTAACATGTCGATAACTAATGATACGGCCGATACATGAATATTGGCACCACTTCCGGAGATAACAGCTCCACACGACAGTGGTTTTAAATATGTAAATTGCCTTTACATATTTGTAAAGTTAATTTACAAATATGTATTATAGGCACTTTTTAGTAAAGCCTAGACTGCTAGTATTTTTATCACTCGATGTTAAACAGCGGAACGCTTTGAAGTCTTTGATCTACCAGTAGTGTGTTTTCTCACACTAAGCAAAGAGTGGAGAGGACAAAGGACACGAGTCGTCATACACTGTATAACTATTAATAATTGCCAACGTAGTCCTAGTTCCCAGGAATGTGCGGAGTCTGCGAAACTTCATGGCTGGAACGCCGGCACTTCCGGAGTCACTATTTAACCGGCCGTATTTGTATCACTTTGGTAACGCCACCAAATTGTGACACACTAGTGTTAAATAATAGTCACAGCACTTATTATTCACCCTAGAAACACAACACCTATGGCCCACCCACCCTAAAGACACAACTCTTATGGCCAACACATCCTCCCTAAAGACACAATACATATGGCCCACACATCTACCCTAGAGACATAATACTTATGGCCCATCCGCCCCATAGACACAACTCTTATGGCCAAGACATCCACCCTAGAGACACAACTCAATGGCCCACACATTCACCCTAAAGACACAACACTTATGGCCAACACATCTACCCTAAAGACACAATACTTATGGCCAAACCACCCTAGAGACACACCTCTTATGGCCAACACATCCACACTAAAGACACAACACTTATGGCCAACACATCTACCCTAAAAACACAACACTTAAGGCCAACACATCCACCCTGAAGACACAACACTTATGGCCAACACATCTACCCTAAAGACACAACACTTATGGCCAACCCACTCTAGAGACACACCTCTTACCACTTTATATGCCTCAATTAAAAAACTATTCTATTACTCAAATGAGTTTCTTTTATATCAGTTTTATATCATCTCTTAAGTGTTCAAAATCCGTCTAGAATCATAACGTCAAAAGACTAGATTATCTACATATCTTACTTCAGGTGCCTTATCTTCAAAATGTTAAAGGGCTCATATTATTATTATAAGTACATTGGTAACGACCCAACCACCCACCCCTACACGTATAATGGTATTGACCCACCCAGCCGCCCCTACACGTACAGTGCTATTGACCCCTCCCTACACATACAGTGGTATTCACCCACCCACCTACCCCTACACGTACAATGGTATTGACCCACCCACCCGTTCCTACACGTACAGTAGTATTGCCCCACCCACCCGCCCCTACACGTACAATGGTATTGATATGTTAACCGATATGTATATCCTTAGCAATTCCTCCGAAACAATGTGTATGGGCCACCAGACCACCCATACACGTACAGTGATATTAAACCAATCCATACATATACGGTGGTGTTCACCCGACCACCCATACACGTACTGTGTTATTGACCCATCCCCTACCCATGCACGTATAGGGTATGACCCACCAGCCCATCTATACACGTATAAGGTATCACCCGCCCGCCCACCCATACACTGTTGGGCTGTACACTGTGGAGTGGTACGGCCGATACAGGAATATTGACAAGACTCCGGAAGATAACAGTTCCACACGACAGTGGTTGTTTGCCTTCTATCGGCCCACCGACAATAGCCCACCTATGGCCTACTCTCACTGTGTTAACAGCGATGTGTAGTCACGAGTATGTAACATGTCGATAACCAATGAAACGACCGATACAGGAATATTGGGAACACTCCGAGAGATAACAGCTCCACACGACAGTGGTTGTTTGCCTTCTATCGGCCCACCGACAATAGCCCACCTATGGCCTACTCTCACTGTGTTAACAGCGATGTGTAGTCACGAGTATGTAACATGTCCATAACCAATGATACGGCAGATACAGGAATATTGGCAACACTCCGAGAGATAACACCTCCACACGACAGTGGTTGTTTGCCTTCTATCGGCCCACCAACAATAGCCCACCCATGGCCTACTCTCACTGTAACAGCGATGGTATAAGTAGCATGTCCATAAACCTTGATCTCGCGAAAGCATTGACTGGGCACTCGGAGAAACCCTTGCACCGAGACAGTGGTGTTTGGCCTTCCACACAAATGGCCCTTACTTTACACATTGATCATATTAAAGGATAAGATAAACGCGATAAGGAATTGGCATAGCGAATGACACTTCCAACGACAGTAGGTGTTGCTTCTTCCAAGGTGCCCACCTACTCCACTTTTGAGCGATTTAGTTAAGTCATGTAACATGTGATCAAAACTCAGACCGATACAGAATGGGAACACTATTAAACCTGATCACACGACTGGTTGTTTTTTATGGACGACCAACAATAGAACTGGCACCCGTGTTAACCTTTCCACTGTATTAAATTCGATAATCAGTATGTGACGATATATAAATTGGAACAACCCGAATAAAACCAAACATGATTTATTCCTTTAGGACAAAAATCCAAGCTACTCACTGTATACCGGGGAGTTTTCAAATAGTATATGGTGTTTTCTCCTTGACAAATACCAACAAAACTCCTTGGAATGTACCTACCATCAGTGGTCTGACTTAATCAACCCCGTGATTAATTTGTGTCTAAAGTAACCCAGGTATTCTTAGCTTGTTCGGAATACAAAGAGACAATTTTTGCTTGCTGATCAGATCATCGAAAACCCGTTTATTTGCATTTAAATCAGCATCTACTATGGTAATGACTTTGGGTGCTTAAACAGTTTTAGAAAGTATTTAAATTAAAAAAGAGCAGTTTTTTACTTTGGCAAAACTTGGTTCAAGGAAGTTCGTGTAAGTAAATTTTACTGGGAAGGGTTGAATTTCTTACGTTCACCTAGCATTGAAGGTTAGTTCATCAAACAGTAAATCGGTATAGATCTGTAGGGTTTTACTTCAACCTTATGAACGGATTGTCAGAGGTTAACAATATATTAAATTCTACGATATATGACTAAGGTATAGCGGGATATCTTGACCTAAGGGGATTGTCTGTTGTGGCAATTAAAAATAATTGCTCCATACATTTAAAAACAGAACTCTACTGAATTATTTTTTTAAAAATTCATTGAAAACGAATTTTTTTTCTCAATAAAAGCAGTTTACAGAGTTGAGGTTTCGAACTAGCGGTCGATGCGTGAGAATTTAAATATCTAATTTAATTTATTAAACTGTTAGTGTGCAACTGCGTATTCTGAGGATTCTATTAGACAGCAATGGAGTGAATTGCTATGTATGTACTTATATTGCCGACCTATAAGTGAATCAATGTTTTATGTCTATTGTTTGTATTCGTTCACGACAAGTATTTTATATACTTACCTTATTTTAACACACAATCTTGATACGATTGTGATACATTTATGTTAAATGTTTGTTTGCAATAAAAGAATTAT
Organism: Stictocephala bisonia; assembly: GCA_035578905.1. Taxonomy (NCBI): domain Eukaryota; kingdom Metazoa; phylum Arthropoda; class Insecta; order Hemiptera; family Membracidae; genus Stictocephala; species Stictocephala bisonia. Next base: position 967,296 of record JAQJVL010000020.1, read on the forward strand.
TATTATTATTATTATTATTACTGTGTTAACGGTGAAGTTTACTCGCCAACAATGACAGTATTCACTGTTGTTGACCTAGTCATCAGCTTGACAAACACAACACACAACTCCTTCAGGTACGTTAACTACCATCAGGTGTACCGTATCTCATAATCAACTCGGTTAATTGTTGTTAAAGTAACCGTATTACGGGTTAGGCATCCTAGTTTAATACCAAAAGAGAACAAGATATTACTCTTGCTTTGGTGATCAATCTGCACAAACCACGTTTCATTCTCCCACTTTAAAATACAGTATTCACTAGTCAATTACTTTGTTGCATTAACCAGTTTTAAAAATGTATTTAAATATAGTTATTTTTATAAACGGACATTTTTTACTTTGATAAATTTGGTCAATGCGCAAAGTTCAACATTAAAGTAAATTTTACTGTGGAAGGTTGAATTTCTTAAGTTCACCAATAAAAAGCATTAGCAAAAGGGCTTAAGGCTTGTCCATCAAACAAGAAATCTTTTATATGGCTTTTTTTTACTTCATACCTAATGAACAGGCCTATTGTCTAAAGAGTTTGTTAACTAAATAATATTAAATGTCTTTTACTGATGGTTATTTTGAATGGTTGGTGAGAGGATATCGTCTAACCTTAAGGACGAGGGGGGAGCTCTGACTCAAATGTCTAAGGTCTAAGAGCAAAAATAAAAACATAATATGCTCCATACAATTCTAAAAACAGAAACTGTACGTACATTAGTTTTTTTTCAATGGGAAATACATTGAAAAACGGTAAATTTTATTTTCTCAACTAGAAAGCAGTACACAGAGGTGGGTTTCGAAACTTTAAGCGGTCGTTATGACGTGAGAGATCCAGTGTAATGGGGAGGTGCGGGGGATATTAATCTTATTAAATTCTGTTAGTAGTGCAATCTGACGTCTTATTTCTGGAGGAATTCTATTGTGCAGCACCGGGAGCCAAGGGAGTGAAGTTGCTATGATAATGCTACTTATAGCTCTCACGACCCTATTAAGTTGAACATCAATCGCTTTAGTATGTACACTATTAAGCGCTATGGGGGTCACGTTCACGTCAAAAGTAAATCTTTAAAGCTGTACGTACGTACCCCTAGGGTATTTCTAAACGAGCAACAAATCTGGTAATTGGACTCACGAATTTGTGATCTCCTTACTATGGCAGATACCAAAAAAAAAAAAAAAAAAAAAAAAAAAAACAGAACTAAAAGAGGATATATAACCTAACAAATAGTACTAGAGAAACAAAACTGAGAGCATTTTTATGCTTGTGTTGACTTGTTTTACCATACCGACATCCATATCAGATGACATCCATACCAAACTGATGAATCCGACCAATTGTATTTAGGATAGGAACCTATCCTGTCAGTCCACAAGACTCAGGTCGAGTTGACGCTAGCGATAACGACTCATTGTCGACCTTGGAGTCACGCTGGCGTTTCACTCGTAGATAATACAATATAAATCATACATTTAAAACTATTGTTATAAAACGACATAACTAGTATTGCTCCGCTGAAAATATCTTACGTTTAAGACTGAAATGGGGGAATACCTTAACTGTTAATGGGGGAAGCATAAGTTGTTTTTTATCTAAGTAAAACAATTAGGAATGGCACATATTTTCAACATATCGATATATCGAATTATCGAAATGTCACAAACCAAATATCGATACAACGATAATGTCGAAAGAAAAATATGAATTATGAATGATTTATCTGTTTAAAATTATGCACGAACTCTTATGTAATGACCAAAAATACACTCATGTTTTACTGTCACTATTTACAATAGCCTACCAAATGTAAAATACATTTATCTACACGAAACAAGTTGTGGTCTGTGTGGTAGAATAATACAATCAAAATAAGAATAATGATTCTTTTAGTTATTTATTATGTTAATTATAAAAGAATATTGTAATGGCATAGTTATTTTTGTTTTTCGTTTTTAAAAATGCCTCTAGGCTTCTTATAAACACTAAAACTAAACAAATTAATTTGTTAAATCATTGTTGAGTTAATCTCGCATAAAAATACTAAATAAGGTCACTTTATTATTTCAGTGCATGCTTTTTACGCATATGAGGCAATTTAAACGTGTTTTTTTTTTTTCAAATCGTGAAGATTTTGAGGAAAAAGAATAACGTCAATATTTAGTGATATGACCGATACATCGAAATGACCAATATAGAAAAAAATATCGATATCAATATATCGAAATATATTTATCGATATTTCCGATATATCGACTTATCGTTGCCATCCCTAAACACGATTCTCAGTGTTTTATGGCGATTTTAATTTAGTTCACGGGGACTGCAAGACACTCAACTGATTTTATGATTTTTTTGCCAGAAAATAAGTATTAAAATACAGGACGTCCCCTTTGAGCCCGATTTTAGAAAATCTGTTTTTATCTTCTCATTTTATTGGCAAGGACTTTTAAGGCGTATCAAAATGACTTGCGACAGTGGCACCTAACAATCGAAGCTTGTGACAATTTATTACTTTACTCCATCACGATGAGTTAAATGGATAATATTTCTCAGCTGAATATGATTTTTTGAGTTCAAGGGAAAACCTTCACTGCCGATTTCGGGGACGAGCGTTTACATCTAATTGCAGCCGAGGTCATATAACACTTTGCTTAACAGGTCTCATAATTTACTGACCCAAGTATCATTTGTCATGGAAAGAAGAGAATATCGTGCAGGTGTTAAACTAAAATGAAAGTTCATAGTGAACCATAAATATAAATGAATTATTACAAAAAGTATTTATCTATATAATATTAAATTATCTCAAATAGGTATTAGTTTAGTTTCACAACAATAGTATTAGTTACTAAATCATCCAATTGTATTCCTTTAATTTAAATGCACGTGTTACTAGCAAAAGTACAAGTAGCGTCACTAGTTCTGAGAATAATAGTCGTAATTAACGCGCCACCTCAACTTCAAGCAGCCAGTTACACTTTTGTTGTGTTTCCGTACCAGGTTATGGAATATGTTACTCAACTAATTTCGATATTTTATAAATTAATTAATTTTTCGAGTAAATTAATAACTTTACAGATTACATTTTCAACTTAGTACGTATAGAAAGTTTTATTAAATGAGCAGTTCAGTAAAAATAAATATAAACATTTTAAAACTCATATCAAACCATTCAGGAACAGAACATAACCTCAAAAAGTGTTGGTAAGTACCTACATAGTCAACAGAACATTTAAGTCGTCCGAGTCAAACGACTTGCAATCCACCCTGTATTTGAATATCAATTCACAGACAGTTAATTTTAGTTTCGAGTAAATTAAAAAATAAAGATTAAATTTTCAATTTTGTACTTATAGCACGTTTTATTATTTGAGCAATTACGTAAAAATATATGCCAAAAGTTTTTAACACCCCTCCAGTTAATAGACCAAACCAAGCTGTAACAAAACATAACCTCAAAAAGTATTGGTTAGTCAACAGAACACTGAAAACTACCGAGTCAAGTGACGAGTACCCCCCTCCCCCCGTGTCTGAATTTCAATTACAGTCAACTAATAGTAACAAAAATAGTATTTAATTATAATACTTAGAGTTGAGTATTTTTTGTTCGCCTTATTGAATGGGTAAAAAAGGCGGCCGTGACAAGTGATAGAGGTAAATTACTTAACATACTCCACTCTTTGTGAAATTTTATTGTTCTAGTTGTTAATAGTTGTGAATTGTTTTGTGTTTTTTTCCATCTAGTCTGTTACATTTAAATGTTGTTTTAACCAGAATTGTTTCTGTTGACATCTGTTGTTAAATTTTATTTATTTATTATTGTTTATTTTATTGTTAAATATATGTTTTGTTATTAGATATTACTTGTTTATTATCAATTTTAAAATTTTGTTGAAACCAATGAGACCATTTTGACTTATTTTTAATATAATCCTAATGTAATTATTCACGTTATGATATTTTTACAAGGCCTTTGGCTATTTTGTGACTATGTCAATACATATAATTGCCTGATGACAATAAACATCTTGAATTCAATATCCACTTTCAACCAGGGGTGGTTTTTTTCTTGTTAGAATATTTATACAAGCCTCCTGATATGAATTTTAGTACATGTTTAAAATTTAAGGATTGTCTTATTTTAACAGGAAAAACTAGGTCTACAAATGCCTCTCTTACACTTAACCTGGTGTACAACGCCTTAAAGGGTGACTTCCGAACCACGGGAGCGGCACAAGGCGAAAACTAAATCGAAACCCCGGATCACTAAGTGGCAAGCCAACGCCTTAACCCCTTAGCTACGGCGACTCCCAATTATTTGTCAAATAATGCATCATGTTGATTAATTGTATTGCCTATTGCGTAACAGGTTCAATCGAAGATGGCCACTACCACTAGTAGTAATCGCTCTCTCTCTAGTTACAAAATTTCACATCAAAAAAATCAAAAATAATTTCACAAACCATTTTCAATACAACTAAACATTTTGATTCAAGGCATTGCTAAGTTATTAGTTAAGCCTACATGGAAGCTTTACTTTTGAACGAACTATAGGTAGGCTAACTGTCAATACAAATTCAGTTATTTAAAAAAATATTAAATTTATTTTTTTTAAACGTAATATTAATATTGAAAAAATAGACAAACAAATATTTGAGAGTTTTAGACCTAGTATATGCCGTAGAACGTTTTCTTCTATCTTTTTACGTAAAATTTAATATTTTTCAAACTATAGGCTGGACCCATGAAGGATATCTTTAAAATTTCTGAAGTAAACCTATGTTAAAATGCCCAATATATTAAAGCTTACTTTTTTTCTGGGTAAGTCACCGCAAGTTTTAAGTCAGTTGTACCATCCTATCGGAAATGGCTGGTTAACTTTTATAAGCAGTTATATATGAGGGGAAATTCAACATGTTTTAAAAGACACTTATGAAGTTGGTACTTGATTAAAGAAATGGAGAGTTATCTTGAACAGTTATTATTGGCATAATTATCAACGGACTACAGAAAAATAAAAATAAATAATAAATATTCTGAAAGGCTTGGACATTCTTTTAAAAATAAGATGGTGGATTTCCAAGACTCCGTGTTGTTTTTTCAAATATTTATTTATATTTTAACCGTAGTCTTTTGATAGGTTATTTTTACCATTTTGTCAATTATATATTTATAACAAGTACTGTTAAAATAAATACGCACAATCAAAATATTGTAAATGCTATATAAATTAAGATGGTGGACTTTCAAGACTTTTAAGTTTTTTTTAATGATTTATCTATATTTTAACTGTATTCTGTCGATAAGTTATTTGTACTACTATACCAATAATATTCTTTTAATCAATTACCAACTTCATAACTGGCTTTATCAACTTGTTGAATTACCACTCAAATATCACAGGTTAACCAGTCTCGCCATTTCTGATAGGGTGGTGCTTTTGACTTGAAACTTGCAGGGTCCTACTCAGAAAAAAGTGGTCTTTAATATATTGGGCATTTTAACATAGCTTTCCATTGGAACGTTTTAAGATATCCTCCACTGGCCCTCTCCTCCTGGTTGAACAAAAAAATAGAAAGATAGAAGAAAACGTTCTACGGCCATATACTAGGTCTCCATTTCTTATCTGGACCCATTCAAAAGAACTTCAGGCAGTTCCATACTTTTCAACGCCCTGAAAAAGACTCAGTTGAATATTATTTGGAGTGTTTTCATTGCTACTTTTCTTCAGTATTATTCAAACATAAATAAAGCAACAATGAAAATAACCAAATAATATATCAATGATTACCCTTTGATTGTCCTATCTCCTATCTATTGTTATTTTCAAAACTTATATAATATTGTTTTATATAATTAAAGATGTGCTCATGGCCGAGGCCTGCGGCCTAGATCGTCTGACTCGAATGGGATTTGTTCATTTCTGAAGCTCTAAAACGAGTCTTCAAAGCTGTCGGCCAAGTTGGTTTTAATCTCATAAGAACAATGTTTTTTCGAACCGAACATACGATCACGCGTATCCAAATCAGACGGTTATTTTTAAACGGATATGTCTCAAACGATTTGCATTTGATCAAGAATGAAATTGCGCGTTGGAATTGCTTTGCAAATTCCTAATTAATTATATCAAAAGCAAACCTAACCTAACCTAACCTAACCCAGTGCACAATATGATATCGTTAAAAATGACACCTCATACACAACATCTGGTCAATAAATAACGAAAAAATATGGATTCGCAAATAACATTGTTCTTATGGGATTAAAACCAACATGGCCGACATCCTTTGTAGACTCTTAAACGATGCTACAGTTACGTCATAAGAGTTTAACGCTTTCATTATGAAATAACGATAACGAGTTTTTTTTTGTGGAAACGTCTAACGCTATAGTTTTGTTTTCGACAACAGATTGCATCAATCAGCAATTTAAACCAAGTTCCTTGTTGCCTTATTGCGGTTAACAGAAAGAGACGAAGGTCAATTCCCCATTCAATATACCTCGGGGTTCTGACGTCACGGCCACTGCGCCGGGTCTAGACCAACCATCAATTATGCCAATACAAGTAAGGAATAGAAGATTCTTCTCATTGATTACTGGACTAGAAATCACGGTTTAATTCTACTCCAGTCGACGTGTTTCCCGTTGTCATATGTCAGTGATACAAACATTTTTACTCTTTGGAGTTCGACACGTGTTATTTTTTCACCAGACACGTAACTAACCCGAACGCAATGCAGGAAAAAGTAATGCAAAATTATTTTATTAATTTTAACTGTACTTTTGTCGAGTACTCTCGAATTGCTATTTGACAACTGTTGTTTAACTGAAGAATCACCGCTTTATAAGGCGAGTTGTCGTACAGTAGTTATAACAATACTAATAACAACTACAAAATAATATAAAAAGAGGACGTATTGTAATTAATCACCCAAGGACACGCTGAGGACTTCTCGGTAATTTTATGCTTGTGTTTTGACAATATCAATAACTAACACTCAAAAGGAATAGATTATCTATTAAAAACGTAGGGGTGAAATGATCATATTGAAATTCATGGCTTAAACTATTAAATAAAAAAAAAAAAAAAAAAAAAAACATATGGGTCAAACGGAGATTCAAAATGTATGGGTCAAACGTAGATTCAAAATGTATGTGTCAAACGTAAATTCAAAATGTATGGGTCAAACGTAAATGCAAAATGTATGGGTCAAACGTAGGACGTAGGTTCAAAATGTATGAGTAAACGTAGATTCAAAATGTATGGATCAAACGTAGGTTCAAAATGTATGGGTAAAAGTAGATTCAAAATGTATGGGTTAAACGTAGATTCAAAATGTATGGGTCAAACGTAAATTCAAAATGTATGGGTAAACGTAGATTCAAAATGTATGGGTCAAACGTAAATTCAAAATGTATGGGTAAACGTAAATTCAAAATGTATGGGTCAAACGTAGATTCAAAATGTATGGGTCAAACGTAGATTCAAAATGTATAGGTAAACGTAGATTCAAAATGTATAGGTAAACGTAGATTCAAAATGTATGGGTAAACGTAGATTCAAAATGTATGGGTAAACGTAAATTCAAAATGTATGGGTAAACGTAGATTCAAAATGTATGGGTAAACGTAGATTCAAAATGTATGGGTAAACGTAGATTCAAAATGTATGGGTAAACGTAGATTCAAAATATAGTGTTTAAACCATGGATTCAAAACGGGAATAAATTAAAAAGGTGACGCTATTATTATCATCACATAGGATACAAAGCATTTCTGTATGAACCTGGAAATGTTAATTAACTATATAACAGGCAAGTGGTTGATTCACTCACTGACTCAATCACTCATCATTAATTCTCCAATTTTCCATTTAGGTAGAGAGCTGACATTTTGCATATTGTTTCTTTAGGTCTTAAATAGGACAACTAAAATATATTCGTCTTGATAAAGTACTTCTAAGGGGTAGAAACAACCCCTAAACGATTGTTCCAAATGGTTAACATTAGGTTGATTTTAGTAAATTAATAATGGCTATTTTTAAAATAAATAAACATGTTTATCTTGTATGTTTGACATTATACTATTGATGCATTTTTAATTATATAACTTTCACTGTTTGATAAAAAAAATTAAATTAACACGTTTGAAATAGGCTGAGTAATACCATTGGGTATTTATACTAATAAACAGGTAGCAACACAAGAAGTGTGAGTGAGAAACTGTAAATACATTTAGTATTGTGATTTTACGTTGTACAGTTAATCTACTAATTTTTGTATTCAAAAGTCACATGTCGAGGACGAATGCCGATATGTATTGAGCTCAGCGAGCGTCGGGGTTGGCATACGAAGGGTGCAAGGGTTCCCCTGGTTGAGTAAAAAAGTTTCAAGATCTCTCATTCACTCATTATTTTAATAATTTCAAAATATTAATTTGTTCCATTATAGTTTAATTTACCTATTACTGTACAATAAAACGAAGTATATTTATTATTAAAACATTGTTTAGTTTTTTACAGTAGGAAAGTTCGTTGGGAAATAAAAACTCCGTATTATAGTTGCAGACATGAGGATTGTCTGACCTACATTTAAATGGGGAACTGCAAAAAGCTATGTAATAGAAAAGTGCGGCATATTTAGTTACCGAAGCAGGTCGTAGTTCCTAACTGGATTTTAAGTAACATTTTATAGCTTTTCACTGTAAGAGTTAAAGAACTGTTAAGTTAAAGAGTTAAAGTCAATTAAACTACAGAAGGAGTCCTGAATTTCTGAGAGACTTATGTAAACTACAGAAGGAGTCCTTTATTTCTGAGAGACTTGTGTAAACTACAGAAGGAGTCCTGTATATCTGAGAGACTTGTGTAAATTACAAAAGGAGTCCTGTATATCTGAGAGACTTGTGTAAACTACAGAAGGAGTCCGGTATTTCTGAGAGACTTATGTAAACTACAGAAGGAGTCCTGAATTTCTGAGAGACTTATGTAAACTACAGAAGGAGTCCTTTATTTCTGAGAGACTTGTGTAAACTACAGAAGGAGTCCGGTATTTCTGTAAATTACACAAGGAGTCCTGTATATCTGAGAGACTTGTGTAAACTACAGAAGGAGTCCGGTATTTCTGAGAGACTTATGTTAACTACAGAAGGAGTCCTGTATTTCTGAGAGACTTATGTAAACTACAGAAGGAGTCCTGTATATCTGAGAGACTTATGTAAACTACAGAAGGAGTCCTGTATTTCTGAGAGACTTATGTAAACTACAGAAGGAGTCCTGTATTTCTGAGAGACTTATGTAAATTACAAAAGGAGTCCTGTATATCTGAGAGACTTATGTAAACTACAGAAAGAGTCCTGTATTTCTGAGAGACTTATGTAAACTACAGAAGGAGTCCTGTATATCTGAGAGACTTATGTAAACTACAGAAGGAGTCCTGTATATCTGAGAGACTTATGTAAACTACAGAAGGAGTCCTGTATTTCTGAGAGACTTATGTAAACTACAGAAAGAGTCCTGTATTTCTGAGAGACTTATGTAAATTACAAAAGGAGTCAACTTATGTAAACTACAGAAGGAGTCCTGTATTTCTGAGAGACTTATGTAAACTACAGAAGGAGTCCTGTATTTCTGAGAGACTTATGTAAACTACAGAAGGAGTCCTGTATTTCTGAGAGACTTATGTAAACTACAGAAGGAGTCCTGTATTTCTGAGAGACTTATGTAAACTACAAAAGGAGTCCTGTATATCTGAGAGACTTATGTAAACTACAGAAGGAGTCCTGTATATCTGAGAGACTTATGTAAACTACAGAAGGAGTCCTGTATTTCTGAGAGACTTATGTAAACTACAGAAAGAGTCCTGTATTTCTGAGAGACTTATGTAAACTACAGAAGGAGTCCTGTATTTCTGAGAGACTTATGTAAACTACAGAAGGAGTCCTGTATTTCTGAGAGACTTATGTAAACTACAGAAGGAGTCCTGTATTTCTGAGAGACTTATGTAAACTACAGAAGGAGTCCTGTATTTCTGAGAGACTTATGTAAACTACAGAAGGAGTCCGGTATTTCTGAGAGACTTATGTAAACTACAGAAGGAGTCCTGTATTTCTGAGAGACTTATGTAAACTACAGAAGGAGTCCTGCATTTCTGAGAGACTTATGTAAACTACAGAAGGAGTCCTGTATTTCTGAGAGACTTATGTAAACTAAAGAAGGAGTCCTGTATTTCTGAGAGACTTATGTAAACTACAGAAGGAGTCCTGTATATCTGAGATATATATGTAAACTGCACCTTTTGAGATGTAGAAAATGTAAACTCACGGACATAAAAACAAACGATGTGTTTGTTTAGATAATCGATTCTTGGCTCAGCAGTAGGCAAGTAGGAGTTATGCAGCATGTCCGTTTGTGGTCAGTATACTTCGTTGCTGCATAGCCTTCGCAGACATCGTATAAATACTTTCTTCCAGTGGTAAATCACTATAGAATTGAATATTGCTATCCATGTATGGTACAGTACGTAAGAGCTCACTATTGGAGGGTTAGAGGAATGCGTATGATTAAACGGCTATAAATAGAAAACGTAAATTCTTACCATCTTGAATAAGAATAAATAAACTAGCACCAATCACATTTTATTTAAAACAAAAAAGAACCACCGTAGGTATAGCTTTTGCTGATTTGAAGCTGTAACACATTTAATATTATGAAAGTTAGCAATTAATGGAAACAATATTCACGTCTGATTTTTGAAAAAAAAAACAAAAAAATTAAATTGGTTTTTGTAATATTTTTTTAAACTTAAAGTCAAGTAGAAATTATTTTTCTAGATAACTTTCCATTTCAGCAAATCAAATAAGATTTACCGTCGTATAGCAAAAACTATACAATCGTCGCATTTACAGTGATAATACAAAATAAATATACAAAATAGTCGTATTTACCATTATAACAGCAATTATCAACCAAAGACTAGCCAGGTATAAGGTTGGCTACCGAATGGCATTATTTATTCAGCAACAGAGATCTAAGTAATCTTCGAAATGTCAGCCTTTTGTAAATTTGGCAGTTTAGTATGTAATTTAATATAATTATAACTGTAATGCCTCTGATAGAAGGTACTGTAATGCTGGTGGATTACCAGATCTGTTGAATTGCTGAGTGAATAATTTTTGGTTGAAAAAAGGTAAAAGTTTTTCTTCGTGAACAATACAGTTTCTAATATGAGAAGGAAATGTGAGGCGTTGAGTTTTATGAATCTCAAAAATATCCTTTATATCACTGATCACAGGACATGCCAAAAATAGTTCTAAGAGCTTTTTCTTGTAATCTGAAAATACAATTCACACTAAAACATTCAGCACCCATAATACGCTGGATAAAAAATACCCATACAAAATTTCTTTACTTGAATAGCGTATTGTGTCAATCTACGTAAAATGAATATTCTGCTGTTTAGTTTAGAGAAAATCTTATCGTTATTGTTTTGAAAATTAGAATCATAAAAAAAAAAAAAAAACTGGAATACGAAACTGATAAAAGTTTAATGAAGTTAGATTTATTAATTTTTACAGGAGATGATTTTCGGATAGCCACTGAATTAAAGAGCTGCTCGTATGAAAGTCCCTCTAAAGCACTCAAAAACGTTAAATCAATTTCTTAAGATCCTCACTGATATTTTAATTCCAAATTTTGAAGATCAGATACCCTCTTAATACGGCAAGCAATGTCAAAGGAATATTTGTAATCACTCGAGTCAAGGTTCACCAAGGATGTCCACACAAGTTGTAAATGATCATCGAAGTGATTATGCTAATTGGAGGCCATTGAAGTAGGACTCTAGAGGTAGGATGGGGAAGGTGTCGAGTTCAAGCCCTGGAGGCCAGTAAGTGGAAGACCGAGGCTGCGTGCCGATGTATGGCTATACTTCAACATACGGTTTGTATTGAAAAGTTCAAGACCACAAGAAAGAAACTGGAATAAAATCAGAAAATAACGTGACGGTTTTAGTTGAGGGAGTCACATCTGTTAGCTAAGACAACATGATCGTTTTCTTTGCGAGGCGAGCTCAGCTTTTTTGTGTGTACACTCATTATTTGGCCTCCGTCTCAAAAGAATCATGACATATGTAAAGTCCCTAATGAATATGTAAATACGAGCTAAAGAACACACAGTCGTGTCCTTTATTCTCTGACATAACCTGACGTGGAAAAACATATTAGGGTCTGCTAATAACTTTTAACTTGTGCTAAACAAACTAGAGAGAAAACTTTTAGAATTTAGACAAGGATTTATGGACATAGATGAATTTTTTGTAAAGAGAATAATGATTACAATCATATAGATTTATATAATGTGAATTTAAGTGATAACACTGTTGGAATATACTACGGTATTAATATATGCAAAATCATACTTTGTTTATACTGTAATTGAAAAATAATTGTATGATTTTTAACTAATGATCATATCAATTCAAATATGAACGTAAAATAATATATTCTGCAAGAGCTGTTATACCTACTATACTACAGACATAATGTCAAATTGATGCCACAATAACAGTGTAAACAACGTTTGAAGTTAAATTTTACTGATTGACAGATATAATTTAAGGGGATATATTGGATTAAGCCATAAAATAAACATCGGTTAGGAGTAAAAGTGAATAAAGTTTGGAATAGAAGAGAGACCCATAAAATATTTTGTGACAAAGCGAATAGAATCTTTACTGATAACATTAATAATTAGGTTTTTAATTAGCATAATACGTGTTGGTACATGTATATATAAAGTACAAGTAAACGTCACAAAACACAAATTGTGTTTACTTGTGTTGAGTGACGTTTACTTGTGTTGTGTGACGTTTACTTGTGTTGTGTGACGTTTACTTGTGTTGTGTGACGTTTACTTGTGTTGTATGACGTTTACTTGTGTTGTGTGACGTTTACTTGTGTTGTGGGACATTTACTTGTGTTGTAGGACGTTTAATTGTGTTGTGGGACGTTTACTTGTGTTGTGTGACGTTTACTTGTGTTGTGTGACGTTTACTTGTGCTGTGTGACGTTTACTTGTGTTGTGTGACGTTTACTTGTGTTGTGGGACGTTTACTTGTGTTGTTTGACGTTTACTTGTGTTGTGGGACGTTTACTTGTGTTGTGGGACGTTTACTTGTGTTGGGGGACGTTTACTTGTGTTGTGGGACGTTTACTTGTGTTGTGGGACATTTACTTGTTCAGCACTAATAAGTAGCAGTTAAGTGAGAGAGAGAGGGCTCAATAGCTCTAACCTCTCCAGTTTAATTATTTGTTCAGTTAAGAATTTTTTCATTTTATAATAGTATAATAACTAAATAAATATAAGTGATTCAAAACAAGAAATTGTAAACCTAAATAATCTGTTTCAAAACAAAGATATTTAAGAAATTAAAGTTAAAACCCAAGAAGTATACTTTTGAATTTAATAAATAATATGAACAGCAAATAACCTACCAAATAACTTAATAAATACCAAATAAGTAAATTTGACTAATTAATCGTAAGGTAACGTCAAAATCAACGACAGATGCTGTAATATACAGTTTTCACCTGTAGTTAGGCGAGTTGTAGTAATTAGTGGCTGATGAGAAATACATTCAGAAAGATGCCTTTTATAACCTAACGACTTTAACCACAAAGACAGTCGTGACAATAGCCACTGAGGGCGACCTTCAAGGGAGAACTGTTGTTTGCACCTTAGTAAAACCAACACGTCCACATTGATCAGTTTATAGAATCAAGTTTGTTTACGATTTTGTTTTGATTGTTATTAATCGGCCATGCCACTACCTTGTTATGCTGGTATACAAGGTATATTGTTGTATCAAGTATTTAAAAGACGGTGAATATTTAAATAACTATACTCACCGTAGATACCTCAATAATAGGTCGTGAAATTTGTAACAATGAAAGGTCCCAATAAGTTTAATAAGCATTGTTTATAAACAACCGAATATTTATATACAATGATGATAATCCCTGATACGTGAAGTTAACGATAGTAGATTCGCCATATACTTGTAATCAACAATGATAAGGCCTGATACGTGAAGTTAACCATAGTAGGTTCGTCATATACTTGTAATCGATGATGATAAGACCTGATACGTGTAGTTAACCATAGTAGGTTCGCCATATACTTGTAATCAACGATGATAAGTCCTGATACGTGAGGTTAACGATAGTAGGTTCGTCATATACTTGTAATCAATGATGATAAGTCCTGATACGTGTAGTTAACCATAGTAGGTTCACCATATACTTGTAATCAATGATGATAAGGCCTGATACGTGAAGTTAATGATAGTAGGTTCGTCATATACTTGTAATCAACGACGATAAGGCCTGATACGTGAAGTTAATGATAGTAGGTTCGTCATATACTTGTAATCAACGACGATAAGGCCTGATACGTGAAGTTAATGATAGTAGGTTCACCATATACTTGTAATCAACGATGATAGGGCCTGATACATGAAGTTAACGATAGTAGGTTTGCCATATACTTGTAATCAACGATGATAATCCCTGATACGTGAAGTTAACCATAGTAGGTTCACCATATACTTGTAATCAACGATGATAATCCCTGATACGTGAAGTTAACCATAGTAGGTTCGCCATATATTTGTAATCAACGATGATAAGGCCTGATACTTGAAGTTAACGTTAGTAGGTTTGCCATATACTTGTAATCAACGATGATAGGGCCTGATACATGAAGTTAACGATAGTAGGTTTGCCATATACTTGTAATCAACGATGATAAGTCCTGATACGTGAAGTTAACGTTAGTAGGTTTGCCATATATTTGTAATCATTGATGATAGGGCCTGATACGTGTAGTTAACGATAGTAGGTTCGCCATAAACTTGTAGTCATTGATGATAAGGCCTGATACGTGAAGTTAACGTTAGTAAGTTCGCCATATATTTGTAATCAACGACGATAAATCCTGATACGTGAAGTTAATGTTAGTAAGTTCGCCATATATTTGTAATCAACGACGATAAATCCTGATACGTGAAGTTAACGTTAGTAAGTTCGCCATATATTTGTAATCAACGATGATAAGGCCTGATACGTGAAGTTAACGTTAGTAAGTTCGCCATATATTTGTAATCAACGATGATAAGTCCTGATACGTGAAGTTAACGTTAGTAGGTTCGTCCTATACTTGTAATCAACGACGATAAATCCTGATACGTGAAGTTAACGTTAGTAGGTTCACCATATACTTGTAATCAACGACGATAAATCCTGATACGTGAAGTTAACGTTAGTAAGTTCGCCATATATTTGTAATCAACGATGATAAGTCCTGATACGTGAAGTTAACGTTAGTAGGTTCGCCATATACTTGTAATCAACGATGACAAGTCCTGATACGTGAAGTTAACGATAGTAGGTTCGTCCTATACTTGTAATCAACGACGATAAATCCTGATATGTGAAGTCAGTGATAAGGTATTTTACACTGTTCTAATGTTGAATGATAGCATTAAGATCGTTTAAAGATAAAGTGTTCGTAACTACTTAGTAAGGTTAGTTAGTCACATGTTATAGTTGTCAGTGCAAGTAAAGGACTACGTTTAATAGGAACAGTTTTTGATTCGTTCTTAATTTCTATAATTATTGGAAAAGGGTGGCTTTTCATTTGTACAACAGTTTAATACCTGAGAAAATAAACAAACATAATTTTTATTTAAAATATTTACTAAAGGCCAGGTTGTAGATAAAAGCTAAATTTTATAGTGTTATTTCCTCGTAAATAGCCTCTCTTCAATTAAACCGTTTAATAGACTTCGAAAGTCTATAACATTTATAAATTATATTATAGTATTAGTTATCTTTTTGTGGCATTTGAAAAAAAAATAGAAACGAAAATTCTTTGAAAAATTCTTTAATTGAAGCAGATTTACCTGTTATATTTGATACTAGATTTCAAATTCTTTTTAAACAAAATGTAAGATTCGTTTTTATTTATTCTGTGAAACTTAATTCTTAGGAAAAGTGTTTAACCTCAAATTATTTTTAGAATATTATTCCTATGCTCTTAACAATAGGTTTTACAAAACAATACCCACAATAATAATTTTAGCTAATACACAATAACTGTTTGTTTAAAATGAATGTTAGTTTCTTTTTTCTGTTACGTTATATCATAGTGTTAGCTGAATAAAGGAAGTAAACTGGACTTGAGGTTTGGAGGGAGGGTTCATCCAATTGAAGGAAGTGTAGGGGAAAGAACGTACCTATTACTGAAACTCCCAACTAGTTTCTCTCAGACTGTGGCCTGCAATTTAACTTCAGCTAAATTAATTTCATCGTTGTTATTAGCTTTACTGAGTGAAATTATTATATTACCCCTAGTTATTGTATTCATAAAAATGTAACTTGAAAAGGTGATGTTGTTTGCTGGTTTCTTGTGGTACGAAATAACTCCTAGATCCTATTAAATTATGAACAACGTATTCGATCAGCAAGACATTCTTTGACCAGTATATAACGAGAGAATGTAATCGAACAAGGGATACATCTGAGTAACTACACCGACGTCTTGTGCAAGTGACAATCTCTTTATACTCATCACTAACAATACTAAAGAGAAATCACAGCTGGTTAACTCCACAAACTTTAACAGGTTTTGTTGGGAAATGCCGAGTTCAAATATATTATATGATCTCAAATTTGGGATATGAGAAGTTCTTTAGAATAACAGGCATATTTGGCTTTAAAAAGCTTTAAAAGTACCACTCTTTACATTTCTTTGATAATCTTTGTTTAGAACTGCAGTTTATCCAATGCGCGTATAATGTAACACAGCGCGTATAAAAAAAAACAGCTGGTGTTACATTATACTTTTGGCAGCTTATAATGTAACACCAGCTGCCAAAGGGTTCATATATTATAACTGTAATTAAATAAGTAAGCGATGTTGTAATGTTGATGCCAATAAAACACCTTTCCACTATATGTAATCCACATTCAACGTTAGATAATCAGTGATTAGAAGTGTTTTTATACATAATTACAAGACGTATCAAAGGAGTTATTGGTTAAGACAAAACGTTCATATGAAATATGTGTATACTATAAATATTGCACTCTTTCTTTACATATATTCTTGTAGTATATTTGTTAATATGCATTTTTTCACTGAATTGTATTTGCAATAGAATGATGGAACTTTGCACTTCCTGGAGTGGAAAATACAGTCTTAAGTTTTTCACCCAGACATATTTTTAAAAAACCAAGAAAAATATAACCGGGCTGAATTATATTATGCGTAATGCGCATTTATTTGGGTATTCGGGTAAAAAGTAGTTTTTTATTTTTTATGTTTTTTAGCACCAGTAAAAATATTAAGTAAGAAAAACGCTGATTTTTTTAATGAGAATAATTTTCCCCATGTTTTATGGCAAATAATGTGAGACGGATATATCCGTCTTTCGTCTGTAAAATAACATATCAAAGACTGATAAATCGTAATACTCCCGGAAATAAACAAAACAATAACATATCTACAGTTGCAATGCAGATAATTAGAAGTATATGTATTAATTAACGCTCTAGTCATTAGTGATATGGTTATTTGAATGATTAATCTTAAATAAAAAAAGATATCTTTTGTAGTAATAAATACCCAAGAAAGTAAATATTTTATGACAATAAACTCTCGTGAATTACTTCTTATAAACAAACATACTGTTTCTTTATTCACTCTGAAGAAGTTGATATACATTCAAATGATAAAGCAGGAGATAAAATGAAAAAGGCCTCGCCATATTCTTTTACTGAAATAAAAATAGTCCGCGGCACAACAGACTTTATACGGAAAACTATTCTAGTCATTACCTTTAAAAGCTTCTTTATTTTATTACATAAAGTCTATGTTCTTTTATAGCGGTAACTTCATGGAAATTTATGAAAGGTTTGCAAATGTCCCGTTGTTTATGATGCGGTCGTTGGCCCCATCCTTACAACTACGCTTCATCATCCGTGGATGAGTACGCGTCACGTTCCTACGACCTCACTCCTGCTTCATGTCTCACAGAGAACAAGTGTTTTTTACATTAGTCTCATTGTACATTACTTTTATGTACATTACGTCAAATTATTACTATTCATAGTAAATATACGTATGTTGCTACACGGCAGGTACGTTCTAAACTAGACGGTAATTTGACGGAGTGGTTCGCTGGATGCAAAAAAAAGATGTTTCGATGCATCCTAAAAGTTAAAACAACGAGTATGCGTTATGGTACAGTTTGCGTGATGTAAATAATAATTTGATGTGGAGGCCCAGAGCAAGATTTCGCTGAAGAATATGAACTGTGTATAGTTACTTAGATACTATAAACAAAGTTTATTACTAAGAAATAACAAAAGACCTGAGATAGAGAATTATATTTTTTATAAAAAGGAGAGGCCGATTTCCACTTTAACTTACTCTACCCATTCCCCTGTAGACTATTGATCTGTGCATAGAGTTGATAAGTCAGAATTGATCAAGCAGAGCAAGAGGGAGAACCAGTACAGTACAAGGCAAATATTACCAATAAAACTAAAAGTCCAAGCCAGGATTAGAACCTGCACTATCTCTGTTCATAATTTAATACACTTAGGCACAAGGTCCAGACGCTTTAGATAGCTCAGCCACTGTCTCTCCACAATCGCCAGTCAAAGAAGAAGTGTTTGTTAACTTCTGGGAAAAAATTCGATACAATTTATGATTGTCAAAGACATTTTGAAGATTCCCTTTAGACCCAGTTTTATTTTTACTGGTGATTCCTTAAATTCAGAATATGTAAAGAAATCCAAACGAGAATCTTGGATGTATAAAATACATTATAGATCCGAGGTTTAAGAGAAAAGGCAGTCTGTGCTTTTCCAGAAATGGTTTTTCTAATAAAAGTCTAGAGCTGAAAGAGTGTTTCAAAATTGATATATACGATTATAACAATAGGATATGACATTCAACCACTTATTGCTTTTATTCAATAAAATTAATTGATTGCCAATTTCACATAGAAATGTACGCGTTGAATTAGATTAATATAGAATGAAATTATTCTCAAATAATATTTACCGTAATTGACAGTAAATCCATATCGCTGAAGCGCAGGCATTTCAGTGATATGAGACATTGTCGATCTTGGCCAACGACGAATCTATCGTAGTATTTTTTAAGTGCCCTGACTTTTTAAGGTGGTGCAGTCGGTTTTCAATGTGTTAATTATACCCCGATTATATGTAAAAATTAGTTAAAGTCCCTTGCCTTGAAACAGGAAAATATAAGAAAAAAACTTTTAACCACTACATTAGAACTTGTGGCCTTATGAAGTGGTGAATTTAGCTGATTTTAAATCACTATTAAGACAAAAACGTTCAAAGAACAAATTAATTTTTTTATAACTAGGTTTTTTTACTCATAGCTGAAGGGATTAAGGGAAATACTAAAGTGCGTGTATGGGTGGGTGTGTGGGTCAATGCTACTGTACGTGTACGTAAAAACGCCTACAAGTGATTTTACGTAAGTAAGTGCGTTGAAAATATGTTATGTTTTTTTAAATAACCTTTTTCCTGTTACTTTTATTGAAAATGTGTATGGTAAAAATGTCACCTGGTAAAAAAGACTTTTTTAAATTTTTTTCCATATATTCGTTAAAAACAGTTGGTACTGTACCAAGGTTGTCTCATACAAGTACACTTCCGTATATTTTGTATGTTTGAAAGTCTTTGTATCTAAGGTATTTGTACATTTTAGAAAATGTACAAATACTTATAACTTTAAAGGTAAAAAATAACTTATTTAACTTAACAACTGTACATATTTTTAATTTTGTTTACTGAAAAACATCTTAATCCCTTCAGCTATGTGTAAAAAACGTAGTTATAGAATATAATTTGTACTTTGAACGGTTTTGTCTTCACCGCGAAATTAGTGATTTAAAATCAGCTAAATTCACCACTTCATAAGGCCACAAGTTGTATTGTAGTGGTTAAAAAGGTTTTTATATATTTTTCCTGTCTTAAGGGAGGGTACATTAACTAATTTTCATTATAAAATTGGGAAATAATTAACGCACCGAAAACCGATTGTACTATCTTAAGAATCTGGAAGATATTTGGAATCGTGATATAATTTCTATTACGAGTCATTAGGGTCTTAACGATTAAATTAAAGATATACTCAAGAAAGTAAGAACGGAGTGAAAATTATGGATCTGTGAGATGTTTTTAAGCATCTGGACGATATTTGAGTCAAGGGAGTCTGGAGTGATAGTTGCTTATTCCTAAAAGACTGAGGCAAGCTGTCGAAAAATCTGCCCTTTACTGACAATCTCGTTTAACTATTCTCCCCTCTTATCAGGTGGTTAAAACTATTGTTGCCAGATACATAAATATATATTGTGTCAAAGTAACACCCTCGTGAAAATAAGTATGTTTTAAAAACATCTTTTATATAGTAAAATGAGGAAACTTACGATCCAAACGAAAATCAACGTGTTGATTGAAAGGGCTTTATCCCCTTAATGATTGTCTCAGTAAATTGATAATATTGTGGCCTTTATAACATATAAAATATCTGTATTTTCAATCATCATTAATAAACCGTATGTAAATATTTCAAATGTAGTCAGTTTACATGTTTTAATATAGAGAACAGTAAATTTATCAAATAATAATTTAATGCTCTAGTTAAACTAATTAAAAAACAAATAAAATTTTAAAAGCATATATTAGGTTCAGTATGCATTTACAAAATTTAACTCTCCCAACTTGAGACGAAAAAAGAATATTAGGCCGTCTAAAACAGGACCTATATTATAAATTTTTAAAACTGTAAACGAATTAATTTTTGCACTGTGATCTCCTGTCAGACATTTGATGTACAACTCGACATAAGCTCTCGTTTAGGATCTTCTGACTCCTTGTGGGTCGTCCCACTGATATGAAAAAAACTGGTATTTACTTCAAAATGTAGATTTTTAGGTGCAGTAATGTTGTAGTAAGTGCTATTTCTTTATACGTAATCGTTCAGGAAATATTAAGCCAGAGCGGAATTTATAAACCCCTTTTTTATTTTTAATCTAGGTACTAACCAACCGAACTAGTTATTTATCTAATACAGATGGCTAAACTAACAATAGAACTCATCGTGGGAAACAACTTAACAAAACCGTGATTGTTCTATTAAAAAGTATGTCATATGAGTGTGCTGAGATGTTGGTTACGTAAAATAAGTATGTCATAACAATCTCATGCACACGCGTTACATAACATGCCATGATTACTCATAGTATTATAGCACTATCAATACATTAACATAATTGGCCGTTAGTGAGGTTAGTTAATTCAATTCATTATCAAGAGGTACCTGGTCAAAACCAATCTGTGTCAAACAAATATGAAACGAGATCAGCTGATGACTGATGACAATATATATAAGGAGAATACCATAAAAAAATAGTTATTGATGTACCGTTAAAGAGCTGGATATAACAGGGAAACACTGTAACAATCCCTTCAATAGCCACACACATCTGTTTATTTTGATAACAAAAAACCATACTTAATAATTGTATATACATAAATAAGTCTGTATGTACAGACTTAAGGTTAAATGTACCTTACATAGCTTGTGATAACTCTCCCACCCACCCATACACGTTTAATTGTAATTGCCCTTCCAACTACCACCACATGAACATTTGTGATGACAATTCCCCCCCATACATCTACATTTCTGATATCCGCCCACATACCCTTTCACAACTGATAATGAGGACCCACTGAACAACCCATCCACGTACAGTGGTAATGACCCTCCCACTTCTCCATACAAGTACGATGGCGAGGACCCACCCGTCCAGCCATACACGTACAGTAGTGATGACCCTCCCACTTCTCCATACAAGTACGATGGTGAGGACCCACCCGTCCAGCCATACACGTACAGTAGTGATGACCCTCCCACTTCTCCATACAAGTACGATGGTGAGGACCCACCCGTCCAGCCATACACGTACAGTAGTGATGACCCTCCCACTTCTCCATACAAGTACGATGGCGAGGACCCACCCGTCCAGCCATACACGTACAGTAGTGATGACTCTCCCACTTCTCCATACAAGTACGATGGTGAGGACCTGTCCAGCCATACACGTACAGTAGTGATGACCCTCCCACTTCTCCATACAAGTACGATGGTGAGGCCGTCCAGCCATACACGTACAGTGGTAATGACCCTCCCACTTCTCCATACAAGTACGATGGAGAGGAGTTAGCACCCACCCGTCTAGCCATACACGTACAGTAGTGATGACCCTCCCACTTCTCCATACAAGTACGATGGTGAGGACCCACCCGTCCAGCCATACACGTACAGTAGTGATGACCCTCCCACTTCTCCATACAAGTACGATGGTGAGGACCCACCCGTCCAGCCATACACGTACAGTAGTGATGACCCTCCCACTTCTCCATACAAGTACGATGGTGAGGACCTGTCCAGCCATACACGTACAGTAGTGATGACCCTCCCACTTCTCCATACAAGTACGATGGTGAGGCCGTCCAGCCATACACGTACAGTGGTAATGACCCTCCCACTTCTCCATACAAGTACGATGGAGAGGAGTTAGCACCCACCCGTCTAGCCATACACGTACAGAGGTGATGACCCTCCCACTTCCTCACACAAGTACGATGGTGAGGACCCACCCGTCCAGCCATACACGTACAGTGGTGAGGACCCATTCCCAAAACTAAAACAGATTGGTTTTACAGAAAAACAACAATGAGTAAAATTGGGAAACGTATGTTGATGTGGATAGGACTGCTTAAAGCAACGGGTTTAAATTAAACTATATTTTAACGTATATAGTAGATTTAAGCAGCTGGTGACGTCATCATTTTCAAAAAGCCAGGAAGATGGAAGGAGATATATGGAAAAGTAGGACATGTTAGATTTTTGCAAATGGTTTGGTAACCCTCCACTGCTCCGCATTTCCATTGTGCTGTTACGTAATAATTCTATTTTGGAAGGAAATGTTGACTTATTTACATTCGCTCATCAATTTCTCTCTCTTATTTTTGTTTAAATAATAAATAAATACCTATTATGAAATAATTTTCAACTATCGGTGCGAAATACCATGGCAGTTATTCTTAAAAGGAAAACAAATAAAAATACCGATTTCCCGGCAAATATTATCGTTACAAACAAATTCTTTCTTTAAGAAGCAGTAATCAATAAATATTCCAGAAGTACAAATATCTTCTCACTGAGAGGAAAACAGTTCCAGTTACCTTCAGTTTTCCAGCAAAACTCTTTAATCAGGCCTATCCTATAGGAGAACTGAAGGACTTTCAATATCCTTTCCATTCCTCTTGACCATGGCTTCCCGGCCGGAAACTGGAGTACATGGAAAACTGATAGTGTAAAAGCACCAGCACTCATATCTTAGAAATTTAAGTTTCAACCTTAAAATTCTTGCTTAAAATAATACTTATTTATACAGTAAGTACTGGGTCTCAAGACCGTATAACAACGAAGAAGTTAGATGGTGCATATTCAACTGGAAATATAGAACACCAGGATTCACGTTGCAGGCTACTACTTTGACCATAAAAAGAAACGTAGTATCTCTCATAAGAGTAGAATAGTCGTAAATATTTTAGTCTATGCTTCCTAACCTAAAGAGATGAATCGTCTTTAACATCTTGCTGGTTGTATAACAATGTATATATCTTCATCAAATCTCTCGTTCTACCATTACAAAGGTGGTAGAAGCAGATTCATGATATCTCTACTAACTTCTTGGCATATAATAGACCATTTTAAATCAATTAGTGCGCAACTTATTGATTAAGTAATAACAAATAAATGAGATTGAGTAAGACAGCAGTTGACAGAGGTTGTTGCAATCAATCAGGCGTTGTATGCAGTCAACGAGTTATTGAAGCTAGACGAGTACTTGTTCAAACTTAATTAAAAACCTTGGAACGATGCAGTGTATTAGAGATAAGTTTAAGTGACCTATATCGATACAAGAAATGATGTAAGACTGCCCAATATGGCCATGGTCAACAAGCAAGGAAGCCAAATTACAAGGTGTCCTGTCATTGGCAACATGACATATAGCTACAATTTAACGAGACACAATTTACGCTCCACTTAGTCCACGTGTGTGATTACGACTTAAGTGTTTAATTGTGTAAATAGATCTAGGAATGGTCGATAATATACAATTCAAACATGTAACAGGTTCAAGGAAATCTGTATCTTTTAAATCGACGTTGTTAGATGGCTTCTTCTTATAGCCGATTACACGATGATTGGTACTTTAGATCAAAATATTTAACTAAGTTTATCTGTGGACATTTTGAACTACCATTCAGAGAGGAAGAGCTTTGGGCCCTACTGTCCAGTGACGCACAAATCATCGGACCTAAATAAATATATTTACATTCGTCTTCAAGCTACGTCTAAAAAGCAAGCCAAGTCCCAGACTTACAAGTTTGAACATTTCATGATTAGTTTTTTAATTAGTATAATACGTGTTGGTATATAATACAGTACAAGTAAACGTCACGTAACACAAATTTATTACAATATAAGCACAAAATTCACAAATATGTTACAATATAAGTAAAAATACACAAATATTATGGCGATCGATTCCGGCGAACCACGCTCACCTTCCTCAGACCAAAGGAATTCACAAAAGACTCAAATCCTTGACACCATGCCACATTACTACCCGAGAATCATAAGGAAAGCCATAGAAATATATAACAAAGGAAACAATTGTGCTTAGGACGACAGTAGACTATATGGCATCCGAAGACATGAGGACCCATTTTATGTACATTGAAATAAAATGGCAGAGTC
This sequence comes from Stictocephala bisonia, assembly GCA_035578905.1. Taxonomy (NCBI): domain Eukaryota; kingdom Metazoa; phylum Arthropoda; class Insecta; order Hemiptera; family Membracidae; genus Stictocephala; species Stictocephala bisonia. Next base: position 992,264 of record JAQJVL010000020.1, read on the forward strand.
AGCCATATCTTCTTTTGTGGATCCCTCTGGTCTGAGGAAGGTTTACCGAAATCGATCACCATAATATTTATGCATTTTGTAATTATATTTTAGTATATTTGTTCATTTTATGCTTATATTGTAATATATTTGTGTTATGTGACGTTCACTTGTACTGTATTTAATGATTGCATATGTAGATTGTTTAAGTAATGGGTGTTTATTATTTGTTCAGAAACAACGTATTGAACATATCTTTTTTATTTATTCCTTTCATGGAACAGTATATTTTTTATGATTAAAATTATAACTAGCTAGAAAACGAAAATAAGTCTTATATACGCCTCAAAGAGGAGTTCGCAATATACGTAAGTAGTTTGATTTGGTTGAATTTCCAAACTAACCTGATTAAAAAAATGCACGCTCTACAATTCCTTACGGGCTCAAATGAGCAATCATACGATCTGGGTCACCTCAGTACTACCAACTGTGATTCGTTCCCACAGGGTTGGTTGGTAGGGCCTTCCAAGATGTGCTGACCATCAACTTCTCACTTCTATTCTTTTCCCCTGGTAAAATACTCGACTTCACCTCGACCTTTACTTCAAGACCCTTATATTGCCCCATTCACTATAACCAGGTAAAAGAATATATTAAAAAGATTGGAGATTAATCGTTTATAGTATAGGTTTTGTCCCATAGTATTGGCGTGGACAAAGCCAGTGCACTATTTGAATCTCAAGGAAAAGTTTTGTTTGCACTATTACAACCAAGGGGTGTTTTACTGCCTAAAGGTACTCAAACTCAGCCTATATACTCGGGTAAAAATAGTTAGTGCTCATAGTGTTGTGTGATCTCTGTTAACCGATATCGCTTTTAATTTTTAATCTCTTCTGTTTGTACTCCTTAAACAGCTAAAAGAAAATTTTATTTTAAAGGCACTTTTGATATTTATTTCTTTGCACTAAGAAAGGTAGTAACAGCAATGCGTCATTTGATTGTATTAGATCTAGATTGGTGGACTGAAGCACAATTTCGATATTTCGTAATCTATCTTTACTTACACTACGTAATTTAAAAATGAGTACGCTATTAACTTGTCGAGTGCAGATAAGACCTTGTATTTGGACGTGTCCAATCAAAATGTTTGACGTCACTGATTTCAACTTAGTCCACTTCAAGCCACAGAAACGAAATTTTAAATTGTATCGAATATTATTTTATAGTAAAGTATTCGGCAGCTTTCCATCGTAGAAATTAGTAACTGATAACAATTAACTACAATGGCATTAAGTAAAACCTTTGGGATTTAAATGACTTAATAACTAATAAACTGTTCAAACTTTTCTTGTATCATTACAACACTCTTAAGGTATGAAATAGGTCATCGATAGTTTCATTAAATTGTTTTATGAATAAATAAATAGTAAATTCAATAAAATTATTCATTATATAATAGCATTTAAAGTTTTTATTAAATTGCAGCTCTTAGCACCTCCACTATCTAACTGATTTCATCACATTCTTGTATTTTTGAACTATACAGTCGTAATAATTTTGAAATCATGTTAATAATATATATTCCCTTCCTATCCAATACATTATGCTACTCTCTATCTTAACTTTAAAGTCGAATTAAAACATCGTTAATAACTTTTATTAACTATTGCTTCAAATATTAAAATTATGATTCTTTGTACCATATTGGCTGTCACTTTCCTGGTCATTGAGTATTTCGCAGGCCTGATGAGCAAGTTAGGAAGTGTCTTGTTCTCTCTATGGCACATGATCGTCATCTCATCGAGAGAGAAATTGGCAGTCTTTGTTCATCGGTGACAAACATACCGGACCAATGAGCAAGCTCCTAGGTCTTTGTGTCGTACAATCTTCTATTCCTTACGACAACCACATTCTCTTATTTTAGTATCTCACGAAAAACTGTGTTTATATAACGCAAGAAAGAATTTTTCCGACAAAAAAATCATTGCGCGATGCACGGAAATATATATAAAGGAACTGTTAATGGTACAGAAGCCATATGTGTGTTTGAAATAAATTCAGAAAAACACAAATGCAAATGTTGCCTCTGTTCATAGATAAATTATATTTAACAATCAAAATATAATTTTTGATAGTCATAGTCAATTTGATATTCGATAGTCAAAACTATCGAAGGTAAAAGTTTTCAAATTTAATATTTACACTCTTAAATCTTTATTGGTTACTTATATTTAAAATTCCACATCCAACAATAAAAACTATCGAAATGAACATTTTCAAAAATAGATTTTTACACTCTTCACAAATCAGTTGTATTTATAATTCTACATACGATAGTAAAAAATACTGAAAGGAACATTTAAAAATATAAACTTTCAGCCTCTTATAAGGTTTTATTTTATATTTAACGTTTAGTAACCGATAGTAAGAGCGATAGAAGCAAAACATTTTCAAATAAATCGAGTCTCTATTCCCAGATTAGTAATATTACACATTCGTTATTAAAAATTATGGAAGGCATATAAATTGTTCTTCTGTTCGTAGTTTAGCTGTATTTTATGTTCTAAATTCTGAAATAAAAATCGGCCGAGGTAAAACATTAAGAACGTTGTCGTTATACTCCCCGTAGTCAGTTAGTTTTTACTCTTACTTAAAGTAAATCTTAAAACAGCGAACAAGTAGTATATCTTAGTGGTCCAACGTCAGCTACTTTTCCCATTTCAAAACCAACGGCTTGTTTAATTAATTTAGTATTGATTTGCTAATATATTTACTAACATATTCACTCCTACTGATACATATAAATAAGCCAAAAAATGTCAAGGTTTAACAAATACAGCTCGGATGGCCCTGTGGTCTCACATTTATCACAATATTCTGTATTCTCTGCCTGCCTTAATGTGTCCTTGCCCGGTGTTTGGAAGGACTAATGAGTTCCTTCCGCATATGTCGAGATATATAACCTTGCCTTAATAGTCTTTCTCTAGACTCTGAATTAAAAAATTATTTTTATATTTAAAGTTATTTTTTGTGATATTAATGAAATATTTGGACGGATTTCAAAACAAAAATATCAATGACAGCTGATTCTGGGTCAACATTGTCATATCAATCACGCATCAAAATCAGTAAAATCGAATGAACTACAGCTGACTCTGAGACAAAGTCATCGTAAAATCAACGACAGCTGCAGTCATGAGACTTACCTCAGCTACCGCTGCCGAGTGTCCAGGCAAAATATCGCTGTATCAATAAACAATTATTGGGCGAGCCGGTGGCCTAACGATCCAAAAGCGTCAGGACATTGAGCCTGGTTCGAATCCGGCATAGACTGGAAGATTTATCAGTAATATTCACCTTCTACTGAACTGTTTCGCCCCTTACTCTGAGTAAGTTCGTCGCACATCAATAGTCTATGAGTAATGGGCAAGTAAGGTTAAGATGGAGATCGGCCTCTCCTTAAAAAACAAAAAACAAAATAATAATAAATAAAGTTGTACAGGTAGTACTACAGTGGTATCATGGGAATAAAAGGATTTATATTACAGTTCGAAAATAAGTTTTATCCGATACATGTAGGCTAAGTTTTTGAAAACATGTTTTACAGAATTTAAAAATTTAAAACAGCAAATTACCAATAATTGTTCAATATTATTGCCTCCATTATGAATAAATGTCCGTTTGACGATTTGTTGTGGAAACGTAAAACGACTTCCCTCATACACTCAGAAGTATTTTGTGTCAATTCGTTGTTGAACAGTTTGGACATTGCTATTGGGGAAATGTGACTACAATAAAATTAGTTCGATATTTTGACAGTCCACATTACAAAATTAATACTGTTAATCTTTTATTGTTAAGGTCCAGATTTCCACTTATATTTGAAAATATTTTCACTACTTGACTTCAAAATAAATTATGGTTGTTTCAGGATTAAGAACTAGTGATGTTAGGAACACTGTCAAGATTATTGAACACCGGATAAAGAACCAGTATTGTTAAGAGCACTGTCCGGTTTATTGAACACCGGGTCAAGAACCAGTGTTGTTAAGAGCACTCTCCAGTTTATTGAACACCGGATAAAGAACCAGTGTTGTTAAGAACACTTTCCGGATTACTGAACAACGGATCAAGAACAAGTGTTCTTAAAAACACTGTCCAGATTATTGAACACTGTATCAAAATCAGTGTTGTTCAGAACACTGTCCGGATTATTGAACACCGGTCAAGAACAGGTCTTAGGGAAAGTACCGGTTATGAACAATAAATTGTGTGTATATTTTAATTGTATGACAACTTAAACAAATATATAACACAACAATTTAAACTCACAAAGGAGTTCGTAATTATTGTTTTTTCGTCATCAAAAACATTCAAATTTACTTTCAGATACTGCAAACAGTAATGTTACATATATATTATCTAACTTAACGGTTTTTAACTCTACGCTAGCCCTATTTTAGAACTATAACTTCATTTTTTAATTATTTTATGATATTAATAATCATAAAATGTGTTATGATTTATCAAATCTGTATCAGTCTTCAATTCTTCTCGGTACGAACTATTTGAAGGTGTGTCTCTTGTGAAGAAAACACATTTCAAAAACATTATCTTGTTTGTTTTGTAACATTCTTAATTATTTACAAACAAAAGTGTACAATATTCTTCACTATAACACATCACCTTATCTTCTGTGAATTAGAGTATTTAAAGTAATGCAATGTCTTCAAGTGTACGTATATTTCCGGTTATTCAAGTCCGCCGTACTTTCTCTTACCTAATGAGGTCATATTATTGACAACAAACGAGGCTTGTTGGAAGCGGTCAGTCTATCTGTTCTGAGCTTTCTTTACTACAAACATTTTTAAAACAATTTTTAATATTTAAAGGTAACCGCTTAGAAAATGAAACGTATTTTTCTAGACACCATCATCTGGGAAAGAAGTGTATTATGCATGCATATAGATTGAGGCTATGGTTAATCCAGACTGGAGCAGATTCCCGACAGCTAGGGACTAACCTGTCCTGTCTGCCCAGTCCGTTTGGGAAGTTTCCATCCTACTGTGCCGAACAAAGCTAAGCAAGCGAACGTTCCCATGCAGTCAATCAGAACTGGTTTGGCGCAGCTGGCTGCCTTTTGTGAATTACTCTAGTGAAAGTGTGGGCTAGGTTAGTTTCTTCGTACCTCTGCACCCATCAGCTAGTTATAATTGTTATTGTTTTGTATGCTATCTTTGATAGCACCGCCAGTCCGATCCTGAAGGATTTGACATTTGCAACATATCTGACACTGTTCTTGCAAATAGCTTGTCCACCTTCTAGATTATTATCTGTTATGTTCTCACCCTAACAAAAACAATCTAAATAATTTCTGCTAAAATTTCAGACCGTGTGAAATAAAAAATTATGTTATTAAATGAAATATTTAATTTAGACATGGAGGAATCATTTTCAACACGTTTAAGTTTAAATTATACTAACTTAAATTAATGAGATCAATTTAATATAAATTATAGTTTATTTAGACACTTATACAAGATGGCCGTGTACTTAGCTGTTAGCTACTCGTAGTGGATTAGCCTCCGCTCCACTCACTGCTCTTATATTATGTTGAAAATAAGTTTCTGTTTTCAAAGTACGTGCGTTCATGAATTATTAGCCTAGTACACAGGAGTTCCCTCTAAGCATTGACCTCATATCATATTTAAAATAATTTATCCTTAAATCAAATTGTTTTATTATAAGATCTGTAACGTAGATGGCGAAAGAAAATTATTATTAGCATAATTTATAATCAAATAATGTTAATGCAACGGAAAATAATTATTAATATGCGTTATTTTACAAGCAGAAAGAAAAAATGTTGCACTTACAAAATTAAATAGGCGTATCACAAGTAGTGTACGAAAATCCTGGAGATGATTGTCAACAAATGGAGTCGAACAACTGAACACTTTTCATTGTTGACATTCGAACAAACACGATAATGTTGGGTACACAGAAACAATCAAAATTTAGAACTGGCGACAAGCAGTCTGACACTGAAAACCGGACACAAGTTGGAGACCGCGATCATTGGCATGTCGAAGCGCCGAGATGTAGGTAGCCACGAGAGTGTGATCTCTAGTTTGCTAACCGTTTCAAGTGGTCGGGACTCCCGAGTGCACCGCCGCTGAGCGACCACTGGAGCGAGCAGAAACAGTCCACAGGCCCAGTAGCTAACGGTCCCCTCCACCGCTCTGCTGACTAGCCGCTACGTCACTCATTCGCCCGCATCCAAACAGACAGTCAATCAACTCACTTCACCTGTCACAAGGCAAGGAATGGCAATTAATTGTGCAAACCAGTTTCTTTGATCATGAATATAAGCGTACTTTGTGTTCTGTTCGATATGATAACATATTGGTGTGTATTATGAATAAGCTATCTTTCAGATTTAAAAGCGTTTTGTATTTATTTCTCAACAACATAATTCAATAAATATAGCTAAATGAAATATAAACCAAATGTCGAGTTAACATTTAAGAAACGTTACAAATAAAATACAAGCCTACTTCAACTTATTCAAGAATTAGAACAAATTCTAAGATTTCTATTGTAAAATTTTAGATTTTATGTAAATATCATCACGAGGTCAATTAAAAAAAGTGAAATGATAAAAAAACTGTAGATTATTATAAATCATTTGTGATTATCGATTTGGCAGTTATTAAAAACTCTTGCAGTCTTCAAGTATTCATTACTACCTTATTAGTAGGATAAGATAACGAAATTACGTGGTCCAGTTGGAGGTTGAAAATTTTCCTTCAATAATCTAATTTTATTCTATATTTAAATTTAAACTAAATATTCAGAGTGAGTCAAACCATACCTCTACATAAAATCCTCCAACAGTCTTAGCCGCTCCCGTGTGGTTCGGAACTCACGTTAAGCCGTTGGTCCACAGGTTAAGTGTTAGAGAGGGCTTCTTAGCCATAACTTCACTTGGTAAAATAAGACTAACTTTAACTTTTCTTTTTAACAACTGTAAACTATGTATCGGAAATCCATGCCTAGTTAATAACGATTACCAAGACAAATATGAAAAAAATCAATAAAATACAACTCAATTACGATGTCACAATTGTTCAATAAACGATTCATACTAAGCTTTCAAACTGCAATATTAACGGGCTTAGATACAACAACATCAAAAACTGTAATAACAACGGACTTAGATACAACAACATCAAAAACTGTAATAACAACGGGCTTAGATACAACAACATCAAAAACTGTAATAACAACTGGCTTAGATACAACATCAAAAACTGTAGACTAATAGCAACGGGATTAGATACAACAACATCAAAAACTGTCATAACAACGGGCTTAGATACAACAACATCAAAAACTGTAATAACAACGGGCTTAGATACAACATCAAAAACTGTAGACTAATAGCAACGGACTTAGATACAACAACATCAAAAACTGTAATAACAAAGGGCTTAGATACAACAACATCAAAAACTGTAATAACAACGGGCTTAGATACAACATCAAAAACTGTCATAACAACGGGCTTAGATACAACAACATCAAAAACTGTAATAACAACGGGCTTAGATACAACATCAAAAACTGTCATAACAACGGGCTTAGATACAACAACATCAAAAACTGTAATAACAAAGGGCTTAGATACAACAACATCAAAAACTGTAATAACAACGGGCTTAGATACAACATCAAAAACTGTCATAACAACGGGCTTAGATACAACAACATCAAAAACTGTAATACTGTAACAACGAGCTTAGATACAACAACATCAAAAACTGTAATAACAACGGGCTTAGATACAACATCAAAAACTGTAGTAACAACGGGCTTAGATACAACAACATCAAAAACTGTAATAACAACGAGCTTAGATACAACAACATCAATAACTGTAAACAAAAAAGTTCCGTATTAGTAGAGTCATACACATTTCCTACATAATTAAAAATGAGTGAATTAATATAAGTTAAAATACAGTATGAAACTTGCTAATACGACAACTGTCACAACTGAAAAAACAATTTCAAGTCACAGAGAAATCGTATTCATTTGAACATAGGAAAAGACTAAAACGCTGCACCTTAAAACAAAAGTTTCAGGAAGAATGAGGAACCTACAAAAAAAATGTCGCGATGTTTAACCCCAATTTTTATTTATACTACACTCATTTCTTAAATTAATTGAAATAAAAAAATCAACTCTTCATCTTGATTGTTCGTATATCTTCATATTGTAACGATGAATTTTCAGTGTCAATTCTTGAGTTATCAAAACTCCCAGTTCCTTTAAATCAATTCATATTATATTTGAGTTGGGATTATTTGCCTAGTTTATGACAAGCCTAATCGTGACTAACAAGTGCGTAAGTTTCACGAAACATTCTTCACCAATCGGCAAGCAGCAGGTGGGACTCGTTGGAAGGGATAGGCCAGTTGGTCTGGGTGATGGCCATCAAGCCAAAGACCTTCAGAAAGTACACAGACTACAATAACCACCGGTTCGTCGCCTTGTAGATGCATAGCGATGTATAGATTAGACTCGGCGGATCGCGGAAATGTGGTGTTGACGAATGTATTCTGTGATTGTGATGCCACCGTTTGACTCAGCAATCCTAGTTCCTCAACGAGCTTAAATTAAAGCAGTGAAAGGTAAACAGTTCCATATATACAACTATTATATTTGTTTATTTCCGCTGAAAATGACTCACATTACAAAGTTCGAAACGTTGTTAAAATCTTTAAGTTCATACTAATGATGACCATTGTTCGAAGTTATATCACATTGCTTACCATAAAACAAAACAACTCAAGAAATGAAAAGATAAATTTAACAAGCATAGTATAAAATGCGCAATACTTGGGATTATCATTAGTTGAGTGAGTAGGAGTTAGAGGTGGGTGAATAGGGGTTAGAGGTGGGTGAGTAGTGGTGAGAGGGGGTAAATAGAGAGCGAGAAGGTAGGTGTGAGAATTGGGTGAGTATGGCTTAGAGGTTGGTGCGTAGTAGTTAGAGGTGGGTGAGTAGGGGTTAGAAGTGGATGAGTAGGGGGTTAGAGGTTGGTGAGTAGGGGTTAGAGGAGGTAAATAGGGGTGAGAGATGGGAGGATAGGTGTGAGAGTTGGGTGAGTAGGGCTTAGATGTTGGTGCGTAGTAGTTAGAGGTGGGTGACTAGGAGTTAGAGGTGGGTGAGTAGGGGTTGGAGGTGGGTGAGTAGTGTTGAGAAGGGGTAAATAGGGGTGAGAGATGGGAGGGTAGGTGTGAGAATTGTTTGAGTAGAGCTTAGAGGTTGGTGCGTAGTAGTTAGAGGTGGGTGAGTAGTAATGAGAGGGGTAAGTAGAGATGAGATATGTGTGGGTAGGAGTGAAATGTGGTTGATTAAGTGTTATAATTAGGTGGGCTGATGTGAGAGGAAGGTAAGTAGGTATGAGATATGCGAGTGTACGTATGAGAGGTGGTTGAGTAGGGGTGAGAGATAGGAGAGTAGATGTGAGAGGTGGGAAAGTAGTAGTGTGAGGGGGGTAAGTAGGGGTGAGAGATGGGTGGGTGGGTGTGATGTATGTGATTCAAGCTTAAGGACACTGCACAAAAAAGGAGTAGCTAAATTCAAATTTATTAAAATAATTATGCAATGTACTACTCATACACACTAGCTCATATAACAAGGTTTATTATAATTTATATACCGTTATTTACAATTGCTTAAGAACAACATACTTAATAAAACAGCCAAATTTCTATATTAAAGTTCATATCATTTCAGAAACTATCCTTGTTTACAAATTTTACGTAAACGAGTTCAACCAAGATTGCTACTTAAAAAAAGAAAATATATAATAAGCCAATAATATTGTACGGAAAGAATCTTTTATTATTTAATGGGAGTAAAATATTTTTTTTGATGGTGATTAGGGGCTACTTTACGAGATTTAAATTGATACCACTAACTGTTTTACGTAATAAATTTCACAGTTTTAATGTTGAAGGCAAAAACACTAATTAAGTAGCACACTTTAGTCTTCTACAGAAGCGCTCTGTAAAATTCATTTGTTAATCCTAGCCTACGTGTGAAAAAGACCTCTTAGACTTAATAACATGGATTTGGTCAATTTACATTTCATTTCAATTGTCTTTAAACATTATTTCAAATACACAAATGAAATGACGGTAATTTTTCGACTCTAATAAACATTTTTAGCCCGAATTTTCTTAAT